>CM077157.1:43616505-44279482 GCA_039583875.1 Platanthera guangdongensis | reverse complement strand
ATATAATCAAGAGTCTTCTTTCTTCAAGTACTCCAGGACACTTCAAAAGAACAACTTCAGTTCAATCTGTCAAAGAAGTTCCTGAAGGACTTTTGCTGGTCAAGGATTCAGTTTGAATACCTATCACTCTGAAGCTTGGCTCTTAGTTTTCCCTGATCCATTCTACATATCAGGGGGAGCCTTAAGCTATAATCAATCCACAGTCTTCTCAATTGTATATTGAAAAAGAGAAGACAAAATCATCTCTCACCCCCACCTCTGTAAAGGGTTGTCATCTCTCTTCAAAGGTGATTCCTTGGTTGCAAGTCTCCTGATCAAAAGACTTGGGTTGGTTTTTGAGAACCTGATCAAAAGCTCATTGGTGTCAGGCACCGGATCAAAAACCTGAGTGGATTCCTACCAAGGGTGGTAGAAGAGTGGATGTACCCAGGTTGGGGAACCAATATAAAATTCTTGTGTCGTCTGGTTTCCTCCTTTTCTTTTGTTCTTGCCGTGCTTGTGGTTTAGGTTTATTGTTTGCTAGTTTATTAATTTCTGCACTTGTTAATTTACAGCAAAAGCTGTAATAGCTGTTAATAATTTTTAAGAATACTCTATTCACCCCCCCTCTAGAGTATTTCAGATCTAACTCTCACTTTCAATTGGTATCAGAGTAGGTTCCTTTGGTTGTACAAGTTAAATCTTGAACCAAAAGATCCTTTGTTAGATCTACACATCAGTTTATTCTTATTTAAATTCGAAAGGCAGACATGGCACAAAACAGTGATTATGCAAGCACTAGACCTCTAGTTTGCAACCTTAATAAGTTTGTCATCTGGAAGGCAAAAATTAGGTTATACTTGAATTACATTGATGAAGACATCTACAATTCAATTTTGACAGGTCCCCCACAGGCATCTACATCTACAACATCTTCCAGCAACAATGCAGTCCCACCACCTGAGTGGACTGAGGCCCAGAAGAAGGCAAAGATTGTTGATGCCAAAGCTATGAATATCCTGGTACAAACTATGTCAGGTGATATTTTTCAGAAGGTTGCTGAGTGCACCTCAGCAAAAGCCATTTGGGATTCTATAAACCAAATAGTGGATGGATCAGCAGATGAGAGAAAGGATATGAGACCAAATCTCATATCCCTATATGAGAACTTTAAGAAGGAAGAAGATGAGATAGTTTCTGACATGTACAATAGGTTAAGCTCAATTATCAATGAGCTAAAAACCTTGGATAAGAACATCACTCTTACTGAAGTGAATGGCAAGATCCCGATGTGCTTCCCAAGCTCATGGGATACAAAAATCTGGCCCATCAAGGAGGCCAGATGCCTGAATGAGATTTCAACTGAATCTCTATTGGGTAAACTGAAGTCATATGAGCAGTTGATAAAGACCTGGGAGGCAGCTGAACAAAGAACTCCTCCAGCAGCCAAAAGAGAGCAAAGTATTGCTTTCAAAGACACTGAAGAGACAGAGACTACAACATCAAATGAAGAGCTTATGAGTCTCTTTGCTAAGAGATTCTTCAAGATGGTCAGAAAGGATTTCAGGAGAAAGTCAGCAAGAAAAGGTGACAAGCCAAAATATGACAAGACACCAACCAAAGAAGCTGTATGCTATGGATGCAGAAAGCCTTGGCATTTCCTCTCTGAATGTCCAGAAAACCAGAAGAAAGAGAAGAGAAGAGAGAAGGAAACCAGAAGACAGCACACCAGCAAACCCTATTCCAACAAGCACAAGAAGAAGGAAAAGGGCTTTGTGGCTGAGACCTGGAGTGAGACAGAAGATAAATCAACATCTTCAAGCTCCAGTGAAGATGAGGAAGAAGAAAGAGCAAAGGAGGTTTGCCTCATGACAATTGATGCCTCCAGAAGTCACTCAGAAGAAGAAGAATCTGAAGATGAAGGAGTGTTTGAATCAGAGGCAGATCAGGTGAAGAGTTGTCCAGGGGTAAATCAAACTTGGTACCTGGACAGTGGCTGCTCCAAACACATGACTGGCAGCAAGGACATCTTAATCAACTATAAGTCCAAGCTGGGGCCAAAGGTTATCTTTGGTGACTCCAAATATGGTCAGTCAGAAGGAATTGAAGAAGTAAGAATAGGAGCTGGCACATTCAATAAGGTGACATATGTAAGTGGACTCATGCATAACCTCATCTCCATAAGTCAATTGTGTGATGATGGTTATCAGGTATACTTTAACCCATCCACTTGTTCTATTATTGATAAAAATAATAAAACAGTTTTAACTGGAAGTAGACAAGGCAACATATACTTAGTTAATTTTCTTTCTGCCAAAACTGATATATGTTTACTTAACTAGTAATCAGAATGACTTATGACACAAAAGACTAGGTCATGTAAATCTGAAAAACATTGCTAGGCTATCTAAGCACAACCTTGTTAGAGGTCTACCTTCTGGTACCTACAAGAAGGAAGGTCTCTGCAGGGCTTGTCAATTAGGCAAACAAACTAAAACTAGTTTTAAATCTGTTAATAAGAGTGATTCACCTAGGATTTTGTACTTGCTGCATTTGGATCTCTTTGGACCCATTGCTGTACAAAGCCTAGGAGGGAAATCCTACACTTTGGTTATAGTGGATGACTTCTCCAAGTTCAGTTGGGTATTCTTTCTGAGATCAAAGTCAGATACATTCAAGGTTCTTACAGATTTTCTCAGAAACATACAGATTGAGTTCTCTACTCATGTTGCATTGATCAGAAGTAATCATGGCACAGAGTTTGAGTCTCTTCTTATGCATGAGTTCTGTGATAAGGAACGTATCAGGCATTGCTTCTCAGCTCCTAGAACTCCCCAACAAAATGGGGTAGCTGAAAGGAAAAATAGGACACTCATTGAAGCTACAAGTACATTGCTTGCAGATTCTTACATGCCCCTAACCTTTTGGGCAGAGGCTGTAAGCACAGCAAATTATGTCCTGAATAGGAGCTTAATTCACAAACTAAAGAACATGACTCCCTATGAATTGCTCAAAGGGAAGAAACTTAAAATAAACTATTTTAAAGTATTTGGTTATACCTGTTATATACACAATAACAACAAGAAATACATTAGAAAGTTTGAGGCTAAGGCTGAAGAGGGAGTCTTTCTAGGATACCCCCAAGTAAGCAAGGCCTATAAGGTTTTTAATAAATCAACATTAAAAATTGAAGAGTCTATTAATGTTTCATTTGATGAGACTAACATTTATTGCAAGGAGAAAGAAGTTTCTACCAAGAGCAACTTGCAAGTACCCCACTTGTGTGAGATCTTGGATGGACTAAATCTCGCCCAAGAGGTGCCAACTCATCCCTCTCCACAAGTCATTGAAGAAAGTGAAGAATAAGAAGGTGAAGATAATGAATCTCTACCAACAGCAAATACAATTCCACAGGAGGAATTAATTCCAAATGTTATTGCACAACCAACTCCACCCACTGATTCTGTCACACTTAGGGATCACCCCAGATCTTAAATAATTGGAGACATATCAGCAGGTGTACAGACAAGACATCAACTCACCCAAGATTTGATGCATGCTGTTTTCTCTCTCATGTTGAACCTGTATCCATTCATGATGCTGAGCAGGATCCCCACTGGATCCTTACAATGCAGGAGGAACTAAATCAATTTGAGAGATGTAGAGTTTGAGATTTGGTTCCAAGACCCCAAAACTACCCAGTTATTGGAACCAAATGAGTTTACAGAAACAAGCTAGATTCCTAAGGAGTCATTGTGAGAAATAAGGCTAGGCTTGTTGCTCAAGGATATAGGCAAGAAGAAGGAATTGATTATGATCAAACCTTTGTACCTGTTGCAAGGTTGGAAGCCATAAGAATATTCCTTGCCTATGCAGCTCGACGATCATGGAACTCAGCTTGACGAATAGAAGCTGTCTGGTCGACGAATACAACATCTCAGCTCGGCGAACTATGGACTCAGTTCGACAAATTCTGCCAACTGTTCGACGATTCCAGACTTAGTTATTTCCGGCCTTCTGTCCCCACTCTAATGCGATAATTCCTAAGTAATTAATGCTCTAACATTCTCTGAATGTATCCGTTAGAAGGAGCATTAATTATGGTCTTCTCCAGGATTATTGCTTGCCGTTTTTCCACGGGACAGTTGGGGAAATAAATCAATGCCGATTATTCTCAAGGCTGTCAGCATTAATTGGAGATGCATTCAAATTTTCAAAACACAGAGAAGAAGACAATAACAGATACACAGACATAACAGACTGACAGAGAGAATCAAGCATTATAGAGAAAGCTTTACACAGAGCACCACTTACAGAGAAGCACAAAAAGATTACAGAAAAATATTCAATCTTGACCAACCTGCTCTGTCAAAGAAGAAGCATTCTCTGATACACAGAAGTTCTTAACCAGAAGCTCATCAGCACTTGAAGAAGAAGAATAACAATACCTATATCAAGAGTCTTCTTTCTTCAAGTACTCCAGGACACTTCAAAAGAACAACTTTAGTTCAATCTGTCAAGAAGTTCCTGAAGACTTTTGCTGGTCAAGGATTCAGTTTGAAGACCTATCACCCTGAAGCTTGACTCTTAGTTTTCCCTGATCCATTCTACATCTCAGGGGGAGCCTTAAGCTATAATCAATCCACAGTCTTCTCAGTTGTATATTGAGAAAGAGAAGACAAAATCATCTCTCACCCCCACCTCTGTAAAGGGTTGTCATCTCCCTTTAAAAGTGATTCCTTGGTTGCAAGTCTCCTGATCAAAAGACTTCAGTTGATTTTTGAGCAACTGATCAAAAGCTCATTGGTGTCAGACACCTGATAAAAAACCTGAGTGGATTACTACCAAGGGTGGTAGAAGAGTGGATGTACCCAGGTTGGGGAAACAAATTCTTGTTGTCGTCTGGTTGCCTCCTTCTTTTGTTCTTGTTGTGCTTGTGGTTTAGGTTTATTGTTTGCTAGTTTATTAATTTCTGCACTTGTTAATTTACAGCAAAAGCTGTAATAGCTGTTAATAATTTTTAAGAAATTATTCACCCCCCCCCCTCTAGAGTATTTCAGATCTAACTCTCACTTTCAAGTTTCTTGGTTGTTGAGATTTGTTATCTTGTGAACGTTTGAATTTATTTATGAGATTTTTATCTTTGATCTTCATCTTGTGTTGCGTTGCAATAATCGAGAGATGAGTGGCGTAATATATGGTTGAATGTCAATTTATTGCACTGCAAGAATCGAGAGACGAGTGGTGTAAAACGTTTAACCAAAGATCTTCACTTTTGCGTTGTACTTCGAGATTTGAGAGAGGAGAAGTGCAACCGCTCATTAGTTCACCGTAGTTTAGAGGGGTGGAGGAGACTCCCTCCTTTTGCTAGCAATCCGATTTTTATGATAATCAATATTCTTCATTCATCCTAAGTTAGAGATAACTATGAGAATTTAGGACGTTGAGATTTCCGAGATTCGAGAGATGAGGATTTCTTCTATAAAAATCATTGCATGATAATTCCTTCAACACTCTTAACTAATATTATTTCTACGCACCATCTATAAGCACATTGGAAATCTGAAATGCAAGGCTAATTTCTCCAAGTGGTTAAAGAATTTCTAAGGGTTTTCGTAGTCAAATTAGGTTAAATCTTTATAAAAAAAATTTCATTGCTTCCAAAATCACCTTAATCATCCTATTTGGATTTAAAGAATGGTGTAGCTAGTACTTGCAAGCTTTAGGTTAATCACTTTTCCGAGGGAATGATCTCACTCACACTTTATTACTTGTTACGGCACATGCACTTGCGAGAGTACGCATAACCTGTTTCGGGTGTATCAGGCTCTCACTAGCTGGATGGGTCGAATGTACCTCGGTTGAGAGTAAGTTCCATCCCCGAGAGGATCTCCTCACCCAGGCTCTCACTAGCTGGATAAGTCGAATGTGCCTCAGTGGAGAGAAGGTTCCACCCCCGAGAGGCTCTCCTCACTCAGGCTCTCACTAGTTGGATGGGTCGAATGTGCCACGGTGGAGAGTAAGTTTCAACAGCGAGAGGATCTCCTCGCCCAGTCTTTCACTAGTTGGATGGGTCGAATGTGCCTTAGTGGAGTGTAAGTTCCATCCCCGAGAGGATCTCCTCACCCAGGCTCTCACTAGCTGGATGGGTCTAATGTGCCTTGGTGAATAGAAGGTTCCACCCCCGAGAGGATCTCCTCATTCAGGCTCTCACTAGCTGAATGAGTCGAATGTGGCTCGGTGGAGAGTATGTTCCAATCCCGAGAGGATCTCCTCACCCAGGCTCTCACTAGCTGGATGAGTCGAATGTGCCTCGGTGGAGAGTAACTTCCAACCCCAAGAGGATCTCCTCACCCAGACTCTCACTAGCTGGATGGGTTGAATGTGCCTCGGTTGAGAGAAGGTTCCAACCCCGAGAGGATCTCCTCACCCAGGCTCCACTAGTTGGAAGGGTCGAATGTGCCTCAGTGGAGAGAAGGTTTCACCCTCGAGAGGATCTCCTCAACCAGGCTCTCACTAGCTGGAAGGGTTGAATGTGCCTCGGTGGAGAGAAGGTTCCAACCCCGAGAGGATCACCTCACCCAGGCTCTCACTAGCTGGATGAGTCAAATGTGCCTCGGTGGAGAGAAAGTTCCAACCCCGAGAGGATATCCTCACTTGGGCTCTCACTAGCTGGATGGGTCGAATGTGCCTCAGAGGAGAGAAGGTTCCAACCCCGAGAGGATCTCCTCACCCAGGCTCTCACTTGCTGGATGAGTCGAATGTGCCTCGGTGGAGAGAAAGTTCCAACCCCGACAGGATATCCTCACCTAGGCTCTCAATAGCTGGATGAGTCGAATGTGCTTCGGTGGAGAGAAAGTACCAACCCTGAGAGAATCTCCTCACCCAGGCTCTCACTAGTTGCATGTGTCGAATGTGCCTCAGTGGAGAGTAAGTTCCAACCCCGAGAGGATCTCCTCACCTAGGATCTCACTAGCTGGATGGGTCGAATGTGCCTCGGTGGAGTGTAAGTTCTAACCTCGAGAGGATCTCCTCACCCAGTCTCTCACTTGCTGGATGGGTCGAATGTGACTCAGCGGAGAGAAAGTTCTAACTCCGAGAGGATCTCCTCACACAGACGCTCACTAGCTAGATGGGTCGAATGTGCCTCGGTGGAGAGAAAGTTCCTACCCGGCGGGGATCTCGTCACCAAAGCTACCATTAGCTGGCAGGGCAGGTTGACTCCTTAGGGAGGTTAAGTGAATTCTACCCGGAGGGGATCTCGCCACCCAGGCTCCCGTTAGATGGCATGACAGGTTGACCCCTCAGAGAGGCCGAGTATTTTTGATACCAAGAGTGCTACACTCAGCGAATACGTTGGGTCGGATGTTTCTTTCCGAGCGTAGAACTTTCTCGAAACGTGCGGGGATTTCGTACAACCCCGTATTAACGAAATGGGGTACGCAGGAAAGCGCAAGACTTGAAACACATTTGTAAGCTTTTAGCGGGTTTTGTTGTGACATCCCTACTTTTATTGGGCCACCGAAACCCTAATGGGCACAATAAAAGTGACCCGAACCTCTACCCATGAGTCGGTAGGAGGCAACCTGTAACACCCCAAAAGTACAAGCTAAGGTTTAACATGAGCTGGACGGTAATCGTCGAGCGGAGCTCGACGAAAGTCGTCGAGCGGAGCACGACGAATCGTCGAGCGGAGCACGACGAATCGTCGCGCGGAGCACGTCGAATCGTCGAGCGGAGCATGACGAATCGTCGAGCGGAGCTCGACGAATCGTCGAGCGAGCTCGACGAAATAGCGAAACAGGGGAGGACCCACCCCACGGTTGACTTGGTCAAATCAGCCATAAATGGGCTTTGCATGGTGGCTGCTATCAAGATTGAGAAGTGATCCAAGCCCAACTTCTCTCTCTCTCTCCCTTTCTTGTGTTTTTCTCTCTCCCCATTAGCCAAAACAAACTTTCTCTTCACATGTCTAAATAGGCTAGCCACTAGGGGATACAACCAACCAATGGTGTACATCCACCTCACCCCCACCTTACCATGGTAAGGTTAGCCAAACTCATCTTCTTCCATGGCCGTGAGGAAGAAGATGAAAGTGGGGGCTCTCCCCCCCCCTATATAAAGACCTCCCTGTTGGAAACGTGTGTGAGCTCTCCGCAGAAACTCAACTCCACAAACCAATTCCACTTGACTCCTCACCTCAACACCTGACTGCGAGACCGCCACCAAGCCGCGCGACCTCCCGCCTTTTGCGAGTACTACCTAGCCCGAGCGAGCTCAACAGCGAGACCCCCACGCGCGAGCACTCAAACCGCAACCGCTTCTTCTCGCGGCGAGCTCAAACCGCGAGTACTTCCCTGAACCTCTCCTGCGAGATCACCAACCCGGCAAGCCCCGCTCCTCCCGCGAGTACAAGCCGCGAGCACCCCTCGCGGCGAGATCACCCAAATCTGCGAGAACCCAAACCGCGCGGCTAGGACTCCAAACCGCCGGGACCAACACCAACTCGCCGAGATCAAAACGCGTGATCTCCCAAACCGACGAGAGCTCCAACTCGCTCGGCTTGCCCCTCTACCCGCTCGGCAAGGCCGCTTCCAAAACTCCCTTTGCGCTGCAGCGCTCTCTCTCACAAACTCAAACAAGATGGGAGGATTTTTTTTCTCTACTTTCAGCAATCAAAAAATGTACAAGGGTGGGCCTTTATATAGGCAAAGAAAAAACTCTCTCATCATAAATACACACACTCTCTCATAATAAATGCTTTCATAAACTAATATTAAATCCAAACTTTTGACTTGTTGACTGGTCAAACAGTCAACCTCCAACAAACTCCCCCTCAAACTTGGCAGCACATGCCAAGTTTGCCTTTGAGCTTCAGGAACGTGTCTACCTTCAACGCCTTGGTGAAGATGTCCGCGACTTGCTCTCCGGTCGGGCAATACTTCACTTCCACTGTCTTCAACTCTGCCTGCTCACGGAGGAAATGATACCTCGTCTCGATGTGCTTGCTCCTTCCATGTAGTACCGGGTTCTTCGCGAGCTGGATGGCCGACATGTTGTCCACCAACATTGTTGTTGGCCCATCCACTCCATGCTGCAAACTCTCCAACAGATTCCTTAGCCAGATGGCTTGACAGGTGCCAGCTGCTGCTGCAATATACTCAGCCTCGCAGGACGATAAAGCTATCGTTGCCTGCTTCTTCGAGCTCCAAGAGAACACCCCCGTTCCCATATTGAAAGCATATCCGGAAGTGCTCTTTCGATCGTTCACATCGCCTCCATAGTCACTATCGGAGTACCCAACTAACTTCAGCTCCTCTCCAGTGGAGTACTTCAGCCCGTGACCCCTGGTCCCGTTGATGTACCTCAGGATCCTCTTCGCTGCCGTGAAGTGGTCTTCTTTTGGCTCCTCTATATGCCTGCTCACCACTCCGACCGCATACATGATGTCCGGTCGGGTGAAGGTAAGGTAGCGTAGGCTCCCTACCAAGCTTTTGAATAAAGTGGAGTCTACCGCTCCTTCCTTCGACTCCTTGCTCAACTTCAGTCCAGGGTCGGCAGGAGTGGAGATTGGTTTGCCGTTCTCCATCCTGAACTTCTTTAGGATCTCTTCAGCATACTTTTTCTAGGATATGAAGATCTCGTCTTCTCTCTGCTGCACCTCTACTCCCAGAAAGTAGCTCAGCTCACCCAAGTCCGTCATTTCGAACTCTCTCTTCATCATACCCCGGAACTCTTCATACATCCCAGCATTGTTCCCTGTGAAGATTATGTCATCCACGTATAGGCAGATAATCATCATGCCTTCATCCTTGTCTACCTTGGTGTAGAGTGCGTACTCATGCGGGCTCTTCTGATAGCCATGCTTCTGTAAGTAAGCATCTATCCTGCCGTTCCAAGCTCTAGCTCCCTGCTTCAGCCCGTAGAGTGCCTTGTCTAGCTTGCAGACCTTTCTCTCCTGCCCTTTCACCACGTACCCTGGAGGTTGCTCGATGTACACATCCTCCTCCAGGTAGCCATTCAAATAAGCAGAGACCACGTCCATCTGCATTATCTTCCACCCGTGATGAGCAGCTAGTGCGATGATCAGCCGGATGGTATCTATCCGCGCTACCGGTGCGAAGACTTCATCATAGTTCACTCCCTGAACTTGGCGGTAGCCCTTCACGACTAGCCTCGCCTTGTGCTTCTCCACGCCCCCATCTTTATTTTTCTTCACCTTATACACCCACTTCACCCCGAGGGGTTTGTGGCCTGCAGGTGCATCTACCAGCTTCCAGGTATCGTTCTTCTTGATGGAGGCGATCTCCGCATCCATCGCCTTCCTCCAGCTTTTCTCCTTCGCAGCTTCATCGTAGGAGCACGGCTCAACATCTGCAAGCAAACAGTATAAGGAAAAGTTGTTATGGGTTGCAGCCGTCTCTTCATAGATCTCCTCCAACCTCCTAGTCCGAGGGTGAGGACGATCATCCTTAGTTCCACTGGTACTTGCTCCATCGGATCCTCCTCTGCTCGAACTTGCTCCACTTGAGTAAGGAGTGAGAGCTCCCCCTGAACCTCCGCTGGGTGGTGATGGTGGCTCAGCTCCATCCATCTCCGCTTCAGCCTCTTCTCCACCTTCTTCCTCATCATCCTCATAGAACATCCCCTTGGTGTTCTTCACCTCCTCATTCCAGCTCGCGATTGGGATACAACCAACCAATGGTGTACATCCACCTCACCCCCACCTTACCATGGTAAGGTTAGCCAAACTCATCTTCTTCCATGGCCGTGAGGAAGAAGATGAAAGTGGGGGCTCTCCCCTCCCCTATATAAAGACCTCCCCTCCCTCAGAGCTTGACACCCCTTTTCCAAGCTCAAAACGAGCCACCACAACCCGTGCTGGAGCTCTGCTTCGCCGGAGAAAAATCAGCCGAGCTCCACCGTCACCTCCACCACCTCCCATGGAGGATTTCGCCGAGAGCCTCTGGAGACCACAAACAAGGTAGAAAGTTTCTCCTCTCCTTCCTCCCTATCTTTCGAATGCTTCGCATGCAAGCTCCAGCGGACGGAGCGCCGCCGCGACGCCACCACCCCTCCAACAGAGGTGCTCTGTTTGGTTTTGTCCGGCGGTGGCCGGCAGCGGCCGGCAGCGGCAGGCCGCCGGACCACTACCGGAGTGAGCGCCCATCCCCGGGGAGTCGGCCTGGGGCGGAGCCATGGCCAACCGGCGGTGGAGAAGCCCCTGAGGGCGGGTATTCGGTACAGGCCACTGGAGAAGATGAAGTTAATAAAAAAAATTATAATTTTATAATTTTTTATGTATATTTGATTATTACTGTTAATATTATTATTTTATTTTCTCAGCACTAATATACGTTCTTAGCAAAAATATTTTGAACATGAAAGTTGTTCCCCTTAATGAGGTCAGTCTACACAAAAAAATTGGGAATTTTTGGAATTGATTTGGTATTTTTAAAAGCCTAAATAATAATTATTTGGCTAATTTGGAAGCTCAAAATTACTCGAAAAATTTTCAAAAAATTACTAGGCTTTTTTTAGCCACTCTTAAAGGTTGCATCAAAATTTGGGAAACTTGAAACAAAAATTGAAGATTTTTCAATTTTTAGAGCCTAGAGACGCGCTCAAATTCTTCGAAATTGGAAATCGGAGCGCGCGACCACTTTATATATATATATATATATATATATATATATATATATATATATATATATATATATATATTGAATTTTAAATTCAATTGGGCAATCGATGGAAGTTATCATGGCAAGATCTCGAGCGCTGAGTGTTTTGAGGTTTTGCGAAACCACTGAGTGCCTCGTTCTTAAAATAACTCTTCGGCATTTTGGGTGAACTCGGAAAATGAAAGTACGAGCTTTGAGTAATATAATTTCCCACCCCATTTTGGGAAAAGAATTTCCCTCATGTGTTGGAAGCGATTATCGAGGTTGAAATTCGAGGAAGAATGTGTACTCTAATGAGATTCTCGGATTCGATATTACGCAAACAATCAAATTAATATTTATTCTCTGATGAATAATATAAATGTAACTCATAATAAGCCTCCCCTAAACTGATTAAGCCATGATTAAAAAGGACGCAAGTGAATAGTTATCGAACTGGTCAAGTTCATTTCTGTTCAGTACTACTCCAGTCTCATAGTGGTCAAGTTTATTTCAGTGCAATACTTTCAATTCAGTACCACTCCAGTTACGTACTGGTCAAGTTCATTTCAGTTCAGTACTTTCAATTCAATACTACTCTAGTCACGTACATGCCAAGTTCATTACAGTTCAGTACATTCAATTTAGTACTACTTTAGTCTCGTACTAGTCAAGTTTATTTCAGTTCAGTACTTTCAATTCAGTATCACTCCAGTCACGTACTGATCAAGTTCATTTCAGTTCAGTACTTTCAATTCAGTACTACTCCAATCTCGTACTGGTTAAGTTCATTTTAGTTCAGTACTTCTATTTCAGTACTACTCCAGTTTCGTATTGGTCACATCTCATTATGCAGCATTTATTATCAACAGCTTAAATTACTGCATTCTCGTTACTGCAATTTATTATCATAAGCACAGGTCCTGCTTTAACGAGCAGTTGTTTGTTAAGGTTGAGCTTTAGTTAGGGATAACTGGAGTTGAGGTGTTCCTCCGGGTTTAGCCTCAAATAAAGCGCTCACACGTTCCTTGTCGAAAGTTAAACTGAGTGTCGTTGCCTGAAGGTTAACGTATAGTAGGGCAAACCGCCACAGACCTGGTGCATATTAGCATGATTGTTTGATTGAATGCTTGTGAATTGCTTTCGGTAATTTGTGGCGGGTCAATCCTTTTCGCAGACCGTTCGTACCGGTGCGGGAAGGTTGACGACTCAAGGCGATAGCGAGTTGTGTACCACAGGTGACCGACCGTTATGTTTTTCCCCGTTAGGTTTTCCTCCACTAGTCGGCCGAAATGAATCGTTGGACGTCACCCACATCTAAGAGTACACGAGGTTATACGTTGGGTCCTGGGGTTGTGCGGTACGATCACCCCCAGATGTGGCATGACTGGCCATTGTCACCGAAGGCCACATCGGTGAGGCCCACGGGGCTCGCTATCTTGCTGGAATAGAAGTGGTCCATACTATGTCGACATAGGATTGTGTGTGCGGCTGTGAATGCCTGCGGTATGTGCGCGGCTGTGAATGCCTACGGTATGTGCGCGGCTGTGAATGCCTGTGGTATGTGCGCGACTGTGAATGCCTGCGGTATGTGCGCGACTGTGAATGCCTGCGATGGAGTACAAGTTGTGAACACCTGATGTTCTGATATGCTAGTAGAGCTTTAATTAACAACTGATATGCATTGCTTCTGCTTTTCCAGTTATACTATGATGCGCATCTTTATAATTGCTCATAGCATATATATATGAAGCGTTGTACTAACTCTCCCTTGCTTCGACTAACTACTTTTGATTGGGTGGGTATGTACTCGTCCCCCGGATATGTATCTGGGAAGGAGATTTATTTCTGCTTAGCTCTGTGACTAACAGTTATTTAAATAATCATTCACAGGAGATGGAGCACCGTAGCAACCAGCTGATAGAACTACCCGACCAGAGATACCCCCGTCGTCTCCAGAGTTTCGATACGTGAGAAATAGCAAGAGAGTAGCAAGAGGAGTTACTAGTTGTAGTACTATTATAGCCTACGGGCTTCATGTATAAACAGTGGCTACATCCTTTTGCATTTTCTGTTAAAATATTTATTGTTATATATATTTGTTGTGGCTTCCTGTTAATGCTTCAGCTAAACTCTGTGATGTGATGTGAATGTTGTGATTCAAGCCGAGCAAGGCAGCCCACTAGTGCTTAATAGTGTGGGTCGACACTTTTGAGGAGCACTCGGTGGACGTCTTGGGCAGTAAGATCCCCTCCGGCCCGACCCGGGGCAAAGGTTGGGGGGTCTTACATTTGCACTATTGTGGTCAAATTTATTGTTGATCTGCATGACATACTAGCAGGGGGACGAAAAATTTGCATAGCTTTCTAGTGCTTGGTGCATTATTTGGGGGGCGAGTGCGGCGGGAGGCCGGCACTCGCCTCGGCCCCTTCTTCGGGGGGGGGGGGGGGGGGGGGGTGAGTGCGGTGCGAGGACGACACCCGCCCCGGCCCTTGAGGGTTTCTCCCGGCTTGAGGTTTTCTCCCGGCTTGAGTGTTCTCGCCCGACTTGAGGGGTCTCGCTCGGCTTGAGGGTTCTCGCTCGGCTTGAGGGTTCTCGCTCGGCTTGAGGGTTCTCATCGACTTGAGAGTTCTCGCCCGGCTTGAGGGTTCTTGCCCTGCTTGAGGGGTCTCGCCCGGCTTGAGGGTTCTCGCCCGGCTTGAGGGTTCTCGCCCAGCTTGAGAGTTCTCGCCTTGCTTGAGGGTTCTCGCCTGGCTTGAGGGTTCTCTCCCGGCTGGAGGGTTCTCTCTCGGCTTGAGGGTTCTCGCCCGGCTTAAGGGTTCTCTCCCGTCTGGAGGGTCTCGCCCGGCGTGAGGGCCTCGCCCGGCGTGAGGGCCTCGCCCGGTTCGAGGGTCTACTATTTTGCCCCGGGTGGGCTGCGAATAGCTGTTCAGAACAGCGGAGTTTAGCTATTGACAGACCATCCTGAGGTATTTCAGTAATTTTAGAGCAACAATATTGCGTTATTGGCAGGCCATCCCCAAAAATCTATAAATAGACCCTTGGGTGCCTTGGAGAGGATCCGTTTTCACCACTCCTCATCCTCTTCCTTCATCCCCCAAGGCACCTAGCTCAGCATTGGCTAGGGAGGGGGAGATCTCAAAGGTCTTTCAGGTGTGAGGTGAGAACTCCGCGCTAGAGCTAAGGGTCATTTACCAAATTCAGGCCTCTCACCAAGGTACGGCTTGAGAGAAGTAGGTGTGAGCTGCACCCTAGGCCCGAACTGTAGGTGGAACCGAATTTCGGTTCCAACAATCAGAGGTATGGAATTTGCTCCCTGATCGTTGTCGCCGCCACAAGGGCAAAGAGCAGGAATTTTCCCCAGTGCTGGGGTTTTTGGAGCCCCGTGAGTTGGTCAATCGCTTGTTCAACATTTTCTCATTTGTGGAGGATAAGCGTCTACTGCAGTGTCGCATTTCTTCGGATACTTCGCAGAGTATCGAGGCACCCTCCGGTGGCAGTCGCAAGAGAAAAACCTGTGTAGCTTCTTCTAACGGTGTCGAGATGACGGATGGGGCAGCTCCTTTGGTTGCCCGAGATGATACCACCCCTACGGTTCAGGTACTTGAGCTCCCGACCCTCTGGGTTCCTTCCGCGGAGGCGGCGGGTGGCGGCGGAGTGGTAAATATTCTTATTTGTGTGAAAGTTTCACTTTTTATCTTGTGACGCTAATTTTCATTTTTCCTTTGTGCAAAATGAGATTCAGGGCCGGACTGTCGTTACTTGGAACGATCACTATGTGAGCTTGAAGGATGGGTATTTGGCCCTCGAGGAGAAGCTTAGATCGACGACGAGCTTGTTTGCCTCCTTGAGGGAGGAGCATGCCCGTGACATTTCACGAGTCCGTCGGATGGGGTCCGGGCTGAAGTTCGAGTTGGAGGATGCAAGCGCGGTATTGGAGGTAGAGAAGGCACTAGTGGAGGGGACCATCGAGATGTTGAAGCATTCCCAGGAGGAAGGCATTGGTTTTGTTGGGTACATTGGTTTAAATGTACCTGATTTGAAGAAGCCTCATCCAACTCAATGATATACATCAAAATGTATTTGATGTGTTGTTGAGTTTACTTGTGCAGGTTAAGTATTTGCAGGACTGAAGCAAAAAGTTTCTAAGTACATGTGTCGACACCCAGAGGGAAAGTGTCGACACTTAAGAAGACTTGTGTCGACATCCAGACAAGCAGTGTCGACACTTGGAGTCATTGTGTCGACACTAAGGATGCAGAGTCGATACCAGACACAAAGTGTCGACACAAGGAGCTGTGTCGACACTCAGTGAAGAAAAGTGCAGTAAAGCTGTGTCGACACTTAGCAGCAGTGTCGACACCTAGAAGAACTGTGTCTACACCAGAAAGTGTCGACACCTGGAGCTGTGTCGACACTCAGCAAAAGTTAGCAGAGACTAAGTATAAGTGTCGACACCCAGAATAATGTGTCGACACTCAATAGAAGAGTCAGCATTTGAAGAAAGTGTCGACACCCAGAATAATGTGTCGACACACAACAAAAGAGTCAACACTTAAAGAAAGTGTCGACATAAGACAGTATGTGTCGACACTCAGCTGAAGACTCTACACTTGAAGAAAGTGTCGACACATGGAGCTGTGTCGACACTTAGTGAAGAACAGCAAGATCAATAAATTATTCTAAGTACAAGTGTCGACACTATGGAAATGTGTCGACACTCAGCTGAAGTCTCAACAAGAAGAAGAATGTGTCGACACAAGGAGCTGTGTCGACACTCAGCAAGTATCAACACTGAAGACATGTGTCGACACCAAGAAGTAGTGTCGACACTTAACAGATTCAACACATGAAGATGTGTCGACACAAAGGAGATGTGTCGACACTTAGAAGAATTCAGCAAAATACAGAAGATCAAGTACTTGTGTCGACACTAAATTTCAGTGTCGACACATGAAGAAGAAACAGTGTCGAGACATGGAATCGACAACACAAGAAGTTGTGTCGATACCTTGTAGACTTGTGTCGACACTTACACAACTTGTGTCGACACTTGGTCCATAAGTGTCGACACTTAAAGACAAAAAGTCTCGACACTATCAGACAGTTAGAGAATTTTCAAGAACTGACTGGATGACTTGACAGCTGTCGTTCCAGCCGGTCTACAGCACTTGTCAGAGTTGTCAGAAAGCAGTTATGAACCGGACCAGCCGGTTACCATGAAGAAGGCCTATAAATAGGCTTATGCAGTCTACAGAAAAGGAGTTGTTGAAGATTGATAAAGTTCAAATTATTGATCAAGTATCTAACAAAGAAGATCTAGCTATTCCTTGAAGAATCAAGTGCAGATCTAAGAAGTTGGAGAGAGAGAGAGCTCCATCCAAGAAATCAGCTGTTGGAACCCAGCTGAGAAGAAGGATTCAGATTGGTCTGAATCTTAAGTAGCAGAGATCAAGGATCAACTGCAGAAGGAATCAATCTTATTGAGTTCTACTTTCAAGAAGCTTTGAAGAAAGCTAAGTCAGATTGAGTCCAGCTGAGTTCTTCCAAGAACTCATCAAGAATCTCACAACTTATCTCTCTTTCATCTAAGTTGTTGAGTTTATACATATTGTATTCATTATAACTTGTAGGATCCTTAGGGATCTGAGATTGTAAGCCTGCAATTATAAAGGCTGAGGGTAGGAGAGTTAAATCTCTGAGTGTATGCCTTGGTGGCTGAGTGTAGGCCTTGGTGGCTGAGTGTAGGCCTTTGTGGCTGAGTGTAGGCCTTTGTGGCTGAGTGTAGGCTTTGTGGAAAAGCTGAGTTGTAGGGCCTTGGGCCTGAGGTGTAGGAACCAGTTTGGGTTCTGAGATAGTGGAGGAGTTTGGCCGAATCTAGTACACTACTAGATAGGTGAAGGGGGAAAGTGGATGTACCCAAAGCTTGGGGAACCACTATAAAACTCTGTGTCTACTGTGTGATTGTTGTTGGCTGTGATTGTTGCATATGTGTTGTGTTATAGTAGATAGAATTCTGTGAAATTAACTGATTGCTGCCATAAAAAGTTAAAAAGAATTAGGTCACCTATTCACCCCCCTCTAGGTGTTTAGGTACTATATATTTCAAGTGGTATCAGAGCCAGGTTGCTCAAAAAGGACTAACAGTCTGAGGAGATCCTGATTGGCAGTTTCAGTCTAAGTCAAATTACAGATTCAAGAAAATCAAGAACCATGGGTTCCACTGAAAATCACAAGGAATTGGGATCCATGAAATTACCTATATGTATGAAGGAAATCTTTGGCATATGGAAGGAAAGGGTGAGGTTGTTTATGGAGGCCTCAGACCCTAGAATTTATATCACAGTAAAGGAAGGGCCATATGTGCCCATGAAGGTGTCAGTCCTAGATGCTAATCAGAGAACACCAAAGGATTTCTCTGAAATGACAAAGGATGAGATTATCCTAGCCACCATGGACAAAAGGGCTCAAAACATTATAGTGAGTGTCAAAGATGATGCAACTTTTCAGAATCTAATACACTGTAAGACAGCCAAAGAGATGTGGGATACCCTTATTGTGTATATGGAAGGATCTGAAGAAGTTAGGCAAGACATAAAATCCTTGCTAAATCAAGAGTATGAAAGTTTTAGACAAGGAAAGGGTGATAGCATAACTGAGTGCTATAAGAAGTTTTACAGGATAGTGAATGAACTCATGTCCTATGACAGAGAGTTTAGTAATTATGAACTTAATGACAAGTTTCTAAGGTCCCTAACAAAAGATTGGGACACCAAAATCTGTGCCATTAGAGAAATGGCTAAGTTGGCAGAAATTCCTCCACCTACACTGTTTGGCAAACTGTTGTCTTATGAAATGCAGTTGACAGTGAGGAAAGAAGAGGAGAAATCCACAAGAAATGAACACAAGGAAAGAACAGTGGCCTTTAAATCAGAAGCCCCCAGAAGGTACAGATGTAAGTCACCTACTCCACCTCCAAAGGTTGCTGAATCTGAGTCAGATGAGTCAGCTAGTACAAAGTCTGAAAGCAGTGAAAGTGATGAGCACTTTGCTGCATTCACTAGACATTTTCAAAAGTTCTTGAAGAAGAAACAGTGGAGGACAAGGCCTTCTACATCACAGGGAAAGGAAGACTCTTATCAGAAAAAGAGGTCTTCAAAGAAAGACAAGAAAAAGTCAAAGTCTAGCAAAGCTACACTATCAAAAATTGTGTGCTATTGCTGTAATAGACAAGGTCATGTGATAGCAGATTGTCCAGAGAAGAGAAAGGAATCTAGTGACAAGAAGAAGACTCATTTCAAAGGCAAGAAAGAAAAGTCATTTGTTGCCAAAAAGGAGAAGACCCTGTCAGATATCTCTTCTTCAGAAACTGAGTCAGATGCTGAGACATATATAGGGCTGTTTGCTGAAGAAGAAGAAGAAGAGTTCATGCAGATTATGGAGTCTATATATGAACAAGAAGACTATCAGTGCCAAGGACTAATGACATTGACTGAAAATGACAAAATCCTGGAGCAGTCAGGACCTAGTAAGGTACAAATTTCAACTTTTAGTTCAATTTCTTGTGCCAGTACAGAATCAGATTCATCCTCATCAAATGATGAGAGTGCATCTGAATCTGAAGCAGATATTCATCAGTTGATAGATGAATACAAGGTTCTATTGCAAGCTTACAAGAAGAGCAAGACCCTAGCCAAAAGTCAGGCAAAGGAAATTGCTATTCTTAAAGCTGCTGCAACTGAGTTTGAGAAGTCTTTTGATCAAAAGCTTAATGAGATAGCCAGATTGAAGCACATAACTGTGATTCAAATGGGAACTATATCATTTAAGAATGATCAAATCAAGAGTCTGGAGATTAATCTTCAGAAGGAAAAGGACTTAGTTGCTAGGTTTTCTAAACCTAAGTCAGTTCTACCTTTAATTGATGAATTTATTCATCACAAAGGCAAGGCTGGACTGGGTTTTACAAGACCTGCAAGGACTGTTCAGTCCAAGTCCAAGTCCAAGGGCAAAGCCCCAACACTCAACAAGCCATCTATGGATAAGACAGCTAAGACTGTACCAAAGCAAAGGTACAATAAATTTAAGTGTTGGTGTTGTGGCAAAGTTGGCCACTTTGCAATGGACTGTTGGCACAATGCTAGTGCCAAAGTGAGTAGCAAACTAGCTGTTGGAAAACCAGCAGGTAGTCTTGTCAGGATGCAAACTAACAAATACCAAGGACCCAAGAATACTTTGGGTTCTAAGGTTCATTAATCTGTTTTGCAGGTGAGTCCAAGTTGTCATGCCCCAATATGGTACTTGGACAGTGGATGTTCCAGACATATGACTGGAATAAAGGGATTACTAAGGGACTACATTCCAATCAAAGATGGTCCAAAAATCACCTTTGGTGGTTCTGAAAAAGGAATCATCAAAGGATTTGGTAACATTTCTAGTAACCTAGTTACCATTACTCAAGTGGCTTATGTTAAAGGGTTGAAACACAACCTAATAAGTATAAGTCAATTAAGTGATGTAGGGTATGACATCTCATTTGTTAAAAATGGTTGTCATATCAAGAGGTCAACTGATCAAGAGATCATTTTGACTGGCTATAGAAGGAGGAATGTCTACTGCCTAGACATTATGTGTGAGACCAATGGTTCTCAAGTGTGTCTTGTAGCTGATGAGACAGTCTCTCATTGTGTCAAATGGCACAAGAGGCTAGCTCATCTTAACTACAAGACAATTGGCAAACTCTTTAGCAAAGAGTTAGTGAGGAATGGTCCTCAAGTTAAGTGTGTTAAAGATGGTATTTGCTCAGCTTGTCAAAAGGGCAAGCATACAAGATCCACCTTTAGAAGCATAGAAAACAAAGATGTTGTGAGGTGTTTATACCTCTTGCATATGGATCTCTTTGGTCCAATGCCAGTTCACAGCCTAGGTAGGAAGGTCTATACCTTTGTAGTTGTAGATGAATACTCAAGGTTTTCCTGGGTGTTCTTCTTAAGACAGAAATTAGAAACACCTAATGTCTTCTATAGCTTTGTTAGACAAATTCAGAATGAGCTAAACAGTACAGTGGTTAAGATTAGAAGTGACCATGGTACTGAATTTCAGTCTGAGAGTATGGCAAAACTATGTGAAGACTTTGGGATATTTCAAGAGTTTTCTTCACCAAGAACACCTCAGCAAAATGACATTGCTGAGAGGAAGAATAGAACCTTGATTGAGGCAGGTAGGACCCTATTAAGTGACACATCACTACCAGAATATTTCTGGGCTGAAGCAGTTAACACTGCATGCCATGTTATTAATAGGGCTATCATTACTAAAGGCCTCAACAAGACCCCCTATGAGGTTGTGAAAGGCAGGAAACCAAACCTATCCTACTTCAGGATCTTTGGTTGTAAGTGCTTCATACTTAACAATGGAAAGTCTTACTTGACTAAGTTTGCTGCCAAGTCTCAAGAGGGAATTTTTGTTGGGTACAACAACAATAGTAAGGCTTATAGAGTCTACAACTTGTCTACTCAAGTTGTAGAAGAGACTGTACATGTAGTATTTGATGAAACTAAACTTATTAACAATGAGTTGTCTAGTAGTATATGCAACCCCACAGGTTTAACAAAGAAGATGGACAAGCTCACTCTAGAAGAAGAATCTACTGCAAGACAGCAAGTAGAAGACAGTGACTGTTGTCTAGGGGGAGTACTACATGTACCAAATACAGAAGAAGTACAAGGAGTACAGCAAGATGATGAAACTGAAGAGGTTCAACCAGAAGTCAGGATGCCTCCAGCAAATAGGCATCTTAGAGATCATCTAGTAGAGCAGATTATTGGAGATCCAAGACAAGGGGTACAAACAAGGAGCAGAAATCTGAATGCAGTAATCTACTCCAGTTTTCTATCTCAAGTTGAACCAAAGAAGTTTGAAGAAGCCATTCTAGATCCACAATGGACTGAAGCAATGTAAGAAGAGCTGAATCAGTTCAAGAGGTGCAAGGTCTGGGAACTTGTTCCTAAACCTAAAGACCACAATATAATAGGAACCAAGTGGATCTACAGGAATAAGATGGATGAACAAGGGGTCATCATTAAGAATAAAGCAAGATTGGTTGCTAAAGGATATAGGCAGGAAGAAGGTATTGACTTTGATCAAACCTTTGCTCCAGTAGCCAGACTGGAAGCCATAAGGATGTTTCTTGCCTATGCAACCTTTCAAGGATTCAAGGTTTACCAAATGGATGTCAAGTCAGCATTTCTAAATGGTAATCTTAAAGAAGAAGTCTATGTGGAACAGCCCTCAGGTTTTGTTGATTCAACTCTACCTAATCATGTCTATAGACTTAGGAAAGCTTTATATGGGTTAAAGCAAGCCCCTAGGGCTTGGTATGAAACCATATCTCGTTTCCTCATTGAGAACAAGTTCTCAAGGGGGAAAATAGATAAGACTCTATTCCTTAGGGAATCTAGAGGCAAAGTAATACTAGTCCAAATATATGTAGATGACATTATATTTGAGTCTACTGAAAGTAGTCTTTGCAAAAAGTTTGCAAAACTAATGCAAAGTCAATTTGAGATGAGTAGTATGAGAGAGCTAAAGTTCTTCTTGGGTCTCCAAGTAAGACAGACTGAGAATGGTTTATCCATATGTCAGTCCAAGTTCACCCTAGAACTCATAAGGAAGTATGGTATGGATTCATCCAGTACCATGAAGACTCCTATGGGGTCAAGTATGTCTCTTAGCAAGGATGATGCAGGGAAACCTGTAGATGAAACCTTGTATAGAGGGATAGTTGGCTCCCTATTATACTTGACTGCAAGTAGACCAGATATCATGTATGCTACATGTGTCTGTGCAAGGTATCAAGCCTGCCCTAAAAAGTCTCATTTGACAGCAGTCAAAAGGATATTGAGATATCTAAAGGGCACTCCCTATCTAGGCCTCTGGTACCCTAGGAATGAGGATTTTGAACTAACAGGTTATTCAGATGCAGACTTTGCAGGATGCAAAGAAGATAGAAAAAGCACTACTGGAACCTGTCAATTCCTAGGTGGGAGACTAATTTCATGGAGTAGCAAAAAGCAAACAAGTGTGGCTATCTCCACTGCAGAGTCAGAGTATGTGGCTGCAGGAAGTTGCTGTGCTCAACTTCTGTGGATACAACATCAGCTTGAGGACTATGGATTTCAGGTAAGTAGAACTCCACTCTTCTGTGATTCTACAACTGCTATTTCAATTGCACATAATCATGTATCTCATAGTAGAGCAAAACATATTGAAATTAAATATCATTTTCTTAGGGAGCATGTAGAAAGAGAAGATATTTTACTTGAATATGTTAAAACTGATAATCAATTAGCTGATATGTATACTAAGCCCCTAGAAGAAGCTAAGTTCAATAAATTTAAAATTGAACTAGGAATGATAAACTTAGAGTAAGTTTACAGAATTGAAATTGGCTAAGTAAAAAGGTGTCGACACATAGAGATTTCTGTGTCGACACAGAATAGTGGTGTCGACACTTCAGGAAAAAGGTGTCGACACATCTAGGAAATTGGTGTCGACACTTCAGAATATTAGTGTCGACACACGACATGTAGGTGTCGACACATCCAATGTGGTGTCGACACTTTGTATTTACTCAGAATTCTCTAAGTAAAGTCTCGACTATGTGTCGAGTTATGTAGTGTCGACACATAAACAAGTGTCGACACATAAAATCTGTTGACTAAACTTGTGTCGACACATATGTGTCGAGACATTATAAGTCAGTGTCGACACTTATTGCCAGTGTCGACACAATTTAAGTTAGCTGTCCCGCATGTTCATCTTCAAAATTAGAAAGGTATAAATAGGGTTTTATCTTAGTTTGTCGACACGCTTTCAAAGTTTCGAGACCAAACTTATGTGTCGACACCTCTCTTCTCTCAAGACAAATTCTACAAACCCTAATGGCACCTAAGCTAGAGGAGAACGTTAATGAAGGATACGAGCTGGTGCGCAATGCTTTCGATGATGCTGATCAAGAAATCCAGACTGTCGTAACCCTAGTAGCCGATTCAGGGTTAGAATATCTTGTTTCTGAACCTACTAAAATCTAGAAGAAAGAGGTACTAGAATTCCTCAATGGAGCTGAAGTGAACGAATCTGGATACAAAATCAAATCCAGAGTTCATGGAGCAAAGGTTAAGGTATCCCCTAAAAGCTTGAGGAAGGTACTTCAGTTGCCAAGAACTAAAAAGGAAGATGAGGTTACTGCTTCTAAGACCAGGGAAGCTCTAACCTGGTGTGGACTGGATCCTAAGATGAAGCTTGGATCAGTGTTTCTTAGAAAGGGCATGAACAATCAAGGGAAATTCCTTTCAGAGATTGTTGGCAAAGTAATACTCAGTAAGCTAGGAGGGTATGACAGAGTGTCTGCCCATATGTTTAGTATTATGACAAGGATAATCTTCACTCTAAACACTGACTGGTCTAATATAGTGTTTGAGAAAATTAAGGAAAGCGTAAAGAAGCCCAACCTGGGCAGAATTTTAAGTCTGTACCTAGCTGGTACCATACCAGAGGTTATGCAACAAGCTGCTGGAAGCAAAATCAACCACATGAGAAAAATGGATATGAGAATTTTCTCCAGATGGGACAGGGTGTTGTCTAAGGAGATGCCAACGCCTGAGAAGATCATTCCTGAGAAAGAAATTCCACCAAAGAAGAAGAGGAAAACTGCTCCAGTGGCTCAAGTGTCCACTAGCAGCTCAGACAGTGAAGAACAAGTTGTCTTCACACCAGATGAGATTGAGGAAGAGCCTGCTGTGAAGTCTCCAGCTCCTCAAGGTGTTGCTGAGATCCAGGGGGAGCTACCTCATGCTTGCCCCATACACAAGGATCAAAGCCAGGGGGAGCTTCCAGTTGTAGATGAACCCACTACACTAGAAAGTGAACAAGCAACCAACATCATTCTAGAGGTAATTACTGAGCTTAATGCTTTAGTTTTTCCTATAGAAGATACTGATTTGTCTGATGTTTATCAGCAACCACTGACTGCTGGTCAAGTTCCAGAAGTTGTCATGGCAGACACTTCTGTTCCAGCTCAGTTTGTATCTGTTCCAGTGGTAGATGAGCCCAGAATTTCTCCTGCTCAGTCTCCACAAGAATACACCATGGAAGATTTATTCCTAAATCTGGATCAAGCAGATTTTGAGAAGGAAACTGCTGCTGAAGAGGAGAATGCTCCAGTTCATGGGGAGCAAGTGCAAATTCATGAAGAGCCTGCTAGGCAAGAGACTGTAAAGCCTCAAACTGTTGAGGAACTACCAAAGGAAAGGGTAGATATAGCCAGCTCCTCAGCATCTGAAGATGAGGAGGCTGCAAGGGCAAAGAAACAGAAAATTTATGTATTCAAGAGAAGGAGTCAGAGTTATAAAAAGGCCTTACAATCTATTGCACCATAGTCTGCACTACAGCCAGCCCCAGCTTTTGATTATAGTGCACTGATGGTTGCTATGCAAATCAAGCTGGATGAGCATAGAAAGGCAATAGAGACTTATGTGGATGAAGGGCAGAAATCATTACAATTTGATTTGGCCCAGGATATCAAGTCAATAAGATTTGAGATGAATCTTAACAAGAAGGAGATGGCAGACTGCTTCCACAAAGGGGGGAATGCAGTAGTGTACTTAGCTACACACCAGGAGAAGATAAAAGCACAAGTGGATGACATAGCTGTGAAGCAAGGATATGTACTTGAAAATCAACTCAGAATGAATGACAATTTGACAGAATATCATAATGCTATTGTCACAGAAATGAAGAACATTGCTGCTGGCCTGACAACTTCTACTGCTACTGCTATGACAGCTTTTGATAAAGCACTGCAAGAGAGCTTAACTGATATTACAACTGCTATTCAAGACTCTCAGAAGCTGATCTCTGAAAAACTCCAAAGGTTAAGACCTTTCTACAGGGATGGAGTTAATTATCTCAATGCCCAAATCAGATTTCAAAAAGATGACTTAAGGGATCATATTGAAAGAGAAGTCATAAAGGGGGAGAGGGTCTTAGTCAAAGCTGGCTCTAACCATGCAAAATGGGTTTCTAATTTCATTAGAGCCACTCTTGGTTATCCTCCTCTTTGTGATGATGATAATGTAGCTGAATCTGGAATTAACCCTGCCTATCTTAGAGGTGAGCAACCAGAAGTAGCTCAAGTAATCTATCCTCCACCAGATTTTGACATGATCCATGCTGACATTCTGTCCATGTATAGCCCACCTGGGGGTAAGGACAATGTCATAATAGAGAAAGTTGTTCAGCCTGTCTCTGAAGCTTTACAGGAAGCCATCTTGAAGGAGCAAGCTGAAGAGGAAACCAGATTATCAAAGAAGAGGTTCAGGGAGCAAGCTGAATAAAGACCTGACTTTGAGCAGTGGAGCCCTACCTCAGGGAACATTATATTGACTGCCTGGAAAGCTGCCAAAGATAACATTCAAGACAGGAATAAGTGGTTTTCTGAAACTGAATGGAGGAAACATGAATCAAGGCAGGAGGCAATAGTCCAATACAGAAGGAAGGCCAAGATGAGAAAGCTACCTCCTACTGCTCAGAAGCCTAGCAAGTACTTTCCAAAGCCATACCATTATTTTGAAAGGCAGAAGATTAAAGCAGAAGAGCTTAAGAAGAAAGATCTGAAAGGCAAGAAGCCTGCTGATGCTGAAGTTGCTGATGCTCCTGTTCAAGCTAAAGTTCAAGTTGGAAAAGGAATTGTGATTAAGGAGCCAGAACAGAAATAGAATTAGAATTTTCTTAAAGTTTACTTTGTAATCTTTTTGATATAAAACATTTTGTGAACTTCTGAAAAAGAATATGACAGATATTAGAACAATGTGTTATATGTTAAATCTATTTCATATTTGTTCTGTGATGATGTCTATGTCTATTTCATATTTGTTCTGTGTTGATGTCTATGAATACATGTGTGATTGATACATGTTTATGTTTACCCTGCTGTATATAATCCTGCTTTACATCATTTTGTAATTTTATTTATGAATGGTGTATATCATTGACTAAGGGTTATGACTTCTCCAAATAGGGGGAGATTGTTGGGTACATTGTTTTAAATGTACCTGATTTGAAGAAGCCTCACCCAACTCAATGATATACATCAAAATGTATTTGATGTGTTGTTGAGTTTAGTTGTGCAGGTTAAGTATTTGCAGGACTGAAGCAAAAAGTTTCTAAGTACATGTGTCGACACCCAGAGGGAAAGTGTCGACACTTAAGAAGACTTGTGTCGACATCCAGACAAGCAGTGTCGACACTTGGAGTCATTGTGTCGACACTAAGGATGCAGAGTCGACACCAGACACAAAGTGTCGACACAAGGAGCTGTGTCGACACTCAGTGAAGAAAAGTGCAGTAAAGCTGTGTTGACACTTAGCAGCAGTGTCGACACCTAGAAGAACTGTGTCTACACCAGAAAGTGTCGACACCTGGAGCTGTGTCGACACTCAGCAAAAGTTAGCAGAGACTAAGTATAAGTGTCGACACCCAGAACAATGTGTCGACACTCAATAGAAGAGTCAGCATTTGAAGAAAGTGTCGACACCCAGAACAATGTGTCGACACACAACAGAAGAGTCAACACTTAAAGAAAGTGTCGACACAAGACAGTATGTGTCGACACTCAGCTGAAGACTCTACACTTGAAGAAAGTGTCGACACATGGAGCTGTGTCGACACTTAGTGAAGAACAGCAAGATCAACAAATTATTCTAAGTACAAGTGTCGACACTATGGAAATGTGTCGACACTCAGCTGAAGTCTCAATAAGAAGAAGAATGTGTCGACACAAGGAGCTGTGTCGACACTCAGCAAGTATCAACACTGAAGACATGTGTCGACACCAAGAAGTAGTGTCGACACTTAACAGATTCAACACATGAAGATGTGTCGACACAAAGGAGATGTGTCGACACTTAGAAGAATTCAGCAAAATACAGAAGATCAAGTACTTGTGTCGACACTAAATTTCAGTGTCGACACATGAAGAAGAAACAGTGTCGAGACATGGAATCTACAACACAAGAAGTTGTGTCGACACCTTGTAGACTTGTGTCGACACTTACACAACTTGTGTCGACACTTGGTCCATAAGTGTCGACACTTAAAGACAGAAAGTCTCGACACTATCAGACAGTTAGAGAATTTTCAAGAACTGACTGGATGACTTGACAGCTGCCGTTCCAGCCGGTCTACAGCACTTGTCAGAGTTGTCAGAAAGCAGTTATGAACCGGACCATCCGGTTACCATGAAGAAGGCCTATAAATAGGCTTATGCAGTCTACAGAAAAGGAGTTGTTGAAGATTGATAAAGTTCAAATTATTGATCAAGTATCTAACAAAGAAGATCTAGCTATTCCTTGAAGAATCGAGTGCAGATCTAAGAAGTTGGAGATAGAGAGCTCCATCCAAGAAATCATCTGTTGGAACCCAGCTGAGAAGAAGGATTCAGATTGGTCTGAATCTTAAGTAGCAGAGATCAAGGATCAACTGCAGAAGGAATCAATCTTATTGAGTTCTACTTTCAAGAAGCTTTGAAGAAAGCTAAGTCAGATTGAGTCCAGCTGAGTTCTTCCAAGAACTCATCAAGAATCTCACAACTTATCTCTCTTTCATCTAAGTTGTTGAGTTTATACATATTGTATTCATTATAACTTGTAGGATCCTTAGGGATCTGAGATTGTAAGCCTGCAATTATAAAGGCTGAGGGTAGGAGAGTTAAATCTCTGAGTGTAGGCCTTGGTGGCTGAGTGTAGGCCTTGGTGGCTGAGTGTAGGCCTTTGTGGCTGAGTGTAGGCCTTTGTGGCTGAGTGTAGGCTTTGTGGAAAAGCTGAGTTGTAGGGCCTTGGGCCTGAGGTGTAGGAACCAGTTTGGGTTCTGAGATAGTGGAGGAGTTTGGTTGAATCTAGTACACTACTAGATAGGCGAAGGGGGAAAGTGGATGTACCCAAAGCTTGGGGAACCACTATAAAACTCTGTTTCTACTGTGTGATTGTTGTTGGCTGTGATTGTTGCATATGTGCTGTGTTATAGTTGATAGAATTCTGTGAAATTAACTGATTGCTGCCATAAAAAGTTAAAAAGAATTAGGTCACCTATTCACCCCCCCCCCCCCTCTAGGTGTTTAGGTACTATATCTTTCAGGTTTAGAGACTCGACTTCGGGCGGCTAGAGCCCAAGTGGAGATGTTATCTTCTGAGAGCCGTGTGTTGGAGCTGAAGGCCACTGGACTTGCAGAGTACCTGCAGTCATTAGACTACATGCGAGACTGTAGCCTGATTGCGGAGGAGGTGCGTGACGAGATCGGGTCCAAGGTGGTGGAGGCTCAAGTGGAAGATGCCCGTGAGTTAGCCCTCAGGAGTGGAGTGGCGAAGGCCTTCCGATTTGTCAGTCGGCACCTAGGATGCGACACCTCTGGCTTTAGCTTTGACGACATTTTTGAGGATGAGCACTCTAATGGCTATGTTGTTGATGAGTAGCGGTCTCTTGCATATTTTTGTACTCCTCCTCCAGCTATTTGTGTCATGTGTTGTTTTTGCTTTGTAGTTCTATTGGGCGCTCTTGTGCGCTGATCTGTATGACATCATTATTTTTTATGTCACTTAGTTGTTTTATTTTTCCTTTGTCTTCTTTGAGTTTTGTTTTTGCGAGTTTGGTTCGCAGGGAAGTGTGGGTGAAGTATTTCACATGAAGTAGATTTGCGACTTCGTTTGCGCAGTTTCGTCCCGCGACTTAATTTGCATGGTTCTAGCCTGCGACTTTGTTTGCACGGTTCTTGCACGCGACTTTGTTCGCACGGTTCTAGCCCGTGGCTTAGATTGCGCGGTTTGTAATCACGACATTGTCGTGAGGTGGGCAGGCCCTCACGGGGAGTTTGCATGAGTCTGGCTCTCGACTTAGTTTGCGCGGGTTATAATTACAGCTTTGCCGTGAGGGTGCAGGCCCTCATGGGAAGTTTGCATGAGTTTGGCTCGCAGCTTAGTTTGCGCGGGTTGTAATCGCGGCTTTGTCGTGAGGGGGCAGGCCCCCACAGGGAGTTTGCACGAGTCTTGCTCGCAGCTTAGTTTGTGCGTGTTGTAATCGCGGCTTTGCCATGAGGGGGGCAGGCCCCCACGAGGAGTTTGCATGAGTCTGGCTCGCGGCTTATTTTGCGCGGGTTATAATCACGGCTTTGTCGCGAGGGGGGCAGACCCCCACTGGGAGTCTGTACGAGTCTAGCTCGCAGCTTAGTTTGCGTGTTGTAATCACGGCTTTGCCATGAGGGGGGCAGGCCCCCACGGGGAGTTATGAGTGTGTCGTCTTCCCTGTTTGAATAGACAATATTTGCAGCAACATAATGCAATATTTGAATAAAGATAACTTGCGCAGGATCAGGCCCGCAGCTTACACACATCATAAAGTCTTTTTGTTAAAGAATGTGTTACACAATTCGAAAAACATAAAGCAAAAAATCATTGATAAAATCGACGCAGGTTCTGCGCGTTTCAAGTGCGGGGAAGAGTCTTTCCTTTGGCGGTCCGTAACTTGTATGTTCCTGGTATCACCTTTGCTGTGACGACGAAGGCACCTTCCTATATAGGAGAGAGCTTGCCTCTATACGTCCCTTTACCAGCGGACTCTACGGTTCGAAGGACCAAGTCCCCGACGTTGATCGGTCAAGGTCTCATCTTGTGATTGTAGTATCGAACAGTCCGTTGTTGGTAGGCCTCTGCACGGAGGGCTCCCTCCTCGCGGACTTCAGGGATGAAATCCATGTTGTCTCTAAGTGCTTCATCATTCTTCTCGAGGTTGAAGTTAGAAACCTGGGGGCTTGGAATGCTGATGTCGACCAGGATGATGGCTTTGGTGCCGTAGCAGAGAATGTACGGCGTTTCTCCAGTGGGAGTTCTCTCGGTTGTTCAGTATGCCCATAGAACATTGGGGAGTGCATCAACCCACTGCCCCCAGCATCTTGAAGTCACGTCTTCAACCCTTTTAAGATAGTACGGTTGGTCACCTCGATCTACCCATTGGTTTGCGGATGCGACACAGCCGTATGTCGCAACTCAATCTTTAGATCTTCGCATAGCTTCGTGAAGGACCTTCCTGTGAACTGAGTACCGTTGTCGGTGATGATGATTGCTGGGATTCCAAAACGGCAAAAGATGTTCTTCCACACAAATTGCTTGGCATTCTCTTTGGTGATCTTGGACAGCATCTCCGCTTCCACCCATTTAGTGAAATAGTCAATGGCCATTATGAGAAATTTCCTTTGCCCTGAAGCTTGAGGTAGAGGGCCAAGAAGGTATATCCCCCCACTGTGCAAAGAGCCATGCACCTTGCAGCGTGGAGAGGGCAACGGGAGGTTGCCGCGGGACGTTGGCATGCAACTGGAAACTTTTAAACCATTTGACGAAGTCGACTGCTTTCTTCTTCATAGTGGAATAGTAGAAGCCTTGACGTAGGACATTTCGTTCCAAGGCCTTCCCACCTAAGTGCTCACTGCATATCCCTTCATGGACTTCACGCAAAGTATACTCAACATCTCTCTCTTCTAAACACTTTAGGTATGGGCCCGAGACGGATCGTTTGTACAATTCTCCATTGATCAACACAAAGGTGGCTACCCGCATCCTTAGGTGTCGTGCTTCTGTTGGGTCTTCTGGTAGCTGCTGGTACTTTAAGTAGGTAACTAGTGGACTAACCCAAGATTTTTCCGGCTCGTCGATCTCAGCAATCTCCCATGGTCCTTGGACACTGGGAAAGACAATCTCTTTTACTCAGCGCCTCATGATCGATACTGAGAAGGTGACGTGACAGTTTTGACAGAGCATCTGCCCTGGAATTATGTTCCCTGGGGAAGTGAAGGATCTGAACTTGCGGTATCCTGAGTAAGAGGGAATTTACAAGTGAGAGGTACTTGGCTAGCTGCTCGTTTTTCACTTTGTAGTCCCCTTCTACTTGGGAGACAATGAGCTGAGAGTCTAAGTAGACTATCAATCCTTTGACGTGGCAGTCAATGGAGAGCCTGAGTCCTGCAATTAAAGCTTCGTACTCGGTGACGTTATTGGTGGCGGGGAACTTCAGTCGGAGCCCATACTCCAAGGTGATAAGCTCCGGGCCTATAAGAAGTAATCCAGCTCCAGCGCCTTCGAGCCCAGACGCCCCATCGACGTACAGAGTCCATCGCTGGTCGGGTTCGACTTGCGCGCTCTCTATCTCTGCTGGTAGGGTATTTTCAACAATAAAATCTACCTGGACTTATGATTTGATGACGGGGTGCGACAAGAAGTGGATGTCAAATTCGCCTAACTCGACTGCCCACTTGACCAATCGGTCGGACGCTTTTGGTTTCTGGAGGATTGCACGGAGAGGTAGCTCGGTCAACACTTTGATTGTATGAGCTTGAAAATAGGGACAAAGCTTCTTGGCTGAGAAGACGTGTGATTGGGTTGTCTTGTCTGCAGCTTGATACCGAGTTTCTGCATCTGTGAGGATTTTACTGAGGTAGTAGGTGGGGTGTTGGATTCCCCCTTCATCCCTTACTAGCATGGAACTTAGCGTCGCGGGTATGACATCGAGGTACAAGAAAAGTGTTTCTCCGGGAGTATGCTTTGACAGAAGTGGAGGGGAGGCCAAGTATTGCCTCAAAACCTCGAAGGTAGCCTGACACTCGTCCGTCCACTAGAACCCAGTGGTCCTGGCTCCTCTGAGAATCCTGAAGAATGGGAGATACTTGTCTCCGGTCCGGGCCAAGAACCGGGAGAGTGTTGTAATTCTTCCATTCAAACGCTGCACTTTTTTGATGGAACGAGGTGGTGACATTTCCTCGAGAGCTTGAATCTTTTCAGGGTTACCTTTTATTCCCCGCTGTGTTACCATGAATCCTAGAAGCTTCCCAAACGTAACCGCGAACGCACATTTACTGGGGTTGAGCCTCATACCGTACTGGCGGAGGATTTCGATACACTTTTCGAGGTCTTCAAGGTGGTATTCTCGACGAATGCTTCTAACGAGCATATCATCCACATACACTTCCATAGACTTGCCAATGAGTTCTTTGAAAACCTTGTTCATGAGCCGTTGATAGGTTGATCCTGCATTTTTGAGCTCGAATGACATCACTTTGTAACAGTAGATTACTTTGTCAGTTCGGAATGTCGTGTGCTCTTCGTCCGCAGGATTCATCCGGATCTAGTTGTAGCCAGAGTAGGCATCCATGAAGTTGAGGAGATGGTGTACGACGGTCGAATCGACTAACTAATCGATGCTGGGAAGGGGGAAGCTATCTTTTGGACAAGCATGATTGAGGTTGGTGTAGTTTACACACATCCTCCACTTCCCGGAAGACTTCTTTAGCATGACGACGTTGACCAGCCAGGCGGGGTACTCAACCTCCCGGATGAACTGGGCGTCGAGGAGCTTTTGTACTTCCTCTTCAATTGCTTGTAGCCGTTCTGGAGAAAAGTTTTGCTTCTTTTGGGTGATGGGTTTGCAAGCCGGGTTTATGTTGAGGGAATGCTGGATGACTTGAGGATCTATGCCGGGCATATCCTTGGGAGCCCAGCTATAGATATCCTTGTTCTTGCAGAGATAAGCTGTAAGTTCCTCCTTTTCTTGCTGTGGCAGGAGGGAGCCAAGCTGGACGGTGCGAACAGGAGAAATTGTTGATAGTGGGACTTCGACCAATCCTTCGATAAGTATTCCCCATTGCAGGATCTCCTCGTCAAGTAAATTGAAGTCATCAATATTCATAGTCGGGGCTTTGACGGGTTGTGCCTGCTTCGAGTAACAGTTCTAGCGGCCTCCTGGTTCCCGCGTATGACTCTGATCCCTCCAGTAGTGGGAAACTTCATTGCGAGATGGAGAATTTAGGGGATGGCTTTGAAAATGGACTAGACAGGTCTTCCGAAGATTGCGTTGTAAGCTGAGCTTGAATCCACCACAACAAACTGGACTTCATGCATGGCCTGTCTTGGGAACTCTCCCATATTAACTAGTAGGGTAATCATTCCCAGCATCTGGACTGGATGGTTGTCGAATCCGTACACTGGTCCCGTGGCTGGTGTCAGATGTTGCTTGGAAAGCTTCATGTTCTGAAGGGTGGAAGAGAACATGACGTCGAATGAGCTTCCGTTGTCGATGAGGATTCGCTTAACATTATAGCAGGGATCCCTAATCCTAGCGCTGATTACATGAGGGTCTTCGTGAGGTGTTCGGAGCCCCTCGAGGTCTTCATCTCTGAAAGTTATGGTGGTGTATTGCCTGCACTTTTTATCTTCATGAACGCCCCCCTGTGTGCATACCGAGAGTATCTGTGTAAAAAGAACGGGCGATCCGGCGATGGTATTGATGTTACTGATCATCTGCCTACCACCGGCTCCTCCTTACGGGGCATTTTGCTGATCTCTGGGCATCCTAGGTGGATCCTGCTGGCCTTGTAGGAGTCCCTACAAAAATCTTCCGAGCATCCCTAGGAGAACAAGGTGCTCGATTTCCTCCTTCAAGTGGGCACAGTCTTCAATAATGTGCCCTGTGCTTCGAAGAAACTCGCAGTACTTAGATTGGTCGCTCCTGGGGTTATGAGCCGGCTGTTTAGGCTCGCCGATGCAGGGCCGACTCATTTTGGATTGCGTAGAGTATGTTGGTTCGCGTGGTGTTGAGGGGAGTATAATCTCGGGGTGGCTGATCTCTCTAACGGTCACGTCGGTGTTGCCCATCCCGACGTTCTTCACAGAATATTCCTTCTTGGTGTTGAGGGGCCAGCTCCTTTTCCATTTTGTGCTTTTGGTTCCCGTCGAATTGTTAATGATGAGATTCAATAGCATCATCGGCCGCGATCTGCGCCTCTACGTGGTGTACGAGGTCGGGGTAGCTAGGGACAATTTCCCTCATTAATGCTGAGTAGAAGCCTCTAGGACGGAGACCGCTGAGGAATACTCCTCGTAACAGTTCTCAGTCGACACCTGGGATTTGGAGAGCTTCTGCAGAGAACCTACAAAAGAAGTCCTTCAGAGACTGTCCTTTGTTCTGACGGATACCTGATAAGTGGGAAGGGTCGCAGACGATCCTCTGATTTGCTATAAACTGATCCGCGAACTGTCTCATTAGCTCTGTGAAGTTAGGAATGGTGCCCACCCTCAAGGAGTGAAACCATGTGCGGGCTTGCCCCTTGAGAGTGGTTGGGAACACTTGACAGAGTAACTGATCAGATGCGTTGTAGATCCTCATGATAGTAGTGAAGTGGTTGACATGTTACAACGAATCGTCTGTTCTGTCAAACATCTCGATGTTCGACAGCTTGAAACCATGAGAAATTGGATGAGCCAGGATTTGCGGTGCGAGGGGGAGCCATGACAGAGTGGTCGGCGAACATGAATATCCCGTCGATCGGCTTGCCGGTATTCTTCTGTGATCACCTCCTGAATTTCTTCCTAGGTGAACCTTTCGAGCGGGGGAAGTCGGGCCTTGTCCACGTAGTTGTGGCGGTGTCGCCCAGTTTCGATTCCTCCATGAGCCTGATAAGTGGAGCTGGTGGCGTCAGAGTATTCTACAGGCGCCTCTTGTCTTGGAGCTTCTTGCTCCCTGTTGTGGTTTGGCAGTGGCAGGTTGACCGGTGCTAGAGGAGGAGCAGGAGGTGGTCCTAGATTCCTCAGTAAAGCAAGCATTTCAGTTTGCTGCTCCTCCATTTGACGAACTTGCGCGTCGAAGGCAGTGACAGGCGCAAAAGAGGCCTCAGCGGTCAATGACATGTCCACGAGAGAATGAGAGCGTGCTGGTTCAGTGTGTCCTTCTTGGACAGATCCTTCAATTGTGCGGGTGCTTCTTTTCGCCATTAAAGCGGAGCTTGGATGTTGCAAAGAGGGAGGTCTTGACTTCTGAAGGATGTTGGGAATCGTGGTTCGCACAGACGGCGCCAAACTATTGTGGACTAACTCGGCGTCCCGATCGGACCGGAATAAACTGGACCGCCTTAGATCTCGGGACGGTCGAGCGAGCACACAGCCAATGAAACGAGAGAGTTGACACAAGAGGTTTTAACGTTGAAAAAATCCTCAACTGGGTAAAAAACCACGTGACCGGATCTGTGCCGGTCAAAGTCCACTATAAGGTTACAGTTACAATATGTTTGGAGAATCGAGAGCGACAGGCCGCTCCTCGTTACAACTTGGAGGTAAGAGAGAATTTCTGACTCACAACGGGCAATAGGCTGCGCCGAGGGAGTTCTGGATGCTACTTGGTGGCTGGTGTGCTTGGGCGTTGGCGTTGGTCGTCTTCTTCCCTTCTTCGCGCACTTGGGGACTTGGCTCGTAGGCGGCTTGAAGATGACCCGAGGGAGGAGTTCGGCAGAGCTCTGGCTTGAGGAAGAAGAAAACTTCGGGAGCAAAATGGTGAGAAATGAGGAGGCCTGAGGCTCCTTTTTTAGCCTCCAGGAGGTGGTTATGGCGGGCCCCCCACTAACTTGGTGGTTTAGTGGGTGGTTACCTGTAGATCAGACGGTTACGGATGCTCAGTAGTGATCGGATGGTGGCCAACCTGCAAGCGGCGGTTGGCGGCAGTGGTTGGCGGCCGGTGGGGGCGACCGGCGGCGGCGGCGGGCAGCGGGCGGCAACGGTATTTGTTGAGTGGGTGACCCCCATGATTTCTCTTATTGTGGTGGAGATCATGGGGAGTGGGTTGACCGACCAAACCCATGATCTCCACAATAGGAGGGATCATGAGGGAGATGGTTAAGTGCATACCCAAGTCTATAAATGAGGCTTCATTCCCATCATATCCTATTTACCAATAGGAGACCGCCATCTCTGATTTTTCTGGTCGCAAAATACAAGCCGCAATATTTGCTCCGGTTTTCACTCTATTCACGCCGAACTGTTGTCCGCAATTTGTAGCCGCTGCATGTGGTCATGTTCACGCACTTCTCTTTTGTGCCACCTTGCAGTGCTTCGGCATATCAATAATTTTTGTCAGCAAAAGGAGGTCGCAGCTTTTACTGGCTCTACCTTGGAAGGCTTTTTTTTTCACTTTCTTCCGTAAGAAATGAAGCCTATTTATAGGCAAAATAACTAAATGGCAAAACTCCAGTGTCCACTCCAAGCAATGCACTGTTTCAATTCTTCCTATCATTTACCCTCTGCCGTTCAACCCACAGTTTGACATTTTATTATTTTTATATATATATACACTCACGCCAAAAATGTCCCCCTCAAACAAGGCAATACATGCCGAGTTTGCTCTTGCACTTCAGAAATGTCTTGGTCTTCAACACCTTTGTGAAAATGTCTGCTATCTATGTAACGCCCCGAAAATTGTATTTGAGTCGATCGCGAAAAAGAGATTTTGGTGCCTGTATAGGGGTACACAGCATGGGACACGGGCGTGTCCAAGGCCGTGTCTAGCTGGTGTTTTTGGTCATTTTCATCCCGAGAAGGACACGACCAGGAACACGGCTAGATGACACGGGCGTGTCATTTGACACGGGTGTGTGCCTACCCGTGTCAGTACCCGTTTCCCGTTGGGTCGTGTCCGTTGTCGTGGCATTTATGCGTGACATGCCCCCGGACACAGGCGTGTCTGAGCCCGTGTGTCTTTTCTGTGTTCGACGATCGTGCCTGGATCGAGGCACACGGCCTAGGACACGGCCGTGTGCCAAGCCGTGTTCGGCCCAGGTCTAGGAAATTTTGTGCAGATCTGAGCTGTTCGTTTTCTTTAATTAAGATCCAACGGCCCAGATGATTTCCTGCTCTATTAAGGCTGGGAATATGGGAGTTAATCACTCATTTCTCTCCAAGGCTTTCTCTTTCCAAGGTGTTAGAGAGAAGAGGAAGAAGAAGGAGGTTTCCGGCCACCGGCGGAGCATCGGAGCACCGTTTCGAAATCTGAGAGCGGATCCGTGGAGGAAAGGTCGTTGCGAAGAGTTCTGTCCGCGTAGTTTTTCCATGACGCCAAAACGGACTACAAGGGTAACGATTCTCAACTTGAGCATGTGAAGCTCTTTCTTTCTGCATAGGGAATCCCGCTCCCGCGAGTGTGTGGTGAGTGCGTGGTGTTCCTTGGGGTTGATGTGAATAGTCCCCCTTGTGTTGCATATAGAATCCGGAATCGTAAGTACGGGCATAGGCATTGTGTGTGAAGCCTACCCGGACATGTATCGTCTGGATCGGTGATGTTGCATTTGATATGATTTGCCGGAGAAAACTCCGTGCTTTGGGTTTTTCGGGTTTCTACGCGGTAGATTGTAGCAGGGATCCTTGGAGGTTAGCTTCAAGGAGCACCCGAAAAATTGAGCAGAAATATGTTCTGCTAACTTGGCGGTCTGGGAACCGTCCTTGATCATAACTGGGTTATGAGATTGTTTGGAAAATTTTGGGATCCGAGAGAATCTTGGCCCGCACGTAGGACTTAAATTGTATATGCGGCGTGAGCAACGGGCAAGTGAAATTGGAACTAGGCTATGTGGAACGGTGCGAGAAATCCAAAAAGGGCACTGCCTGTTGGCATAGTCGGGAGCCTTAGACTAGACAGGGTCAGAAAGGCTAAAATGCTCACTTGGTTGCCGTCTTTGAGATGGTGGTGAAGACACTGATATGTCAGGATTCACCGTTAATGTGCCCTGAGTGCACGGGGTGTTTGGTCGTGCGAGCCTACACCTGTGGCGAAATATATAGTTGCACTTTATTGTTTAGCTGGGCTAATGTTATGCAGGGAAAGAGCACCGTCGTCTCGAGTGAGGGGCGGGGTCATTATAATTTGGTCGGCTTTTGGCTGACCGTTGCTTTGTTTGCCACCGTGCAGTGGAATGTGCTTGCAGGTGCTACGGAGCAGAGTACCAAATAGTGGGTTGGAGCCCATGTTGATGTGCTGGCCCTAGAAGGCTGTAGAATAGTTGTTTTTACTTTTATCATGTGTGGCCGGCCTGCGAGCCGATGTATGTAAGACATGTTTTATTAAGTGAACATTTGTAAGGCCATAAGGTCATGTACCTTTTTAGTGTATTTGAGTTTCATTCCTGTGGTTGTAGTCGTGGACATTCATATATATTGGATTTAAGATTTGGGTTCTTTCAACTTTAAAAGCTTCCGCTAGAATGCTCTGTGTAGGACGAGTAGTTTTAATTGGATGGTTTGAATATTCATTTGGTAATCCTTCCGACTGTCTGTGGTATATGGCGTCGGGTTCCAACTAGACCTTCTGTTATACGCCATACGACAAATGAGGGTGTTACAATTTGGTATCAGACTTCTGGTTACGGTCAGGCTTAAATGAATTCGTGGGAGAATTCTTTTAAGGGGTGGTGAGCACCTGTGTGCGTCATCGTTATAACATCAAAAAGAACCCATGAATGTCCACTTAGGAATGAAAAATACACTTGTTTTGTGGAATCTGAGTGTTCCAATGATTGCTTTTAGCAATTTGTTTGTCGTCTAATCGTGTGTCTTTGCTACTATAGGCTGCTAGGAGCGGTGCTGGTCAGTCAGAGCATCCGCAGTCGGCGGAAAGTAGTGCACCAAGGGACGTGCCTACTATACCTCCTTCAGCGGAAACCATCAGGATGGTGGCTGAAGCTGTGTTTGCAATGATAAATTCCCAACCTGCAGGGCAAATGCATCGCGCACCTCCTACGAATGAGCAAGAACCGGTTAGGGCGGCAGAGCCAAGAGTGGTGGAGCGCGCATCAGTTGATCTGGTAGATCCGAGGAGAGCTACGGAGAAGCATCTAAAGCATGTGATGGGCTTTAATCCTCCGAGGTTTGATGGGGTTGGAATGCCAGCTCAAGCTGAGGACTAGCTCTCTTCGATAAAGAGGGTGTTGACAGCCACAAAAGCTGAGGAGTGGCAGAAGACCACCATAACGACTTTTCTTTTGGTGGGTGAAGCGAGGCTGTGGTGGGATGAGTTGGAGTTTCATCTCTTAGTGGGAAGGCAGCTTGCAGATGTGCCGATAGAGGAATTTTCAAGATTGTTACTAGCCAGATTTGTACACTCTGCTTAGAAGTTGGAGATGGAGAATCAATTTCTTGGGTTGACTCAAGGATCCAGAAGCGTGGACGAGTATCTGCATGAGTTCACACGGTTGGGTCGGTATGCTGGTACTAAGTTTATGGAAGAAGAACGGAAGACCAACCGATTTTATGAGGGTCTACGCGGCGACCTACAATTACTACTTGCTGGGCCTAAGGCGCAAGGCTTCCTAGCCTTGGTCAATTCGGCCCGATCGTTGGAAAAGGTTGCGAAGAAAGTTCAAGAGAAGAAGGACCCAGGGAAAAGAAGTCTGAGTTCAAGGTGCCAAATAACAAGTCAAGTTTTCGCAGATGGAACAAGAAGCGGAGGACTTCGAACTCAGCCCCTTCGGCTGATGCGTCAGGGGCAACTACAACTCGAGTCCCTGGAGCTTGCTACAACTGCGGGAAGATGGGGCATTTTGCTCGGGAGTGTTGGAGCGGACGTTCAAAGTCCGAGAGGAAGCCTGGAGCGACTTATGAGGAGAAAGGGAAGGCGGTGGAGTCAACCGCGTCCCATCATGCTCTAGCCCAGCCTAGAGTCTATAACCTTGGTCTTCAAGAGGCCATAAAGTAAGCAGACGTGGTGACAGGTATGAGTTAAATTGTAGTAGTTTAACTTTCATAGTCGTTACCTCTTTTGTTGTTAGCTTACTTTTGTTGGTGCTAGGCTTTGTGTTGATCTTTGAGTTTCCGGCGAGAGCCCTATTTGATACGGGAGCATCATATTTCTTCTTGTCCGAAAAATTCATATCGCGCATCAGATTTCCGTCCTCGATGGCAGAAAACAAGTTGCATGTGTTGTTGCCCAATGGGTGCTCAATGCGTGCGGATAAGATCTGCGTAGTGAAGATTCGGTTTGGAGACCAGGAGTTCGATTTGCGAGCGTTGATTCTACCGTTAGTGGAGTTCGACGTAATATTTGGTATGGATTGGCTCTCGGAGCAGGGTGCATGCATCGATTGCAACCGTAAGGAAATTAAGTTGGGTCTGGACACTGATCGGGAGACGACTTTTGCAGGCATGAAGGGTGATGACAACGATGATGGCGACGGTGATGGCGACGGTGATGGCGACGGTGATGGCGACGGTGATGACGACGGCCACCAGGACGGCCAACTTGGGAATGACTATGTTGAAGATGTGCCGGCAAAGGACGTGCGACGTCGTAGCGGTCATGGTTACAAGCTTCGCCCTCGCAACAAGACTCATATTTGATATTTTAGCTTTGGTGTGCTAATAGCCGTTTCATGATGGCTCTTTAAAAAAAAACTTTATTTAATTTCTGCATTTTCTTTATGTGGTGTGCCTTTAGCCACTTGTTATTTTCTTTGAGATGTAAGCCTATATAAGGCCTTGAACTTTTCATTTGATGGTAGAATGAAATTGAAATCAAAACTTGAATTTTGTCAACCCTAATTTTTCCCTCTCTTCTTCTCCTAGCCGCCCCCCTCTTTCTTCCTTCCTCCAAACTGCCGGCCTCAAGGCTCCCTCTTTCAAGAGTTTGGCCATCTCCTCTCTCCCCCTTGCTCTCGGTCGCCCCCTTCTCTTTAGCGCTCGGCGACTCTCCTCTCCCTCTTGCTCACGGCCACCCGAGATCCTCTCTCTCCAAGGATACTTTGGCCCATGCATGAGAGGTTGTTTGCAAGGAAGAAGATAGGGGTTTCCTCCACGGCGTGAAGTGAAGGAGATTAGCACGTTCGTCATCCGTAGCGCGCTTCCCGTGGACTTTCAACGGAGGAGCGATCCAACTTGGTGGATCCACGCATCACGGATCTACAAATCCGAGAAGGGTAACAAAAATTTCTACCAAGAGTTTTCTTTCTCTAGATAGTTCTTGTGGTGGACGAATTTTGCGTTATTTTCCGATTCGTTTTTCTTCGCGGTTAATCCCCTAATAGATCGGTATTTTTCGTTTGGATTTCCGAAAGATTCGTAACAGGATTGGCGATCCTCGTTATCTTTTTGTTGGGATAGATCCTACCATCTTTCGAATCATTTTGTTTTTGGTGGATTTATTTTGGTACAACCCAAAAGCTCGTTCGGGATCAAGATTATCCCATTTAGCCGGAAAGAGTTTGGCCTATAGCCAACACTCGATCTATTTGCGGAACGGCGATCCGTATCGTTAGCGCGAGCGATAAATAAAATAATTATTGTGGCTGCGTTTTCGTCAACGTGTGGAATAGAGAGCGTTGAGAGTTGCGAGCGTCGTCGTCACGCCGTCCGTGTAGGATCTTTTAGGACGAGCCTACATCGATTTGGTATCAGAGGGAGGTTTTCGTCAATTTCCTAATTGGCACTCCTCCCCCTCTTCAAATTAAAACAAATAAATTTCAAATTTTAAATTTCAAATTTCAGATTTCAAATTTCGAATTTCAAACTTCAAATTTCAAATTTCAAATATCAAATTTCAAATTTCAAATTTCAAAATTTAAATTTTGAATTTCAAATTTCAAATTTCAAAATTTCAAATTTCAAATTTCAAATTTCAAATTTCAAAATTTAAATTTCAAATTTCAAATTTCAAAATTTCAAATTTCAAATTTCAAAATTTAAATTTCAAATTTCAAATTTCAAATTTCAAAATTTCAAATTTCAAATTTCAAATTTTAAATTTCCAATTTCAGAAATCCAAAAAAAAAAAATTTATATTTCATTAAATCATTATTTTTATTAAGTTATTTTAAAATTTAATAGTTGGTCTGCAAATAGCGGCCTATATTTTTATATTTTCAGCAAAATTCAAAAATAAAATTTTTTTAATAATCCTCGTATTTTTTCCAGCAAGAAAATCTATTTTATATAATTATAATCTTAGTGGCTGAGCGGGAACAATTCTATCTTTCCTAGAATTAGTTGTTCAGGTACCCTTTCTTTGCATTCGCATAAAATCCGGATCGAGTGTCCTCTCCGGTTCACCCTGAAATGGCTTTCGACGTTAACGCTTCCAATCGTCCCCTGACTTATCTACACACTAATATTTTTACCTATGATGATTATGGGGATCCCAAGTATTTTAGATACTGGCTTGAGGGGGTAGAAACCTATTTTGATTATAACAAATTGGGCGACTACCAAAAGGTTAATGTAGTCCGAGAGCGGTTAAGAGGTCGAGCTAGTGTGTTTTGGCTGAACGAAGAGCGCGGAGCTGGTAGCTATCCATATGCCTGGCCCCACATGCGAAGAATACTCTCGGAGAAATTTGATTCCCCCTACTGCCTTACTACTAGCCCGACATCCACTAACCAGTATAGTTATGACACCTTATCCAAGCCTGATCATAGGGGTGACCTATTCACCCAGGACAGATCCTTTCCCAGGGCTGGGGGAGCTACCCACAGCACACCTGCACCTACCTATAGAGGAAAGGAAATAGTGAGGTCCCCTATCTCGAGTTCGGTACATGTGACTGCGAGGACTGTCACGAGCCCGCGGGGTGAGAGTAGTCCTATCTGTAGGGGCAGACAGACGACTACGACTTGTGAGTCTAGCGGCGTATCTGACCATGGCTATATTGAGTATCCTACCCTGATTACGGCCATAGACGCTTTTAAGTCTTTCCCCGAGTTGCCTGAATTAGTCGTTGACTCTCCTGTTGAGTCTGAGGAGGTGTCTAGGACTGTGCCTGTCACTGAGAACGAGGTTGAATACGCTGGCGATTTGTGTGATGATGAGGAGTTTGGTTACCCTAGTGACCTGGACGAGGATTTCTCCTCTGAGGAATCATCTCCTCTTCCTTTCGACGATGTTTCTGAGGCGTCTCCCTTGACAGTTATGGAGTCTTCTGATGACCCTGAGTCAGAAGACATTCCGGCTAAGTCACCCTATGTTGGGAGCTTTCCTATTACTGATTTAGGTGATGACCTGCTTGAACGCGAGCTAGTTCCTTCTAGCCCGGAACATATTGAGGTGCCCATTTCTTTAGCTTCCCCGGTAGGTCAATCCAGTCGGATCAGTGCGAGTGAGGATCACAATATTATAATGATTGATCCTGGGTTGGTCGATGGTTCAACGGTGTTGGAAGAGTCACCTTGGGATGGATGTTTATCTTGGGATAATCATAGTGGTGCACATCCGCGAGATAGTTCATTGATATTATCATCGTTGCTTGAGGGTCATAGTAATTTAGATTCTTTCCGGGATTCGATTTGCCCAACCCTCCATCATGATTTAGACAATGTACCTACTTCGTGGGAAGATTTGGTTAGCGAAGGATGTGACGTTTTGGAAGAGTTACCCTGTGTGGGAAGGCTATTTGTGGATGACGGTAGCACTGAGGACCCGATAAACATTTCTTTGATGTTAGCTCCTTCGCCAGAAGCCCAAAATAGATTAGGAATTTTGTCGAGTACGATCTTTCCTACTTTTGAGACCAATACCGATTCTGATTTGGACGTATTATCTAGTGGGTTGGAAGACATGTCGGCTGATTTGGTAGAGTCACCCCGTGATGAATGTTTATCTGATAGTGAGTTAGATGATGACGATCCGGCTGAGTTTTCGGTAAGGACGAATCTACTATTTGATTTTTCCTTTGATTTTGATGGCTTGCACCCGGAGGATTTTTCTTGGACGTTAAATCCATGTTTTGACGGTGAGTATGATTTAGTTCCTCCTCTGGAATCGCCCATGTCGACTCCTCCTCCGGTTCACTTGACTCGATTAGATGACTTGTTAGGGAACGAGCTTGTCATTTCTAGCCCGAGATATTTGGAGATGTTTATTTATCCAGCTTCCCCATTCGACTTACCCAGACGGATGTGTGTGAGCAATTTGTTAGTTGTCGCGTTCGGTCTTTCCACTACTTTTCATAGATCTGACTATATTGTTCCTAGGATGGACCGTTCATCTGACCACTTGGCGTTGGGTAAGGCTTCTTTTTGGACTGCTAGTGATTCCATGACGATGGTATGTTTTGATGTGGTGTCCCCCAGACACAATTATTTGCCAAGCCCGGTCGCTTGCATTTATCCTCCGCCTTTTGATGATCCGTGCATGCACACGTTAGTGAACGTAGTTGGGTATGTTGAGTTGTGTCTCCCGCACTACCTTTCAACTCCGGGAGCATCCAACTCTATAGTTGGTGATGAGCGTTTTCCGCAGGCATTCCTTTGTGAAATTTTTAAATCAAAATTTAAATCTAAATTTAAAACTATGGCGTTGGACTCCACGGAAATCGTTAATGAATTCAAAGCACCCATGCCACCAGACTTAGTCCCGTTATTTTCTACTGTTAACTCAAGTCATGTTGCACATGGGTTCACCCCACACGGTTCATGGGACCTAATCCTTCCGCATGCTCAACTAGCGTACAATAATTCTAAGAACAGGTCCACTGGGTTGTCTCCGAATGAGATAGTGCATGGTTATAAGGCGCCAGTGTCTCTTGACTTGGTTCCGTTACCGCCTTCTTTTAAGTCAAGTCATTTTGCACAGGACTTCGCTTCACATGTTCTCACTCTCCATGAGCATATTGGCAAGACGTTAGCTAAGCAAGAAAGCCGGTCCTTTTCGAATTTTGAAGAAATTAGGCGAAAATGCTTATTTGTTAGAATTACCCGTTGATTGGGGAATCTCCCCTGTGTTTAACATTTCGGATTTAACGCTTTTTGTTGCTCCACCACCTGAACTGTCTGTCTCTCCGTTTAATAATTCCACTATACAATCTAATGGGGTGGGGGGTGAGCTCAATTCTGGATCGCTTTCTCCTTCGAAATCTACGGGAGGTATGCCGTCTATTGATGATGAAACTTGTTTTTCTACTTCACCTAATGTTTTTCCGAGGTTTCCCCGGACGGATTTCTTGCCTGACAGGATTTTGCAGGATGATGTGTTTCCCACTCCCGACGGCGACACTCACAGGTTTTTGGTTCGTTGGCGTGGTCGTCCGGCTTCGGACGACTCTTGGCTCTCTGCTGCACAGGTGGATCTTCTTGACGCGGACCTCGTACGCCGTTATATTTCAGCCCGCTCATCGGAGATGAGTCCTTTTGAGCGGCGGAGGATTGATGACGACGGTGATGACGACGGTGATGGCGACGGTGATGACGACGGTGATGGCGACGGTGATGACGACGGCCACCAGGACGGCCAACTTGGGAATGACTATGTTGAAGATGTGCCGGCAAAGGACGTGCGACGTCGTAGCGGTCATGGTTACAAGCTTCGCCCGCGCAACAAGACTCATATTTGATATTTTAGCTTTGGTGTGCTAATAGTCGTTTCATGATGGCTCTTTAAAAAAAACTTTATTTAATTTCTGCATTTTCTTTATGTGGTGTGCCTTTAGCCACTAGTTATTTTCTTTGAGATGTAAGCCTATATAAGGCCTTGAACTTTTCATTTGATGGTAGAATGAAATTGAAATCAAAACTTGAATTTTGCCAACCCTAATTTTTCCCTCTCTTCTTCTCCTAGCCGCCCCCCTCTTTCTTCCTTCCTCCAAACCGCCGGCCTCAAGGCTCCCTCTTTCAAGAGTTTGGCCATCTCCTCTCCCCCCCTTGCTCTCAGCCGCCCCCTTCTCTTTAGCGCTCGGCGACTCTCCTCTCCCTCTTGCTCACGGCCACCCGAGATCCTCTCTCTCCAAGGATACTTTGGCCCATGCATGAGAGGTTGTTTGCAAGGAAGAAGATAGGGGTTTCCTCCACGGCGTGAAGTGAAGGAGATTAGCACGTTCGTCATCCGTAGCGCGCTTCCCGTGGACTTTCAACGGAGGAGCGATTCAACTTGGTGGATCCACGCATCACGGATCTACAAATCCGAGAGGGGTAACGAAAATTTCTACCAAGAGTTTTCTTTCTCTAGATAGTTCTTGTGGTGGACGAATTTTGCGTTATTTTCCGATTCGTTTTTCTTCGCGGTTAATCCCCTAATAGATCGGTATTTTTCGTTTGGATTTCCGAAAGATTCGTAAGAGGATTGGCGATCCTCGTTATCTTTTTGTTGGGATAGATCCTACCATCTTTCGAATCATTTTGTTTTTGGTGGATCTATTTTGGTACAACCCAAAAGCTCGTTCGGGATCAAGATTATCCCATTTAGCCGGAAAGAGTTTGGCCTATAGCCAACACTCGATCTATTTGCGGAACGGCGATCCGTATCGTTAGCGCGAGCGATAAATAAAATAATTGTTGTGGATGCATTTTCGTCAACGTGTGGAATAGAGAGCGTTGAGAGTTGCGAGCGTCGTCGTCACGCCGTCCGTGTAGGATCTTTTAGGACGAGCCTACATCAAAGGGGTCATGGAAAGTTTTGATGTCGGCCCTTCAAGTGATCAAGGCAGTTCGGTCTGGGGCAGAATTGTTTGTCACTCTAGTGCAGACTTCGACACCTAAGCCAAGTCTTGACAATATTCCAGTCGTATCTGAGTATCCCGATGTGTTTCCAGATGATCTCCCAGCAGCCCCTCCTCAGCGGGAGATTGATTTTACCATTGAGCTGGTACCGGGTGCCAAACCGGTGTCACGTTCTCCATATCGGATAGCGCCAAGAGAGATGGCGGAGTTGAAGGTGCAATTGCAAGAGTTGCTAGAGCAAGGTTATGTGCGTCCAAGTTCGTCACCTTGGAGCGCACAAGTTTTCTTTGTTAAGAAGAAAGATGGGAGTTTGCGGCTTTGTATCGACTACCGGGAATTGAACAAGCTTACGGAAAAGAATAAGTATCCGATTCCGAGGATTGACGATCTGTTTGATCAGTTGGTTGGGTCAACAGTATATTTGAAGTTAGATCTGAAGTCCAGTTACTATCAATTGAGTATAAGGGAGAGCGACATCCCAAAGACAGCATTCAGTACGCGGTTTGGGCATTACGAGTTCACGGTCATGCCGTTTGGTTTGACCAATGCGTCATCCGTGTTTATGGATCTGATGAATATGACGTTCAGAGAATACTTGGATTGTTTCGTGATAGTATTTATAGATGATATCCTGGTGTACTCGCAGTGCGAAGAGGATCACTACAAGCATCTACACATGGTGTTGGAGACGTTGAAGAGGAATCAGTTGTATGTTAAGTTCTCCAAGTGTGAATTTTGATTATCATCGATAGCGTTCCTTGGTCATGTTGTCAGTGGAGAAGGGATAGCGGTGGATCCGGCGAAGATAGTGGCAATACGGGAGTGGCCTACTTTGACCACGGTGGCGGAAGTCCGGAGTTTTCTGGGACTTGCTGGCTACTATAGGCGCTTCGTAGAGAACTTTTCACGGATAGCACTTCCACTCACGACGTTGACAAGGAAGGATCCGAAATTTGTGTGGTCTCCGGAGTGCAAGCAGGCTTTTGAAGAGTTGAAGAGGCGGTTGACCACGACGCCTATTTTATGATCGCCAAGTGGAACCGAAGGGTTCAAGATCTATAGTGATGCTTCGGGTAATGGTTTGGGTTGTGTTCTGTTACAGCAAGGGAGAGTGATAGCGTATGGTTCACGACAACTGAAGGTTCATGAGAGGAATTATCTGGTCCACGACTTAGAGTTAGCGGCCGTGATATTTGCTCTAAAGCTTTTGATGCACTACCTATACGGTGTGAAGGTCGATATTTACACTGATCATAAGAGCTTGAAGTATCTATTGGACCAAAAGGATCTGAACATGAGGCAGCGGAGGTGGATGGAGTTCTTAGGGGACTACACCTTCAATATTCATTATGTGCCTGGGAAGGGAAATGCAGTGGCGGATGCGTTGAGTCGCAGGACTCCGGCGCAGGCCAACTGGTTATCAGTACATGATGAGAGATTGGTCCATGAGTTGGAGGCTTTGGAGATATCTTGCGTCGACAAGCAGTCTAGTGCCGAAGCGAAATTGTTTTGGATAGAGGTGCAGTGTGACCTAGCGGATAGAGTTCGGCGGGCTTTGGTTCAGGATAACAGCATGAAGCAAATCTTGGATGAATCTTTGGATGGGTCAAATTCCCAGTTTGTGGTTGAAGATGGGTTACTAAGGAAGGGCGGTCGTCTATGCGTTCCTAGTGCGGATAATCTTCGGGAGGAGTTGATGTATGAGGCTCATCATGCCAAGTACTCAATCCACCCGGGAAGCACGAAGATGTATAGAGACATGAAGAAGTTATTCTGGTGGACGGGTTTGAAGAAAGATGTAGCACTTTATGTGGCCAAGTGCCGTACTTGCGCATTGGTGAAGGCGGAATGCCAGAAGCCCGGAGGTTTCTTGAAGCCCCTACCTATCCCAGAATGGAAATTCGATGACATATCTATGGATTTTGTGCATAGTTTGCCGAGGTCACAGAAGGGAAACGACGCCATTTGGGTAGTCGTAGATAGATTGACAAAAGTGTCACACTTTATTCCGAACAAGAAGGAAGACCCGGTGGAAAAGTTAGCCAAACTTTACGTGGAGAATATTGTACGATTGTATAGAGTGCCCCGCAGTATTGTTAGTGACCGAGATGGACGCTTTACGTCGAAGGATTGGAGGTTGGTGCATAGTATGTTGGGAACTAAGCTGAGTTTCAGCACAGCCTTTCATCCACAGACAGATGGCCAAACCGAGAGGGTCAACAGGACTATGGAGGACATGCTTCTCATGTGCGTCCTAGATTTCGGAAAGCATTGGGAGGATCACCTGTATATGGTGGAGTTTGCGTACAACAATAGCTTTCAGGCGAGTATTGGAATGGCGCCTTTCGAGGCCTTGTACAGGAGGAAGTGCCGTACGCCGTTGTCTTGGTTGGAGGCAGGAGAATCGAAGTTGTATAAACGTCAGACGGTGGAAGATGCCACTGCAATGATACGGACAATTCAGGAAAGATTGAAGATCGCTTAGGACAGGCAGGCAAAGTATTACAACTCCAAGCATAGGAACGTGGAGTTCAATGTTGGCGACATGGTGTATCTAAAAATCAAGCCGTTCAAGGGTGTATCGCGGGTTCGACGATTGAAGAAGTTGAGTCCGAGATACCTTGGACCATTTGAAATCCTGGAGCGTGTTGGCGAGGTGGCGTATAGATTGAAGCTGTCTGTGGAATTGAGTGGGCTGCATGACGTGTTCCACGGATCTATGTTGCGTAAGGCGGTGCAAGAGCCTTCGCAGATCATTGCGGATAATCAAGTACCTATTGATTATGAGTTGACCACAAGGGTCAAGCCAGTACGTATTGAAGATGTTGCAGTCAAGCGACTCCTCAACAAGGATATCTGTATGGTTAAAGTCCGATGGGATAATTGCGGACGTGAGGAGCTTTCTTGGGAGCGAGAGCAAGCTATGTTGCAGGAATACCCCGAGTTATTCCACTCAGGTATTATTTAGATTTGTGTACCTTTACTTAATTTCGGGACGAAATTCCTTAAGTGGGGGAGATTTGTAACGCCCCGAAAATTGTATTTGAGTCGATCGCGAAAAAGTGATTTTGGTGCCTGTATAGGGGTACACGGCCTGGGACACGGGCGTGTCCAAGGCCGTGGCTGGCTGGTGTTTTTGGTCGTTTTCATCCCGAGAAGGACACGGCCAGGAACACGGCTAGATGACACGGGCGTGTCATTTGACACGGGCGTGTGCCTACCCGTGTCAATACCCGTGTCCCGTTGGGTCGTGTCCGTTGCCGTGGCGGTTATGCGTGACACGCCCCCGGACACGGGCGTGTCGAGAGACCCGACACGGGCTTGTCAGGTTGGACACGGGCGTGTCTGAGCCCGTGTGTCTTTTTTGTGTTCGAAGATCGTGCCTGGATCGAGGCACACGGCCTAGGACACGGCCGTGTGCCAAGCCGTGTTCGACCCAGGTCTGGGAAATTTTGTGCAGATATGAGCCGTTCGTTTTCTTTAATTAAGATCCAACGGCCCAGATGATTTCCTGCTCTGTTAAGGCCGGAAATAGGGGAGTTAATCCCTCATTTCTCTCCAAGGCTTTCTCTTTCCAAGGTGTTAGATAGAAGAGGAAGAAGAAGGAGGTTTCCGGCCACCGGCGGAGCATCGGAGCATCGTTTCGAAATCTGAGAGCGGATCCGTGGAGGAAAGGTCGTTGCGAAGAGTTCTGTCCGCGTAGTTTTTCCATGGCGCCAAAACGGACTACAAGGGTAACGATTCTCAACTTGAGCATGTGAAGCTCTTTCTTTCTGCATAGGGAATCCCGCTCCCGCGAGTGTGCGGTGAGTGTGTGGTGTTCCTTGGGGTTGATGTGAATAGTCCCCCTTGTGTTGCATATAAAGTTCGGAATTGTAAGTACGGGCATATGCATTGTGTGTGAAGCCTACCCGGACGTGTATCGCCTGGATCGGTGATATTGCATTTGATATGATTTGCCGGAGAAAACTCCGTGCTTTGGGTTTTTCGGGTTTCTACGCGGTAGATTGCAGCAGGGATCCTTGGAGGTTAGCTTCAAGGCGCACCCGGAAAATTGATCGGAAACGTGTTCTGCTAACTTGGCGGTCTGGGAACCGGCCTTGATCATAACTGGGTTATGAGATTGTTTGGAAAATTTTGGGATCCGAGAGAAGCTTGGCCCGCGCGTAGGACTTAAATTGTATATGCGGCGTGAGCAACGGGCAAGTGGAATTGGACCTAGGCTATGTGGAATGGTGCGAGAAATCCGAAAAGGGCACTGGCCGTTGGCATAGTCGGGAGCCTTAGACTAGACAGGGTTAGAAAGGCTAAAATGCTCACTTGGTTGCCATCTTTGGGATGGTGGTGAAGACACTGATATGTTAGGATTCACCGTTAATGTGCCCTAAGTGCACGGGGTGTTTGGCCGTGCGAGCCTACACCTGTGGCAAAATATATAGTTGCACTTTATTGTTTAGCCGGGCTAATGTTATGCAGGGAAAGAGCACCGCCGTCCCGAGTGAGGGGCGGGGTCGTTATAATTTGGTCGACTTTTGGCTGACCGTTGCTTTGTTTGCCATCGTGCGGTGGAATGTGCTTGCAGGTGCTGCGGAGCAGAGTACCAAATAGCGGGCTGGAGCCCATGTTGCTGTGCTGGCCTTAGAAGGCCGTAGAATAGTTGTTTTTACTTTTATCATGTGTGGCCGGCCTGCGAGCCTATGTATGTAAGACATGTTTTATTAAGTGAATATTTGTAAGGCCATAAGGCCATGTACCTTTTCAGTGTATTTGGGTTTCATTCCTGTGGTTGTAGTCGTGGACATTCATATGTATTGGATTTAAGATTTGGGTTCTTTCAACTTTAAAAGCTTCCGCTAGAATGCTCTGTGTAGGACGAGTGGTCTTAATTGGATGGTTTGAATATTCATTTGGTAATCCTTCCGACTGTCTGTGGTATATGGCGTCGGGTTCCAGCTGGAACTTCTGTTATATGCCCTGCGACAGATGGGGGTGTTACAATCTACTCTCATGTTGGGCAATATACTAACTCCACCACCTTTAGCTGCACTTGCGCTCAAAGAAAATGATACTTCATCTCAATATGTTTGATGCACCCATGCAATACAGGATTCTTCACAAGTTGAATTGCAGACATGTCAACATATACAGCCACATGACCCTCCTGTGGATGATGCAACTCATGCAGGAGATTTCTCAACCAAATCACCTGACAAGTACAAGATGTCGCTGTAATGTACTCAGCTTCGCAATTCAATAAAGCAATCATTACCTGCTTCTTGGAACTCCATGAGAACATAGGTGTTCCCATAGGAAAAACATATTCGGAAGTGCTCTTTCGGTCATTCACATCTCCTCCATAGTCACTGTCGGAGTGTCCGTCCAGCTTCAACTCTTCTGCAGTAGAATACATCAAACCATGATCTCTCATCTCATTCACATATCTCAAGATCCTCTTCGCTACTGTGAAGTGATCTTGATTCAGCTCCTCCATGTATCTACTGATAACTCCAACGGCATACATGATGTCAGGCCTAGTGAAAGTCAGGTATCATAGACTTCCAACCAAACTCTTGAACAATGTAGAGTCTACTGCTTCATCGTTTGAATACTTCCTCGGCTTCATCCCTGGATCTGCAGGAGTAGAGACATCCTTGCTATTCTCCATCCAAAACTTCTTCAGAATCTCCTTTGCATACTTCTTCTAAGAAATGAAGATCCCATCTTCACTCTGTTGCACTTCTATACTCAAGAAGTAGGTGAATTCTCTCAGATCAGTTATCTCGAACTCTTTCTTCATCGTCCTCTTAAACTCCTCAAACATGAGAGGGTTATTTCCAGTGAATATCATGTCATCAACATACAGGCAGACGAACATGATATCTTCATTCTTCTCCACCTTCGTGTAGAGTGCATACTCATACGGGCTCTTTATGTATCAATTCTTTTGAAAATATGAGTCTATCCTTTCATTCCATACACGAGGTGCCTGCTTCAACCCGTATAGCGCCTTCTTCAACTTGTAGCCCTTCTTCTCTTGATCTTTCACCTCATATCCAGGAGGATGTTGGACATACACATCTTCCTCCAAGTACCCATTCAGAAAAGCAGACTTAACATCCATCTGACAGATCTTCTACTTATACTGAGCTACTAGTGCGATGATCAGTCTGATAGTATCTATTCGCGCCATTGGAGCAAAGACCTCATCATAGTCGACTCCTTGGACTTTTTGATAGCCTTTTGGGACGAGTCTTGCCTTGTGCTTCTCCACTTCTCCATCCTTGTTCTTCTTCACTTTGTACACCCATTTCACACCAATGGGCTTATGACCTGCATGCAGAGTGACTAACCCTCAAGTCTCATTCTTCTTGATGGAATCTATTTCTTCATCCATCGCCTTTCTCCAAGTCTTCTCCTAAGAAGCCTCATCATATGAGTACGGTTCGCAATTTGCTAAGAGGCAATATAAAGAAAAGTCAGCATGAATCGGCTTCGTCTTCTCGTAGATCTCCTCCAACCTTCTCATTCTTGGTTGAGGACTTTCAGAGCTTCTCCTACTAGTGCTTGCTTCATTAGAGTAGGGAGTATAAGCTCCCCCTGAATCTTTACTCGGTGGTGATAGTGGTTCAGCTCCACCATCTGCAGCTTTAGCTTCATGACCACCTTCTTCATCTTCATCATCATAAAACATCCCCTTGATGTTTCTCTCCTTCTCATCCCAGCTCCAACAACTATCTTCTTAGAACATGACATCTCTTGATATGATAGCCTCCTTTGTCACTAGGTTGTATAACTTGTAACCCTTACTCAACGGAGCGTATGCTACAAATATACACTTCTCGCTCTTGTCATCAAGATTCTTCCTCTTCTGATCAGGGATGTGAGAATAAGCTATAGACCCAAAGACTCTCATGTGTTGTACACTAGGCTTCTATCCACTCCATGCCTCATATGGAGTTTTGAGCTTCACACTTTTTGTAGGACATCTGTATAGCAAGTATATAACGCATTGTACTGCTTTGGCCCAGAACATCTTCAACAACTTCTTTCCCTTTACCATGCTCCTTGCCATGTTCTGTATCTTCAAGCTCTTTCTCTCAGCAACTCCATTCTGTTGAGCCGAGTATGCTGAGTCAACTGATGAGTAATCATATGCTCTTTGGAGAAAGCATCAAATAACTTAGAGGTGTACTCCCCACCTCTACCAGTCCTGAGAACCTTCAATGGTTATCCACTCTCCTTCCCTGTCATCGCCTTGAACTCCTTGAACTTGTCAGGGACGTCAGACTTCTCCTTCAAGAAGTAAACCCAACACTTCTGACTGAAGTCATCAGTGAAGGTGATGTGGTATTTACTTCATCCAACTGAGGTAATATCAAACGGACCAGCAATGTCCGAATGAAATAGTTCAAGATGTTTCCTTGCACTTCGAGACTTTCCACCTTCAAATGTCTGTCCCTTCTGCTTGCCCTTCGTACAAGCTTCACAAATCTTCTCTGGTGGTAAGATCTTTGGCACACCTTACACCATCTTTGCATGTGATAGAAGCTTCAGACCACTGAAGCTTAAGTGACACATCCTATGGTGCCACAACCAAGCCTCTTCTTCTTCTTCTTTAGTTTTTGCTAAGCATGCCGTCTCGTCGGCATCCACCTCAACGTAAAGAGACGATTCGTCGTCATCTTTACCTTCAACACCTCTTTTCCTTGATGGTTCTGCATAGCCAACGAACTATCCTTCAACTGAATGCAGTATCTTTTCTCCACCAACAGTCCAACGCTTAAGATGTTACTCTTCAAGACAGGAACATAGAACACATCATTGAGATGCACCTTCTCACCATTTAAGGTGACTACAATCAACCATTTGCCTTCTACAGAGATCTCTGAAGCATCACCAAAGCTAACCTCACCAATACTTCATTTTAGGTTACTGAACAACTCCTTTTCACCCCACATATGGTTGTTTGCACCTGTGTCCAAGTACCAGGCTTCATTTCTTCCTCCTTCACCTCCTTTGTAGGTTAAAAACATCATTGGATCACCATCAGTGTTGCTTGCTTCAGCATAGTGGTTGGTCTCCTCTTTCCTCCTCGGAAGTCTGCAGTCATAACTCATGTGCCCAAACCTATTACAGTTGTAACACTGGACTTGGGACATTCCACCACAGCCTCTTCCTCGGCCTCTTCCTCTTCCTTCATGCCCTCTTACTTGAGGTTGCTCCTCTTTCTAGAAGTTTTGATTTCTTCCCTGATTTCTTCCTCCTCTTCTTCCTCTACCTCTGCCTCGGCAGCCTCAGCCTCGCTAGCCGCCTCTTCCAGAGCTCTCTCCAAAATTTAATTGAGTCTGAAGTGCTTTCTCTAACCCACTTGACTCTTCATCTTGTAACATGCGATATTCAAGGGCTTGCAAAGAGCCTATGAGTTCACTGACAGACATTTGAGTGAGATCATTCGACTCTTCTATCGCCACCACCACGTAGTTGATCTTCTTCGACATAGACCGCAGAAGTTTCTCCATGAAACTCACATCATCAATCGTCTCTCTGTTTCACTTCATTTCAGTTGCAAGCGTTCACATACGTGTTACATAGTCACCAACTTTCTCTGAGTTCGGCATCTTGATAACTTCATACTCTGCTCGGAGAGATTGCAGCTTCACCTTCTTTGCCTTGTCAAGTCCTTGCATGGAGCGTTGCAAGGTCTCTCATGCTTCTTTAGAAGTTCTAGCATCTGAGATCTTCTCAAAGGTTGTTTCATCAATCCCTTGATATAGTAAGAACAAAGTTTTCTTGTCTCTCTTTCTTGCTTCTCGTAGCGTCGTCCTCTGGGTGTTAGTCAACGCCGCCTCTGCTTCAGCAGTTATCTCTTCATAATCGCACTCAACTATCTCCCAAAGCTCCTTTGATGCTAGTATCACTCTCATCTTGATGCTCTGATCCAGTTCTCATAGTTCATCTTCGTCAACTTGGGAACTTGACTCGGCATATCATTTACCATCAACATCACTTCAAGTCTTCAACTCTTTGGAGCGACTTCTGAACCTCGGTCTGATATCACTGTTGGAAGCGATAATAATGGGCACACAACTTGAGAAGACAAACTACTTCTTCAATTATAACAACAAGGGATTACAAGAAAAACACAAGTTACAACACTTGACAAATTACAACTCAACACATACACACTTATTATAATTTTACACTTGACACTTCTAACCACCGAGGTCACTGGAGCTATTGTCCGCAAATTTAAGGTCTGTTTGGCGCTGCGATTTGGGAGCAGTGGACCGCCGTTTTTTCCACTGCCCCGCCAAACAGAAAATAGGAGCGGAATTTTCCCACCGCCCCCGCGCCCAAATCGCGAAATAACAGCGATCTGGAGTCGCGATATTTTCTCACGACTCCAGATTGCGGAAATTTCGCGATTCCGCTCTCACGAGGCAGTGGCGAAGCGCGGGTTAGGGCTTCTATGACAGAGCCGATCGCCTCCATCGCCTCCATCGCCGGCGAGCGCTGCTGCTTCACCTCCTCTTCACTCCGGCGAGCGCTGCATTTCTTCTCTACGGGGCTGTTTCTCGCCTTCTCTTCCTCCTCGCGATCACCGCATTTTTTGCCCAGGCGATCGAGACAAGGGCCGCCCCCATCTTCACTCCATTCTTCTTCCTCCACTCTCGGAGTACAAAGATCCCAAGGTATAAATTTCTCCTCCATTATTCTTCCTCCATCTTCACTTCGCCCAAATTTCGGTCCTTCCAAAAAAAAAAATTTCTGAAATGTTTCTCCAAGGGTATGATTGTGCTTGTGTTTGTCTATGTTTGTGTTTGTGTTTAGGTTATTTGGGAATGTGTGTGTGTGTGTGTGTGTGTGTGTGTGTGTGTGTGTGTGTGTGTGTGTGTATGTGTGTGTGTGTGTGTGTGTGTGTGTGTGTGTGTGTGTGTGTGTGTATGATTGTGTTTGTGTGTGTGCTTATGTGTGTGTGTGTGTGTGTTTGATTTGTGTGTGTGTATGTGTGTTTGATTTGTCTTTGTGTGTGTATGTGTGTGGTTGTGTGTGTGTTTGTTTGCTTATGTGTGTTTGTATGATTGTGTTTGTGTGTATGTGCTTATGTGTGTGTGTGTGTTTGAATTGTGTGGGTGTATGTGTGTTTGATTTGTGTTTGTGTGTGTATATGTGTGTTTGTGTGTTTGTTTGTTTGTATGTGTGTGTTTGTGTGTGTGTGTGTGTGTGTGTGTGTGTGTGTGTGTGTGTGTGTGTGTGTGTGTGTGTTTGTTTGTTTGTTTGTGTGGGTGTATGTGTGGGTGTATGTGTGTTTGATTTGTATTTGTGTGTTTAGGTTGTTTGGGAATGTGTGTGTGTGTGTGTGTGTGTGTGTGTTTGTATGATTGTGTTTGTGTGTTTGTGTGTGTGTGTGTTTATGTGTGTGTGTGTGTGTGTGTGTGTGTGTGTGTGTGTGTGTGTGTTTGTGTGTGTGTGTGTGTGTGTGTGTGTGTGTGTGTGAATTGTGTGTGTGTGTGTGTGTGTGTTTGATTTGTGTTTGCGTGTGTATGTGTGTGTTTGTGTGTGTGTGTGTGTGTTTATGTGTGTGTGTGTGTGTTTATGTGTGTGTGCGTTTGTTTGTGTGTGTATGTCTGTGTATGTGTGGATGTTTATTTGTGTGTGTGTTTGAATTATGTTTGTGTGTGTGTGTGTGTGTGTTTATATGTGTATGTGTGTGTATGTGTGTTTGTTTGTGTGTGTGTGTTTATGTGTGTTTGATTTTTGTTTGTGTTTGATTTTTGTTTGTGTTTATGTCTGCACATGACACACGCATATACCATCGTGCAGTACGTGATCCGCTAAGTAAATTTTTATTTCCACCAGAAGGTATGTACCACTAGCATTTACCTTATGCTGATTTATTGATCATATATTCAAATGTTTAAATCCTTTCTTAGTACTGCAGGGAAATATTATCTCGTCGATGATGCTTACCCGTTGGAGAAGGGGATCCTGAAACCTTTTCCAGAAACGAGATATCACTTGTCGGATTTTGCTCGGGGAAATAAACCAATTGAAGGACGACGTGAAATATTTAATAAAGCACACTCATCGCTGCGTAGTGTTATCGAGAGGAGCTTTGGTGTATGGAAGAAAAAGTGGTCCATACTTAGCAAAATGCCTCATTTTGAATTCTCGAAGAAGTGTGTTGTTGTGGTCGTTACGATATCGCTCCACAACTTTATTAGAAGGCATCCATCTAGGGCTGACCCAGAGTTTGATGTATGTGACGGAAACGAAATCTTTGTTCATCTAGAGGCATATGAGTTGCGACCAAACAATCGTCGAAGAACTATTGATTCAAATCCGAACACAACACCAAACTCATTTGAGGGGACAGGAGCTGCAGAAATGACCAATATTAGGGACAACATTGCAGATTAGCTCACGGAGTATCACAGGTATACACCATAATGATGTTTACATTTATTAACGTTTATAAAAAGATCAGTAATTACATTTATTCTTGATGTGCAGTTAACGCTCGATGATCGGGGGATACGTTTCATCCGCATGACAGAGCACGTTTATGATTTTCAGAGCTGAAATAATTCTTTTGAAAACAGTTTTTTGTTTTAAATTTTATTACTGAACACCTAGAATGTATTAAGTTAAATTGGTCTCTTTATGTTTTGTTTATTGTGTTTACCTTCAAGTAAATGAACTGCCCACCGCACAGCTGTTTTGCCAAACAGATTAAACAGCTTCTCTGTTTGAAACAGCTCTGCAAAAGCTGTTCATCCAAACAGTTTCACAGATTCTAGCACCACTCTGCAAAACAGCTGATTATTCCACCACTGCTTCACACCACTGTTTCTGCAGTCACTGCAGCTGAGCCAAACAGAGCCTTAATCCGCCAAGGAGAAGATCGTAGGGATGCTACTCGCAAGGTGCTTTCTGCAAAACCAGTCCGCAAGGGGCTGTTCACAGCTTTGGTGTTTGCTAAGAACTGTCCGCAAAAATTACAGTCCGCAAAACAATTTGTTACCTTTGTATGAACTATCCTATTTGTCAATAGGAGACCACCACCTCTGATTTTTCTTGTCGCAAAATACAAGCCGCAATATTTGCTCCTATTTTCACTCTATTCACGCCGAACTGCTGCCCGCAATTTGTAGCCGCTGCATGTGGTCCTCCTATTCACGCACTTCTCTTTTGCGCCACCTTGCAATGCTTCGACATATCAATAATTTATGTCCGCAAAATGAGCCCGCAGCTTTTATTGGCTCTACTTTGGCAGACTTTTTTTCACTTTCTTCCGCAAGAAATGAAGCCTATTTATAGGCAAAATAACCAAATGACAAAACTCCAAACAATCGTTTCAATTCTTCCTACCATTTACTCTAATTTCATATTTTTATTAGATTATATTTAATTTTTATTGTTATTTTAAATAAAACATGTCATCTAAATAAATAAAAAATATGTATTTTAATCGCTTTTAATCGCTTTAATTCATAAAATAGACGAAAAAGTGAAGAAAAAACGCTCAAGTGCATAACCAAGGAGGAGAGCAAATTTAATATATTTAAATCTTAATATTCGATTAATTCAAAAAAATGCACTTAATTATTGATCGAACTAATCAACTAATTCATGAATTAACCTCCACAGTCAACACGGCCAAATACTCTAGAACTCTCGTAGAAGATCCGAGCCCTCCGATCGTAATCCAACGGCGCCCGCCCTTCATCCTTTCCCTCCATTGCCTCCTCCTCCATCTTCTCCAGCTCCTCCACCGTCACCCTGATCTCCTTCTCGAGCTCCGGCTGATCCAAGTCCTCATATTTCTCCGCTTCCGGCGCACGTTCCCCCATCTCCGGCCAAGCTGCCGGCGGCAGCAGTACTGAAGCCAAGGCCTGTCCTTTATCCGCTGAAATTCCGGGAAACGGCTGCCGGCGGGGAGATCGCCGGAGAAGGACTGCGCATCTACATCGGTCGGAGGAGATTGAGTTGAAGAGTAGTGGAGACGAAACTACAGAGCTGAGCAGGATAGCTTCCATTATTAGTAATGTTAGATTGAATACTTTGAAGGATCAAACCCTGACAAATAATCGGCAGAAGCTGGCCGGAGTTGGACAATATGTAAATAAGTTTAAGTTTATGAAGAGGCAGAAGAAGCTGGTTAAGCTTATGAGGACACGTGGCATCATGACTTTGGAGATGGCACGTGTTTGGAGATGGCACGTGCTGGTATGCTCCTATTGTTGGCTTAAACAGACGGACACGTATCCAGCACATCTGGATAAAACTTGACCATTAAATTGCATGTAGAATTCTTTTTTCTGGGGAATGAAAAGGAAATGGATGGATGGATGTATGGAATTTGAAGTGTATAGAAGGAAAGGTGTGGAGAGTAGGAAAAAATTGTTTTTGCTTGTGACACATCAAAAATTATCATGTGTTTTTTGTTGTAAATTAAATCTGGTACGTAACAGACACAACTATAAATGTAGGTAGACAAGAGACATAGAACGGACACAAAATTGCATTCGGCAAAAACGCCGAGGCACAGCCACAAAGGTATATATAATCAATAATATAAATGTAAGCATATACAAAACTGGGTGAAGAAATGACTGTCAGGCGAGTATGTCGTAGATGCTTCGGACACGCATGATATGCAAAAATATTTGAATTCTGGACTGCAATTTGCATAGCGGATGGACAAGATTCACTGGGGACCTTTGACGTTTATGCAGAATGTCCAACCCTCGTTGCCACTGGAGAGAACGCACTGTCGAGGCCAACTGCACTCAAGCACGTCTTCGACACCGCACCTACACTTCTCCTCCATGAACACAAACTTAGTGGAGATGATCCCCCACTACTGAACTCCCTTGAAAGGCTGACAGAAACCCTCACCTCCTTATAAGATGCAACCCTCACCCCCTTTTCTCCAAAACAGGGAGTCAACAGTCAGCCCTACCAAACCGCTCCACCTTCTCCACAAAAATAGATGGCAACAGGAAGAGGCGGCTCCTCCTATGCGGAAAAATAGGGGTGGGCACTTCCTTCACGAATGAGATGCAGTGGTTTCCTCCCTCACGCAAATGATGGAGGCCGCACCTGCTATCAAGGATGCTCACAGGCGACGCTCGCGATTTTTGTCGGGTTCTAAATATCCCCTTATGTCACAGGAGACCTAATGAAGGAAGCAAATTGAATCAAGACTGTTTCGGATCTCAATCCAGACTGTTTCGGATCTGAATCCAAACCATTCAAAAATCCAACAAACCATAGCATTGGTTCGTGATCTGAATCCACCATCTGCACAAAACACTAACTGCATTGAACTGTAACATCCATATTCCTACTAGATCCCTTGATTGTGCGAGGGCATGATAAGTGTCATGACATGTGAGTTAGGGCAAGAAAGTGACCTTAGGGTTCCTTGAATCAAGGTGAACTCACGTCAATGTAGCACAAGTCAACTTAGGTCAATTTACCTGAAATTGAACTCACAAGCACAAATTGACCTCATCACTATGCCCCTAACCCTAAGTGAGACCCAATTGACCATAGACCCCATAAGTTTGTCAACCAAATTGATCAAAGTCAAACTTAGGTCAGCTAACCCTATTCCACACCATTAGGCTCAATTGACATCTAATACCTTAAATTTACCTCACCCATACCCTTCTAATCACTAAGGGAGGCCATTAGGTCAATAATCACTCATTGGATTCAACAAAATCACACAATTTGACAAAAGTCAAACTTTGCCGAATTTTAGTCAAAATCACACCATATGAGTCAATAAGCCCAATTGGGCCCCCACCTTCGGCCAACCAACATTGAGTGGTGTCATGAGACTCATTACGAACATATTAAATCAGTCAACTCATCAAAGTGATCATGTCAACCCATCAAATTAACCAAGTCAACCCCAAGCCAACCATTGTCAAACTTAAGCTAAAAGAAGGAAAATGTGTGTCAAGCCCAGTTTCAAAGGGCTAAGGCCTTGACCGAAGGCTCACTTTGCGGCCCACATGCTTAATTACAACCCTTGACCCTAAATTTTGAATGAGGATGACATGCATGGTGGTAAAAATGAGAATTCCCCCAATTTTGTACATGGCCAAGAGGAAATTGGGGGATGGAGGCCACTTGGCCATCCTCTCCTCTTCCTAAGCCTTTTTCTGAACTCCTCAAGGTTTTCCCCACCAAATTCCAGTAAATGGGGACACTTTGAGCGTGAAGATTCCCAAGGAGTGGCTGGCCACCCTTATTGGCTTTACCATAAATAGCCAACTCCACTCTCATTTAACATTTCGATCACCTCCAGAAGTCCCTAAGGAGCTGAGCAGAGCATTTACCTGGAGAAAACAAGCTCAGAATCACAGGATTGGGCTAGCTCAGCGAAAACCACCATTTCCATGGCTCACCATCACAATACTCGTCGTAAAGTCCATTTAACGGTTCATTTCTCCTCTTCTCCCTCCATGCTAGCTTCCTAGATCATTTAAGAGAGGTTTTGAGCTCAATTGAGCTTGGATTCATGGGTTAAAAATGAGAATTCCCCCAATTTTGTATAAGGCCAAGAGAAAATTGGGGGATGGAGGCCACTAGGCCACCCTCTCCTCTTCCCGAGCCTTTTTCTGAACTCCTTAAGGTTTTCCCAGCCAAATTCCAGTAGATGGGGACACTTGGAGCCATGAGTGAAGATTCCCAAGGAGTGGCCAACCACCCTTATTAGCTTTGCCATAAATAGCCAACTCCACCCTCATTTAACATTTCAATCACCTCCAGAAGTCCTAAGGAGTTGAGTAGAGCATTTACCTAGAGAAAATGGGCTCAGAATAATTGGATTAAGCTAGCTCTATGGAAACCACCATTTCCATGGATCGCCATCACAATACCCGTCGTCGAGCCCGTTTAACAGTTCATTTCTCCTCTCCTCCCTCTATGCTAGCTTCCTAGATCATTTAAGAGAGATTTTTAGCTCAATTGAGCTTGTATTCATGTGAGGAGTGAGAGAAAATCATATGATTTTGAGCATGCTCGGGATCGTCTGAGAGGCGGTTTTTGACCATCATGTCGCCGCCAATTGATGGTCACCACTTAAACGGAGGTTGTGGTGGTCGATCGTAGAGGCTGGTAGTTGGCCGGAAAATCAAGATTGAAGATGGCCAAGTTCGGGTTGATCACAACCTCTGGACTGAGGAAGAAGATATATTAAGAGAAGCCGTTGGATCTGCTTTAAGATCAGTGTTTTGATGATGTATTATACACTATAGTTAATGTTTTATCAAATTTTATCTGTCACGGTAAAACATATTTTTTTCAAGCTTTAAAATAGGCCTCTTAGAGTCTATTTAAGAAATAGTGACATACATTAACATTGTATCCATTGGTCTCTACTTTCCATTGGATTTTGAATCACCTTGATAGGTGCCTTACATCCCCCAGAATCTTCATTCTCTTGGGATGTGTCTTAAGGGTGGTCAAGTCAATGAAATGTGAATTTATTTCACATGAATGTTTGCATGAGCCTGATATTTTGGCTTTGCATGTATATACTCTAGACACAAATTATGCCAAAAAATCAAAATTTTTGGGCAAAAGTTTCTATAATGTTTGAAATAATTTAAATAAGCATGTGTGACTAAAATACATGGTTATATGACAGCCTCAATTTGACCAAAATTTTGGGTGGAATGTAGATTAGGTCATCATAAGATAGTTGTCAATAGTTGGGGTAATTTGGACCTCTGTACGTTGGTGTATTCCATTTACATGAAATAAGTAATTATGGAAATGATGTGCATTTAGCATAAAAGGCGTATTTGGTAAATTTATCCCAAATGACATGTTGCATGGAAATAAGATTTTGTCCAACCATGTATTAAGATGGGATGCATCACCCTTGGAGAAATTGAAATTTTTGACATCAAATTCCTAGGTCTTTTAATTATATTCAATATGTCACTTTTTTTAAATAAGTGAAATAATTATAACTAATGCTTCGTTTGGGGGACTTATTTTCACCGGTCAAGCGGTCATGACCGCATGAACCGGACTTGAAATAAGTCCCGATTCATACGGTCATGACCGCTTGACCGTGAAAATAAGTCCTCCCAAACGGAGCCTAAATCACCTAGGAAAATTTCAAAACTATGTCATAAGTATTATTAGGACATAATACACCTCTAGAATTCTATTGGGAATTGTTGAACATCATTTACTTAGTTGGTTTATTTTATTGGGATTTTTATCATATGTGAATTAATGAAATAATTATGTTTAAATTATTCCAGAAAATTCCAAAATTCTGGCAAGTCACATTTTATAGAATTATTTGTCATTGGAAATTTACTTGGAATTTTCAGAGCATTATTTTACATAGTTCGTGTACAATTGTTGAATATCACTATTATGGGTTTATGGCTAATTAGGGTTATAATTTTTCTGAAAAATTATTAAACTCTGTTAAAAGTCATTTGGAATCAACATAACCCTCTAAAAATTTGCATAGAATTTTTGGGATTCATTTGAAGGCACTTCATGTTCAAAATTTTATAACTCCCTATTATTGGTGAAATTAATTATTAGGCCCAAAATGATGTAAATTATATAAAATTCGGATAGACCATATATTTCATCATATTGATCCTCTGGAATATATATTAGATGCACTGGATTTTATGGCAATAATCTCTTAACAAATCCCATGAATATTAATAATAGTGCATATGGTCTGCAAATAATAAACTTGTTACTTAGGGATTTAAGCATCACAATCACCTTGAATGTAGATAGAAATTGACATGTTATTGTAGGATTATATTTATATCATCGCAAAATATTATTAGAATTTTTGGAGCAAATATGTTCTATAGTTTGAGTAAAAATACGATTTAGTGTCACATGTGCATATTACTTAAATTTTCATAAGTTAATTATCTTGGAAAATTATAGTTTTCTGAGACGACATAATTTGGATCAAAATACATCTTTGGTAAAAAGTTTAGAACATTTAGATGAGTTTCGATGAAGGGTCACTCGTTGGCCTTAATCCTTAAGGATAGAAGTTAACAATGTTTAACACAACACTTGTTAAGTAAGTCAACCTAAGCACAACATAAGACTTGACAAGGAAAATGTAAAAAACATGATTAGATGTGGTCTAAACTTCTGATTTGAGTCCTATTAAAATTGGCCATGGAGTGATGAGTGATCGGACACACGGACGTTGAGGGGAGTAGTAGCGTTTGAGTTCAAAGGTTAGATCACTCTCCCCTAAAACGAGTTATATCTATATTAAACTAATAAGAGCATTCCAAGTAAACATCTTGAGAAAGGAAAATTTGGGCTTCAGCCCATCATATTTACTAGTACCGCTGTGACCCATTCACCCGATAAACCTCGGAAAGTCCAAGATTCACCATAAATCTATTTAGGATAACAAGAGTAACATGGAGAGAGGACAGTGAGAAGGGTAACTACCAATAAAAGTAAATATCTTGAGAAAGAGAGTTTTGGAGTTCAGTCCATCATATTTCCTAGTACTGCTCCGAGCCCTTCATTGGTAAAGCTCAGGAATTACAAGATTCACCATAAGTTTATATGTATAACTAAATAATAGACAAGTGTAGTCTAAGTAGGTGAATGATGATAATTGTGGACCTTGTCCCGTGTTATGTGATGAAGTGGTATAAGAACTAGTTAGTACTACGAGCTGGAGACTCGGTGTTGTAGTGATGTTAGTACAGGTCAGTCCTACAAGCTGGAGGCTCGGATGGGTAATGTGATACATTGCATGTGCATAAATAGTGGCGGGTATTCGATACTAGTCTAGTCGGCACACCGATAGAAGTACACTGACTCTAGTGAAGTGTGAGGTTTTGAGGGGCCAGTAGGTTGTATATATTGCAGTCTGAAGGGTAATCCCTGAAAACACACAACCGACCAAAAAATATGGGTGGACTCCAACAGGAGTACGCAAGATCTCAAGAGGTGCACCTAGTATGTGTATAGAGGGGTACGTAAGATATAGGTCTATTAGTGTGCATTCCCTCCTAGGAGTGGAGGTACCTGCTCCACTACTTTCGTAGCCACGATGATAATTGTAACTCCCCCACTTGTCACATAGCATATAACGGTGGGTCCGGCCGGGGCCCCACGCCATATGTCACGGACAAGCGGCGGAATTACTTGTGGAAATCAAAATCTACTCGCATCCTAACTCAATACATTCTAGCGTAGCATTTTAAATTATCATGAACTCAACTCAAAGAATGTCCACTACCATATAAACTCCACATTTATATATCCAAACTAGGAATGTATACAACTCACACACTGGCCTGAAGGCCTTACAAGTTTCTCTTTACACAAATACATTTTCGTACATCGGCACGCAGGCCGGCCACACATGAAATCCAACCACGATTCGCACGACCTTCAAGGGCCTTTAGCAGTAGTCCATCCATTCCGCTCAGTTCATTTCAAGCAGCAACACCTGCAATTCATTATCCAATCCAAAGCGGAAAACAAAGTAACGGTCAGCATTAGCTGACCCATTATAACGACACTACCCCTTACCCGGGGCAGTGGTTCCTTCCTTGTATGCATTGCCACACTCAAATGAATCAACACTAACAATCACAATCTTATCACAAATGCTGGTATCCACCAGACGCTCCGTGCACTCAGGGCACCTTTTGGTGTACCGGGTATCTCAGTCGTACACCGCCGATCAGAGGTTCTTCACTTGTTGGTTGGGCGGTTCAATCCTACTCCACCAATCTTACTATTGGTGACATCCCAGAGGTACTACCTCACAACATCCATAAACAACTAGAGCAGATCAACCCACACCATGTGGTGTGGCAGCCAGGTCTATCAAGGCTCCCCTGGCATTACCACCCATCGACCCCTCACCTATATCCGATCAACCCACACTATGTGGTGTAGCAAGTAGGGTCCACCTCACTTCCTCCCAAACCTTGCCACCCATCGATCCTCACTAATACAGATCAACCCACACCATGTGGTGTAACATGCTAGGTTCATCCCGCATTTCCCCCAGCCATGCTACCCATTGATCTCTCACCACAACCAGGAGCTTATTCAAAGCCTCCATACATTCATTCATCAATATCCATACAATCACACAACCATACCATAAAACATAAACTTTTCATTAATCAAATCCACGGAGTCTTCTCCGGTTTACCCATGATCATCACCAATCCAGACTACCCGTCCAGACGGGCTTCACATAGCATGCATATGCCGCACTCCACACTTCTTGCTCTAGATGCAAACTCAACCATGAAATCGCTTACGAAATCCACCTCTTGGTGGAGGATCCCACGCATATGCATAAAGAAAGGACTTCGATGTCCAAGAAGGTGATCGTTACCCTTGAAGATCGCTTCGGCGCCATGAAGTAGCCGGATGGAAGTCACCTCCTCGGCTTTGCCTTCACGAATCCGTTCTCGGATCTTCAATCCGCACTCAGCAGCTCCTCCAGCAGCTGGCTTTCCTTTCTCCTTTCCTTGTCTTGGCCTTTCCCTTTCTCTTTCTCTCTCTTGGAATGAGAAGAAGAAGAAGGAGATGAGAATGAAGGGAATTTATCCCATTCTCGGCCTTTTTATCCACAGGAAAGAAGCCTGGACCATTAGATCCAGAATAGGGAAATGAACGGCTAGAAAATTCGGACAAAATCACTTTTCAGGCCTGACAGGCCCTGTGACACGCCAGTGTCACAGGGCGTGTACTTGAAGCGGCACACGAACCGACTCATTCTGACTTATCCACAATAGAACACGACCAGGGTACATGCCCATGTCGGCCCAGTCACGCCCGTGACCCAGGGCGTGTAACCCACTCAACACCTCGTCGAGAGAAAATTATCGACCTCTCGATATAGCGGGACACGCCCTGTGACACGCCCGTGTCACAGGCCATGTACCCCCTGCTTACCACTCGACGATCGTCGAGCACAGTTTGTAGACCAGAGGGGACACGCCCTCCGACACGCCCGTGTCGGATGGTACACGCCCGTGTAGCACGACGTGTTCCCTCTGTCGACCACTTTTGTCGACCAAAGACTCGAGTGTCGACACAAAGGACGACACGCCTTAGGTCACGCCCTCTGTCACGTCCGTGTCCAGGGCGTGACCTCCCGAAAACTTCGTCGACCGAATTTCGTCGACCACGCGCCCAACTGCTCAACCTGAGCGGGGCATGCCCTGGGACACGCCCGTGTACCAGGCCGTGTCACCCAATATTTGCCAATTTTGAAATTTGGGCTGTTACAACCCTCCCATCCTGCAAGAAATTTTGTTCATGAAATTGCACAGAAGAAGGAAAACAGCAATCAAAATGTTATAACATCAAAATACTATGTTACAACAACCTTTGTACTGTACAACCTCCACATGTGCACATTCATTCACAAACTTTATCAAGTGAGTTATACCCACAAACATTCTATATCTCCACCACCACCATATACAAATATCATAATTGATCGATCACTAAATATCACAAGTGTGTACCAACATTTCAACATGTAACACGACACATAACATATATGCACACAACCACCACATTAGTCATTGTCTTATATACAACATTATTCAAATCACCAAAGTGATACAAGTCGTTATTCTTACTTCCGCTCAGCCTCCCGATTTTGCATCTCTCGCGTAAGAGCCAAATTAAACACTCGAGGTTAAATTTCACCAATTGAGCTTTGCGGTTCTTGTACTTCCAAATTATTCAATCGAGGTTCTGTCCGGGGTGCAGATGACTCGGCCACGACTTTCCCCTTTTCTTCATACGACGCACCCATATTTTTCTCACTCCCCGAAGGGGTATTCCAACAAAATTTAGCAATGTGTCCTTGCTTCCCGCAGTTATAACATATACGTGTATCAACACGTCCTTGCCCATAAGTTGCGCCCGAAGAAATAGTCGACGGAGCTGAGTCAACATGCTTAAACTTTTTCTTCTCTCGTCTTCTAAACTCCGACTGCTCTGATTGTGGCACTTTAAACTCTGGTTTCTCCACTATCAGTCTCTTCTTCTCTTGCACCCGTTTCAAATCTTTCTACAGGGCACGGGCCGTATCGACCAACGCTTGGAAGTCTTGATGCACCGAACTCAGGAGTACCAACCTCAACTCATCCAGCAGTCCCTCATAAAAGCGATTCGTCTTTCGCGCTTCCTCCGCGAAGGTAGACCCTGCATATCTCCCCAGTCTGGTAAACTCATGTAGGTACGTATCAATATCAGCCTCACCCTGCACCAGGCGTTGAAACTCGTTCTCCATCGCAATCCGCTGCGACACCAGCAAATACCTGGCAAGAAACAATCGGGAGAATTCATCCATTGAGACCTTCGTCAAACCTCGACCTGCCAAGTGATGGACCTCCATCTCATCCCACCACAATCTCGCGTCTCCTTCCAACAGAAAAGTGGCTAGGGTCACTTTCTGCTCCTCGGCAGTCCTGATTGCAGTCAGGATCCTCTTTACTCGAGCCAACCAGTCTTCCGCCTCCGTTGGGGAAATTGCCCCACCAAACGTAGGTGGATGAAACTCCATAAAGATTTTTAATGCCTCATTCATTGCTTGCTCCTCCGCCACAACTGCAACACGCTCTAGCCTTGCACCAGTCTGTACTGGTACTCCTGCAGGCCTTGCCTGTCCAGTAGGCTGTGCCTGTAACACCGCTAGTACCGTCTCCGTCACTACCCGTATGGTCTCCGCCGAAGGAGGCGTAGGCGCTTCAACGGGTGTTGCACTCTCATTGGATCGTTGGGGCTCCGACTGCCCAACACCACTCCTCGCCACCTAGCAATGTACAAAACACCATTAATCATCCATGTCATAATGGTAATTATACATTGACTACACACTCACGCACTTTACGTGCATGACATACATTCCTAGTGGACATTCATGAGTTCAATTATGTTCTCTCCTCCCGAACAATCTCAACCAGGCTCTGATACCACTTTGTAATGCCCCCACTCGTCACATAGCATATAACGGTGGGTCCGGCCGGGGCCCCACGCCATATGTCACAGACAAGCGGCGGAATTACTTATGAAAATCAAAATCTACTCGCATCCTAACTCAATACATTATAGTACAACATTTTAAATTATCATGAACTCAACTCAAAGAATGTCCACTACCATATAAACTCCACATTTATATATCCAAACTAGGAATGTATACAACTCACACACACTGACCTTAAGACATTACAGGTTTATCTTTACACAAATACATTTTCGTATATTGGCACGCAGGCCGGCCACACATTAAATCCAACCACGATTCGCATAGCCTTCGAGGGCCTTTAGCAGCAGTCCATCCATTCCGCTCAATTCATTTCAAGCAGCAGCACCTGCAATTCATTATCTAATCCAAAGCGTAAAACAAAGTAACGGTCAGCATTAGCTGCCCCATTATACCGACCCTACCCCTTACCTGGGGCAGTGGTTCCTTCCCTGTATGTATTGCCACATTCATATGAATCAACACTACCAATCACAATCATATCACAAACACTGGTATCCACCAGACGCTCCGTGCACTCAGGTCACCTTTTGGTGTACAGGGTATCCCAGTCGTACACCGACGATCAGAGGTTCTTCACTTGTTGGTTGGGCGGTTCAATCCTAGTCCACCAATCTTACTATTGGCAACATCCCGTCCATACCACTCAGAGGTACTACCTCACAACATCCACAAATAACCAGAGCAGATCGACCCACACCATGTGGTGTGGCAGCCAGGTCTATCGAGGCTCCCCTGGCATTACCACCCATCGACCCCTCACCTATATCCGATTGACCCACACTATGTGGTGTAGCAACTAGGGTCCACCTCACTTCCTCCCAAACCTTGCCACCCATCGATCCTCACTAATACAGATCAACCCATACCATGTGGTGTAACATGCTAGGTTCATCCTGCGTTTCCCCCAGCCATGCTACCCATTGATCTCTCACCACAACCAGGAGTTTATTCAAAGCCTCCATACATTCATTCATCAATATCCATACAATCACACAAGCATACCATAAAACATAAACTTTTCATTAATCAAATCCACGGAGTCTTCTCCGGTTTACCCATGATCATCACCAATCCAGACTACCCGTCCAGACGGGCTTCACACAGCATGCCTATGCCGTACTCCACACTTCTGGCTCTAGATGCAAACTCAATCACGGAATTGCTTACGAAATCCACCTCTTGGTGGAGGATCCCATGCACAAGCATAAAGAAAGGACATCGATGTCCAAGAAAGATATCGTTACCCTTGAAGATCGCTTCGGCTCCATGAAGTAGCCGGATGGAAGTCATCGCCTCGGCTTTGCCTTCACGAATTTGTTCTCGGATCTTCAATCCGCACTCCACAGCTCCTCCAGCAGCTGGCTTTCCTTTCTCCTTTCCTTGCCTTGGCCTTTCCCTTTCTCTTTCTCTCTCTTGGAATGAGAAGAAGAAGAAGGAGATGAGAATGAAGGGAATTTATCTCATTCTCGGCATTTTTATCCACAGGAAAGAAGCCTGGACCATTAGATCTAGAACAGGGAAATGAACGGGCAGAAAATTCGGACAAAATCACTTTTCAGGCCTGACACGCCCTGTGACACGCTCGTGTCACAGGGCGTGTACCTTAAGCGGCACACAAACCAACTCATTCTGACTTATCCGCAATAGAACACGGCCAGGGTACACGCCCGTGTCGGCCCAGTCACGCCCGTGACCCAGGGCATGTAACCCACTCGACACCTCGTTGAGAGAAAATTGTCGACCTCTCGACACAGCGGGACATGCCCTGTGACACGCCCATGTCACGGGACGTGTACCCCCTGCTTTCCACTCGACGATCGTCGAGTACAGTTCGTCGACCAGAGGGGACACGCCCTCCGACACGCCTGTTTCGGATGGTACATGCCCGTGTAGCACGATGTGTTCCCTCTGTCGACCACTTTTGTCGACCAAAGACACGAGTGTCGACATAAATGAGGACACGCCCTAGGTCACGCCGCCTGTAATGCCTGTGTCCAGGGCGTGACCTCCCGAAAACTTCGTCGACCGAATTTCGTCGACCATGCGCCCAACTGCTCAACCCGAGCGGGACACGCCCTGGGACACGCCCGTGTCCCAGGCCGTGTCCCAGGCCGTGTCACCCAATATTTGGCCATTCTGAAATTTGGGTTGTTACAATAGTACCTGAGAGACTAGCTATCTCCAAAAAGATGGGAAACAAAAGTCTGTGTGCATAGAGTCGATTCGTGTGAGTGAGTTGCACTTGTATGAAACATGTCATAATACATAACATCTCATAGCGTACAAACATACTACACGTCCTTCATAATTACAGATTCTCATCATATAAATTAGTGTGACCTGTTTTATATGATGAGTTTAATTATCAGAAATCTTAACGTATAAGTTTTTATTTGCATTCATATAAGTTAAGGTACGTTTTTGTGATGGTAGTGTAGTTGCTTTACTTTTCTTACATTACTTGCGCTACACCTTCTTTTACTGCTCTATTTTACTATACATGTTGTTCTACTTTACTTTGTTTACAGTTAGCTTAGTCTTTATACACTACTTGTAACATCTCATTTCCTTCTAGATCCCTTAACTTAGAATATGCAGTGAGTGAATGAGTTGGGCTAGGTTTGACCCAAGGAGTTAGGGTGGATTCACATAGGCCCCACTTTAGGATTCAAGTCAACTTTAACTTAAAAAAATTATTCTGGATCAATAGGCATCGAGTGCGTTGAGTGAACTCGACGCTATTCGACGAAGCGTCGAGTTCGTCGATTGGACTCAATGCCAAACTCTTTAACTTAAAAAATTTGTTTTGGAATCACAAGGCGTCGAGTGCGTTGAATGAACTCGATGTCACTCAACGAAGCATCGAGTGCGTCGAGTGGACTCAATGTCATACTCTTTAACTTAGAAAATTTGTTCTGGAATCACAAGGCATCGAGTGCGTTGAGTGAACTCGGCTCCATTCGACAAAGCATTGAGTACGTTGAGTGGACCCAACGCCATACTCTTTAACTTAAAAATTGTTCTGAATCAATAGGCGTCGAGTGAACCCGACGCCATTCGACAAAGCGTCGAGTGCATTGAGTGGACTCAACGCCATGCACTTTGACTTAGAAAGTTGTTCTGGAATCACAAGGCTTCAAGTGCGTTGAGTGAACTCGATGCTATTAGACGGAGCGTCGAGTGCGTTGAGTGAACTCGACGCCACTCGACGAAGCATCGAGAAACACTCAACGCTTTTGGACTTAGAGTATTTCTCGGTCTAAGCCGTGTTTGCTAGTTTATATGTACGGCCTAAACTGGGTTTTTTGGGATAAGCGCTGATGGATAATTTAAACCTGATCTCTTTAACAAGCCTATTTAATACATTGATCTTCTCAAGAAGACCTATTTAAAGAAATGATGGGCGATCCAATATTAAGGTGACATGTGGCAAAGCAACTTAAACTAATTGGAGGTCCAACATTAGGGTGACACGTGGCAAGAAACTTGAAACCTAATTCTTCTTATAAATAGGAAGAGACAAGAAACCCTAGCTGTCACTCCCACTTCTTACCAAGGCCACCATCATCTTCATTGAGCCCAGAGGAGTGGGAAACGACTCCTGGAGTTAAGCTTTTGCTGGAGAAACAAGGGATCGAGCTAGTTCACCAGAGCAGTCATCGGCCATGGCTCACCACTGCCGTACTCGCCGCCAAGCTCGCATCCAGGTGTGTTTCTTCTCCCCTCCCTTGGTGCTAGTCTTCTAGATCCACTAGGAGAGATATCGGGCTCAATTGAGCCCGATACCATGAGAGGAAGAAGGAGAAATACCAAGCTTTTCTTCTTGCTCGGGTTCGCCAGAGGAGCCGCCTCCGGCGGCCATGTGTCCGTAAAATGCTAGCCACCACCTCAATGAAGGTGGTGGCGATAATTATCGACTGTGGCAGCGGCCCACGGTGCTGTAAACAAGGAATTAGTATGTTATAGGCGGGGTCAATCATGGTTGTTGGATATCGTGGAAGATAACCCGATGCCGTTCATTTCTGCATTAATGAACTATAGTATTTAAGATATTTATGTGTATTTCTGTCTCATATTAAACTGTCATTTGTATGCTGATTTTAGGCCTTGTAGAGACATATTAGAGAAAACTTTCAGCATAGAAAATGTAGCCTTAGGTCTTACCTTTATTTTGACTTTACAACCCCGTGTTCGCTGAGTGGGTCCCCGAGGCCAGACGGGCGGACTAAGGCTGCTTGTCCACGCCAAGACATCATACGAGTGAACTAAGAATGACCAGCTCGCTCCCGCCAAGGCTGGGCGAGTGAGCAACGTGAGCCGGCCCGACCAGCTCGTGTTCTCCAAGGGTTCGTTGAGCCGGATCGGGATTTCGCCAGACCGAGATCGAACGGAGCTCGACGTTCGTCGAACAGAGCTCGGTGAACTCAAGTATTCTAGGACTCTTTTTATAGTACTGATAATCCCAGATCGCACCGAGCGAGTGAAGGCATCAGAGGGCTACTTGCCCAGCTGTCTTATGATACTTCATCCAGACTTTACCCCCACTGGCGCACTTCTAGCTTTGTCATTGAGTGATATTACTCCACTCAATTCTCTCGACGCCCTTCCGGCTTTGGCATTGAATGACGTCGCTCCACTCAATGCTCTCGATGCCCTCCTTGCTTTGGCGTTGAGTGACATTGCTCCACTAAATGCTCTCGACACCCTCTCGAATTTGGCGTTGAGTGACGTCGCTCCACTCAACACTCTCGACGCCCTCCTTGCTCTGGCGTTGAGTGACTTCACTCCACTCAATGCTCTCGAATCCCTCCTGGCTTTGGCATTGAGTGACGTCGCTCCACTCAATACTCTCGATGCCCTGCTGTCTTTGGCGTTGAGTGACGTCGCTCCACTCAACGCTCTCGACTCCCTCCTGACTTTAGTGTTGAGTGATGATTCTCCACTCGCCCAGTCTCCTATGAGTTGTTTTTCTTTACCATTTTTCCGTTACCAGGAGTGAGAATAGCTTAATAAAATGGCTGAGTTACCGTGTTAGCAGGCCCAGTTGGGTTGCATATAGCTGTTCAAAGCAACAGAGGTTGGCTATTGGCAGGTCGTTTTCAGAAATCTATAAATAAGACCCAATGGACACCTTAGAAGGCAGGCTTGTCAGTATTCATATCTTTTTGCGCTTTCTAAGGTAGCATTAGCTCGGTCATTGGCTAAGGAGGGGAAGCGCTTTAAGATCTTCCGGGTGTGTCGTGGGACCTCCACGCTGAGCCCTTGTGTTGGTTTCCATTTCTTCTTGTTGTTCGGCTTGCAGGAGAGAAGTAGGTGCATGATCACCCCTTCCCCATGGGTGAACTCCACATGAGACTGAATTCTCGGTTTCAACATTCTGGTGCGGGTGAGCGTGGAAAGTGGTCAGAACAAAAAATGTTCAACATGCTAGATGGCAAGAGGAGAATGACAAGGCTCGGACAAGTCTGACTCGCCGCCCCTGCCACCTCTGTCCATGGTGGGGATGTTCGAAAACTTCAGGCAGGAGGTACTTAGCCTCGTCAAGTTCGCACTCGGCGCGCAAGCCGAGTGCTCGACTCCATCTGTCCTAATCGCTGCCGCCCTGTCTCTGGGAAAGGACGCTCCCGGCAGGCAAGCTAGGAAGGAGGTCGCCGAAGAAGGAAGGGGATGCGAGCTCCCCGAGTGCATGCTCTTCCCTGGCTCGGCAAGCGGAGGCCGGTTCGACGAGATGGGTGCGCGAGATCCTTCAGCTCGCCCAGCGGGGGGAGGAAGCCCATTCGACGAGCTGGTTTCCTCCGCCCCAGTTTCGGAAGGTTTTAGGGAACCTGAAATGTCTTACTACACCGGGAAGGGATACCCGGTTCAGCACGTCCAGTGGTTCGAGTACGTGGTTTCAATCCGATAGATGTCAAATGGCTTCAAGTGTCGGCTCTACTCCATCACCCTTAAAGAGAAGGCAAGGGAGTGGTTCCACCAGCTGCCAGCAAGCTCCATTTACTGCTTCGAAGTCCTGCGTCGGGCGTTCATGTTGAGGTTCACCACCTCCAAGAGGAGAAAGAAGGAGTCATAGTCCCTGTTTCACATCAAGCAGGGGGTGAATGAGACTTTGGAGAGTTACGTTGACCGGTTTCGGGAAGAGGTCTCCCAAGTCCAAGAGATGTCATGTCATAGTTTGATGATGGCCTTCACCCTGGGGCTGCAATAGGGATTCTTCAGAATGGAGCTGAAGAGAAAACCACCCCTCTCCTATAAAGAGTTGATGGAGAGGGCAGCAAGGGAGGTCGACGGGGAGGCGTCGAATCCGGTGTTTGCCCGGAAGCTAGCCAGGTGGGCCACATAGGAGGAGAAGGAGCCGAGAGGTGGCAGAGGGTAGGAGGAGAGGAGAGCCAAACCCAGGTAGAGGGAACATCGACAGCCTCAGGGGCAGCAACATTCCAGTTGGGGGAGTTAGGATTCGGACCGTCGGTTGGGCTGGAGGCCCGATTGGCAAGACCAGGAGCCACAGAGAGGTTACCAGGGAAGGGACCACCACCAGGGGGTCCAGGTTTTGTTCCACCTTCCCGGGTTGGAGGCAAGTGCAAAGACCTCCCCTCACCGATCAAAATCAGGCTATGGTCATAGCCATGGGGGAGAGGAGGAGAGCGGCGCGAAGGAGCAGGAGAGAAGTCATGGTGGAATTGCCCTAGTGCGACTTCCACCAAGACAAAGGGCACACCACAGCCACGTGCCTGGAGTTCCTCGAGATGAGGGATAAAAAGGGAGGAGGGAGAAGTCATAGGGAGGTGAGGATTGAGGAGGTCCTGCCTCGGGCGGAGGAGGATCGATGTGAAGACCGGGCAGACGTTGGGACCCGGGGAAGGATCAGAGTGATCCACGGGGGGTTGGGGATTGAGGCCTCCCAGAAGGCGAGCCTCCACACCATGTATCACCGGAGTGTTGGCTCCACGGCCCAGACCCCACCCCCAGAGGAGAAGATTACCTTCTCAAGAAAGGATATGCCGGATCATGAGGATCCCTTTTGCAATGCGCTGGTCATCCAGATGACCATCGAGAATTTCACTATCTCTAGGATCCTCATTGACAATAGGAGCTCCGTCAACGTCATCTTCAAAAAGCTGTTCGATACGATGAAGGTGGAGGTGAAGAGGGTGCTGGCCTCGGATGGACCTGTTCGGATTTTTAGGGGAGAGGAAGGAGGTAGAAGGAGGAGTGGGGCTCCATGTTACCCTGGGGGTAGTCCCGGAACTGAGGTTTATCATCGTGGATGCCCCAGTAGCTACAAGGCCATCTTCGGGCAGCCCCTCATCAGCGCCTTCCGCTTCGTCCCCTCGTCTTTTCACCAATGCATGAAGTTCAACGCTGAGGGGATCCAGGTCCGGATTCGGGGTGACCCCAAAGTGGCAAGGGAATGCTACGTCACCTCCGTGAACTCTATCTCCTCGCAGGAAGGGGCCGAGGAGATGAAGCGGAGAATGGAGGCAGAACATGGGGAAGGAGGAGAGGAGATGGAGGTGGAGAGCTGCACCGAGGTAGAGGTGGCAGGAGGATACCAGGAGGAGTTGATAGAGATGATGGCTACGGAGGAGGAAGCGACAGTTGGGGAAGTTCTTGTCCCGGAGGAGAGGGACGTCGGAGAATGGGAGTAGCAGTCCAGGCTGGAGGCTGCGAAAGATATGGTGGAGATGGAGGTTCTCACCCTTGGAGGAAGGGTGGAGAAGATTCGCATTAGCGGGGGGCAAACCCCGGAGGCTCAGGGCAGGATGCTGGCATGCATCCAAAAGAATGTGGACATCTTTCCATGAAGCGCAGCGGAGATGCAGGGGATTGACGCGGACGTGGCCTGTCGTCGCCTCAACCTGGACCCGAGAGCTCGCCCCATCCAACAGAAGAAGAGGTCCACGACAGACAAGCTGGTTGATAACTTCTTAAAAAGAAGTTATCTAGCCCAATTTTAGACTTAATATTCGTTATAAAATGCTTAAAGTGATTTTAAATAGAATAGAAATGGAATTACATTCATATTTATTTATTTTGTGGCTTATTAGGTCTTTTTCCATGATGTTATTGCAAGAAATGCTAAAAAAATCTGCTTGGAGAAAGAAATCTGCCCAAATATAAAAACCAGGAAAGTAGGTCACAACACTCTAGAAGTAGGTTGTAACGTGGTCTGGACGAATTTCAGATATTGAAATTCAAAGTTGGCTCCAATTTCAAATATGGAAAGGTACTTCTTTCCAAAGGGGTGGCTATGTTTTTAAGAGGCAAAATCTCCACCAAATGAGGGGATTCCAAGGCATTCTAAGAGGGAGGAGGAGAGGAAACCAAGAGATCTTCATCTAGGGTTTGTAAAAATCCTCCATTGAAGAAGGTGGCTAGAATAAAGAAGACGACGGATCTTTGGGCTGATCGAGCGAGCGACTCTCGAAGGAGAATCCTGCAGCGTTTAATCGTTAAATCCATCATGTTTTGTAAGATCTCTCCTAATGTTTCGCGGTTTTCTTCCATCTCTATGAACTAATTCCTCTAATCTTGTATTGTGAGAGTACTAAGTTGTGTGTGATGATTATTCTCTATCTTTAACTTTGTGAATGTTTGGTGAATGTTCTTTATCGAGTTTATAATCTTTTATTATGGAACTTGTGGCCAAGGTTTCATTTTTATACTACGCTTCATAAATCGAGAGAGGAGTTGCGTGTGTGCATTATAGATTCGATATAGTATTTGAAGAGTGAAAGAGATTTCCTCTTGGTATTAGCAACTTTGGTTTTTGTTTTCATTCGGTTTCCTATTTCACCCAAGGGGAAATAGTGGGCTAGGGATTTCCGATATCGAGAGATACAGATCTTTATTTTAAAATCATTGTAAGACATTTCACCACACGTTTTCACAAGTTCACATTTATATGTTCATCGCACTAGACTTAGAAAATCACGACACAAGATTACCTCTCATAACTGGTAATACAAACATTTTCTCTAGCATCCGTATTTAATTTTAATTAGTAGTTTTCATTATAGTTTTTAATATCTCAAAATCATTGCTTTGACTCGCTTGGATTTAGAGAACAGGCGTAACTGGTATTTGCAAGCACTAAATCCAACACCTCTTTGTGAAAACGATCTCTATTCACTCTTTATTACTTGAACCAGCACATGCACTTGTGTGTAGTACGCACACCTGTTTCGGTCGTATCAAGTTTTTGGCGCCATTGTCGGGGAGGTGCGAATAATTTAGTGTTTCTTTCTTGCAATATTAGTGAATCCTAAGTATTTAGAGTTCAAGTTTTTATTTTACTGTGTTTTTGGTTTGTTTTGTTTGCTTACTATTTATTGTCATTTACTTTTTCATCTAGTGCATGTCCCATTATCGTTCACCTAGGATATTGCCTTTGAACCTAGAGATCGAACGGACTTGTAGACAAAATAGAAGAGCGTTTCGATTATAAAATAATAACCTTGCAACCATGAATCCTAACAATCAAAACGTTCCCAATAAAAACGACCAGGATGACCTAGGTCAGGAGGGTCAGTTAGAACAGAATCGGCATCCTGCCGAGGTTAGGAGAACCTGCCGTGAGTACAATATGCCTTTTAGAGGGGGACTGCAATACGGTATCATCAAGCCCTCCATTGAAGCTAATAACTTCAAAATCTACTCCATGGCAATGAACCTAGTGCAACAGAGACAATTCAGTGGACTTAGTCATGAGGACCCAAACTTCCATTTACGGAATTTCATGGATGTGTGCAACACATTCAAGATCAATGGTGCATCATATGAAGCAATTAGACTCCGCCTATTTCCATTCTCTCTATCGGGTAGAGCGAAGGAGTGGCTTGATTCCCAATATGGTCTCACCACTTGGATGCAAGTGATCGATTTATTCTTAGCTAAGTACTTCCCACCCGCTAAAACGACAAAGCTGATGCGGGACAGTAGTGCATTCATGCAAGGAAATGGGGAAATGTTGTACGATGCATGGGAGCGGTTCAAAAAACTCTTAAGGAAGTGTCGTCACCATGGGTTAGCGATGCATCAACAAGTGTGGACTTTTTATAATGGCCTCCCGACGTCTACCATGATCCAAGTAGATGGAGCTGCGGGAGGATCCCTCATGAACAAGTATCCCGAGGACGCATACGCGATCCTCGAGGACCTATCTTCGAATAATTATCATTCGTTCGACCGACAAGCCCCTTTTTCTTCTTCTATGGGAGATGTACACCAAGTTGATCAACTGACTTCTTTTGTCGCACAGATTACCGCACAATTTAACTCGATGAACAAGCAGTTAGATGCTTTAACCTTAAATCAAAATCAAACTCAAATGAACTCTCAAGTCAATAGTATAGTTGCTCCTCAGATTAATATGAATCCTTCACTCACGGTGGAGCAACTCATTAGTAGCAACGATGATGTTACCTATATAGGTAGGCAACCTAGATACATGAATCATAATAATCATAATGCACTCCCAACTCATTACAATCCAGATTTGCGTAATCACCCCAATTTTTCGTGGAAGAATAATTCAGGAATGACACACCCACCCGGATTCAACTCAAACTCTCATCTACTTTAGAATAATAATTATAATCAACAAGGGTCATCTAGAAAATTATCGGATGAGTTACTTATAGAATCCATGCATAAGAGGGATGCTCGCATTTCTACTCTAAAGGGCTCATTGCGTGTAATTGAAACTTAGTTAGGACAAATTGCTAATGCTTTGAGTCTTAGACCCCAAGGTTCGCTCCCTACAGATACAACTACAAATCCGATGGGAGATAATCCTCACTGCAAGGCCGTCACCTTACGGAGTGGTAAGGAGTTAGTGGGAGAGACTATAAATGAGAGTGAGAATCAAGTTGTCGAAGAAAAAGAATTGGAGAGTGTTGGCCCAAATGCACTGAACGAGAAGTTAAAAGAAAAAGATAATAGAAATGAAGAAGTAGAAGGATTATCTGGAGAGACTAAGAGAGAACCTGTCCCTGAAGATAAAAAGAAGAGTGATAATATAAAAGTCTACCCACCACCGCCGTTTCCACAACGGTTAAAGAAGAGTAAACTCGATCAACAATTCCAAAAATTTGTTGAAATATTTAAGAAACTGCAAGTCAATATCCCTTTTGAGGAAGCATTGAAGCAAATGCCAAGTGTAACGCCCCGAAAATCGTTATCGAGTTGGTCACGTCCAAAAGTAATTTTGGTGCCTGTATAGGGGTACACGGCCTAGGACACGGGCATTTTCAAGGCCGTGTCTGGCATGGTGTTTTGGCTGATTTTATCCCGAGAAGGACATGACAAGAAACACGGCTGAATGACACGGGTGTGTGCCTACCCGTGTCAGTAGCCGTGTTCTATAGAGTCGTGATGGTTGGCGTGACGGTTATTCATGACACGCCTCCGGTCACGGGCGTGTCCGGGACCCGACACGGGCGTGTCAGGTTGAGACATGGGTGTGTCTTGCCCGTGTTGTTTTTTTGCGTTCGACGATCGTGTCAGGATCGAGGCACACGGCCTGGGACACGGCCGTGTGCGAGGCCGTGTTCGGCCCAGGTTTGAGGATTTCTGTGCAGATCCGAGCCGTTCGTTTTCATTAACTAAGATCTGACGGCCCAGGCGTGTTCCTGCTCTGTTAAGGCCGGGAATGGTGGTTTAACTCCTCATTTCTCCCTTAAGCATTCTCTTTCCAAGGAGTTAGAGCAAGGAGGAAGAAGGAGGAGGATTCTAGACGCCGGCGGAGCATTGGAGCACCGTTTAGAGAACCGAGAGCGGATCCGTGGAGGAAATCCCATTGCGAAGACTTCTATCCCTGTATTTTTCCCATGGTGCAAAAGCGTACTACAAGGGTAACGATTCTCTACTTGAGCATGTGAAGCTCTCTTCCTTTTGCATAGGGAAACGTGCTCCCGCGAGTGTGCGGAGAGTGTGCGGTGTTCCTTCGGGTTGACGGGAATAGTCCCCCTTGTGTTGCATATAGAGTCCGGAATCGAAGTACGGGCATAAGCATTGTGTGTGAAGCATACCCGGACATGTTGGTCTGGATCGGTGATGTTGCATTTGTTATGATTTGCCGGAGAAGACTCCGTGCTTTGGGTTTTCAGGTTTGTACGCGGTAGATTGCAGCAGTAATCCTTGAGGATTAACTACAAGGCGCACCCGGAAAACTGAGCGAAATCGTTGTTCTGCTAACTTGGCGGTCTGGGAACCGACCTTGAACAAAACTGGGTTATGTGATTGTTTGGAAATGGCAGGATCCGAGAGAAGCTTGGCTCGTGCGTACTTCTTAAGGTGTACTACACGTTGTGAGCAACGGGCAAGTGGAATCAGACCTGGGCTATGTGGTTCGGTGCGAGAGACCCGAAAAGGGGACTGGCCGTTGGCATAGTCGGGAGCCTTAGACAGTGGTCAGAAAGGCTAAAATTCTCATGTTGTTGCCATCCCGGGGGTGGTGGTGAAGACGCTGAAGTGTCAAGATTCACCGATAATGTGCCCTGAGTGTACGGGGTGTTTGGTCGTGCGAGCCTACACCTGTGGTTAGCATGGTTGTACTATATTATTTTAGATGGGCTAATGAATTGCAGGGAAGGAGCACCGCCGTCCCGAGTTAGGAATGGGGTCGTTATAATTTGGTCGGCTTTTGGCTGATCGTTGCTTTGTTTGCTACCGTGCGGTGGAATGTTGCTTGCAGGTGCTGCGGAGCCGAGTACCAAATAGCGTGCTGGAGCCCATGTTGTTGTACTGGCCCTAGAAGGCCAAAGCGAATAGTTGTACTTTATTTTGTCATGTGTGGTCGGCCTGCAAGCCGATGTATGGAAAATATTATTTAATTAAGTGAACCTCTGTAAGGCCATAAGGTCGTGTACCTTTTTGTGTATTTGTTTTCATTCCAGTTGTAGTGGTGTTGGACATTAATGTTATTTGGATACAAGTTTGGGTTCTTTCAACTGTTTAAAAGCTTCTGCTAGAATGCTCTGTGTTAGGATGAGTAGTCTTAATTGGATAGTTTGGTTATTCATAAATAACCCTTCCGACTATCCGTGGTATATGGTGTCGGGTTCCAGCTGGACCTTCTACTATATGTCATACGACGGATGGGGGTGTTACACCAAGCTACGTGAAGTTTATGAAAGACATTTTATCTAAGAAAAGGAAATCTGGAACACACAAGACAGTGGCACTTACTCAGGAGTGTAGCGCTATACTTCAGAAGAAACTCCAGCCCAAATTAAAAGATCCGGGGAGTTTCACCATACCGTGCTCTATAGGTTACCAATTCGAGGGTAAGGCCTTATGTGACTTAGGCGCGAGCATCAACCTAATATCATATTCTATCTATAGGAAGCTTGGTTTAGGAGAAATCTCCATGACCTCCATCACTTTACAACTGGCCAATAGAACTCTCGCGTTTCCGAAAGGGATAATTGAAGATGTCCTATTTAAGGTAGACAAGTTTATTTTTCCAGCGGACTTTGTTGTCCTAGATATGGAGGAGGATAGAGAGGTGCCCATTAGAGTAGGGCGACCATTCCTAGCCACCGGTAGGACACTGATAGATGTACAGAAGGGGGAGTTGACCATGAGAGTTAACGACGAACAAATAACCTTTAATATACTTAAAGCTATGAAATTCCCCCGGAGTCAAGAAGATCATATGGAGGTGATAAATCAAATTTCAATTCATGATTATAATCTGAATAAATCCACAGGGTAAGATGACGTGTTGACCCGATTTCTGATGCATGAGGAGATTTCAGATGATGAAGAGGAAATCCAAGATTACCTAGAAGTATTTGAGGCACAAGCTGCCTTCGTTAGGAGACCGGAGCGTTTTGAGATGTCGAACAAGTCGTTAGCGGACAAGCCCTCTATTGTTAGTCCGTCGACTCTTGAGTTGAAGCCTCTACCTGACCATCTCATGTAGACATATTTAGGCGAAAATAACACATTGTCGGTTATCATCAATTCTTAATTGTCAACTAATCAACTTCAAAAGCTCTTAGAATTGCTATCTCAATTTAAAACGGTCATAGGGTGGACCATAGCGGATATCCGAGGGATTAGCCCCTCACTATGTAGGCATAAGATTCTTTTGGAAGAATCTTTTACGGGATCGATCGAACCCCAACGTCATTTTACTCAACCCATGAATGAAGTGGTGAAGAAGGAAATTACTAAATGGTTAGACGCATGGATCATCTATCCTATCTCGGATAGCTCGTGCGTATCACCGGTGCAATGTGTGCCAAAAAAGGGAGGGATGACGGTAGTATGAAATGAGAAGGATGAGCTAGTATCGACTAGGACGATTACCATGTGGCGTATCTGTATGGATTACCAAAAGCTGAATAAAGCCACACAAAAAGATCATTTACCTTTGCCTTTCATTGATCAAGTGCTAGATAAGCTAGCGGGGAATGATTTTTTTCTTTTTTATTGATGGCTATTCAGGGTATAATCAGATTACGGTAGCCCAGAGGATCAAGAGAAGACCACATTCACATGTCCATACGAAATATTTGCGTTTAGAAGGATGCCATTCGGTTTATGCAATGCACCCGCCACTTTTCAGCGATGCATGATTGCTATCTTCTCTGACATTATGGACCATGACATTGAAATTTTTATGGACGACTTCTATATCTTTGGTAGTTCTTTTGATGCATGTTTAGCTTATTTGGAAAAAGTGCTAACGCGTTTTGTTGAAACTAATCTAGTACTGAATTGAGAGAAATGTCACTTCATGATGCGAGAGGGTATTGTGCTTGGTCATCATGTGGCAAGGGATGATTTAGGTGTTGATAAAGCGAAACTAGATGTGATCGAAAAGCTGCCACCACCCAATAATGTGAAAATATTGCGAAGTTTCTTAGGACATCACTACTAGAAAATAGACTTTTGGCCAGGGCAAATTTCCCTAGCAAAAAGTCCAAAACCGTGGCTAAAAAGCTTTAGCCACGGTCTAGCCATAGGAAAACACCGTGGCTAAAGTCGGTGTGGCTAAAAAGTTTAAGGCACTGATTGGCCGTAGAAAATATTATTAGCCATGAGAAAAAACTGTCGTGGCAAATAAGCCAACTATTAGCCACGGTATAAAAATCTGGCTAAAAGTGAACTCATTATTTTTTAAAAACTATTTGCCACAGTTACAAGCCGTGACAAATACTAATTTATGTTTATTTTAAAACTATTTGCCACGGTATTAGCCATGGCTAAAACTTAAATATTAACCCCGATTTTGCGATCATGGCTAATACTAATGTATTAGCCACGATTTTGAACCCGTGGCAAAATAAAGTGTACATAAAGCTCATTTTTCTAGTAGTGCATGCAGACTTCTATAAAAGATTTATTAAAGACTTAACTAAAATTGCAAAACCATTGAGTGGACTAATAGAAAAAGATGCAAAATTTCAGTTGAGCGAGGAGTGTTTAAATGCTTTCAGCATATTAAAATATAGCTTGACCACAACACCTATCGTGATAACTCCTAATTGGGAGGAGTCGTTCGTCTTAATGTGTGACGCAAGTGATTACGCGGTTGGAGTTGTTTTAGAACAGGTGTGAGAGAAAGTGTTTCACACGATAGCCTATGTTAGTAAGACCTTGATTGACGCCCAAATAAATTACACAACTACGGAAAAGGAATTACTAGCGGTAGTATTTGCATTCGAGAAATTTAGATCGTATATTTTATGAACAAAGAGCATGGTTTATACAGATCATGCTGCGATCCGTTACCTCATGGATAAAAAGGACGCAAAGCCCCGATTGATCAGATGGGTGCTTTTGTTGCAAGAATTCGACGTAGAGATTAAGGATAGAAAAGGTACAGATAATCCTATTGCGGATCACTTGTCCAGGATAGAGTCTACACAATCATCTTATAATCCGGAAATTGAAGAGAGATTTCCAGATGAGAGGGTTTTAGCTATTCATGATAGTACTCCGCCATGGTATGTTGACTACATAAATTACATAGTGAGTAATATTCTGCCGTTTGACTTGTCTTATCAACAAATGAAGCGATTTGTACACCAGGCACGCTCCTATCTTTGGGACAAGCCTTATCTTTTCAAAATTTGAGCTGATGGAGTGGTGAGGCAATGCGTGCCGGAGGTTGAAACAAAATCGATATTAGAGAAGTTATGACTGGTCGAGCCCATCAGGGAGGAGGTGGCCAAACTCCTCAAGGCCGGCTTTATATCCGAAATACAATACACTGACTGGGTCTCCAATGTTGTGATGGTTAAAAAAGGAGACGGCCGGTGGCGTATGTGTGTTGATTTTTCTTTGCTTAATATAACACGTCCTAAGGACTGTTATCCCTTGCCTCAGATCGACGCGCTGGTTGACTAAGCCGTCGGTTTTCCTGTAATGAGCTTCTTAGATGCATTTTCAGGTTATCACCAGATTAGGATGCACCCCCCAGATATCAAAGATGTCTCGTTCATCACGGGGGATGGGTGCTACTGCGACAAAATGATGCCATTTGGGCTAAAGAACGCAGGGGCGACTTACTAAAAGATGATAGACAGGGTCTTCGAGGAACAGAGGGGGAGGAATTTGGATGTGTACGTAGATGACCTCATGTTCAAGAGTCCGGACATGGACTCTAACCTCCAGGACCTACAAGAAACCTTCACCACCCTACTCAAATACAAGATGCGGCTGAAGTGCATTTTTTGGGGCCAGCATGGGGATGTTCTTGGGGCATCTCCTCACGCCAGCGTGGTTCGAGCCAAATCTTGACAAGGTTAAAGCCATCATGGAGCTGGAATCGACGCAGAACGCTAAAGAGGTGCAGCGGTTGACAGGAAAGCTAGCAGGATTGAGCAGGTTCCTCTCTCGGGACGGGGAGAAATGCTCCCCATTATTCAAGACATTGAGGGGGGGGTCAGAAGTTCGAGTGGACAAAGGAGTGTGAGGAGGCATTCCAGGCCCTGAAGAGGCAATTGACCCAAGCTCCGCTGCTCCAAGGGCCGAAGGAAGGGGAAGACCTGTATTTGTATCTCGGGGTCGGAGTAGAGGCCTTGAGCTCCGTCCTGGTTCGTGAAGAGGGGAAGAGGCAGCTCCCTATATACTATGTGAGTCGGGTTCTGCGGAAGGCCGAGCTTTGATACCCCATCTTGGAAAAACTGGCCTTTACCCTGGTCATCTCAGCCCGGAGGCTCCGACTATACTTCCAGGTACACTCCATCCGAGTGGTGACCGACCATCCCCTCCGCAACATCATCGAGGGGGTGGAGCACTCGGGCCGGTTGGCTAAGTGGTTGGTGGAACTGAGTGAGTTCGACATCTCCTTCATCCCCCGCCTCTCGATCAAGGCCCGGGCAATGGCCGACTTCTTGGCCGACTACGTGTTCGAGGTGTTGGAGGAGAACCTCACTCGACCGACTGTGTGGAAGGCGAAGGTAGACGGTGCTTCTGGAAGACATTCCCTGGGGGTGGGAGTAATCTTGGAAAGCCCACAGGGGACGATAATTGAGCAAATTGTGGTGGTGTACTTTCTCATCACTAACAACCAGGCCGAGTATGAGGTCGTAATAGCAGGGTTGTGCCTGGCCAGGGAATTGAGGGTGCTCGATGTGGAGGTCCTCACTAACTCCATGGTGGTAGCTTCCCAGATCAATGGGGAGTTCGAGGCGAGAGAGCCAACCCTCCGACTATACTTAACAAAAGTGAAAGGGGTCATCGATACATTTCAGACCTTCTCCATCTGACACGTGCCTAGAGAAGAAAACGAGCAGGTAGAACAACTAGCAAAGCACGGTCCCCGGGTAGGGGGTACCATCACTGATCTCTTACACCCTTCCATCGAAGAGGGGGAGCTGATGGAAGTGGATCAACACCACTTATGGATGGACCCGTTCACGACTTTCCTCTTCACCGGGGAGTATCTAGAGGGGATGGATAAGAAGAAGTTCAGGTACAAGTCGGCAAACTATCTCCTCCGAGACGGGCAGTTGTATCGGAAAACTCTCTCAAAGATGCTGGCCCTTTATGTGGCCGAAAGGGAAATGCAAAGGATCTTGAAATAAGTCCACTCCGGGGAGTGTGGGAGCCACTCCGGGAGCCGGACCCTTGAAGGGAGGATTGTCAGACAAAGATTCTTCTGGCCCACTCTAGGCCACGATGCTGCAGAATTCACGAAGAAGTGCCATAAATGCCAGTTATTTGCTCTCCTCCAACTGCAATCGGCTCAGCGCCTCAAGAGCATCACGGCCCCCTAGCCCTTTGGGATTTGGGGAATGGATTTGGTCGGACCATTCCCCTAGGCCAACTGGAAGAGGAGGTTCATGTTGGTGATGATAGATTATTTTTCCAAATGGCTAGAGGTGAAGGCGCTGGCCAAGGTGACATCCCCAGTTATCGGGAATTTTTTTTCGGGGGAGATCATCTGCCGTCACGGCCCCCCAAGGCCATTGTCACAGACAACGGGCCTCAATTCGCTAGCGCAGAATTCATCAGATTCTGCTAACAGCTCAGTATTGACCTCAGATTTGCCTTGGTCCACCACCCCAGAAGCAATGGGCAGGTGGAGGCAGCGAACAAGATTATTGTGAACCTCCTGAAGAAGAAGGTTGAAAGCCTGAAGGGGAGCTGTGTGGAGCAGCTTCCCTCGGTCCTCTGGGACCTGAAGACCACCCCCAACACAGCCACAGGGGAGACCCCCTTCAAGCTCTCCCATGGATGTGAGGCGGTACTCCCCATAGAATTTGAAGTCCAGACGCCCTGGGTGGTCACAACGTAGGAAGACAGGGAGGAATGGTCGGCTGAAAATTGGGAGGAGCTATGGCTCTTCCTTGACACAGTGGAGGAAGTGCGTGACATCTCCACCATTCGACAGGAGGAGGTGAAGAGGAGGATGGCCAAGAACTTTGACAAGCATGTCAGAATTAAGCAATTTGCGGAACGAGACTTGGTCTTGAAGAAGGTAGATGCTGTGGGAAGGTCATGTTAAAATTCAACAACCTGGCACTACTACCACGTTGAATTTTCTCCAGGTGGTCAACAAGATAGCCTGATGCCAAAATAATATTCTCAGCACTATCAAGATCACACCTTGATCACGCGAAAAATTCCCTGGAACCTAGAGTGAGCAGGGGTTATCTCAACTAAAGCCAGTCAACCAACAAACACATACAACATAAGTGTCTTTATTGATTCACATCAATCTTCTCTACACAGCGAGACATACATGGCGAGACATGCTTCACCAAAAAATCACCCAAGGGAAAGCAGAGAACTACAAAAATAAGACAAGAGAAACAAGACGTGCAGACTTAACCACCATGCCGCCGGTCTACTACTGTGGAGTCCGCTCAGTCCGTCAGGTCGCCAGACCGCAACCCAAGCCGCGCGTACTACCCCTTTTTCCAATGCTAGCTCTACCACCGGTCTGCAAGCCTCTTGACCGTGAGGTCACCTAGCCGCCAGATCGCACACGCTGCGATGCCGAATAGAACAGTCTGCTTGAAGCAGGAGACTTATTGAACCCCGAACCAAGTTGCCAAAGAGAAGACCGTCTGGTTGCTGTTTGCGACCTGCTGTTTTCCTCCTGTTGCTTAACCACAGAGTCCGCACTGTCTCTGACCGCAATCAGAGCCAAGTCTTGGCTTTCCAGCGCTAACCACACAACCTGCATAGCACAACCCGATCAACTGAACCAAACCATGCGGACACCAAAAAGCAGTCCACAGCAACTTGTGCGGGCTCAAGTTACTGTTCACTTACTTCGGTTCTCTCTCCGAGGTTACTATTCCTGATGTGATATGGGTCCTATTTATAGGTACGATGATGAGTGTGGTCACCTCCCTATCCGATAGGATTACCGCCACATCCCGCAGCAAGACATCTCCGCAGTCCGCAGATACATTCCAGTCCACCGCGTCTGTGCAAGATAGCCAACCCGCCTAGCTTCTACAAGGCCAAGCACAATCACCAGTCCTCCTTGTCGCCGAGGGCCAAGCCAAGACCACCACAGCCGGACTCCACAGCAACAGTCCGCCAATCCGCAGACACAGCACCAGCCCGCTTACCCCGAGTCAACAGCCTCGCCATCAAGGCACCTGCCGGACTCCGCGGACACACCGCGTCAGTCCGCCAATCCCGAGCCCACGGCTTCGCAACCAAGGAAACAGCCGGCCTCAGCGAACAAGCCGATCCAGTCCGCACATACTGCGGACAACTCCAGTCTGCATATTCTGCAAACTGCTCTAGTCCGCATATCCCAAGTCCACAGCCACGCCAGCAAGGCAGCTGTCAGACTAAGTGGACTCCAGCTCCAGTCCGCACACAGTTGCAAACACAATCTCCAGTCCGCTTCTCCCAAACTTGTAACCAAGGCCCACAACACTTCTGCCAAGCTTGTCGGACTGAGAAGCAGTCCGTGCTCCACTGCACGATCTCCCCGGACTGAGCCAAACATGGACTTGGTTCAAACCCAACCAAGTCCACACCACTGGACATAAGGGCCAGTCCGCACTTACTAGCGGACACTGGATCCAATCCGCCTGTCCCGGTGAACTCCAGTATCAGTCCGCACTGACTAGCGGTCTCCGCAGCTTCTACTTGCCGCTGCACTAGAGCAAGACCAAAGCAACTGCCAAACCGGTCTGCCGAGCTCCAGTTCTTCAGTCCGCTTCATGCCAGACTCCGCGGATAGAGTTTCTATCCGCCCGGTTACTACCTGGGATCCAACTGCCTGCTGAGCACAAGCCGGCCTGGCTAACCGCCGCTGCTGTCCGCGTAGTCCGCGCGAACAGACCGCCCAGGCCGCTATAGAACAAATCGTCTGCAACATTCCTGCCGACCTAGTAGTCCGCCAACCCTGTCCGCGTAGTCCACGCGGATAGGTCAAAATGCTCCATTCACCCACTTTCACTTCACAAATTTCAACACTTCCCCTTGAAGTGAGAAGTGGTGAATAACTCCAGCAGCTCCCGTAACCTTGCACTTGATCCCTCCGATAGCATCTACGAAGAAATGTCCAAGACATAGTCCTCACCCCACATATCATGGACCATGAGAGAGCCCTCCAGCATCTCCCAAAAGGATCCATGCTTCCCTCTGCCTTCTTCTTCAGCTTCAACCTCCACACATGCATCACAGGAGTATCACCAACAACCTTGGGCACAAAAGCCCAAGCCTCGTCACCTCTGAGAGTAGTCACCTCCTCAGCCTTGGTGTCAATCACCTCCTTGATTTTAGTGGGGTCATCACAGCCAGAAGGTACTTGCTCGACCTGAGGGCTTCCAAGGAAACATGGGACCAAGCCCGCCGTGTTCCCTTCACTATATCAAGTTGGTGGCTTACTGATCCTCTTCGATCTCCGAAGAACCTGACCATGGCTAACCACCTCTGCTGCTCCTGAACCAGCTCCGTTCCCGGGCAAACCCGGAACAATGATCCCCTTGCTTCCTGAACAAGACACCTCCCACTGGAACCAGGAGCACCTGGAGCAATGCTACCCCTGCTACCTGAACCAGAAGACTCCCCTCTTGAAAAAAAACTACCTGGAACATCGCTACCCCTGCTTCCTGAACTGGAAGCCTCCACCTTCGAGCCAGAAGTACTTGGAGCATTGCTCCCCCTGCTTCCTGACCTTAACGCCTTTGCCCCGGAGCTAGAATAACTTGGAGCTCCTGGTGACTCAGGCAGCTCCACCTGAACCTTAGCAACAGCCTCCTTCAGCCCACCATCTGACCTGCTCATCTCTAGCTCCACATAAGAGCTATCCCAATGTGGCGTCAACTCATCGAAGACAACGTCTCTCGACACGATGAGTCTCTTCGTCGCAGGATCCATACACCTCCATCTTCTCCTCTGCTCATCATACCCAACAAAGACTAGCTTCATCTTGAGAGCAACTAGAGTGTGTACGTAGCAGGTAGATACAAACAACCGTAGGTGCTTCATAGTGGGCTTCACCCCGAACAACATCTCATAAGGAGTCTTCACATAGATCGGACTAAGAGGCATCTGATTGATGACATGAGCAGCACAGGCCATCCCTTTCGCCCAAAGAGCCTTAGGAATGCCTTTACTCTGAAGCCAACACTTGCAGATCTCTGTCAACCAACGGATAATCCGAGCTGCAATACTACCTTGATGTGAAGTATGTCCACAAGAAAGATCCTTCTGGATCCCTTGCTTCCTGCAAAAGTTCGAGAACTCGGTTGGGCCAAACTCACCACTGATGCTTGTCCTCAACTTCTTAATTTGCAGGCCAAGCTGGCCTTCCACAAGCTTCTTGAACTCCACAAACAAGCACATCATGTTGGACTTCTTCTTCATGAAGTATACCCAAGTACACCTTGAATAGTCATCAACCAATATCAGCATGAACCTGCTGCCTGCAAGACTGGCGGTGATAGTCGGTCCAACCAGAGCACAATGGGCAACCTCCAAAGGTGCTTTACATCTGGATTGTGTTTTATCAACCATAAAGCGATAAGCTTCACTTTGCAGACATCCCGCACATCCCTGACCATCGCCATAGGATGACAATCTAGGCAAGTCTCTTACGAGTCTTCTTTCCACCATTGCTTTCATCTTGTCCATCCCTACATGCCACAGTCTTTCATGCCAGATAGCTGCACTATCATTAGCTTTCATCCGATCAGCACCAGAACTTGTTGAAGACCCAACTAAGTTCTTCTCCTTGTCTCTAACATGAGCTACGTTCACCGAGAGAAAGACAACCTTGCACTCTTTTATGAGATGACCATGCTGCTTGCATTTATAACACCTTGGTCCTTCCTTCCTCTTCCCATCACGTCTAGGGGAAACACTCTTCTCTTGCTGATATGAAGTAGAAGGAACATCCTCTACAACAACCTTCACCTCCTTCCTGAACAACCCATCAAGGGAAGTCCAAACCTCTGCAGCTGACCGACATCCACTGATGTGGTCCAAGAGCTCCGATGAGATCACCTGCTTGAGAATAGACTCCGCTTTCACATTTGTCTCCTTCCAAGCTCTCATTTCTTCAGCATTGCCAGCAGTAGCCTCTTGTCTTTCTGCTCCGCATACTACCTCCCAAAGGTCCTCGCCAAGAAGATAGCTCTCCATACAAGACTTCCACCTATCAAAGTTCATCTCTGTAAGGAGATCAATTCCAAGAAAACTTGTATCTTCCACTGCCATGGCTCTACCACTGGTTCCCTCTTCAAAGAGTAACAACCACTTCAGTTGATCACTGCTTATCCACTTCAGTCCAGCTCTGATACCATGTTAAAATTCAACAACCTAGCACTACTACCACGTTGAATTTTCTCCAGGTGGTCAACAAGATAGCCTGATGCTAAATTAATATTCTAAGCACTATCAAGATCACATCTTCATCGCGCGAAAAATTCCCTGGAACCTGGAGTGAGCAGGGGTTATCTCAACTAAAGCCAGTCAACCAGCAAACACATGCAGCACAAGAGTCTTTATTGATTCACAGCAATCTTCTCTATACAGCGAGATATACATGGCGAGACATGCTTCACCAAACAACCACCCAAGGGAAAGCAGAGAACTACAAAAACAAGACAAGAGAAACAAGCCGCGCGGACTCTACCACCAAGCCGCCGGTCTACTGCTGTGGAGTCCGCTCAGTCCGCCAGGTTGCCAGACCGCAACCCAAGCCGCGCGAACTGCCCCTTATTCCAATGCCAGATCTACCGGCGGTCTGCAAGCCGCCTGAATGTGAGTTCGCCTAGCCGCCAGACCGCACACGCTGCGATGCCGAATAGAACAGTCCGCCTGAAGTAGACGACTTATTGAACCCCGAACCAAGTTGTCAAAGAGAAGACCGTCTGGTCGCTGTCCGCGACCTGCTGTTTTCCGCCTGTTACTTAACCACAGAGTCCGCATTGTCTCTGGCTGCAATCAGAGCCAAGTCCTGGCTTTCCAGCGCTATCTGCACAACCTGCACAGCACAACCCGGTCAACTCAACCAAACCGCACGGACACCAAAAATCAATCCGCAGCAACTTGTGTGGGCTCAAGTTATTGTTCACTTACTTTGGTTCTCTCTCTAAGGTTACTATTCCTGATGTGACATGAGTCCTATTTATAGGCACGATGATGAGTGTGGTCACCGCCCTATCCGATAGGATTACCGTCACATCCCGCAGCAAGACATCTCCGCTGTTCGCGGATACATTCCAGTCTACCGCGCCTGTGCAAGTTAGCCAGACCGCCTAGCTTCTCCAAGGCCAGACATAATCGCCAGTCCGCCTTATCGTCGAGGGCCAAGCCAAGACCACCACAGCCGGACTCCGCAGCAGCAGTCCGCCAATCCGCGGACACAACACCAGCCCACTTACCCTGAGACAACAACCTTGCCATCAAGGCACCTGCCAGACTCCGCGGACACTCCGCGTCAATCCACCAATCCTGAGCCCACGGCTTCGCCACCAACGCAACAACCGGACTCAGCGGACAGGCCGATCCAGTTCACACATACTACGTACAGCTCTAGTCTGTATATCCCGCAGACTACTCCAGTCTGCATATCCCAAGTCCACAGCCACGCCAGCAAGGTAGCTGTCGGACTAAGCGGACTCCAGCTCCAGTCCGCACATAGTTGCGAATACAATCTCCAGTCTGCTTCTCCCAAACTCGCAACCAAGGCCCACAACACTTCTACAGAGCTTGGCGGACTGAGAAGCAGTTCGCGCTGCACTGCGCGATCTCCACGGACTGAGCCAAACATGGACTTGGTTCAGACCCAACCAAGTCCACACCACTGGCCACAATGGCCAGTCCGCACTTACTGGCGGACACTGGATCCAGTGCGCCTGTCCCAGCGAACTCCAGTATCAGTCCGTACTGACTGGCGGTCTCTGCGGCTTCTACTTGCCACTGCACCAGAGCAAGACCAAGACAACTACCAAACCGGTCTGCCAAGCTCCAGTTCTTCAGTCCGCTTCATGCCAGACTCCGCGAATAGAGTTTCTATCCGCCCGGTTACTTCCTGGGATCCAACTGCCTGCTGAGCACAAGCCGACCTAGCTAACCACCGCTGCTGTCCGCGTAGTCCGCGCGAACAGACCGCCAAGGCCGCTATAGAACAAACCATCTGCAACATCCCTGCTGACCTAGCAGTTCGCCAACCCTGTCTGCGTAGTCCGCGCGGATAGGTCCAAATGCTCCATTCACCCACTTTCACTTCAAAAATTTCAGCAGGTCAGCAGCCGTGGGAAAGCTCAACTCCAACTGGGAGGGTCCTACATTGTAAAAGAGGCCTTGAAATCAGGAGGGTATCACCTCCGGAATGTGGAGGGTGAGGCCATGAGTCTCACCTAGAGTGGTGATGACTTGAAGCACTTTTATTCGTAAAATGTGTAAGAGGCCCCCTTTTTTCTTAATAAAGCTTTCTCATACGCTGAGTCGTGCCTTGATTCTACCCGAACCCCGAGCAAATCCCGCTGTCAGGCTCTCACCTAGCTGGCAGGGCCGGATGTCACTCGATGGTGTCCACGCAGACCCCGAGCAGATCCCGCTACCAGGCTCTCACCTAGCTGGCATGGCTGGATATCACTCGCTGGTGTCAACCCAGACCCCGAGCAGATCCCACCGCCAGGCTATCACATAGCTGGCAGGGCTGGATGTCACTCAATGGTGTCTACCCGGACCCCGAGCAGATCCCACTGTCAGGCTCTCACCTAGCTTGCAGGGCTGGATGTCACTCGCTGGTGTCAACCCGGACCCCGAGAAAATCCCACTGTCAGGCTCTCACCTAGCTGGCAGGGCTGGATGTCACTCGATGGTGTCTACCCAGACCCCGAGCAGATCCCGCTGTCAGGCTCTCACCTAGCTAGCAGGGCTGGATGCCACTCGTTGGTTTCAACCCCAACCCTGAGCATATCCTGCTGCTAGGCTCTCACCTAGCTGGCAGGGCTGGATGTCACTCGATCGTGTCTACCCGAACCCCGAGCAGATCCCACTGCCAGGCTCTCACCTAGCTGGCAGGGTTGGATGTCACTTGATGGTGTCAACCCGGACCCCGAGCAGATCCCACTGCCAGGCTCTCACCTAGCTGGCAGGACTGGATGTCACTCGATGGTGTCTACCCGGACCCCGAGTAAATCCCGCTTCCAGACTCTCACCTAGTTGGCGTGACTGGATGTCACTCGCTGGTGTCAACCCAAACCCCGAGCAGATCCCACTGCCAGGCTCTCACCTAGCTGGCAGGGCTGGATTTCACTCGATGGTGTCTACCCGGACCGCGAGCTGATCCCACTGCCAGGCTCTCACCTAACTGGCAGGGCTGGATGTCACTTGCTGGTGCAAACCCAGACCCCGAGCAGATCCCGCTGCCAGGCTCTCACCTAGCTGGTAGGGCTGGATGTCACTCGAGGGTGTCTACCCGGACCCCGATCAGATCCCGTTGTCATGCTCTCACCTAGTTGGCAGGGCTGGATGTCACTCAATGGTGTCAACCCGGATCGCGAGCAGATCCACCTGCCAAGCTCTGACCTAGCTGGCAGGGCTAGATATCACTCGATGGTGTCTACCCGGACCACGAGCAGATCCCGCTGCCAGGCTCTCACCTAGCTCGCAGGGCTGGATGTCACTCACTTGTGTCAACCCAGACCCCGAGCAGATCTCACTGTCAGGCTCTCACCTAGCTGGCAGGGCTGGATGTGACTCGATGGTGTCTACTCGGACCCCAAGCAGATCCCGCTGCCAGGCTCTCACTTAGCTGGCAGTGCTAGATGTCACTCGCTGGTGTCAACCCGGAACCCGAGCAGATCCTGCTACCAGGCTCTCACCTAGCTAGCAGGGCTGGATGTCACTCGATATTGTCTACCCGGACCCCGAGCAAATCCCGCTGCCAGGCTCTCACCTAGCTGGCAGGACTGGATGTCACTCGCTGGTGTCAACCAAGACCTCGAGCAAATCCCGCTGCCAGGCTCTCACCTAGCTAGCAGGGCTGGATGTCACTCGATGGTGTCTACACGGACCCCGAGAAGATCCCGCTGCTAGGCTCTCACCTAGCTGGGAAGGCTGGATGTCACTTGATAGTGTCTACCCGGACCCCGAGCAGATCCCGCTGCCCCACTCTCACCTAGTTGGCAGGGCTGGATGTCACTCGATGGTGTCAACCCAGACCCCGAGCAAATCCCTCTGTCAGGCTCTCACCTAGCTGGTAGGGTTGGATGTCACTCGATGGTGTCTACCCGGACCCCGAGTAGATCCCGCAGCCAGACTCTCACCTAGCTGACAGGACTGGATATCACTCGCTGGTGTCAACCCGGACCCCGAGCAGATCCCGCTACCAGGCTCTCACCTAGCTGATAGGGCTGGATGTCACTCAATGGTGTCTACAGGGACCCCGTGCACATCCCGCTGCCAGGCTCTCACCTAGCTGACGGGGCTAGATGTCACTCATTGGTGTCAACCCAGACCCCGAGAAGATCCCGCTGTCAGGCACTTACCTAGCTTGCAGGGCTGGATGTCACTCGATGGTGTCTACCCAGACCCCGAGCAGATCCCACTGCCAGGCTCTCACCTAGCTGGCAGGGCTGGGTGTCACTCGATGGTGTCAACCCGGACCCCAAGCAGATCCCGCTGTTAGGCTCTTACCTAGCTGGTAGGGCTGGATGTCACTCGATGGTGTCTACCCAGATGCCGAGCAGATCTCGCTGTCAGGCTCTCACCTAGTTGCAAGGGCAAGATGTCACTTGCTGGTATCAACACGGATCCCGAGCAGATCCCACTGCCAGGCTCTCATCTAGCTGGCAGGACTAGATGTCACTCGATAGTGTCTACCCGGACCCCGAGCAGACCTCGCTGTCAGGCTCTCACCTAGCTAACAGGGTTGGATATCACTCGCTGGTGTCAACCCGGACCCCGAGTAGATCCCACTGTCAGTCTCTCACCTAGCTGGCAGGGCTGGATGTCACTCGATGGTGTCTACCCGGACACCGAGCAGATCCCGCTGCCAGGCTCTCACCTAGCTGGCAGGGCTGGATGTCACTCGTTGGTGTCAACCCGAACCCCGAGCAGATCCCGCTGCCAGGCTCTCACCTAGCTGGCTGGGCTGGATGTCATTCGATGGTGTCAACCCGAACCCCTAGCAGATCCCGCTTCCAGGATCAAACTTAGCTAGCAGGGCTGGATGTCACTCGATGGTATCTACCCGGACCCCGAGCAGATCTCGCTATCATGCTCTCACCTAGTTAGCAGGGCCGGATGTCACTCGTAGGAGTCTACTACGGCCCTCCACTTGCCGGCAGGGCAGGCCTTGATGAATAAAGCATGGAAGAAGTTGGGGGCCCAGGGATCCGAATGGCCGAGGAAAGTCGCAATATTAACAAAATGAGGCCAACACAATCGACCAGCACCTGAGATGACAGCCAAGGCGGCGTGAACCTAGGTCGCGTCACATGAGGGTCAACTCGCATGGAACTCGGCGACCCGGGTGCTAGCCGAGCAAGCCCGCCCCTTCTAGTGATCAGGGGACATGGAAGATCTGGGCCAAGGGGACTGGTCGCCACTCGCAGGTCGGTTGACTAAGCCCTCTATGCTTCTAAGCTAAGTCCTTCGGGGCGCACGAGATCTCGTTGATAAAATGCAGAATGAGGAACCGCGAGCGAGAGAATAAAAACAAGCCACGAGTGCGAAAAATGAAAATCCACATTGCATAGGAACATCACAAGCAACGGTAACATCACAAATATGAAAGCAGTGAATATAAAATGGTTTGTTGGCGAACAGAAATACAAGTTCGGGACTCGGCCCGCATTTACATTGTAGCGAAAGAGAAGTATATATACATTGGAGGCGAGGCGCGGGAATTTAACGAGGCGAGCTCCCGGGCTACAAGCCCTAGATAGGCTGATAAGACTTGTCTCCCGGATTAGGTACCGGCAGGAACAACTCTGGCACCACGTCGCTCGCGGAAAGGACCGCGCCCTTACTCTTGATGAGATCGGCCTGCCGTAGAGTATGGAGGGTATACTTCACCGCGCATGTAGCGTTCTTCTGCATCAACTCATCCAGCTCATACTCGGTGTAGTGCACGAGCTGGCAACCGCTGCTGGAGGGCAGTGGGAGAGCCGCTGCGGCTTCCAGCTCATGCATCCGCGCCTGTAGCGCTTTCTTCTCTTCCTCCAAGACGGCTATAGCAGCATCGGCTGCGTCTGCTCTCTCTCTCTCTCTGTCGCACCGCCTCCTCCTGAGCGAGACGGCGAGCCTCCTCCTTCTCATCCACTAGCCTCTTGAGCGAGGGGGCGTTCTTCTCCATTTGAGTGCACTGTCGGCCGACCATGTGGGCTAGCTCCAGGCTATGGAGCTGAGCCCGCACACTCTCCTGGCCCAGCACCCGCGTGGCCTCCTCGTCGTAGATGACGGGGTCCTCCTGCGATTAGAGGCCGAAGGAGAAGTTGTAGGCCTCCCCGCTAATGGTTTCCTGCTCCAGCCAGCTCGACAGCAGGGTGGAGATGATTACCCGGTTCGACTCCTTGTCCCATAGCAGGAGGGGAATGTTGCCCTCGTCTATGCACCGCTCGCCAAGGCCAAAGTTACGGTGCCCCCTTTGCACCAGCTTCGGGGGAGGCGGCACTTTACCATTCGGCCTGGAGGTACCGGCTGCCTTGCTAGGGGTACAACTGGCCGGAGCAGTCGCGGGGGCGGGGTCCTCTATCGACTGGGCCGCTGGGGCCTTGCCCTTTATTTGGGCCACAGTAGACGCATCGCCCGCAGCCTTCACCTTCTTGGGCGGCGGCGGTGGAGGTTGTTCGCGGCCAGGCCGCTTCTAGACGGCAGATGTCGAGATCTCGCATTGAGCGACGGCTGCGGCTGCGGCTTCGGCACGGGCGAGCTCGCCTGGGACGACCCGAGCGCTCTCGTAAGGGAAGTGCAGGGGAATGTCCTGCTCGCCTGCAAGGTAGGAAAAGGTAAAACAAGTTATCAAAGTAGGAAGGAGAAGCACGAGTATCTTACCTCCCCCAAGCGGGACGGGGGCGAGCTTATCTAGATTCCGGCGTATGATGGCGACCTCAAAGTTCTTCCCGGTGAAGAACCCTCACAGCTCAGCTTCATGGCCCCCAGGCTAGGGGGCGGTAGCTTGCCTCGCTGAGCTATACCGGTGAGAAGGGGACGTTGCCGAAGTTCCCTCTGATGAACACGAACTTCTTGAGACAATTATGGCTCTTATTGACGGTCTCCCGCACCTTGACGTGGCCGCTGGAGAAATAGGCGGTCCCGTCCTTATTCGCGTGGAAAGAGAACACCTTGCGGAAGACCGCAAGGCTGAACTCAACCCGCTCTTCCCGCAGGAAGCAGGCGAATCTGACCATGACCGCTACAGAATTCGGGATCATCTGGCCTGTAACGACCCCGAAATATTTCAATATCTGGCAAACCTCCGACCATAAGGGAAGCCAAAGGCCAGCCTCAAAGTGCGCCAAAGGGATGCCGAGCTCCTCTCCAGAGAGGTCGTTTATCTTTTCCCCCTCTCCAAGTTGCCTCGCCATGAAACCTGGCGGGATGTAGTCGCCTATGGCGTCAAAACATTCGCCTTCAGAAATGCCGGCGGGGGGGATGTCGTGCTCGGAAAAGGTCCAAGCACACTTACCCCGCCCATCCGCATCGCCGCTACCACTGCCCATTTCACAGAAAGCTTGCTAAGCGAGGTGAGAAAGTTCTCGCAGGTGGCGAGTCGAGGGTTGTAGGAGGCAGCGGAGAAGCAGAAATCTTAAATGCAATGGGTGAGAAAGAGCCGGCAGGGACTATTTATAGAAATAAAAAGGGCGGGAAAACATTCCGCTGGCAGGAAAAGTGCGGATAGCAAAAAATCTCCTGACTTTTTGACTTACCGGCTTGCCACCGCGCTACGAAGGCCGTTCGACAACAGGTCTCGCCTGCCCTCACCCGCGTAAGAGGCGGGCGGGCTGCGAATCGCGCTCGCCCGAAGCAATAGGAGAACCGTGCGGGTTCGCGATCGGCGAGCTACAGACCCACTCTTGCCGAGATCAAATGGGAGGATTATGCGGACTGAATCAACGAACTCACACCTGCTTAAAAAACCTAGAGGCATGCAGGGGCACCTCGTTAACATTCAATCAGAAAAATAATGTCAAACAAAATAAAAGTAACGTGCAATAAGCATTAAGCACATTGACGGGCGAGAGAGTCTCAAATTATTACAGACATTAAAATGTTCCAAGAAGACCCTACCAAGAGAATTGGTCTGGGATGCGGATGCGCCCTGACCCGGCAACCGACCACAGGGAGGGGGTAGGCGGATCAGTACGGGATCCACTTCCATCTGCCCCGCCTTCACGTCCCGGATCAGGGGGGGGGGGGGAACGCGCGGATAATGGTACTCGCGAACCGCCACCAGTTCCTGCTGGTCCAGGCCGACTTGCTCCGTAGCGTGCCAGAGGCGCTCCTCAGCTCACGTTATGTGCACCCCGAGAGAAGTAACCCCGTCCCCGTCAGTTGGGCGCCTTGTTCCATCAAGGACTGCAAGCCGCTACTCCGTCTCGGCCTTGTCCTTGTCGACCCTGTTGAAAATCTCCTACAGCAGCAGCGTGTGCTTCTAGAACAGCCGCGTCACCTGTCTCTTCATCCCCACCGCATCCGCCGGATCGCCCAGATATTCGGAGATGTGATCTGTGTCAGGGGGAGGCAAATATCCCTTGCTCATCTCGGCTTCGGAGGAGGAAATCATGTTATAACCTGGGAAGGGATAGGACAGAAAGAGCGGACGGAAACACAAGCTCGATTATGAGCTCACCAGGAGTCGGCACGTCATCCGCACCAGCTGGTGGCCGAGAAGAGCCCGGCCGGCCCTGGAAGAGTCCTTCCTCAAGAACCGCGAAAGATTTTCCCAACCCAGGAGGAATTGGCTTCCGGGAAGTCTCCGAAGGGGGATGTCCTAGGCCCGAGGGGCTGGCGATCCGCTCGGTTGACAGCGGGAGGGAATGATCCCCTTCCCCACCGCCTCCCTCTTCACACGGAGGTACCTGCGGAAGGAGAAGTCAGAAGCAAAGCGACGAATCAGACGAGAAGTGCGCATACCTGATGAACAGCCTCGGTGCCAGCCGCCGAGCTGGAACCCAGGGGGTCATTCGTCGGGGATTGCTTGACAATGTTTCCTTTTACCGGCCTGAAGAGGGGGCCGGGAGATCCACGCGCCAGCCATGGAGTGGCCTCGAGAGCCTCTTCCCTAGTTTTTACCCTCATGGCTGCAAGGTGGGCTCGCCCGTGGGGGAGAGGTCTGGTTCTTGGTTCTGCACTACCCCGAGCGCGGCTCGGCCCTAGGTAGACCCGCTGCCTGGATCCTACTAGCTCGCAAGTCCGAAGGCTCGCCTGTGGGGGAGAGGTCTGGTCTTTGGTTCTGCACTACCCCGACCGCGGATCGGCCCCAGGTAGACCCGCTGCGCAGGCTCTCATTAGCTGGACAGGGCGGTAGGCACACCTGGGGGGGGGGGGGAAGGATTAGCTCCGCGTGTTCAACACATTACAAAAATATATCTCTTTGTTGTTTGACAATATCTTGATAAATTATGTGCTTATTGTAAGTAATGGTATAAGGGCAATTTAATAGCAGGTAGCATTTTCAGGTATCGAGTGGTTCAAAAAGATTAAGAGGGCCACGGAGAGATTGGGGTTTTCAATGCAAATTTTGCATTCTCCCAAAAATTTTCTTTGGGTCGGCTCCCACTCGCCGGATACTTGGGGTTGGACATTTCTTTCCGAGCTTGTACCAACCTCGAAAAGAGCGGGAATTGTGTACAATCCCGTATCCAGATGAGCGGGATCCTCATGGAATGCGCGGTAGTCTTCGGCCGCCGGTTCATCCTTCCCTCCATCGGAGAGGATAGTTACTCCGGTGTGCGCCAATCGTCACTCCGGTGGTTTGGGGCTGGGTTAATTTGAACTAATTATATTTTTTATTATTATTAAATATGTAATTATATATTTCCTAATCTGCCCTAATCTAATTACTGCCTCAAAACTCTTAATTAAAATGCCTAATATAACCTTCCTTTCCAAATCGGCCCGAGCCTGGACATTTCTCGAGTTGCTATCTAGGGTTTATGAGAGAAGGGCGATTTAGCGGTAGAAGAGCAGAGAGGAAAAAGGAGGCGATTGACTACTGGACTTCTGTCAACGTGTGATGGTGTTTGCATTTAGATCTATATAAAGCGGTGGTAATGTTGAGCGTCGATGAGTTATGTCAAACAAGGATAGTGAGAGGTCCTGTATTCTAGGAATTGGAAATTTTTGAGATTATGTCATCAAGACAAAGAAGAAGTTGAAGAGAAGGACGAGTAGGATTATCTCATATCCACCATCACTTTTACATAGCTATGTTTACATTTTGCTCTGGGCTATATTTTCTTATATTTTGTTATGGGCAATATTTTATTATATTTTGCTCTGCGCTATATTTTGTTATTTTTTGCTCTGGACTATATTGTGGTGATCTATTCTGTGATGTGACATTTTGGATGATGCATGTTGTGCTTCACTTATATGTGTTTTGTTGTTTTATGATGATTACTACACTACTTTCATATTGTATTTGATTTGCCACTAATCGAAAAATGAGTATTATGATATGTACCTTATTGTGTGGTGAAGCCCGCGAACAGACTCTTATGTGGCTGGTTGGTTCGATGAGTCGATCGCCGCGGGCTTGCTTAGGTAGGCAAGTGCACCTATCGCAAGTAATACAGAATATTTGGAGGAATATCGAGATCGTAAATTTCCCGAGAACGGGTTGATTATCCCTACAGCTTCGAAAGCACTATTATTTTACCGAAATAGTAATTTGTTGATTTTAACAAAAATAGGACAAAAATAGATAAATATTAAAGACGATGAAGAGATAACACTCGGTATCGAATTACGTTAGGATTAAAAATAGATTTAAATAACTAGAGATCTACAGTTTCAATTTAATTAAAGAAGAAACTTGGTCGTCGAGGTTCCAAAAGTATGGGCTCACCTATCTTTAGGAATATCGCTCACCTGGACATTAAGGCTATTCGACCGGGCTCTCGTCCGACGAAGGATTCCTCTTAATGCCCGCAGTACGCTAAGAACCCCGCTATTGGGTGGGGAACCCAATCCGGTAGAGTTAGCGCGCCTCCTCTCTCGAGGGTTAGTGCGAAACTCTCTTTACCCAGGGGTGATCAGTCCATACGCACGGCCTCTCGGCTAGCTAGCGTATGGGTAACGAAAATAGTGCCCACACATCGATATGTGGTTCTACGTGTCATTTACCCGGGGTAAACCTTACGTTTTTAATTAAATAGAAAAAATAAGACCTTTAGTTATTTAAAACATTTTTTATATCCCAATGCTCTTCGATACCGAGGGCTAAAAGCGATTAGCCACTCATCAGAATGAGGATAGCGTATGAGTTTGGTTAGGCGAGCATTCTAAACTATTCGCTGAAGGATTATAAAGAAAATAAGAAGAAAAGCAAGATAACCTAATATTAGAAAAATTACTACAAATAAACACACCCGCACTCATCCAATCACATAATAAAGAGACAGAAATAAAACTAAGTTACCAGTAAGAGAAAATTGCATAAATGAAATTGCAAGTCCCACTTAAACGAGTGGGAGGGAAATATAATCTGAAAATTTACAAGTCTTACTCAAACGAGTAGGACTAAAATGAAAGCAAGTCCTACTCAAACGAGTACGCGAAAATAAATGTGATTACAAGTCCATCTCAAATATTTATAGGGAAATAAAGTCCGGCCAATTAACTCCTAGCGATTAGGCGGAAGATAAAAACATGTCATTTAACTCAAATGAGTAAGCGGTAAATAAAAACTGAAAATGACATGTCCTACTCAAATGAGTAGGAGGGAAATGAAGTCCGGACATTTAACTCCTAGCGAGTAGGCGGGAGTAAAAACAACAAGTCCTACTTAAATAAAATCCAGCCATTTAACTCAAATGAGTAGGCGGAAAATAAAAACACACAAGTCCTACTTGAATAAAATCCAGTCATTTAACTCAAATGAGTAGGCAGAAAATAAAAACACACACACTTGCTGAAATTAAAACACACACACCCACACACGACAGAAAATGAAATACTCACACTGCAGAAAGTAAATACTCACACTTGCAAATCCTACTCAAATGAGTAGGTGAAAAATTAAAGACGCGTCATTTAACTCTTAACGAGTAGGCATAAATAAATGCACACACGCACACACTCTACATAATTGGAGAAAACAATAAACTTATCTCATGCACGCACGCACGCAGGCGAAAAAATTAAGAAAAACAAAGTTATCGAAAAATTAAAATAACTGCATTTCTACCGCTAAAATGCCGTAGAAATGCATAAAAAGAAAAATGAAAATTGTTTGAGCAAAAAGTTTTCAAACTAAAGCGAGAAAAGCAAGTGCCTGAAAAATTAAAACGTTTGCATTTTTACCGTTAGATTTCGACAGAAATGCATAAAAAGTTGAAATAAAAATTGTTTGAGCAAAAATCTTTTTACGTATTTGCTAAAATCAAAGTTGTTGAAAAACTAAAATAATGCTTGATTCATTATTATATATTTGTAAAAGAGTTTAAAAAATAGCAGAAAATGAAAATAAAAATCCTAAGTCTAACCAATTTTGATAAGAAAAACGGCTATAGTAACGGCTAGAAATTTTGATAAAAATTAAAATTAGGCAAACAGTTTTTCATTTTAAATAATAAATTTCACAATTTTAACTTATACACGCACACACGCAATATGAAAAAAAAACAAAAGTACATAAGATTGATGAAAAGGAGGCCTTCAAAGACATTCCAAAGCTTTGTAAGGATAAGTAAAATAACGATTTTATTAACAAAACAAGTTGATTACAAAAGCTTAAACAAACAAACTTCAAAAGGAGGGGGGAGAATCCTTACATAGCACTACAATAGCTCCAAACAGCAGCCCTTACTCATCAAAATGGTTGAAAAATTTGGAACCCCTGACTCATACAGCAGTTGGCCTTTTATAGTCAAAAATTTCCAAGTATACGCCCTCCGACACGGGCGTGTCGGGGGGGGGGGGGGCGTGTTAGCACTATTCACATCAGATTTCGGTGATTGACGGCGATTTGACATTGCGGCTGAAAACGCGGCGGTCACGCCCCTGATCACGGGCATGACGGTGGGCGTGTCGTTCGGCGATTGATGGCGTTGTTGACTACGGGAGGTCCACGTTGAAGTCACGCCCCTGGTCACGGGCATGACCCAAAGTACCCGGGCGTGACGGGGAGGTTGAACTGGGCGCCGTCTGCGTCGATAGTCGTCGGCAGCAGTTTGTCGGCCAGGTAGAGGAGTCACGCCCCAGGTCACGAGCGTGACACTGGGCGTGTCGGCGTGTTCGACGATCGTCGAGCGAATTTCGTCGAGCTTGAGTGTCAAGGGCCATGGTCACGGGGCGTGTCAAGTGACATGGGCGTGACCACGGGCGTGTCAAACTTTTCTCATCAAAATCTTCTGGTTCCACTTGAAATGAAGTGTCACGGTGTAGCCATGGGCGTGACCCAAAGTACACGGGCGTGTACTAGGGCGTGTCACGTCATTTTTTTGATTTTTTCTGAAAAATTACAGGAATCAAAATTAAGTTAAGTTAGTACAAAAAGAAAGCAATTTAGTAAATAAAACTAACAAAAAAGACAAAATTAAACTAAAATGACATAATAAAAATACTATAAAATAGGTATATTTACAACTCATCAAATACCCTCATACTTAAGCTTTTGCTATTCCAGGGCAAAAGTTTGAGGTGAACTTATAAGGAATAGAAAAAACTCTAAGTTTAGCTACCGCTTAATTAATTATAAGAGAGATCTAAATAAATATACGGGGTGTAAGAGTTAAGTCCTAAAATCATGTAGATGATTTAAATAACGCAAAAGTTTTGGCCAAAAGACTTCTTGATGTAATCAAATAGAAAGCAATAATTGTAATGGTTAGATTAACAAAAATAGTTAGGAATTATATGAACTTTAGCTTATAGGAGTTTTACTGGAAATAATGCAATTTACAAATTATGCTCTCAAAAAGATTTTTGAATTAATTCTAGAATCATGAAATTGGCTAAGGGGGGTTGATGTTGGTTTATGAAGAGGGTTTGGATTTTGAGGTGAGGTAGTTTTTTCTCGAACCTCCATATTTTTCTTTTTGGATTATTAGGAAAATAAAATCTTATTTCCCTAATATCATATTTTTTTCTTCTTCATAATAATAAAATTAACCCAATGCATATGTGTGGGAGTAATGAATTTTATCATCTTACTCCGTAACATATAATTTTTTTAAATTATTGGGTGCCTATATTTACGGAACGAAATCTTATTCCCATAGATATAGGATCTTTTAAGGGTAAAAAATTTTATCATGTCAAGTAAGTCATGATAAGTGAGGGGAGAAAAAAAACTAGATTTTTAATTAAAAAAATGTTTGAGAGCAACCTTAATAAATTGTACGTTCCAATTTTTCAGAAAGATAAAAGTAAACATAATTGAATTCTATAGTCGTTATTTTCTAACATAATACAAATGCTTCTATCCAATGAAAAATTAGAAGTAGTGCCTAAAACGAGTTCGCTATTTTTAACAAAGCATAATGAATTCTTTAAAACTTAACCCCGACTATTTAAATTTTTCAATCAATAATTAACAAACGAATAACAAACAAAGAATTATTAAAATTCACATATAAATAAACTCAAAACAAAATTTTTGGATAGCAAGAAAATTAAGGATGGTATATCTGATTTATTTGTTTCAAAATATTTTTTGGTTTTTCAGAGTTTTTATCATTTTTTTTGTGTTTTTAATTTAATATCTTTTTTGAATTTTTGTTTTGTTTTACTCATTTTCTTTTGAATTTTTTTTAGCTTATTATCATTTTTTAGATTTTTAAGTTTTGCGAAAAGTTCGAGAAAAAGAGACGTTATTTACAAGAATGTTGGTGAAAAGAAAGCGGGAGAGAGAGAAAATTATTTACAAAGATTTCTACAAAATGAAACTAAATATTTTTGGAATTTTTGTTTTATAATTTTTTTGGAATTTTTGTTTTATAATTTTTTTTGAATTTTTGTTTTATAAATTTTTTTATTTTTGTAATAAAAAGAAAGGAAAAAAAATTTGGGGGATTTTCATTTTCAAAATTTTTTTTTTTTTTGTTATTTATTTTTTATATATATATTTTTTAAATTTTTGAAGTGCAGAAAATAACAATACAGTGCAGAAAATAGAAGTGTGAAAAATAAAGCGAGAAAACACTCTCATACTTAAGTCCAACATTGTCCCCAATGTTGTAACGTAAGTATGCAGAACAAATAGGAAAGGCAATATGTACAAAGAAAATAAAGAGAGGGGGGGTAGAAGCTTCCCTGAAAGGAGGTTGGGAAGGCGTAGTTTAGGAACCCTGCATTATTAAGAAAATATCAAAAAAAGTAAAGAAATAGCGAAAAAGATAAACATGTGGTGCCTCACAGGAGCGTTTTGTTTATAGTCGTGTAGCTTGACTATTTTGGTGGCTTATATATCGAGGAGGGTTATGGATTTGAAATTATTGCCCACAGGATCGCCTGCTATGTATAATTTTAATCGATGACCGTTCGCTTTAAACGAGCTTTTATCCGGGTGGGAGATGAGTACGGTCTCATATGGCCATACCTCTTCAACTTTGAAGGGGCCGGACCAGCGTGATCTACGTTTACCGGGAAAAGCCTCAGTCGTGAGTTATATAGAAGGACAAGATCGTCTGGAGAAAAAGTTTATTGGGGCTTGAGTTTTCGGTCGTGATAAAACTTAGAACGCTCCTTATAGAACTCATTGCTCTCGTAAGCATTTGCACTCCATTCATCGAGCTCGTTTAGTTGCAGTTTTCTATTTTGGGCGGCTAAGTTAGCGTCGAGATTTAAAAGTTTTAAAGCCTAAAGTGCGCGATGTTCTAATTCTACGGGGAGATGACACGCTTTGTCGTAGACTAATTGATACGGCGTACAACCAATTGCGGTTTTGTATGCGGTACGATAAACCCACAACGCATCGTCAAGTTTGATGGACCAATCTTTCCTATTAAGTGAAACAGTTTTCTCTAATATATGCTTAATCTCTCGATTGACTACCTCTACTTGGCCACTAGTTTGCGAATGGTGGGGGTGGCAAGTTTGTGCGTGACGCCGTAGTTAGCAAACGTCTTAGCCATCTGGGTGTTGCAGAAATGCATCCCCCTATCGCTTACAATAGCGCGCGGTGTGCCGAAGCGAGAAAATAGTTTTTTTAAGAAATGTAACGACGACTCGCGCATCGTTGGTGGGGAGAGCTTGCACTTCCGCCCACCTCGATACGTAGTCGACCGCTACTAAAATATAGTTATTTTTGAAAGACGAAGGTAGGGGGCCAACGAAATCTATGCCCCATAAATCGAAGACTTCGCATTCTAAAAACAAATTTTGGGGCATCTCGTCGCGATGAGAGATGTTACCCGACCGCTGACAGCTATCACATGCGCGCACAAAATTGTGAGCGTCTTTGAATAGAGTGGGCCAAAAGAAGCCCGCGTCCAGCGCCTTCCGCGCGGTCCGGTTAGCTTGATAATGCCCACCAGCCGGACCCTCGTGGCAGTGCCTAAGGATTTGCGTGCACTCCACACCCGCGACACATCTTCGGACCGCTTGGTCCGCGCAGATATGAAAAAGAAAAGGGTCCTCCCAAAAGAAATATTTCAAGTCAGAAAAGAATTTCTTCTTTTGCTGGCTTGAAAAGTCTTTTGGGAGCACAATCGCAACTAAATAGTTCGCAAAATCTGCGAACCAAGGCTGTGAAGATGAACTAGTAGTAATGGCAAGGAGACGTTCCTCGGGGAATCTGTCATTTATTTCAGATTCGACGAGCGCTTCCGCAGCGGGAATTTCTAAGCGCGAGAGGTGATCGGCAGCTAAATTTTCCGCGCCCCTCTTATCTCAGATCTCTAAATCGAACTCTTGCAAGAGGAGGATCCATCGAAGAAGGCGGGGCTTGGCGTCCGTTTTCGCTAACAAATATTTTAAGGCGGAGTGGTCGGTAAATACGATAAATTTGGATAGCGTGATATACGAGCGAAACTTATCGAAAGCAAATACGACGGCTAAAAGTTCCTTTTTCGTTATCCTGTAATTTCCTTGTGCGAAAGTGAGTGTCTTGCTAGCGTAATAAATAGGATGAAAATATTTGTTTATACGTTGGCCAAGAACGGCACCTACGACAATATCACTAGCGTCGCACATAATCTCGAACGGAAGGGTCCAATCGGGCGCCACTAAAATAGGTGAATTGATAAGTTTTTGTTTTATAAAATTAAATGCATACTCGCATTCGCTATCAAAAACAAAATTTGATTCCTTTTCCAAGAGGCGAGTAAGCGGCTTTGTTATTTTTGAAAAATCTTGAATAAAACGCCAAAAAAGCCCGCGCCATAAGAAACTCCTAATAGATTTAACTTTAGAAGGCGGGGGAAGTTTTTCGATAATTTCAACTATGGCCTTATCGACCTCCATCCCCTTAGACGAAATCATATGGCCGAGAACCAATCCTTCTCGAACCATAAAGTTACATTTTTCCCAATTTAAAACAAGACGCGTGTCCTCGCATCGCTGAAGGACACGATCTAAATTACGAAGACAGGACGGGAAAGAGCTTCCGAAAACATAGAAGTCATACATAAAGACTTCCATAATGTCTCCTACCAGCTCGCCAAAGATCGCCAGCATACATCGTTGGAATGTAGCGGGCGCATTGCAGAGGCCAAATGACATTCTTCGATATGCGAAGGTACGAAACGGGCACGTAAAAGTTGTTTTCTCTTGGTCATCGGGGGAAATGGGGATTTGGAAAAACCCCGATAATCCATCAAGAAAACAAAAATACGAATGATCGGACAAACACTCTAGAATTTGCTCGAAGAATGGTAGTGGGAAATGATCCTTACGGGTGGCATCATTTAGTTTTCTATAATCGATGCACACCCGCCAACCCGTAACAGTACGAGTTGGGACGAGTTCATTGTACTCATTCTCCACTACGGTAAGACCGCCCTTTTTGGGCACCACGTGAATGGGACTAACCCACGTACTATCTGATATGGGATAAATAATCCCCGATTCTAATAATTTAATAATTTCGGCCTTAACGACGTCTTTCATGTTTGAGTTAAGTCGTCGCTGCGGATGAATAGTTTTGCGGCAATTATCGAGAAGGAAAATCTTATGGGTGCAGAAAGACGGGTTAATCCCTTTGAGATCGGAAATTTGCCACGCAATTGCGTGGCGATGTTTAAACAAAGCTCCCAATAAATCGAAAGTCTCTGATTCCCTTAAATGCGAAGAAATGATAACAGAAGGGTATCATCTTTTCCCAAAAAGGCGTATTTGAGTGAAAAGGGTAGGGGTTTGAGATCTAGGATGGGCAGTTCTTCTAGGGAGGTTTTAATTCCTATGTATTTCTTACCAATTGGTTCGAAAGACAAGTCTATAGAGGTATCCTCATCGCATTTAAAATTTTCGAGCGCATAAATATCGTCGTTTAAAAAAGTAGACTCGAAAATAGGAGAAGAACAATCTCCGAGATAGGTGTCTAAATTATAACAAAAGTCATCGCTCGATGACGAGTCTCCTATGGAGGGATTAATAGAGAAAGTAACTTTGTCATCTCCTACCCGAAGGAGGAGACAACTGTTACTGACATCAATTAATGCGCGGGAGGTGTCGAGAAAAGGGCGACCGAGTATAATTGGTACATCAGGGTCCTCCTCGATGTCCAAGATGACGGAGTCTACCGGAAAGATAAACTTATCAACTCGGACGAGTACGTCCTCCACTACCCCGACGGGAAACTTAACTGAACGATCCGCTAGTTGGATTCGCATTTTAGTAGGGGCCGGAGTGCCCAAACCTATTTTTTGAAAGAGCGAGAATGGCAACAAATTTTTGCTCGCGCCTAAATCTGCAAGAGCGTATTTTACGAATATATTGCCAAAAAGGCACGGGATGGAAAACCGTCCCGGGTCATTTCTTTTAAGGGGAAATTTATTCGTAAGAGCCACTGAGCAGTCAGCATTCAGAGAAATATGCGAAATATTTTCTAATTTTTGTTTATTGGAAAGAAGTTGTTTTAAGTATTTCGCATATTTAGGCATCTGCGAGATTGCGTCGCAGAAGGGAACATTAATATGAATTTGTTCTAATAATAAAATAAATTTTTCGTACTGCGCGTCCTTACGCTCACGATCGAGCTTGTGTGGATATGGCAATGGCGTTTTAATATTTTTTTCATTTAAAATTTGTAAAGGCGACGTAATCGAAGAAGGGGGAAGAGGGGTCGGAGGTGAAATATTTACCTGAGGATCGGTCCGTTTTGGATCGATCACCTCCTTTCCGCTACGGAGGGTTATAGCGTTGATATTCTCCCGCAGATTGGGCTCCGTGTTTCCGGGCAGTGCCCCGAGCGCGCGCTAGGACATCATTTGCGCTAGTTGTCCAACCTGGAGTTCTAAGTTTTTTAGCGATCCGGTGATGTTCCGGATATTTGACTCGTTGGACGCTATATATTTAGAAAAATTGTCCTCCATCGGGGAGGGTTTTGGAAGAGGGGGAGGCGGAAGAAATCTGGGTGCGAAAGAATTGGTCGGGCACTGCGCATTATTCGCATTGCTCCATGAGAAGTTGGGGTGGTTCCTCCAACCCAGATTATAGTTATTACTATAAGGATTATTGTTGGGGTTGAAGGAAGGTCGCCAAGCATTTCCCACGTAGTCTACGAATTCATGGACTACGCCGGCATTAGGGGGAATCGCCCAAGGCGAAGTGGTGGAGGCAGCAGACATCTCCGCCACCTGCTTCGTCAGCCTTTCAACTTGAAGGGCTAAGTGGGTAGTGGCATCCACTTCGAAGAAGCTGGCCGCCTGCTTGGGACGTCCCCGCGGGACGTTCCATTGGTAGGCGTTCATAGCCATCTCTACAATATGAGCTTGGACAGCCTCGGGGGTCTTATTATTCAAGGTACCCCCGACAGCCGCGTCAATCATTTGACGCGTCTGATAATTAAGCCCGTTGTAGAAGATTTGGACCTACAACCACGCAGGCAGCGCGTGGTGCAGACACTTGCGGAGAAATTCTTTAAAGCACTCCCAAGTCTCAAATAGAGACTCAGAATCGTTCTGCACGAACGAAGAAATGTCCGCCCGCAACTTTGCAGTTTTGGCGGGCGGAAAATACTTCGTCAAGAACCGTTCCGCAAGCTCGGCCCAGGTGGTGATACATCCTCGTGGGAGGGAATTCAACCACACCTTAGCTTTGGATCTGAGGGAGAATGGAAAAAGGCGCAAACAAATGGCGTCGTCAGTGACGCCATTAATCTTAAAAGTATCGCAGATTTCAAAAAAACTAGACAAATGAACGTTTGGGTCCTCATTTGGTAGTCCATCGAACTGCACGACATTTTGGATCATTTGGATAACGCTCGATTTGATCTCAAAATTATTGCACGCCACCGTCGGGCGAACAATACTGGACCCAGTATCGTCCAAATTCGGTCGGGCGTAATATGACATTGTACGCTCGACGGCCGCGTTCGGATTGGGGTCGGCCATAGCAACGACAGAGGGTTCTCCGATGGATTCTTCGGGATCCAAAGAGGGATTTTGGCGTTGAGACCGAATACGCGCAAGCGAGCGTTCGATCTTAGGATCGAAATCCAAATTTTCGGACTCCGAATGATGTCCACTGGTCATACACCCTAAAATAGAAAGTAGAAAATTAACTTCTTATTTTTGGGGATTTTGAAGAAAAGTTTTTAAGTTTTTTTTAGTTTTTTAGAAATAAAGGTAAAAGTAAGAAACTTCGGATTCGAAATAACAACTCAAAGATTGTCCCCGGCAACGGCGCCAAAAACTTGGTGAAGCCCGCAAATAGACTCTTATGTGGGTGGTTGGTTCGATGAGTCGATCGCCACGGGCTTGCATAGGTAGGCAAGTGCACCTATCACAAGTAATACAAAATATTCGGGGGAATATCCAGATCGTAAATTTCCCGGGAACGGGTTGATTATCCCTACTGCTCCGAAAGCACTATTATTTTACCGAAATAGTAAGTTGTTGATTTTAACTAAAATAGGACGAAAAGAGATTAATATTAAAGACGATGAAGAGATAACACTCGGTATCAAATTACGTTAGGATTAAAAATAGATTTAAATAACTAGAGATCTACAGTTTCAATTTAATTAAAGCAAAAACTTGGCCGTGGAGGTTCCAAAAGTATGAGCTCACCTATCTCTAGGAATGTCGTTCACCTGGACATTAAGGCTATTCGACCGGGCTCTCGTCCGACGAAGGATTCTTCTTAATGCCCGCAGTACGCTAAGAACCCCGCTATTGGGTGGGGAACCCAATCCGGTAGAGTTAGCGCGCCTCCTCTCTCGAGGGTTAGTGCAGAACTCTCTTTACCCAGGGGTGATCAGTCCATACGCACGGCCTCTCGGCTAGCTAGCGTATGGATAACGGAAATAGAGCCCACACATCGATATGTAGTTCTACGTGTCGTTAACCCGGGGAAAACCTTAAGTTTTTAATTAAATACAAAAATAAGACCTTTAGTTATTTAAAACATTTTTTATATCCCAATGTTCTTCGATACCGAGGGCTAAAAGCGATTAGCCACTCATCGGAATGGGGATAGCTTATGAGTTTGGTTAGCCGAGCGTTCTAAACTATTCGCTGAAGGATTATAAAGAAAATAAGAAGAAAAGCAAGATAACCTAATATTAGAAACATTACTACAAATAAACACACCCGCACTCATCCAAACACATAATAAAGAGACAAAAATAAAACTAAGTTACCAGTAAGAGAAAATTGCATAAATGAAATTGCAAGTCCCACTCAAACGAGTGGGCGGGAAATATAAACTGAAAATTTGCAAGTCCTACTCAAACGAGTAGGACTAAAATGAAAGCAAGTCCTAGTCAAACGAGTAGGCGGAAATAAATGCGATTATAAGTCCATCTTAAATATTTACAGGGAAATAAAGTCCGGCCATTTAACTACTAGCAAGTAGGCGGAAGATAAAAACCTGTCATTTAACTCAAATGAGTGGGCGGTAAATAAAAACTGAAAATGACATGTCCTACTCAAACGAGTAGGAGGGAAATGAAGTCCGGTCATTTAACTCCTAGCCAGTAGGCGGAAGTAAAAATAACAATTCCTACTTAAATAAAATCCAGCCATTTAACTCAAATGAGTAGGCGGAAAATAAAAACACACAAGTCCTACTTGAATAAAATCCAGTCATTTAACTCAAATGAGTAAGCAGAAAATAAAAACACACACACTTGCTGATTGGGTCGGTATGCTATTATGCTTATTAACATTTCAATTCTTTTCTTCTGTGTGCTATTATGCTTATTAAGAAAACCATTTTAGAATATTTTTATGGTAAAAAGATATCTTTGCTAGGGACTAGCAAAGGATTTAATTATGGAGGTGGGGGTGTTATAACCCCTATCATTTGGATGAAGAATAATTCATTAAACCACAATTTGAATGATCTTAATTCTTGTTTCAAATAATCAATAGGCTATTCTAGATATATTCAATGATAATTTATTGGTATGGCTGAACAATCCAAAGAGTTCAATTAGTGAATTTGAAATTAGTAAGATTTTTTTTATAGAGCTCACTTAAGCATTTTTATTTTATGTACAAAATTTTTGTTTACTTCCAAGGTAATCTTTTGATATTGACCTCTACAAATAACGGGAGTGGTGAGCAAGAACTAAGTCAATGATGTAAGCCTAGACATGAGCTTAGGTACTATTCCATTTTGATCCCACTAGAATAGTTGAGCTTGAACATTTTCATACACATTATTCCATGCTTAAAGTACCTATGTCCCTACTAGTGGTGTCTTAGTAAGTTAGTCATTTATGGGTGTTTAATTTCTTCCAAAAAATAGTTAAATGTCATAGTGATATGTGGCCTAGGTATATGTTTACATATTTGGAATGATCCCAACTATGATGAAAAAAGAGAAAGAGAAATTTATGTCATAGTGATATGCGGCCTAGGTATGTGAAAACGTACTTGGAATGATCCCAACTATGAGTAAAAAAGAGAAGAAAAAAAAACTTGGTTGAGACATCATAGTGATATGTGACCCGGGTATGTGCACTTATACTTGAAATGATCCATACTATGATAGAATATGTTAAAACTATTATGTTGATAAACCTCATAATATGATGAATTACTAATATTACTAACTAGGGAACATCATTTCACTATCAAAGCTATCCATAAATTCCTAATCAAGCCAATGTCTCTCCTATTTTCAATTAAACTACTAACTCATGTGGAGACTAAATCGAAAACTTTGCCTATTCTTTCCCTTTTCAATAATTACGGAGGATCAATGAGGAAATCTTATGGGAGTAAAGTACTTTTAAAGAAAAGCACACATCACACTAAGGAACTTATGTGAGCTTTATCTTCTATCTAACTAATGGATTTGTGAATTTTGAGCTCTTATTGATTTCTAAGCCTATCAGTTAAGCAAAGCGAAATTCTTGAGTAAGCCTTGATTAGTTTATTTTTTCAAGAAGGATCATTTAAATTTCCATCTTGATATTATTTCTTCATTAAATCTATTGATATGATTTATCCTTGCTAGGGACTAGCAAAAGTTCAAGTGTGGAGGTTTGATAACTTCCCAAAAGGAAGTTATCTAACTCTTAATTTTGATATCATATTGGCATAAATAAAAAAGAAATGATTTAAATGAGTATAAATATTCATAAATTTATATTTATATGATTTAAAGTTAATTAAGCTAATTTGCTCATGTTTTCCTTACCAGAAATGCCATGGAATTTGAACTGGGAAAGTAAAAGCTAGAATTATATTTTGGTTGTGCAGTTGTTTCAGAAACCTGTTTCAGTTGTTATAACATGTCCTAGGCTGGTTTCAAATTCGAATTTCGAATTTTGCGCCAAAACCAAATATGGAAGGATGCATCTACTGGAAGGGGGCTGCTCATTTTTAAGAGGGGAATCTGATGCCTATTGGGGGGATACGAAATTCTAGAGGGAAGGAGAGTTCTAAAAGCCATCATCTTGGAGAAGGAGAAGAAGAGGAACGGCTAGGGTTTGGATGCACCGACGAGAAGGAAGAAGGCTCTAAAGCAAGATCTACACGCAAATTCCTGTATCGTTTTCATTTCTAAAAGCATGTCTAATAAGATCTTCCTTGTTGTGTGGTTTCATTCCTCAAGCATGAACTAAATTTCTTGGTCTTGTACGTGGAGAGTACTTTAACTTATTGTGATGTGGTGTTTGTAATTTCTCTTATATGATTGATTAAAAACCTATCTTTGTTGAATTCATGTTTTATTTTGTGGAATTTTTGGATCAAGAATTCTTCTCCTAACTTACGTGGAGAGATTCGAGAGAGGAGTTACATATTTTAGGGTTGAACCCTTTATTTTGCACGACGAGATTCGAGAGAGCAGTCGTGTAAATCGTTAGCCAAAATTCCATCTTTTTACTGCGCTGCAAGATTCGAGAGAGGAGTGACGTAAGTGTAGCATATAGTTCGACATAGCATATAGAGAGAAAGAGATTTCCTCGTTTGTTAGCAACATTGATTTGAGTGCTTTATGTTATTCTCATTCTACCTAAGTTAGAGATAACTAGGAGAATTAGGATAAACGAATTTCTGAGATCGAGAGATGATGACTTCGACCTTCAAATCATTGTAGGATAGTAATTAATCTTTTCATGAAAGATCATTTTAAAAACTCATCGCAATAGGCAAAGGAAATCTATGTATAAGACTTCTTCCCCAACTTGATAGAAGTCTTTTTAAGTAAGTGTTATTTAGCTTTAATTATGTCTTCTTTTAATTGTTCTCAATCTAAATTCACTTTTAATCATCCCGCTTGAATTTAAAGAAAAGGTAGAGCGCTAAATTAGGCACTTCTCCGAGGGAACGATCTTAACTCACTTTATATTACTTGATTCGGCACGTGCACTTGCGTTATCATATATATCTATTTCGGGTGTATCAGTGGTAGCTCCCGGTGGTTGGCCAAAAAGGTAATTCTGGATGATGTTCAACACCTGCCGTCAGGATCCTACTAGCTGATTGGGCCGGTGGTAGCTCCCATTGGTTGGCCAAAAGGAAAGTCTGGTTGATGTTCAACACCCGTTGTCAGGCTCCCACTAGCTGATTGGGCTAGTGGTAGCTCCCGGTGGTTGGCAAAAAGGCAAGTCTGGTTGATGTTCAACACACACCATCAGGCTCCCACTAGCTGATTGGGCCGGTGGTAGCTCCCGATGGCTGGCCAAAAGGAATGTCTAGTTGATGTTCAACACCTGTCGTCAGGATCCCACTAGCTGATTAGGCCGGTGGTAGATCCTGGTGGTTGGCCAATAAGAAAGTCTGGTTGATGTTCAACACTCGTCGCCGGGCTCCCACTAGCTGATTGGGTCGGTGGTAGCTCTTGGTGGTTGGACAAAAATGCAAGTCCGGTTGATGTTCAACACTCGCCATCAGGCTCCTACTAGCTGACAAGGGGGAGGGGGTGGAAATTCCTAGTCGCCCGCCAAATGGAGAATCGGATGAGCGAAGCATTGTCAAGGGCAAGCACTCCAAGCGAGCTGGGTCTTTCCCCTCCAGGAAAGCTGGGTCTCTCCACTCCAAGCAAGCTGGGTCTCGCCCCTCTAGACGAGCTGGGCCTTGCCCCTCAGGTGCCCGTTCAGCAAGTATCTCTCTGGCAGCCGCGAGGCGACCCAAGTCGCGAGCTATCACGAGGGGAGAAACTGTCGTAAGCATACGGATCCTAGGCCTCCATACGGGTCAACCAGAATATATAATGGGAATGACAGACGAGACCTCAGTCGTGTGGGGGGCTCGCGAATCCTTCAGACAGTGTCCCGACAAAATGAGATACGTCTCACGCAAGACAAATACCCATAGCGTAGGATGAAAGGTACCTAGACCTAGGTTTCGATGACACCGCGGTAGGAGCTCTCTAAAAAGAAGTGGGGTCGCCACCCGCGGGCCGACTATCGAAACTCTTTTCGTCCTCAATGCTAAGTCCTTAAGAATTGAGCGAGAAAACTATCGATGCATGATTTCAAGCGCGTTGAATGAGAAGACCGAGTTAGGTTGCGAATAAAAAGGAAAAATTACCAATGGCAATCAAGATATTCATTCAAGAAAAGTATATACATCAATGAGCTAGTTACAATGACAAGACAAGTTTGGGCTCATCCCACATGTACAATATTACAAAATGAGTAACAAAAAGTAAATACACGTGTTCATCAAAAAAGAAACCCCAGCCCACGGATTCTTCAGGGTGAGCCCTCGGGCGATGCGCTATCCCACAGGGGGAAGTAGGTGTGGTCGCTCGGCTTCGGGACTGGGAAAAACAGCTCCGGAACCACGACCTTTGCCGAACATCTCGTGCCCTCGCTTGTCACTAGGCCTGCCCGCTGCTTGGTTTGGAGGGTGTACTTCGTCGCCTTTATTGAATTTAGCTACAGCAACACGCCGAGCTCGTACTTGGTATACTGGGCGAGCTGGCCGCTGCTGCTGTAGGGCGGCGGGAGAGCTGTATGTAACGCCCCGGAGTTTTGTTTTGATGACGTACGCATGATGGGCGTTACGTTGGCTTTGCCTGAGCGTGTGCCGTTATCCCCTGCACGACGTGGCATCATAACCCGTAGTTCCTCTTGCTATGATACGATGTACTCATTGAGGAAATGCGGGTTGTGACACTGTAGATTCCAGTTCTCGCACCCGTGTCTTCAGGTCCTCATTCTCTTTCTCAAGGGTGGCGATTCGGAAGTCAAGGCGCTCGGCCGTCGCCGCATCCTGCAAAAGGAGGCAAAAGTATTCAGGCGGAAATATATCTAAAGGAAAAAGGAATTTTGCTTAAGTTTTTGTACTTACCACCCCACCAAGGTACTCGGCGAGAACGGTGTCGGACGCATCTGCTCTCTTCTTATGCAGCTCCACCTCCTCAAGTGCGAGGCGATGGGCATGCTCCTTGTCGGAAAGGTTCTTAAGATGCTCAGCGGCGTTCCTTTTGGACTGCAGGCAGTGATGACCCACCATATGAGCCAGCTCCAGGCCGCGAAGCTGGGCCTGTGTGCTCTCAAGAACGAGTGCCCGCGTGGAATCCTCATCGAAGATCGAGGAATCCGCCCGCAAGTAAAGACCGAACAAAAATTCAAAGGCATCCCCGTTGGTCATGTCCTGCTCCAGCCAGCAAGGTAGTAGGGTCGAGATGGATGTCTTGTTCTCCCCTTGGTCCCACTGCAGGAGGGGTTGGCTGAGCTCGTCGAGGTACTTCTCGTCGTAGCTAAAGTTTCGATGCCCCTCGGCACGGGCTTGTCGGTGAGCTGCCATTCTCATGCCTTGGAGCTACCGGCCGCCTCGCTAGGGGGTCCGCTGGTGGGAGCTCCAGAAGTGGAGGCCTTCTCAGGGAGGTGGCCCACTGGTGCTTTCCCCTTCTCCCGAGATATGGGGGGCTCGCCGCCCCGGGTCTTCGATTTCTTGGACATCGGTGGCAGGGGATAATGCTCGCAGGTGACCCGCTTTTAAGATGAGAGGGCGTATGGGACCTCGCAATCCACGGCAGTGGCCGCCTCGGCGAGGGCGAGCTCAGCGGAAGCGACCCGGGCGCTTTCATATGGTTGGTGTTGGGGAAGGTCTCGCTCACCTACAACAATCTACGGTCAGAATCTAAAGCAAAGTAAATAAAGAAGGGCGAGCGTGAGTAGCCTTACCTTCCCCGGGAGGGACGGGGGGCAAGGGTATCGACGTTCCTTCAAAGGAACACGACCTCAAAGTTCTTCCCCACAAAGAATCCGAAGAGGTTGGCTTTGGGACCTCCAAGGCTGGGATGGTGGTAGCTCGGCTCGCTGAGTTGTACTAGTGAGAAGGGGACGTTGTCGAATTCCCCCTTCACGTAAACAAATTTCCTTAGCCAATTATGGCTCTTATTCATCGTCTCCCGCACCTTGACATAGTTGTTGGAGAATTAGGTGGTGTCGTCCTTGTTCATTCGGAAAGAAAAAAGCTTGCGGAAGACAGCAAGGCTGAATTTGATCCTCTCCTCCTGCAGGAAGCAGGCAAACGCGACCACCAACACGACCGAATTCGTGGTTTGCTGGCCCAGGATGACCCTGAAGTACTTTAAAACTTGTCGAACCTCGGGCCAAAGGGGAAGCCACAAGCCCGTGTTGAAATGGGCGATAGGGATCGCGAGCTCGGCGTTAAAGAGATCGTTGATCTTCTCCTCCTCTCCTGGACGCCTCGCCTCAAACCCGGGCGAGATGAAATTGGCAATCACTGAGTGGATCTCGTTCTCGGTCAGGTTGGCAGAGAAGAAAGCGTAATTCGAGAAGGTACACACACTTGCCTCGTCCCTCAGCGTCGCCACCGCCGGCCTCCTCCCATCTTGCGATCTGGTATGCGGGCTGAATGTTGAAGTTCTCGCGAAAGATGGAGAGCAGAGAGTTAGACTCAGGAGCAAGGGGAGTGCATAGCAAGGTTTCAATGTGTTAGGTAGGATGAAGGGCGGGGGCTATTTATAGAAAGAAAAAAGGGCGAGAAAACGTCCTTTCGGCGGGAGGTGTGCGGATAGCAAAAATGCGTTTTGACGCTTCGATACTCGAGCCCACCCCGAATTCCTATATACTCGCCACGATCCTATGAAAGCTAAACGATAGACAGATAAGTGGCGAGCGAGTCAGGCTGGCCCGCATCCGCCTAGAAGGCGAGGGTGCCAGGGCAGTTGGCCCGCATCCGCCTAAGAGAGACTAAGCAGTAACAAAATAGAAAATAAGCGAAAAAGATAGTTATTTACATACAACACAGGCCCATTATCGGGCAAGCAGTCCCAAATAAATAAAGTGGGGGAAGCCCTCCAGAAGAAAAGAAAAGAAAAAAATCAGTTCGCAACTACACTATGCGTGTCGAGGTCCAGGAAGCAAGTACGACCCAGGCCCCCAAGCCAGTGGCTAGGAGGGGGGAGGATCAATATTCAATCCACTTCCACCTACCCTGCCCTCGTGCCCCGGAGCGAGGTGGAAGGCGATGGTAGTAATACTCGTGCACCGTTGTGAGCTCTTGCTGGGCCAGGCTGACCTGCTCCGTGGCCCGCTGCAATCGTTCCTCAGCCCGCGCGAGATGCATTCCGGGCGAGGTCACCCCGACTTTTTGGCACCTCCTCCCTCCATGGCCCCGATGCATGCTTTCACATCTGCCTTATCCTCATCCACCCTGCCATAGACCTCTCATAGCATCAGGGAGTGTTTCCGGAATACCTCGGCCACCTGTTTATACATTCCCTTGGCATCGTGAAGGTCACCCAGGTATTCGGAGATGCGATCCAGGGAAGGGGGAGGCGAGAAATCCTTGCTCATGTCGACTTTGGACGATGACACCTGTTGGAAACTTAAAAAAAAGAGGGGATCAGCAGAGCAGGCGAGCAACGATGGGCGAGCAAGTATACAAACTAACTTGGGGTTGGCACGTCTCTCGCGCTGGCATGCGGGCGGGAAGTGTCGGGTTGTCCCTGGAAGTGATCTCTTTCGAGAGCCGAAAAGGACTTGCCCAACCCAGGGCGAATCGGCGATTGTAGAACCAGCGGAGGCAGGTCACCGTCTCCTGGGATGGGAGCTGCAGAAAACAAGTAATCTGGTGAGTAGCAATCCGGAGAAAAGCAAAGGCGAGGAGCCGAACTCACTGGTAGTTAGAAGAGGAATATTCAAGACCACGAGAAGAGCAGATCCCGCGACCGAGGGGCTGACGGCTCGCTCGGACAAGCGCAGGGAAGAACGTCCTGAGCCCGAGCCCCCGCCTCCATCCTCGCGAGGTGTCTCCTGCGGAAGGGGAGTTGTCAGAATTAGCGCAACATAGGGTAAGAGAGACTGACCTGCATACTTGAGGGATAGCCTTAGAATCAGCCACTGGACTGGAGGAGGGGGCCTCCCCCTGAGAAGGTCGTTTAACCATCTTGGCCTTCTTGGGTCGGAAGGAAGAATCGGGCAACCTCCAGGCCAGCCAGGGGGCGGCGTCGGTGACCTGCGACTGTGTGCCCTCCCCCACGGCCCACCGAGCACGTGAGGTTGGATGATTCTTTCCAAGTTTTGCAAAAGCTCACAAAGATCGGGGATTATGTACAACCCAGTGTTAACCAAGTGGATTCAACAAGGCGGAGAGAGGGCCTCGAGATATCCCGACGCATACCCGCCTAATTAAGAAGCCGGACCAAGCGAACCAGGGAGTCCGACCCTCTTCAGCTCGATAGGAAGGCGAGCTAGGGGAGGCAGACGGGCGAGCCGAGGTGCAGCCGGCCTGTCTCAACTCGGCAGGAAGCCTGAATCTGTTTATGTTGTGGGCAAGCCGTAGGGACCCGACACATACACGCCTAATAGGCAGGCGAGATCCGGGGGCCAGGTCACACCCATCTAGGTGATTGACAAGTTGGCTCGCACTCGCTCTCTAGCTAACTGGCTCGCGCTCGCCCTCTTACGTGGGGGTGCTATTAGCATGTACTTAATATAATTTAGTCTTCCAGTAGACTCTTCAAACAGAGGAGTTACGCAGTTGGCAGACCGATTTGGGGTGCGTATTGCCATTCTGGGCAGCGTAGTTGCGCTGTTTGCAAGCCAAACTCAGAAATCTATAAATAGACCCACAGGGGCACCTCAGAAGGCAAGCTTTCTCATTCCCTATTCTTATAGCGCTTTCTGAAGTATCCTTTGCTCAGCATTGGCTAAGGAGAGGAAGCGCTATAAGATCTTCTGGGTGTGTGTTGGGACCTCCTTGCTGCAGCCTTGGGTCGGTCTAGAATCCTAAGTCCTAGGTCAAGCAGGTTTGTTGGGAGAAGTGTGCGATCACCCCTTTCTAGGGTCCGAACTCCATAGAAGTTGTTCTCGGCTTCAAAACCGAACATCATCGTATATGAGAAAATGTGATGTGAAGCACCTGAATCTAAATTCCAGTTATCAAAGTCACATCGACTCTTATTAATGATAAGAGATACATCACTATCCTCTATTGTGACAAGCACTATAATGCTCGCACTCTGGGCATCCCCAAAACTCTATGCACGTTGTAGACAAGTCTCCTGATATGGCTACTTTGCCTACAATAATAACACATCATTGCCTTCCTTAGAACAGATCTGGCTCGTACACTCCCTGATCCCTTCCTAAGAGGCCTCTCTCATCCATCTACTATCAACTCATGCTCAACCCGAGGAGTGAGGTCCAACGACATCTGGATAGACAGTAATGCCGATGTGATTTGCTTTAGGTCTATTATGTGCTTCCTATATAATAGAGTGGTCTACGTATGCTTCTATGATGCCGAGAGCGAGGTAAGATGCAAAAATGCCTTGTCTTCTTCCTCCACCTTCACATCAACTACGTGCAAGTTGTTCAGAAGGTCATTGAACATGTTAAAGTGTTCCTGCAGGTTATCACCCTCTTGTATCATCAGGATGTATACTCGCTGCTTCAGCAACAACCTCGTGTTCAACGACTTGCTTATGTATAGTCACCCAAGGTTTTTCTATAGCTTGACAGCAGACTCTTTAATACCGATATTGAACAACACTTTGTCGTCGATACACATCCTGATAGCGCTAGTGGAACGCTCAACTAACTACATCAACTTCAATTCCTTCACCGGAGTGGGCAAAGATTCACGCCTCCGCAACACACGCATCAAACCCTGCTCAGTCAACATGACCATGACCCAAATCTATCATAGGCGGATGTTCCTACTACCGACAAATTTATCAACAAAAAACCTAACCAATATTTTGCTACTCCCTGTCATAGCTACTCACAATAGCTATAGACAATCTGATTATTTCACGGATCAAGCCTAGGAAACCAGACCAGTGTCATCACCTACCGCTGACCCAAACACAAATTGGAACATCCAATCAGTCACTTATCGAGAACCTAGCTCCGATATCACTTTTTGTACAATCTGGTATGTAATAGACACAACTATAATCATAGGTAAACAAGAAACACGTAATATACAAGAAATTATACTCGGTAGAACCCACAAAGGCACAACCACATAGATATATATAATCAATAATACAAATGCAAACAGATACACAAATGGGTGAAGAAGATCTTCCGACAAGTACGTTGTGGATGCTACAGACACGCATGATCTATGAAGAAATCTGAATTTTGTACTGCAATCTACCTAGCGGATGCACAAAGTTTACCGGAAACCTTCGACGTCTATGTACGACATTTATGGACGACGTCTTCCCTCACGACCACCAGAGAGAACACAATGTCGAAGCCAACTACATTCAAGCATACCTTCGACACCATCCCCACACCTCTTCTCCTGCACAAGCACAAACCTGGTGGAGCAGATCCCCCACCACTAAAATCCATTGAAAGGCTGACAAAAACGCTCACCAAGTTCCAAGACGCATTCAAAAGGTTGTCGTGATCCCTTTCCTCCCAAACAGAGAGTCGACAGTCAACCCTACTAAACGGTTCCTCTTTCTCCATGAAATAAAATGGAATAGGAGGCGGCGGCTTCTCCTATACAAGCGAACAGGGGTGTGACACCTCCTTCACGAACGGGACGCGGTGGGTTCCTTCCTGAACCGAACGATGAAGGTCTCACCTGATATCGGAGATTCTCATAGACGGTGCTCGCGATTTCTGTTGGGTTCTAAATGTTGAAATTTGTGAAGTGGAAGTGGGTGACGGGACAGGCCGCGCGGCCTGTGCGGACAGCTTTGGCGGACTGGGCGGACTGGGCGGACTGAGGTTGCGGCCTGGTGAGAAGTCTGGTGGAAGCCGGCTGTGTTCTGAGCGGGTTGTTGCATTGTGTCCGCGGTTTGGTGCGGCCTGGTATCTGCGGATAGAGAGGCCTGCGGACTGGTGCTTTGCTCAGTGGTCGCGGGTGCAAGTTTGAGCTGTTGGCGGGATGGTTCGAGTTCGCGGGAAGCCTTGCGGACTGGTGTGTCCGCGGTTGGGGCTGTTGCGGACTGAGCCTTGAGCTTGGCTGAGGCCTTGCCGAGCTCAGGTGTTACAGCAGGTCTTGCTATGGAGACCGGTTGGCGGACTGATGTTTGGAGTCCGGCTTGGTGCTGCTGCGTTGGACAAGTGCGAGGAGCTCGCGGACTGGTTGCGGTCTGTGCTAGGGTGTTTGGCGGACGGGTCTTTGTGTCCGCCATGCTCGCACTGGCCCTTGATGGTTTTGGACTTGGTCACACTTGGTGTCAAGTTCATGGTGTCCGCCGTATCCGCCAAGTCCGCTGTGACCGGGCGGACTGTTGCTGTTTGCCTTTGGTCGTGGACTTGTGGCGGATTGAGGTGTGAGTCTTGCGGACTGCCTCGGGTTGGTGCGGACTGCCATTGAAGAAGGTGCTGTCCTGAAGCAGTTGGAGCTTTGCGGGCTGGTGCCTTGTCCGCTTAGCTTGGGCGGACTGGAGAGGGTTCGTCAAATGGTTGCCTTGCTCCTGGCGGTTTCCCTTGGTGACTGGCTAAGTCCTCGCGGACTGAGCGGACAGTCGTTTTGTGTTCGCGCGGGCTGGGGCGGTGTCGCTATCTCATGGGCGGTGACCACACTCCTCACCTGGCCTATAAATAGGACCCCCCTGGCACATCTACAGTAACTACAAGTAACGTGAGTGAACAGTATTTTGGGTTGGGCGAGTGCTGCGGTCTGTGTTTATCAGTCCGCGCGGATTGTTTCAGGCTGACGGTTTGCTGTGTGCAGGTCGCGCGGATAACTTCAAGGAGCCAGGAGTTTGGCTGTGACTTCGGTCAGTGCTTGGAAGTGTGCGGTCTCTGCGGACTCAGCAGGAGGTCGCTCTGCGGCTTGTCAGTTCTGTTTCAACTTTCCCAGCTTCAATAACCTGTCCGCCGGCTTCAGGCGGGTAGGGGAGTTCCTCAGTTCGGGTTCAGCAGGAGGCGAATAACGGTGTGTCCGCGCGACCTCGCGGTTTCGGCGGACTCCGTGGTATTCGGCGGATTGCAGCATAGCTTGGGCGGTCTCGGCGGCTTCGGCGACCTCGGCGGTCTCGGCGGACTCCGGGTTTTGTCCGCCCGGCTTGTTTTTTGGTTCTTTCTGTTTACAGCTGTAATACTAGCGAAATCATGTCTCGCTATGTATGCCTCGGATTGTAATGAAGTGAATGCATAATAAGATCTTCTTGTGCTTCCATTGTTTTGTTGGGTGCAACCTCTAGTCCTTGGGTTTCCGCAGGTTCAGCGTGCGAACTGGGTAGTTCCGAAGATATTAATTTGGCGTTTGGGCTATCTTGCTGACCACGTTGAGAAAATTAACATGGTATCAGAGGGAGGTTTCTGAGGTTGCGGAGGTTCAGTTGCGTGAGTGGTGATCAACCTGTGTTGTTGCTCGGAGCTGCTGAAGGGTACCAACAGGTGACTGCAATGGAAGGGAGCTTAGCAAGAGGTCTGGGCATTGAACTCTTAACGCCGACTAACTATAAAAAGTGGAAGTCGTGCATGAAGAGTTATCTTCTAGGCGAGGAGCTGTGGGAAGTTGTCGGTGGAGACGACAGACAGGAAGTAACTGCTGCTTTCGGTACTGCTGAGCAGGTGAGGCTCTGGAGAAGAACTAATGCTAAGGCAGAGTTCGTTCTGAAGAGAGCTGTCTCTCCGGAACTGTTTGATCACATCATTGGATGTGAGTCGGCTGCTGATATTTGGACAACCATTGATGAGTTGTTCAATAGGAAGAATGTGGCGCGGCTTCAGTTCCTGGAGAATGAGTTGGCCAGGGCAACTCAGGGAGACCTTTCCATCTCCAGGTACTTCTTAAAGATGAAGAGCTTGTGTGCTGAGCTGTCGGCACTGGATCCTGATGAGCCTATCTCTGAGGCAAAGATGAAAAGGCACATTTTCCGCGGCTTGCGGAAGGAGTATGTGGCCTTTGTTACGTCTGTTCAAGGGTGGGCTACTCAGCCGTCTCTGCTGGAGCTGGAGAATCTGCTTGCCTCGCAGGAGAGCTTAGCAAGGCAGATGGCTGGAGTGAATCTGAATCAGGAAGGCAGCGAGGCTCTCTTCTCAGGCAAGAAGAAGGGATGGGAAGGGAAGAAGAAGAAGAAGGTGCAGGCAGCTGTTGAGAAGGAGACTTCAACTTCATATCCGCCGGAGAGGAGCAATGCTCCTAAGGACTGGAAGAAGAATCTGAAGTGCTACCGGTGTCATCAGCGAGGGCACTTCAAGCGGGACTGCAAGGTCAAACTGCAGCCTGGGCATGCTGCGGGAAAGGAGGAAGCTTGCTCACGAAGTGAAGAAGCAGAATGGGGAGGAGCTTTCATGACGGGCACTTGTGTCCGGGCCTTATCTGCTGAGGACTTCAACAGCGAGTGGATCGTCGACTCCGGGTGTGGTCATCACCTCACCGGAGACAAGTCGAAGTTCACCTCCATGCAGGCTTACTCAGGTAATGAAGCTATTATCACTGCTGATAATACTGTTTATGCAGTAGAGAAGGAGGGGGTCGTGTCTTTGGGTAGTGATCAGGGGCCACTCACGTTAAGGAGTGTGTATCACGTGCCGGGCATGAAGAAGAACCTCTTCTCGGTGACCAACGCGGTGGACGCAGGGTATCACGTTCTGTTTGGGCCAACAGACGTGAGGTTCCTTCGCAACGTATCAGCGGTAAAGGCTGATGTTGCTCATGTTGGGAGGAGGGTGAAGAACTTGTTTGTTCTTTCCACCAGTGCCTATGTTGATAAGATGAGGGCCAATGATAGTGCGGCTATCTGGCATGAGAGGCTGGGGCATGTTGGCATGGACAAGCTGAAGGCAATGGCGAGTAGAAGTCTGGTGAGGGGGTTGCCGATGTTGTCTTCCTTTGGTGATGGGCATGTTTGTGCGGGCTGTCAATACGGGAAGGCACATCGCCTTCCGTTTGATAAATCTCAAACAAGGAGCAAGAAACCATTGGAGTGTATTCATGGCGACCTGATGGGACCGACTGTTACTGTCAGCCTTGGTGGAAGCAAATACATGCTTGTCTTGGTTGATGACTACTCAAGGTATACTTGGGTGTACTTCTTAAAGGAGAAGTCGGATGCCTTCCGTTTGTTTGTGGAGTTCAAGGAGTTGGTAGAAGGCCGGCTTGGCTTGCGGATTAAGAAGTTTCGAACTGATAACGGGGGAGAGTTTGTCTCTTCCGAGTTTTCTAACTTCTGCAGGAAGCACGGGATCCAACGGGAGCTTACTTGTGCTCACACTCCACAACAAAATGGGGTAGCGGAGCGGAAGATCCGTCATTTGACGGAAACCTGCAAATGCTGGCTGCATGCGAAAGATATCCCGAGGTCCTTTTGGGCGGAGGGAATGTCTTGTGCTGCATATGTTATCAACCGGATGCCACTCAGCCCTATCAACATGAAGACGCCCATTGAGCTGTTGCTGAAGGAGAAGCCGAGTGTTGGACACCTTCGGGTGTTCGGTTCAACTTGCTACGTGCATGTCCCGGATGCTTCACGGACAAAGCTGGATGCGAAGGCAAGGAAACTTGTCTTTGTTGGCTATGATGAGCGGAAGAAGGGATGGAAGTGCATGGACCCTGTGACGAAGAAGTTCGTGGTGTCAAGAGACGTTGTCTTTGACGAGCTGACGTCATATGGAGGTGGCTCGGTGGAGCCTACCGGAAGTAGCAAGGTTGAGGAAGCACCGGTGGAGGATGCTGAAGGCTTGGAAGAGGAGCTTGCTGTTTCACCAGCAGCTCCTGTTGCTTCGAACTCCGAGGCTGAGCCTTCTGGCTCAGGAAGCAGGGGGAGCACTGCTCAATGCTTGCCCCAGGTAGGAGTGGAGCCTGAAGAAGCAACGGAAGCCGTGAGCAAGGAGCCGTGTCTTCGAAGATCGAAGAGGGTGGTTAAGCCACCGGCTCGGTACTGTGATGGGAATGCAGTGAGCTTTGTCTCCTGCTTCTTTGCAGGTCCTCTGGATGAGCGAGAGCCTGCAAACTTCAACGAGGCCACTGGAGTGAAGGAGTGGGAAGGTGCCATGAAGGAAGAGATTGATGCTCTGAAGAAGAATGAACCTGGGACCTTGTGCCCAAGGTTGATGGCATTACTCCGGTTACTTGCAAGTGGGTGTATAAGTTGAAGAAGAAGGCTGATGGGAGCATTGATCGGTTCAAGGCTCGCCTGGTCGCTAGAGGATTCTCACAGCAGTATGGAGAAGACTATGAGGAGACATTCAGTCCAGTTGCGAAGATGACGTCTGTAAGAGTGGTGATCGCCTTGGCTGCTAGCAAGGGATGGAGGTTGTGGCAACTCGATGTGAAGAATGCCTTTCTTTACGGAGAGATTGACAAGGACATCTTCATGGATCAGCCGCTTGGTTTCGTCTCTGAGAAGCATCCGGACTATGTCTGCAAACTCAGGAAGGCTCTCTATGGGTTGAAACAAGCTCCTCGAGCGTGGTATGGGAAGATTGCAGAGTACCTGCAGTTCTGTGGATACCTGGCTTCTAACTCGGATTCAAGCTTGTTCGTCAAGAAGAAGGGAGAGCTAAGAGTCTTGGTCCTGCTGTATGTGGATGATATGATCATCACAGGGAACTCGGAGGAGGAAGTAGCAAGGCTCAGGGGAGAGCTTGCTATACGCTTCGAGATGAAAGACTTGGGAGAGTTGCATCACTTTCTTGGTCTGGAAGTGGAGAGGAAGGAGTGCGGGATTCTCATTAGCCAGAAAGGGTATGCTGATCGTATTGTGAAGCGGTTTGGCATGGGCAAAGGGAAGAAGTGCTCTACTCCACTGGAATCTGGGCTGAAGCTTCGACGGGATGAGGGAAGGGTTCTTAATGATCCCTTGGTGTTCAGGGCTCTTGTTGGGAGCTTGATCTATCTGACGATTACAAGGCCGGATATAGCTTATGCTGTTGGCCGAGTAAGTCGGTATATGGCTGAACCAAGGCAATCTCATCTAGTGGCGGCGAAGGGAATTCTGAAGTATGTCAAGGTGACTTCTGAGATGGGACTTCTCTATGGAAGGGATGCGGAGTTTGCATTGCTCGGGTACACGGATGCTGACTATGGCGGTGATTCGGATGATCGAAGGTCTACTTCAGGTTATGTGTTCACTTGCGGTTCAGCTAGCATCTCGTGGTGTAGCAAGAAGCAGGACTCGGTGTCGGTTTCAACCACGGAGGCGGAGTATAAGGCTTCGGCCTTGGCTGCTCGGGAAGCCGTTTGGTTGAGGAGGCTCATAGAGGATGTTCATGAAGAAGTGCAAGGGCCTACTTTACTCCGGGGTGACAATGAGAGTGCTCTCAAACTGGTAAACAATCCAGTGTGTCACGCCAGGACCAAGCATATAGAGATTGATCACCACTTCATCAGGGAGAAGGTGTTGGAGGGGTCTCTGCTGGTCGGGCATGTTCGGAGTGAAGATAATCTTGCTGACATCTTCACGAAGCCGCTGTCGAAGGGGCCCTTTGAACGCTTGCGCAGCTTGCTGGGCTTGGTCACCACTTCTCACTTCAAGGGGGAGTGTTGAAATTTGTGAAGTGGAAGTGGGTGACGGGACAGGCCGCGCGGCCTGTGCGGACAGCTTTGGCGGACTGGGCGGACTGGGCGGACTGAGGTTGCGGCCTGGTGAGAAGTCTGGTGGAAGCCGGCTGTGTTCTGAGCGGGTTGTTGCATTGTGTCCGCGGTTTGGTGCGGCCTGGTATCTGCGGATAGAGAGGCCTGCGGACTGGTGCTTTGCTCAGTGGTCGCGGGTGCAAGTTTTGAGCTGTTGGCGGATGGTTCGAGTTCGCGGGAAGCCTTGCGGACTGGTGTGTCCGCGGTTGGGGCTGTTGCGGACTGAGCCTTGAGCTTGGCTGAGGCCTTGCCGAGCTCAGGTGTTACAGCAGGTCTTGCTATGGAGACCGGTTGGCGGACTGATGTTTGGAGTCCGGCTTGGTGCTGCTGCGTTGGACAAGTGCGAGGAGCTCGCGGACTGGTTGCGGTCTGTGCTAGGGTGTTTGGCGGACGGGTCTTTGTGTCCGCCATGCTCGCACTGGCCCTTGATGGTTTTGGACTTGGTCACACTTGGTGTCAAGTTCATGGTGTCCGCCGTATCCGCCAAGTCCGCTGTGACCGGGCGGACTGTTGCTGTTTGCCTTTGGTCGTGGACTTGTGGCGGATTGAGGTGTGAGTCTTGCGGACTGCCTCGGGTTGGTGCGGACTGCCATTGAAGAAGGTGCTGTCCTGAAGCAGTTGGAGCTTTGCGGGCTGGTGCCTTGTCCGCTTAGCTTGGGCGGACTGGAGAGGGTTCGTCAAATGGTTGCCTTGCTCCTGGCGGTTTCCCTTGGTGACTGGCTAAGTCCTCGCGGACTGAGCGGACAGTCGTTTTGTGTTCGCGCGGGCTGGGGCGGTGTCGCTATCTCATGGGCGGTGACCACACTCCTCACCTGGCCTATAAATAGGACCCCCCTGGCACATCTACAGTAACTACAAGTAACGTGAGTGAACAGTATTTTGGGTTGGGCGAGTGCTGCGGTCTGTGTTTATCAGTCCGCGCGGATTGTTTCAGGCTGACGGTTTGCTGTGTGCAGGTCGCGCGGATAACTTCAAGGAGCCAGGAGTTTGGCTGTGACTTCGGTCAGTGCTTGGAAGTGTGCGGTCTCTGCGGACTCAGCAGGAGGTCGCTCTGCGGCTTGTCAGTTCTGTTTCAACTTTCCCAGCTTCAATAACCTGTCCGCCGGCTTCAGGCGGGTAGGGGAGTTCCTCAGTTCGGGTTCAGCAGGAGGCGAATAACGGTGTGTCCGCGCGACCTCGCGGTTTCGGCGGACTCCGTGGTATTCGGCGGATTGCAGCATAGCTTGGGCGGTCTCGGCGGCTTCGGCGACCTCGGCGGTCTCGGCGGACTCCGGGTTTTGTCCGCCCGGCTTGTTTTTTGGTTCTTTCTGTTTACAGCTGTAATACTAGCGAAATCATGTCTCGCTATGTATGCCTCGGATTGTAATGAAGTGAATGCATAATAAGATCTTCTTGTGCTTCCATTGTTTTGTTGGGTGCAACCTCTAGTCCTTGGGTTTCCGCAGGTTCAGCGTGCGAACTGGGTAGTTCCGAAGATATTAATTTGGCGTTTGGGCTATCTTGCTGACCACGTTGAGAAAATTTAACACTAAATATCCCCTTAAGTCACTCGAGACCTAATGAAGGAAGCAAACTGTATTCTGGGTCAGTTCAGATCCGGATCCAAACCAACCAAAAACCCAACATTATGCACCATCGCTTTCTGCAAACACGACTTTGTGACCCTATATTTTTGCAAATAATCTCCTTCGTGTTGAATTTGTGAAGTGGAAGTGGGCGGCTTGTGCGGCCTGGGTGGTCTGTCCGCGCAGCCTGTGAGGATAGTAGGTGGCGACTTGACATGTCAGCTTTGTTGTGGCTGGCGTTCTATTCCCAGTGTAAGCCGGGCGGATAGGATGGTTATCCGCTCAGTTGACAGATTGTGTAGTTCGGTTCTGGAGTTCGCCAGCTTTGTGCAGACTAGTTTTTGTAACCGTTGGTGTTGAGTTCGCACCAGGGATGTCCGGTGGTGTGGACTTGGTTTGGATTTGGACCAAGTCTAGGTTGACTCAGTCCAGGAGGTCACGGGGTCTGCACGGGCTGTAGTTATGTCCACAGGCACGTGCAGACTGCTGCGCAGACCGCTTATGTGCGGACTGAAGTTTGTCCGCAAGTTTGCTGACTGATGTGATTTTCGCAGTGTCTGCCTGGTTATTGTCCTAGCTTGTGCTTTGGCAACAAGGAAGGATGGCTTGGTATCCAGCCTTGGTGGTGCGATCTTGCATTCTGGCTATACTTGCCTAGTTGCGCTGGTCTGGTTGTGTATATGTGGATATGCGGATATGCTTGGTACCCATCGCAATATAGGGCAGTGATCCTATCGGCTAGGGCGGTATTCACACTCTTCTCCGAGCCTATAAATGGTACACCCTTGTCACATCAATTACCACCGAATGAACAATAAGTGAACTCTCGGGTAGTTGCTGCAGACAGATTTTTCTAGTTGCGCGGTTTGGAGTATTGACCGGTTTGTGTTGTGCAGGTTGTGCGGATAGCGTTGGAAAGCTAGGGACTTGGTTCTGACTTTGGTCAGGGATAATGCAGACCCTATGGTTAGCAGCCGGCGGTTAGCAGCAAGCCGCGGTTTGGGACCAGACGGTCTTCTCTTCTGCAACTTGTTTCCTAGTTCAATAAGTTGTCCGCTTCTGGTGGTTTGGTTCAGTTCGGCAGCAGCAGTGCGCGAGATCTGGCGGCTAGGCAATCGTGCGGTTGGGTGGCTTGCAGATTGATAGTTAGAGTTCAGCATTAGAATAAAGGGCAGTACGCGCGGCTAGGTTATGGTTTGGCGACTTTGCAGTTTAAGCGAACTCTGTAGTGGTTAGCAGGAGAACCGACGGTTACTCTTCAAGTCCACACGGCTTGTTTTTGCCTTGTGTTTTTTTTTGCTTCCTTCGGGCACATTGACAATCATGTCTCGCCATGTATGCCTCACACTGTAAAGATTTTTTATAGTTCAAGTTTCTTGCTCTTCTGGTTGCATTTGGTTGCTTGGGCTCAGATTGATTGACTGTTCCTATGCTTGGTATGCCGTTTTCCTCTTATCACAAATTTTTACATGGTATCAGAGCAATCAGAGGCTGAGCAGTGATCAACCTTTAGTTTTGCCTTATTGCTTCTGAGAGTCTTAAGTAAACCATGGTGTTTGCAATGGAAGGTGCATTCGCAAGAGGTCTTGGAATTGAGCTTCTTACATCGACTAACTTCAAGAAGTGGAAATCGTGTATGGAGAGCTATCTTTTGGGCGAGGACATTTGAGAGGTCATTTGTAGAGACGAAAGGCAAGAGGTTACTGTTGTTGCAGGTGCTGAAGCAGTGAGAGCTTAGAGAAAGACAAATATGAAAGCAGAGTTTACTCTCAAGCGGGCTATCGCACCAGAACTCTTCGACCACATCATTGGATGTCAATCTGCTGCAGAGATTTGTACTTCCCATGACGGGTTGTTCAACAGGAAGAATGTAGCAAAGCTACAGTTCCTAGAGAATGAGTTGGCAAGGGACACTCAAGGAGATCTGCCCATTTCGACATTCTTCATGAAGATGGAGGACTTGTGCGCTGAGATTTTAGCGATGGACTCTGAAGAGCCTATTTCAGAGGCTAAGCTGAAGAGGCGCATAATCTGCAGCTTGCGGAAGGATTATGTGGCCTTTGTCACTTCTGTTTATGGTTGGACCACTCAGTTGTCTTTATTGAAGATGGATAACCTGCTGACTTCGCAGGAGAGCTTGGCAAGGCAGATGACTAGAGTTACTATTGTTGAAATTTGTGAAGTGGAAGTGGGTGACGGGACAGGCCGCGCGGCCTGTGGCGGACAGCTTTGGCGGACTGGGCGGACTGAGGTTTGCGGCCTGGTGAAAAGTCTGGTGGAAGCGGGCTGTGTTCTGAGCGGGTTGTTGCATGGAGTCCGCGGTTTGGTGCGGCCTGGTATCTGTGGATAGAGGGCTTGCGGACTGATGCTTTGCTCAGTGGTCGCGGGTGCAAGCTTGCGCTGTTGGCGGATTGGTTCGAGTTCGCGGGAAGCCTTGCGGACTGGTGTGTCCGCGGTTTGGGCTGTTGCGGACTGGGCCTTGAGCTTGGCTGAGGCCTTGTCAAGCTCAGGTGTTACAGCAGGTTTTGTTGTGGAGACCGGTTGGCGGACTGGTGTTTGGAGTCCGGGAGGAAGCTGCTGTGTTGGACAAGTGCGAGGATCTCGCGGACTGGTTGCGGTCTGTGTTAGGGTGTTTGGCGGACGGAACTTTGTGTCCGCCATGCTCGCACTGGCCCTTGATGGTTTTGGACTTGGTCACACTTGGTGTCAAGTTCATGGTGTCCGCCGTATCCGCGAAGTCCGCTGTGACCGGGCGGACTGTTGCTGTTTGCCTCTGGTCGTGGACTTGTGGCGGATTGAGGTGTGAGTCTTGCGGACTGCCTCGGGTTGGAGCGGACTGCCATTGAAGAGGGTGCTGTCCTGAAGCAGTTGGAGCTTTGCGGGCTGGTGCCTTGTCCGCTTAGCTTAGGCGGACTGGAGAGGGTTCGTCAACAGTTGCCTTGCTCCTGGCGGTTTCCTTGGTATCCGGCTAAGTCCATGCGGACTCAGCGGACGGTGGTTGTATTCGCGCGGACTGAGGGTGGTGTCGCTATCTCTTGGGCGGTGACCACACTCCTCACCTTGCCTATAAATAGGACCCCCCTGGCACATCTACAGTAACCTGAGTAACGTGAGTGAACAGTAATTTGGGTTGGGCGAGTGCTGCGGTCTGTGTTTTCCAGTCCGCGCGGATTGTTTCAGGCTGACGGTTTGCTGTGTGCAGGTCGCGCGGATAACTTCAAGGAGCCAGGAGTTTGGCTGTGACTTCGGTCAGTGCTTGGAAGTGTGCGGTCTCTGCGGACTCAGCAGGAGGTCGCTCTGCGGCTTGTCAGTTCTGTTTCAACTTTCCCTGCTTCAATAACCTGTCCGCCGGCTTCAGGCGGGTAGGGGAGTTCCTCAGTTCGGGTTCAGCAGGAGGCGAATAACGGTGTGTCCGCGCGGCCTCACGGTCTCGGCGGACTCCGTGGTATTCGGCGGATTGCAGCATAGCTTGGGCGGTCTCGGCGGTCTCGGCGACCTCGCGGTCTCGGAGGACTGGAGTGCTGTCCGCCCGGCTTGTTTTTTGGTTTCTTCTATTTACAGCTGTAATACTAGCGAAATCATGTCTCGCTATGTATGTCTCGGATTGTAAAGAAGTGAATGCATAATAAGACCTTCTTGTGCTTCCATTGTTTTGTTGGGTGCAACCTCTAGTCCTTGGGTTTTCCGCAGGTTCAGCGTGCGAACTGGGTAGTTCCGAAGATATTAATTTGGTGTTTGGGCTATCTTGCTGACCACGTTGAGAAAATTTAACATGGTATCAGAGCCAGGTTTCTGAGGTTGCGGAGGTTCAATTGCGTGAGCAGGGGTCAACCAGCGTTGTTACTCAGTGATTGAGTGGTGATCAACCTGTGTTGTTGCTCGGAGCTGCTGAAGGGTACCAACAGGTGATTGCAATGGAAGGAAGCTTAGCAAGAGGTCTTGGCATTGAACTCTTAACGCCGACTAACTATAAAAAGTGGAAGTCGTGCATGAAGAGTTATCTTCTAGGCGAGGAGCTGTGGGAAGTTGTCGGTGGAGACGACAGACAGGAAGTAACTGCTGCTTTCGGTACTGCTGAACAGGTGAGGCTCTGGAGAAGAACTAATGCTAAGGCAGAGTTCGTTCTGAAGAGAGTTGTCTCTCCGGAACTGTTTGATCACATCATTGGATGTGAGTCGGCTGCTGATATTTGGACAACCATTGATGAGTTGTTCAATAGGAAGAATGTGGCGCGACTTCAGTTTCTGGAGAATGAGTTGGCCAGGGCAACTCAGGGAGACCTTTCCATCTCCAAGTACTTCTTAAAGATGAAGAGCTTGTGTGCTGAGCTGTCGGCACTGGATCCTGATGAGCCTATCTCTGAGGCAAAGATGAAGAGGCACATTATCCGTGGCTTGCGGAAGGAGTATGTGGCCTTTGTTACATCTGTTCAAGGGTGGGCTACTCAGCCGTCTCTGCTGGAGCTGGAGAATCTGCTTGCCTCGCAGGAGAGCTTAGCAAGGCAGATGGCTGGAGTGAATCTGAATCAGGAAGGCAGCGAGGCTCTCTTCTCAGGCAAGAAGAAGGGATGGGAAGGGAAGAAGAAGAAGAAGGTGCAGGCCGCTGGTGAAAAGGAGACTTCAACTTCGTATCCGCCGGAGAGGAGCAATGCTCCTAAGGACTGGAAGAAGAATCTGAAGTGCTACCGGTGTCATCAGCGTGGGCACTTCAAGCGGGACTGCAAGGTCAAACTGCAGCCTGGGCATGCTGCGGGAAAGGAGGAAGCTTGCTCGCGAAGTGAAGAAGCAGAATGGGGAGGAGCTTTCATGACGGGCACTTGTGTCCGGGCCTTATCTGCTGAGGACTTCAACAGCGAGTGGATCATCGACTCGGGTGTGGTCATCACCTCACCGGAGACAAGTCGAAGTTCACCTCCATGCAGGCTTACTCAGGTAATGAAGCTATTATCACTGCTGATAATACTGTTTATGCAGTAGAGAAGGAGGGGGTCGTGTCTTTGGGTAGTGATCAGGGGCCACTCACGTTAAGGAGTGTGTATCACGTGCCGGGCATGAAGAAGAACCTCTTCTCGGTGACCAACGCGGTGGACGCTGGGTATCACGTTCTGTTTGGGCCAACAGACGTGAGGTTCCTTCGCAACGTATCAGCGGTGAAGGCTGATGTTGCTCATGTTGGGAGGAGGGTGAAGAATTTGTTTGTTCTTTCCACCAGTGCCTACGTTGATAGGATGAGGGCCAATGATAGTGCGGCTATCTGGCATGAGAGGCTAGGGCATGTTGGCATGGACAAGCTAAAGGCAATGGCGAGTAGAAGTCTGGTGAGGGGGTTGTCGATGTTGTCTTCCTTTGGTGATGGGCATGTTTGTGCGGGCTGTCAATACGGTAAGGCACATCGCCTTCCGTTTGATAAATCTCAAACAAGGAGCAAGAAACCATTGGAGTGTATTCATGGCGACCTGATGGGACCGACTGTTACTGCCAGCCTTGGTGGAAGCAAATACATGCTTGTCTTGGTTGATGACTACTCAAGGTATACTTGGGTGTACTTCTTAAAGGAGAAGTCGGAAGCCTTCCAGTTGTTCGTGGAGTTCAAGGAGTTGGTAGAAGGCCGGCTTGGCTTGCGGATTAAGAAGCTTAGAACTGATAACGGGGGGGAGTTTGTCTCCTCCGAGTTTTCTAACTTCTGCAGGAAGCACGGGATCCAACGGGAGCTTACATGTGCTCACACTCCACAACAAAATGGGGTAGCGGAGCGGAAGATCCGTCATTTGACGGAAACCTGCAAATGCTGGCTGCATGCGAAAGATATCCAAGGTCCTTTTGGGCGGAGGGAATGTCTTGTGCTGCATATGTTATCAACCGGATGCCACTCAGCCCTATCAACATGAAGACTCCTATTGAGTTGTTGCTGAAGGAGAAGCCGAGTGTTGGACACCTTCGGGTGTTTGGTTCAACTTGCTACGTGCATGTCCCGGATGCTTCACGAACAAAGATGGATGCGAAGGCAAGGAAACTTGTCTTTGTTGGCTATGATGAGCGGAAGAAGGGATGGAAATGCATGGACCCTGTGACGAAGAAGTTCGTGGTGTCAAGAGATGTTGTCTTTGACGAGCTGACGTCATATGGAGGTGGCTCGGTGGAGCCTACCGGAAGTAGCAAGGTTGAGGAAGCACCGGTGGAGGCTGCTGAAGGCTTGGAAGAGGAGCTTGCTGTTTCACCAGCAGCTCCTGTTGCTTCGAACTCCGAGGCTGAGCCTTCTGGCTCAGGAAGCAGGGGGAGCACTGCTCAATGCTTGCCCTAGGTAGGAGTGGAGCCTGAAGAAGCAACGGAAGCCATGAGCAAGGAGCCGTGTCTTCGGAGATCGAAGAGGGTGGTTAAGCCACCGGCTCGGTACTGTGATGGGAATGCAGTGAGCTTTGTCTCCTGCTTCTTTGCAGGTCCTCTGGATGAGCGAGAGCCTGCAAGCTTCAACGAGGCCACTGGAGTGAAGGAGTGGGAGGTGCCATGAAGGAAGAGATTGATGCTCTGAAGAAGAATGAAACCTGGGACCTTGTGCCCAAGGTTGATGACATTACTCCGGTTACTTGCAAGTGGGTATATAAGTTGAAGAAGAAGGCTGATGGGAGCATTGATCGATTCAAGGCTCGCCTGGTCGCTAGAGGATTCTCACAGCAGTATGGAGAAGACTATGAGGAGACATTCAGTCCAGTTGCGAAGATGACATCTGTAAGAGTGGTGATCGCCTTGGCTGCTAGCAAGGGATGGAGGTTGTGGCAACTTGATGTGAAGAATGCTTTTCTTTACGGAGAGATTGACAAGGACATCTTCATGGATCACCCGCTTGGTTTTGTCTCTGAAAGCATCCGGACTATGTCTGCAAACTCAGGAAGGCTCTCTATGGGTTGAAGCAAGCTCCTCGAGCGTGGTATGGGAAGATTGCAGAGTACTTGCAATTCTGTGGATACCTGGCTTCTAACTCGGACTCAAGCTTGTTCGTCAAGAAGAAGGGAGAGCTAAGAGTCTTGGTCCTACTGTATGTGGATGATATGATCATCACAGGGAACTCGGAGGAGGAAGTAGCAAGGCTCAGGGCAGAGCTTGCTATACGCTTCGAGATGAAAGACTTGGGAGAGTTGCATCACTTTCTTGGTCTGGAAGTGGAGAGGAAGGAGTGCGGGTTCTCATTAGCCAGAAAGGGTATGCTGATCGCATTGTGAAGCGGTTTGGCATGGGCGAAGGGAAGAAGTGCTCTACTCCACTGGAACCTGGGCTAAAGCTTCGACGAGATGAGGGAAGGGTGCTTAATGATCCCTTGGTGTTCAGGGCTCTTGTTGGGAGCTTGATCTATCTGACGATTACAAGGCCGGATATAGCTTATGCTGTTGGCCGAGTAAGTCGGTATATGGCTGAACCAAGGCAATCTCATCTAGTGGCGGCGAAGGGGATTCTGAAGTATGTCAAGGTGACTTCTGAGATGGGACTCCTCTATGGAAGGGATGCGGAGTTTGCGTTGCTCGGGTACACGGATGCTGACTATGGCGGTGATTCGGATGATCGAAGGTCTACTTCTGGTTATGTGTTCACTTGCGGTTCAGCTAGCATCTCGTGGTGTAGCAAGAAGCAGGACTCGGTGTCGGTTTCAACCACGGAGGCGGAGTATAAGGCTTCGGCCTTGGCTGCTCGGGAAACCGTTTGGTTGAGGAGGCTCATAGAGGATGTTCATGAAGAAGTGCAAGGGCCTACTTTACTCCGGGGTGACAATGAGAGTGCTCTCAAACTGGTAAACAATCCAGTGTGTCACGCCAGGACCAAGCATATAGAGATTGATCACCACTTCATCAGGGAGAAGGTGTTGGAGGGGTCTCTGCTGGTCGGGCATGTTCGGAGTGAAGATAATCTTGCTGACATCTTCACGAAGCCGCTGTCGAAGGGGCCCTTTGAACGCTTGCGCAGCTTGCTGGGCTTGGTCACCACTTCTCACTTCAAGGGGGAGTGTTGAAATTTGTGAAGTGGAAGTGGGTGACGGGACAGGCCGCGCGGCCTGTGGCGGACAGCTTTGGCGGACTGGGCGGACTGGGCGGACTGAGGTTTGCGGCCTGGTGAAAAGTCTGGTGGAAGCCGGCTGTGTTCTGAGCGGGTTGTTGCATGGAGTCCGCGGTTTGGTGCGGCCTGGTATCTGCGGATAGAGAGGCTTGCGGACTGATGCTTTGCTCAGTGGTCGCGGGTGCAAGCTTGCGCTGTTGGCGGATTGGTTCGAGTTCGCGGGAAGCCTTGCGGACTGGTGTGTCCGCGGTTTGGGCTGTTGCGGACTGGGCCTTGAGCTTGGCTGAGGCCTTGTCAAGCTCAGGTGTTACAGCAGGTTTTGCTGTGGAGACCGGTTGGCGGACTGGTGTTTGGAGTCCGGGAGGAAGCTGCTGTGTTGGACAAGTGCGAGGATCTCGCGGACTGGTTGCGGTCTGTGCTAGGGTGTTTGGCGGACGGGACTTTGTGTCCGCCATGCTCGCACTGGCCCTTGATGGTTTTGGACTTGGTCACACTTGGTGTCAAGTTCATGGTGTCCGCTGTATCCGCGAAGTCCGCTGTGACCGGGCGGACTGTTGTTGTTTGCCTCTGGTCGTGGACTTGTGGCGGATTGAGGTGTGAGTCTTGCGGACTGCCTCGGGTTGGAGCGGACTGCCATTGAAGAGGGTGCTGTCCTGAAGCAGTTGGAGCTTTGCGGGCTGGTGCCTTGTCCGCTTAGCTTAGGCGGACTGGAGAGGGTTCGTCAACGGTTGCCTTGCTCCTGGCGATTTCCTTGGTATCCGGCTAAGTCCATGCGGACTCAGCGGACGGTGGTTGTATTCGCGCGGACTGAGGGTGGTGTCGCTATCTCTTGGGCGGTGACCACACTCCTCACCTTGCCTATAAATAGGACCCCCCTGGCACATCTACAGTAACCTGAGTAACGTGAGTGAACAGTAATTTGGGTTTGGCGAGTGTTGCGGTCTGTGTTTTCCAGTCCGCGCGGATTGTTTCAGGCTGACGGTTTGCTGTGTGCAGGTCGCGCGGATAACTTCAAGGAGCCAGGAGTTTGGCTGTGACTTCGGTCAGTGCTTGGAAGTGTGCGGTCTCTGCGGACTCAGCAGGAGGTCGCTCTGCGGCTTGTCAGTTCTGTTTCAACTTTCCCAGCTTCAATAACCTGTCCGCCGCTTCAGGCGGGTAGGGGAGTTCCTCAGTTCGGGTCAGCAGGAGGCGAATAACGGTGTGTCCGCGCGGCCTCACGGTCTCGGCGGACTCCGTGGTATTCGGCGGATTGCAGCATAGCTTGGGCGGTCTCGGCGGTCTCGGCGACCTCGCGGTCTCGGCGGACTGGAGTGCTGTCCGCCCGGCTTGTTTTTTGGTTTCTTCTGTTTACAGCTGTAATACTAGCGAAATCATGTCTCGCTATGTATGCCTCGGATTGTAAAGAAGTGAATGCATATAATAAGACCTTCTTGTGCTTCCATTGTTTTGTTGGGTGCAACCTCTAGTCCTTGGGTTTTCCGCAGGTTCAGCGTGCGAACTGGGTAGTTCCGAAGATATTAATTTGGTATTTGGGCTATCTTGCTGACCACGTTGAGAAAATTTAACAACTATCTCTGAAGGAGACGGTGATGCGCTCTTCTCAGGGAAGAAGAAGAGATGGGAGAAGAAGAAGACTGATGTTGGTTATGGTCCTTTAACTTCTTATCAGCAAGAGGGGAGTGCTTCTCCTAAGCGTGATTGGAGGAAGAAGAAGGATTAGCTTAAGTCCTACAGGTGAAACCAGCCTGGTCACTTCAAGAAATATTGCAAGGTCAAGCTGCAGCCGGGGCATGTTGCAGACAAAGAGGAGGCCGGTTCCAGTGCTGAGGAAGTTGGATGGGAAAATGCATTCATGACGGGCACATGTGTCCATGCATTGTCCACCATCAAGTACAAAGATGACTGAATTGCGGACTCAGGGTGTGGTCACCACCTCATCGGGTACGAGTCGAAGTTTTCCTCTCTACACACGTTCTCAGGTAACGAAGCTATCATTACTGCTGATGATACAGTTCATGCAGTCGAGAAGGAGGGTGTCATTTCTTTAGGTAGTGATAATGGTCCACTCACCTTGAGGAGTGTATATATCGTACCTGGCATGAAGAAGAATCTCTTCTCGGTGACCAATGTAGTAAATGCAGGTTATCACATTCTGTTTGGTCCAACAGAAGTGAAGTTTCTCCACAACGTGTCAACGATTAAGGCTGATGTTCCTCATGTAGGGAGAAGGGTTAGGGACTTGTTTGTATTATCAACAAGTTCTTATGTTGATCGGATGCGGGTCAATGATAGTGTAGCTATCTGGCATGTGCGGCTGGGACATGTTGGGATGGACAAGCTGAAAGCCATGGCAGTGAAGAGCCTTGTGAAAGGCTTGCCTAGGTTGTCATCTTTTGGCGACGGTCATGTCTGCGCGGGGTGTCAATATGGAAAGGTTCATCGCCTCTCGTTTGACAAGTCGCAAACCAGGTGTAAAGCACCATTTGAGTGTATCCATGGTGATCTGATGGGGTCGACCGTCACAGCCAGCCTTGGAGGCAGTAGATGCATACTGGTCTTGATTGATGACTACACAGGGTACACTTGGATGTACTTTATGAAGGTGAAGTCAGACGTGTTCCGGTTATTTGTGGAGTTCAAGGAGCTAGTGGAGGGTCGGCTTGGCCTGCGGGTCAAGAAGTTGAGAACATACAATGGAGGTGAGTTCGTTTCAACTGAGTTCTCTAACTTTTGTAGGAAGCACAACATTCAAAGGGAGCTTACTTGTGCTCATACTCCACAACAAAATGGAGTAGCATAGGGAAAGATCCATCATTTGACGGAGACCTGCAAGTGTTGGTTTCACACCAAAGGCATTCCAAGGTCCTTCTAAGTGGAAGGGATGGTCTATGTAACTTATATCATCAATCGGATGCCTCTGAGTCCGATCAACATGAAGACTCCTCATGAGATGATGCTTAAGGAGAAACCTGGAGTTGGACACCTTCGGGTTTTCGGATCAACCTATTACGTACACATCCAAGATGCACTCAGAACAAATCTGTATGTTGTTGCAGTATGGAGGCCGGGCGGTCTGTTTTTGTTCGGAGTCCGGGCGGTCTGGCGGTTTATCTCAGCATCTTGTCTGTCGGGCTGTTGATGTTTGGCATCCCAGTGGTCTAGCAGTTTGTCTCAGGCGACTTGGAGACTGGCGGTCCAGTGGTCTCTTGTGGCGGCTTGTTCTCTGTGGTAGCTTGTTCTCTCGTTCTAGTAGTTGTCGAGCGACTTGTTCGGTTTGTTTATTTGTAAAGCCGCACATACTTCTAATTATTTAGTCTCACATTGCTTATTTGTAATCTCTCTCATCTCCTCCATTCTATAAAAGGGAGGTTATACCTTTGTAATACACACCTTATTTGCATAATAAAATTTGTTACTCCAAATTTTCGGCCTATTTATTTTCTGTTCGCACATGATATCAGAGGACTCGATCTTTTCCTCCTGATTCTGTGAGCCCTCTCTGTCCGCGCGGCTTATTTCTTCTTCTCGCGACCTTTCTTCGCGACTTGTTTCTTCTTCTCGCGACCTGTCTTCGTGACTTGTCTCTTCCACCGTCTTTCGCCCTGTTCGCGCGGTCTCTTTCGCTCCTAGTCGTTGCCCTTTGTGTGTGCGACCTCTTTGATTACTCTTTCTTCTCGTCGCGACCTGTTATTAAGTCGCCGCGTCCTGTTCTTCTTGTCGCGACCTGTGCCTAGTCGCCGCGCCCTCCTTTTCTAGTCGCTCCTCTTCCTACGTCATCGCGACTAGTTCTTAAGTCGTCGCGACCTGTTCTTCTTGCCACGACCTGTGCCTAGTCTTCGTGCCCACCTTTTCTACCTGCGACCTGCTATTTATCATCGCGACCTCTCCTTCTAGCCGTGACTTGTTCTTCTCACTGCTCTCTTCTATGGCAATCTCTGATATCTCCACCACCACCACTCCCATCGCCGCTCCTCCTCCTACTCATCCCACTCCTTCGGGTAACCGTGGAAACGTTTCCAAAATCATCGGTCCCAACTACCCTGATTGGAGTGTCTCCTTTACCTTCCTCCTCCGCTCTCAATGCAAACGTCATCATCTAACCGATGACCCTCCTCCGCATGATTCCCCTCTCTTTGACGACTGGGATGCCAGCGACGCTTATGTCCGTATATGGCTGTCTAACAGCATCTTTGATGAATGCCTACCTGTCATCCGTCATGATGAAACTGTCAAGGCTACTTGGCTTCATCTTGCCGCTCTATACTCCAAGGGGGCTCAGGCATCCCGCATCTATAATCTGTATGCGGACCTCTTTGCCCGCCCCTCCATGTCTCCTGCTACTGCTTACCAACAAGTTCAGGCTCTCGGAGACGAATTCTCCAAAATTGCCCCTTCTCTGCAGATCTTGCTTAGCAACACAAACACTTCCAGGAACTTTTGGTTGTGTGTTATCTTCTGTGACTTCTTGAGTTGTATGACATGATCCATCAACAAATCCTTGGCGAGGCAGAGTCTCCCACCCTGGATGTCACTGCTGCCCACATCGTCGTTGTTACATCTCTGCTACAACGTCCGTTGTTATCCTCCCCTCCTAAACCAGACAACTCAGCTCACCAAACTCAGCGAAGTGGCTCTGGTGGCCGCCACCTCCCATCTAGCGAACGTGGTGCTTCCCTCTTTCTCTGCTCTCACTGTGGCCGCATCGGCCACACGGTTGATCGCTGTTGGAAGAAACATCCTCATCTTCGACCATCTGGGGACGCTTCCACTTCTTCTTCGAAGTCGTCCGCCTTCGTGGTCACATCTTCAGATAGTGCCCACGTCGCTACTCAAGGTAAATGGTTGATCGACTCTGGTGCTACCGATCATATGACCGGCAATCCGTAATGTTTTTCTCTCCTAGAACAGCATGACCGGTTGCCCCAGGTCCTTGTTGCGGACGGCTCTCCCTCACCGGTTAATGGAACGGGTGTTGTTCAAGTCACTCCGTTTATTTTCTTGACGGACACCCTCTACGTGCCCAAGTTCCCTTGCAACTTGTTATCTGTTACCTCTCTTTGCAAACAACTACAATGCTCAATCACATTCACTTCTACTACTTGTTCTTTTCAGGATCCGGGCTCCAAGCGGACAATTTCTATTGGGACTGATAGTGGCGGCCTCTACTTCCTCGACAACGTTTATGCACTGTCCGCCTTCTCCTCCTCTTCTACTGATCTTCTCCAGTGGCACCTTCGTCTTGGTCATGCTCCTCCATGACTTCTTCGTCAGCTTCTGCCACATCTTCCTCCGCAGAGTCCTCCTCTAACCTGTGACGCATGCCAGCTTGGCAAGCATCACTGCTCGTCCTTCCCACCGAAGCATGGTCGTTGATCTTCTCGGCTGTTTGAACTTGTTCACTCTGACATCTGGGTTCCTGCTCCTACCCACAACATCGGTAGGTGTATTTCATATTTTGTAACACTTATTGATTATTTCTCTAGATGTACGTGGGTGTATATTTTAAAGGATCGCTCCAAACAATTTTTTGTATGGACATCATTTTATAATATGATTAAGAATCAGTTTGATATGTCTAATAAAATATTTCGCTCTGACAACGCCAAGGAATATCTTAGCACCGCTTTCTCTTCTTTTTGTATGCAACATGATATTATTCATCAAACTAGTTATGTCTAAACCTCACAATAAAATGAGGTGGCGGAACGCAAAAACCATCACCTTCTCGATGCCGCTCGCACTCTGATGACACAGATGCAGGTTCCTTGCTCCTATTGGGGCTACGCTGTCCTCATCTTTTGTTACCTCATTAATCTTATTTCGTCCACATTTCTCCACGGACAAACCTCATTCTCTATTCTATATCTTGGCAAGGAACTGTTTCCTCTCCCTCTGCGTATGTTTGGGTGCACGGCTTTTGTGCACAATCCTTCCACCCCTCATGACAAACTCGACTCACGTGCCACCAAGTGTGTCTTTTTTGGTTACTCAACTACTCAAAAAGGATACTGTTGTTTTGATCCCGTTCTTCGTAAGCAATACGTATCCGCGAATATGACCTTCGATAATGCGTCCTATTTCTCTTTTGACCCCTCTCCCTCTCCAGTTCTTTCGTCTTCTCCCACCGTCCCCACCACCACGTCTACTCCCATCGAAATTTTCCAACCATCGCCTCCACCATCTCCTCCTTCCCTCTCTCCCTTATCACCACTGCTCTCTCCCTCCTCTCCGGATTCATCTCTCTCCACTCTCGGGCCAGCTCTCTCCGCTAGGGATGCTCCCGTTATTGAGGAACACGCCGACCTGGATCTTCCCATTGCTCTTCGCAAAGGGGTGCGGACGTGTACCCAGTACCCGCTGGCTGCTGTTGTTTCATATGATCGTCTCACTCCTTCTCGCAGGGCATTTGCATTGGCTATCTCTGCCACTGCCACTCATCGCACCTACCGGGAAGCTCTTGTTGTTCCTCATTGGAATGCCGCCATGGATGAGGAAATTGCTACCTCACTGAACAGGGTACCTGGACCCTTGTCCCTCCCCCTTTGGGCACTAATGTGGTTGGTTGTCGCTGGGTCTTTGTTGTGAAGTTCTGTCCGGATGGCAGCGTGGATCGATACAACGCCCGCCTGGTTGCCAAAGGCTTCACTCAGACCTATGGTGTTGATTACTTTGACACCTTCTCTCATGTTGCTCGTCTCAGCACCATTCGGGTCCTTCTCTCTGTAGCTGTCAACAGGGATTGGCCCATTTCATAGCTGGATGTTAAGAATGCTTTTCTCTATAGTGATCTTCATGAAGATGTTTACATGGAGCAACCTCATGGGTATGTTGCTCGGGGCGAGACACGAGTATGTCGGCTGAAGAAGGTCATCTATAGCCTAAAGCAAAGCCCTCAGGCTTGGTTTGACAAGTTTAGCGGCATTGTTGCGGCCATTGCTTTTGCAAGAAGTTTAGCCGATAACTCCCTATTCGTTCGCAAAATCACCTCGGGTCTGGTAGTTCTTGCGGTATATGTGGATGACATTCTTCTTACTAGCAATAACCAGGATGGGGTAACTTTGACAAAGAAACACCTTCGTCAACACCGGGTCACAAATGATATAGGCTCCCCAAAATACTTTCTGTGGATTGAAATCTCTAGGAATTCCAACTCTATGTTCCTTTCCCAACGGAAGTATGCTCTTGATCTTCTAAAAGAAGCAGGGTTGACTGGTGTTAAACCTGCCTGATGTCCCATGGTTGCTGGAGAAGACAAAATGTGGACAGATGACTCGCCTCTTCTATCCGATCTTACGAGGTACCGGCGACTGGTCGACAAACTCATTTATCTCACGGTAATCAGACCCGACATCTCTTGTGCTGTGGGCAAGGTGAGACAATTCATACAAGCTCCTATGGAGTGTCATCTACAATCTGCCCCGAGGATATTGGAATATGTTAAAGCAGCGCCAGAGAAAGGACTCTTTTTTCAGAAGAATGGTCACTTAAGGGTTGAAGCATACTCAGATTCAAGCTATGCTGATGACAAAGGTGACCGCAAGTCAATATCAGGTTTCTCCACATTTGTTGGAGGAAATCTTGTGAGCTGGAAGAGCAAGAAACCGTCAGTGGTCTCCAGGTCTAGTGCAGAAGCGGAATATCGTAGCATGACATCAACCACATGTGAGTTGAAATTGTTACAAGCTCTCATGCTTGACTTAGGATAGGTCTACAATTATCCTCTTCCTATGTTTTGTGACAACAAGTCCGCGATATACATCTCCAAAAATCCGGTCTTTCATGACAGAACAAAATACATAGAAGTCGACTGTCATTTTATTCGGGAAGAGATCTTGAAGAAACAGATTTGTACTTCATTCGTCACTTCCGACAACGAGTTGGCAGACATCTTCACCAAGCTGGTGTCCGCTTCCTTTTTCCACATTTGTGACAAGCTGGGCATGATTGATATCTATGCTCCAGCTTGAGGGGGAGTGTTGCAGTATGGAGGTCAGGCGGTCTGCTACTGTTCGGAGACTGGGCGGTCTCGCAGTTTATCACAGCGGCTTGTCTGCCGGGCTATTGCTGTTTGGTGTCCCAGCGGTCTAGCAATTTGTCTCAGGTGACTTGGAGACCGGCGGTCTAGTGGTCTCATGTGGCGTCTTGTTCTCTATGGCAGCTTGTTCTCTCCTTCTGGTGGTGGTCGAGCGATTAGCCGGCTTGGCTAACCGCACGACTTGTTCGGTTTGTTTATTTGTAAAGCAGCATATAGTTGTAATTATTTAGTTCCGCATTGCTTATTTGTAATCTCTCTCATCTCTTCCATTATATAAAAGGGAGGCTATACCTTTGTAATACACACCTTTTTTGGATAATAAAATTTGTTACTCCAAATTTTCAGCCTATTTGTTTTCTGTTTGTACAGATACAAAGGCAAGGAAGCTTGTCTTTATGGGCTCTGACGAGCGGAAGAAGGGGTGGAAGTGTCTGGATCCAGTGACGAAGAAGTTCATTGTTTCGAGGGGCGTGGTCTTTAGTGAGTTGACGTCATATGGAGGTGGCTCCTCTGTGGAGCTGAAGGAGAGCGAGTCAGATGGCGAGCAGGAGGAGGCTGCTAAGGATCTTCTAGTAGAGCTGTCTGTATCACTAGGAGCTCCTGTGCGGCCTGGTCGGCCTGTCCGTGCGGCTTATACGGACAGTAGGTGGCGGCTTGATAGGTCGGGTTTGTTGTGGCTAGCGGTCTGTTCCCTGTGGAAGTCGGGCCGATAGGATGGTTATCCGCTCAGTTACCGGATTGTGTAGTCTGGTTCTGGAGTTTGTCGGCTTTGTGCGGACTAGTTTTTGTATCCGCTGGTGCTGAGTTCGCACCAGGGTTATCCGATGGTGTGGACTTGGTTTGGATTTGGACCAAGTCCAGGTTGGCTCAGTCCGGGAGGTCGTTCGGTCTGCGCGGGCTGGAGTTGTGTTCGCAAGCCCGTGCGGACTGAAGTTTGTCCGCAAGTTTGCGGACTGATGCGGTCTCCGCAGTGTCCACCTTGTTGTTGTCCTGGCTTGTGCTTTGGCAATTAGGCGGGCTAGCTTGGTATTCGGCCTTGGTGGTGCGATCTTCGCGGTCTGGCTATTCTTTCCTAGTTGCGGCGGTCTGGTTGTGTATCCGCGGATATGCGGATACTCTTGGTACTCGCAGCGAGATAGGGTGGTGATTACACTCTTCTCCGCGCCTATAAATAGGACTCTCATGTTACATCAATTACCACCAAATGAACAGTAAGTGAACTCGCGGATAGTTGTTGCGGACAGTTGTTGCGGACAGATTTTTCTAGTTGCGCGGTTTGGAGTGTTGATTGATTTATGCTGTGTAGGTTGTGCGGAAAGCGTTGGAAAGCCGGAGACTTGGTTCTGAATTTGGTCAGGGAGAGTGCAGACCCTGCAGTTAGCAACCAGCGGTTAGCAACATGTCGCGGTTTGCGACCAGGCGGTCTTCTCTTCTGCAATTTGTTTCCCAGTTCAATTAGATATCCGCTTTTGGCGGCTTGGTTCAGTTCGGCAGCAGTAGTGGGTGTGATCTGGCGGATAGGCAACCGTGCGGTTAGGCGTCTTGCAGAACGGCGGTTAGAGATCAGCATTGGAATAACAGGCAGTCCGCGCGGCTAGGTTGTGGTTTGGCGACTTAACAGTTCCACGGACTCCGTAGCGGTTAGCAGCAGAGCCGGCGGTTACTTTTCGAGTCCGTGCGGCTTGTTTTTTGTCTTGTGTTTTTTCTGCTTCCTTCGGGTACATTGACAATCATGTCTCGCCATGTATGCCTCGCACTGTAAAGTTTTTTTATAGTTCAAGTTTTTTGCTCTTCTGGTTGCATTTGGTTGCTTGGGCTCAGATTGGTTGAATGTTCATGCGCCCGGTGTCCCGTTTTCCGCTTATCACATATTTTTACACTTCGTAGGATCGCGGGTTGTAGGGTTATATTTTATCCCGCACAATGAGAATTATGCATTACTCGTACCAAATTATCTCCTAAAAAGTAAGCGGCACTACTTGCATTTCATAGATTCACAAAAAAGAGTTACAGGGCTTCTTCATATTGCATTACTTCATACAAAATAAGGGCTTATATAGTCATTCAAAAGTACATTCTAACTTAATATTAATAACTTGTCTTGATGGTTCTTTTCAGAAATAAGGGCTGCTCGGGCGGTAAGGGGAGACGACGCTGCTGGATCTTGATACTTCAACTGTTATGGTTTGTTAAGGTCATAACCTGCTTTTGATTACCCTTCAACACCCTCTCATAATCACAGTAGGTCTTTTGTGAAAAATTGGATTATGTGCATGAGCGATGACTGATGTATTGTCCACTAAAATCCCAACGGTTTCCTCTTATTTTCCCAGAACTTCTTCTAACAACCTCTTGAGCCAAACTCCCTCTCTAGCCAAACTTCACTTAATGATGAGTACTCTGCCTCTATTGATGGCAATGCCACTGAATTTTTTTTGCAAGAACACCGGGAAATAAGCTTATTGTCGATAAAGAAGATATGCATACTGGTGCTTTTATGATCATCTGAACACCCTCCCAATCACTCTCTGAATATCCAGGAAGTTGATTGGTTTAGACTCTGTTTGGGGGGACTTATTTTCACTGGTCAAACGGTTACGACCGCATGAACCGGACTTAATTAAGGTCCGATTCATGCGGTCGTAACCGCTTGACCGGTGAAAATAAGTCCCCCCAAATGCAGCCTTAATCTCTTTTATACTATATTCCATATTCTCTGGTTCCATTCAAGTAATGAAAAATCCTCTTAGCTGCAATGAGGTGTTTGATGCTTGGTGAGCTCATGAATCTTGACACAGTAATTACAAGAAATTCTAAATTGGGATGAGTGTTATAGATAAATGAGGGATCCTACTAAACTTCTATATTCTTCTGCATTGTGCTTCTCCTCACCATATTGCTTTTTTATTTTTTTTTCATGGATAACAAGCGGTGTTGCAACGGGCCTGGAATTTTCCATTACAAAATGCTCGAGCAGATCTTTGAGATACTTGCTTTGAGTGATAAGTAATCCGGAGGAATCTTTTCCAATTTGTATTCCCATGAAATCTTTGACTTTGCCGAGATCAGTCATTTCAAATTCTTGTTCTACGTTGATTTTAATGTGTTGGATGGAGTTAATGTTGAGTTTGCCAAGTGAAATGCACGGTGATGTCCAAACGTGAGTTACAACTCCTTAAAAGGGGTGGTTTTGTCCTGCACCATCTAGCGTGCTCCTTAGTCCTCGGTGTATAAGCGGGGTGGTCACTACTCCCCTAATCGCATGGTTTTGGAGAGTGACGTCACAATGTTTTACAGTTAAAGCATGATCCAATGATCAGAAGGATATCATCAATTGTTGAAATTTGTGAAGTGGAAGTGGTTGACGGGACAGGCCGGGCGGCCTGAGCGGACAGAGTCGGCAGACTGGGCGGACTGGGCGGACTGCGGCCTGGTGATAAGTCTAGTAGAAGCTGGCTGTTCTGAGCGGTTTTGTGCGGTCTATGTCTGCGGCCTGGGCGGACTACTATCTGCGGAATAGGGCGGTTGTTGGGTACATTGGTCAAATGTACCTGATTTGAAGAAGCCTCACCCAACTCAATGATATACATCAAAATGTATTTGATATATGTTGAGTTTACTTGTGCAGGTTAAGAAATCACTGCACTGAAGCAAAAAGTTTCTAAGTCCATGTGTCGACACCCAGAGGGAAAGTGTCGACACTTGAGAAAGCTTGTGTCGACACCCAGACAAGCAGTGTCGACACTTGGAGTCATTGTGTCGACACCTGCGATGCAGAGTCGACACCAGACAGAAAGTGTCGACACTTGGAGCTGTGTCGACACTCAGTGAAGAAAAGTGCAGATAGAATGTGTCGACACAAGGAGCTGTGTCGACACTCAGTGAAGCTGTGTCTACACCAGAAAGTGTCGACACTTGGAGCTGTGTCGACACTCAGCAAAAGTCTGCAGAGACTAAGTTAAAGTGTCGACAATCAGAACAATGTGTCGACACTCAACAGAAAGAGTCAGAACTTGAAGAATGTGTCGACACCCAGCACAATGTGTCGACACACAACCAGAAGAGTCAACACATGAAGCAAGTGTCGACACCCAGCACAATGTGTCGACACTCAGCTAAAGACTCTACACTTGAAGAAAGTGTCGACACAAGGAGCTGTGTCGACACTTAGCAAAGATCAGAAAGATCAACAGAATTATTCTAAGTACAAGTGTCGACACTAAGGGAATGTGTCGACACTTAGCTGAAGTCTCAACAAGAAGAAGGTGTGTCGACACAAGGAGCTGTGTCGACACTCAGCATGTATCGACATTGAAGACTATGTGTCGACACCAAGAAGCAGTGTCGACACTTGACAGATTCAACACAAGAAGATGTGTCGACACAAAGGAGATGTGTCGACACTTAGAAGAATTCAGCAAAAGCTAGAAGAACAAGTACTTGTGTCGACACTCAATTTTAGTGTCGACACATGCAGAAGAATCTGTGTCGAGACATACAAGGAGTTGTGTCGACACCTTGTAGACTTGTGTCGACACTTACACAACATGTGTCGACACTTGGACTATAAGTGTCGACACTTAAAGACAGAAAGTCTCGACACTTACAGACAGTTAGAGATTTTCAAGAAGTGACTGGATGACTTGACAGCTGTCGTTCCAGCCGGTCTACAGTAACTGTCAGAGATGTCAGAAGTCAGTTATGAACCGGACCAGCCGGTTACCATGAAGAAGGCCTATAAATAGGCACCCACAGTTTACAGAAACTGTTGTTGAAGTTATTGATCAGATTATTGGTCAAGAGTTCAGTTTGTTGAAAAACAAATTATTGAAGTGGAACCAAGAGTATAAACACAAGAAGATCTTGCAGTGCAAGTGCAGATCTAAGAAGTTGGAGAGAGAGGGCTCCTTCCAAGAAATCAGCCACTGGAACTAGGCTGAGAAGAAGGATTCAGATTCAATTCTGAATCTTAAGAAGCAGAGGTCAAGGAACTACTGCAGGAGGATTCAGTCTTATTCAGTTCTACTTAAGAAGCTTTGAAGAAAGCTAAGTCAGAGTGAATCCAGCTGAGTTCTTCCAAGAACTCATCAAGAAACTCTCAACTCCTCTCTTTCATTTCTGAGTTGTTGAGTTGAATTTTGTAAAACTTTTTTATCTTGTAGGATCCTTTGGATCTGAGTGAATTGTAAGCCTATAACTATAAAGGCTGAGGGTAGGGCTTGTTAGCCTGAGTGTAGGAGATTGAGATCTCTGAGTGTAGGTCTTGTTGGCTAAGTGTAGGCCTTGGTTGGCTGAGTGTAGGCCTTGGTTGACTGAGTGGAGGCCTTCATTGGCTGAGTGTAGGCTTTGGGATAAAGCTGAGTTGTAAGGCTTTGTGCCTGAGGTGTAGGAACCAATTTGGGTTCTGAGACAGTGGAGGAGTTTGGCCGAATCTAGTACACTGCTAGATAGGCGAAGGGGGAAAGTGGATGTACCCATATCTTGGGGAACCACTATAAACCACTGTGTTGTGCTGTGATTGTGTTGTGTATGCTGTGAATGCTTTGTGATTGCTGTGCAAAAGTTATAAATCTGTGATAATAAACTGTTTGCTGCCAGTAAAGTTAGAAAAGGATTAGGTCACCTATTCACCCCCCCCCCCTCTAGGTGTTTAGGTACCATATCTTTCAAGTGGTATCAGAGGGAGGTTCCTCAAAAAGGACTAACAGTCTCAGGAGATCCTGTTTGGCAGATTCAGTGTAAGACAAAACACAGTTTCAAGAAATTCAAGAAAATCAAGAAACATGGGTTCTTATGAGAATCACAAGGAATTGGGTTCCATGAAATTACCCATATGCAGGAAAGAGATCTTTGGGATCTGAAAAGAAAGGGTAAGGCTATTTATGGAAGCCTCTGACCCTAGAATCTACATCACAGTTAAGGAAGGGCCTTATGTGCCAATGAAGATTTCAGTATTGGATGCAAATCAGAGAACTCCAAAGGATTTCTCTGAGATTACAAAGGATGAGATTGTCCTAGCCACAATGGACAAGAGGGCACAGAACATAATAGTGAGTGCCATTGATGATGCAACTTTTCAGAATCTTATACACTGCAAGACAGCTAAAGAGATGTGGGACACTCTTATAGTGTATATGGAAGGATCTGAAGAAGTTAGGCAAGATAGAAAATCCTTGCTAAATCAGGAGTATGAGAGCTTTAGACAAGTTAAAGGTGATAGCATAACTGAGTGCTACAAGAAGTTCTACAGAATAGTTAATGAACTCATGTCTTATGGAAGAGAGTTCAGTAACTATGAACTAAATGACAAGTTTCTAAGGTCCCTAACCAAAGATTGGGACACAAAGATCTGTGCCATAAGAGAAATGGCTAAGTTGGGAGAAATTCCTCCTCCTACACTGTTTGGCAAGTTATTGTCATATGAGATGCAATTGACAGTGAGGAAAGAGGAGGAGAAATCAACAAGGACTGAACACAAGGAAAGATTAGTTGCTTTCAAGACAGAAGTTTCCAAAAAGTGCAGGAATAAGTCATCAACTCTACCTCCAAAGGTAGTTGATTCAGAGTCTGATGAGTCAGTCAGCACAAAGAGTGAGAGCAGTGAAAGTGATGAAGACTTTGCTGCCTTCACTAGGCACTTTCAGAAATTATTGAAGAAGAAACAATGGAGATCAAGACCTTCTTCTTCAAAGAGAAAGGAAGTCTTTTATCAGGAGAAAAAGCCTTCAAAGAAAGACAGGAAGAGGACAAAGTCAAGCAAGGTAACTGGATCAAAGATAGTATGATATTGCTGCAATAGACAGGGCCATGTTATTGCAGATTGTCTAGAGAAGAGAAAGGAATCTGGTGACAGGAAAAAGACTCACTTCAAAGGAAAGAAAGAGAAGTCTTTTGTAGCCAAGAAAGAGAAGACTCTATCAGATATCTCCTCTTCAGAAACTGAGTCTGAGGCTGAAGCCTACATAGGGCTGTTTGCTGAAGAAGAAGAGGATGAATTCATGCAGATTATGGAGTCTATTTATGAACAAGAAGATAGTCAATGGCAAGGGCTAATGGCTTTGACAGAGAGTGCCAAAATCCTGGAGCAGCCAGGACCCAGTCAGGTACAAGGTTCATGTTCAAGTTCAGTTTCTTGTTCTAGTTCAGATTCAGATTCTTCTTCATCAAGTGATGAGAATGTATCTGAGTCTGAGGATGATATTCATCAGCTTATAGATGAATATAAGGTGCTGTTACAAGCTTACAAGAAAAGTAAATCCCTAGCCAAAAGTCAGGCAAAGGAAATTGCTGATCTTAAAGCTGGTGCAACAGATTTTGAGAAGCAGTTTGATCAAAAGTTGAATGAGATAGCTAGGCTGAAACACATTACAGTGATTCAGATGGGTACTATATCATTTAAGAATGATCAAATTAAGAGTCTGGAGATCAATCTTCAGAAGGATAAGGACTTAGTTGTTAGGTTTTCTAAACCTAAGTCAGTGTTACCTTTAATTGATTATTTTGTTCATCAAAAAGGCAAGGCTGGACTGGGCTTTATTAGACCTGCAAGGACTGAGAAGTCCAAGTCTAAGTCCAAGGGCAAAGCCCCAGCATTCAACAAGACTGTTGTAGATAATACAGCAAAGGATGTACCTAAGCAAAGGTACAACAAGTTTGAATGTTGGTGCTGTGGCAAAATTGGCCACTTTGCAGTGGACTGTTGGCACAATGCCAGTGCCAAGGTGACTAGCAAGCTACCTGTTGGAAAGCCTGCAGGGAGCTTTGTCAGATTGCAGACTAATAAATACCAAGGACCCAAGAATTCTTTGGATTCTAAGGTCCATTAATCTGTTTTGTAGGTAAGTCCAAGTGGCCATACCCCTACATGGTACTTGGACAGTGGATGTTCCAGACATATGACTGGAACAAGAAGATTACTAAAGGACTATATTCCAGTAAAAGATGGTCCAAAAGTAACCTTTGGTGGTTCTGAAAAAGGAATCATCAAAGGATTTGGTAACATTTCCACAAACTTAGTTACCATTACTCAAGTGGCTTATGTTAAAGGGTTGAAACACAACCTAATAAGTATAAGTCAATTAAGTGATGTAGGGTATGACATCTCTTTTGTTAAAAATGGTTGGCATATCAAGAGGTCAAGTGATCAAGAGATCATTTTGACTGGTTATAGGAAGAGGAATGTCTACTGCCTAGACATTATGGTTGAGAACAATGGTTCTCCAGTTTGTCTTGTAGCTGATGAGACAGTCTCTCATTGTGTCAAATGGCACAAGAGGCTTGCCCATCTTAACTACAAGACTATTAGCAAACTCTTTAGCAAAGAGTTGGTGAGGAATGGTCCTCAAGTTAAGTGTGTCAAAGATGGTATTTGCTCAGCTTGTCAAAAGGGCAAGCAGACTAAATCCACCTTTAGAAGCATTGAGAACAAAGATGTTGTGAGGTGTTTATACCTTTTGCATATGGATCTCTTTGCTCCAATGCCAGTTCACAGCTTAGGTAGGAAGGTCTATACCTTTGTAGTTGTAGATGACTACTCAAGGTTTTCCTGGGTGTTCTTCTTAAGACAGAAATCTGAAACACCTAGTGTCTTCTATAGCTTTGTCAAGCAAATTCAGAATGAACTAAATAGTACAGTGGTCAAAATTAGAAGTGATCATGGTACTGAATTTCAGTCTGATAGCATGACAAAACTGTGTGAAGACTTTGGGATATTTCAAGAATTCTCTTCACCTAGAACACCTCAGCAAAATGGCATTGCTGAGAGGAAGAATGGAACCTTGATAGAGGCTGGTAGGACCCTACTTAGTGATACATCACTGCCAGAGTATTTCTGGGCTGAAGCAGTTAACACTGTATGCCATGTTATAAATAGGGCTACCATCACTAAAAGGTTTAACAAGACCCCCTATGAAGTTGTGAAAGGCAGGAAACAAAACCTATCCTATTTTAGGATCTTTGGTTGCAAATGCTTCATACTTAACAATGGGAAGTCTTACTTAACTAAGTTTGCTGCCAAGTCCCAAGAGGGAATTTTTGTTGGGTACAGCAACAATAGTAAGGCTTATAGAGTCTACAACTTGACTACACAAGTTGTAGAAGAATCAGTGCATGTAGTTTTTGATGAGACAAAACTTATTAATAATGAGTTGTCTAGTAGTGTATGCAGCCACACAGGTTTGACAAAGAAGATGAACAAGCTTACTATAGAAGAGGTGCCTGCTGCAAGACAGCAAGTAGAAGTCAGTAGCTGTTGTCTAGGGGGAGAACTACATGTGCCAATTGCTGAAGAATTACAAGGAGTACAGCATGATGCAGATGCTGAAGTGGTTCAACCAGAAGAAAGATTGCCTCCAGCCAACAGGCATCTAAGAGATCATCCAGTAGAGCTGATTATTGGAGATCCAAGACAAGGAGTACAAACCAGGAGTAGAAACATGAATGCAGCAATCTATTCCAGCTTTCTGTCACAAGTTGAACCTAAGAAGTTTGAAGAAGCAATACAAGATCCACAATGGACTGAAGCAATGCAAGAAGAGCTTAATCAGTTCAAGAGGTGCAAGGTTTGGGAATTAGTTCCTAAACCTAAAGATCAAAATGTAATTGGGACTAAGTGGATCTACAGGAATAAGATGGATGAACAAGGGGTCATCATTAAGAATAAGGCTAGACTGGTTGCTAAAGGATATAGGCAAGAAGAAGGTATTGACTTTGATCAAACCTTTGCTCCAGTAGCCAGACTGGAAGCCATAAGAATGTTCTTGGCCTATGCAACCTATCAAGGATTCAAGGTATACCAAATGGATGTCAAGTCAGCATTCCTAAATGGTAATTTGAAAGAAGAAGTCTATGTGGAGCAGCCTTCAGGTTTTGTTGATCCAACTCTACCTCATCATGTCTATAGACTTAGGAAAGCTTTATATGGGTTAAAGCAAGCCCCTAGGGCTTGGTATGAAACCCTATCTAGTTTTCTCATTGAGAACAAGTTCTCAAGGGGGAAAATAGATAAGACTCTATTCCTTATGGAATCTAGAGGGAAAGTTATACTAGTCCAAATATATGTAGATGACATTATATTTGGGTCTACTGAAAGCAGCCTTTGCAAAAAGTTTGCAAAACTTATGCAAGGTCAGTTTGAGATGAGTAGTATGGGAGAGCTGAAGTTTTTCTTGGGTCTCCAAGTTAAACAGACTGAAAATGGTTTGTCCATATGTCAGTCCAAGTTCACCCTAGAACTCATAAGGAAGTATGGTATGGATTCATCCAGTACCATGAAGACTCCTATGGGGTCAAGTATGTCTCTTAGCAAGGATGATGCAGGGAAACCTGTAGATGAAACCTTGTATAGAGGGATAGTTGGCTCCCTATTATACTTGACTGCTAGTAGACCTGACATCATGTATGCTACATGTGTTTGTGCCAGGTATCAAGCCTTCCCTAAAGAGTCTCATTTGACAGCAGTCAAAAGAATATTGAGATATCTAAATGGCACTCCCTATCTAGGCCTCTGGTACCCTAGGAATGGAGATTTTGATCTAACAGGTTATTCAGATGCAGACTTTGCAGGATGCAAAGAGGATAGAAAAAGTACTACTGGAACCTGTCAATTCCTAGGAGGGAGATTAATTTCATGGAGTAGCAAGAAGCAAACCAGTGTGGCTATCTCCACAGCTAAGTCAGAATATGTGGCTGCAGGAAGTTGTTGTGCTCAACTTCTGTGGATTCAACATCAGCTAGAGGACTGTGGATTTCAGGTAAGTAGAACTCCACTTTTATGTGATTCTACAAGTGCTATTTCAATAGCTAATAACCATGTATCTCATAGTAGAACTAAACATATTGAAATTAAATATCATTTTCTTAGGGAGCATGTAGAAAGAGAAGATATTTTACTTGAATATGTTAATACAGATAATCAGATAGCTGATATGTTTACTAAGCCCCTAGAAGAAGCTAAGTTCAATAGATTCAAAATTGAACTGGGAATGATAAACTTAGAATAAGTTTACAGAATTGAAAATTGGCTAAGTAAAAAGGTGTCGACACATAGACAAGTCTATGTCGACACAGAATAGTGGTGTCGACACTTCAGGAAAAAGGTGTCGACACATCTAGGATGTTGGTGTCGACACTTCAGAATGTTAGTGTCGACACATGTCAAGTAGGTGCCGACACATCCAATGTGGTGTCGACACTTAAGTTTTACTCAGAATTTTCTAAGTAAAGTCTCGACAATGTGTCGAGATATGTTGTGTCGACACATAACCAAGTGTCGACACATAAAATTTGTTGACTAAACTTGTGTCGACACATGTGTGTCGAGACATTATAAGTCAGTGTCGACACTTATTGCCTGTGTCGACACATTTTAAGATAGCTGTCCCGCCTGTTCATCTTCAAAATTAGACAGGTATAAATAGGGTTCTGTCTTTGTTTGTCGACATGCTTTCAAAGTTTCGAGACCAAAACTACAGTGTCGACACCTCTCTTTTCTAAAGACAAATTCTCCAAACCCTAATGGCTCCTAAGCTTGAGGAAAATGTTAACGAGGGTTATGAGCTTGTGCGCGGCGCGTTCGACGATGCAGATGCAGAAATTCAGGCTGTAGTAACCCTAGTCTCCAATTTTGGACTAGAATTTCTCTTGTCTGAACCTACAAAGATTTGGAAGAAGGAAGTGCTTGAATTCCTTAATGGAGCTGCAGTCGATGAATCTGGATTCAGACTCAAATCCAGAGTTCATGGGACTAAGGTCAAGGTTTCACCAAAGAATCTGAGGAAGGTGCTCCAGCTACCCAAAATTCAAGATGAAGAAGAGGTTACTGCTTCAAAGACCAGGGAAGCTTTAACCTGGTGTGGTCTTGATCCTAAGATGAAGATAGGATCTGTATTCAACAGAAAAGGCATGAATAACCAAGGAAAGTTCATGTCTGAAATTGTGGGAAAAGTCTTACTCAGCAAGACTGGAGGGCATGACAGAGTGTCTGCCTATATGTTTGAAATTATGACAAGGATAATCTTTACTCTAAGAACAGACTGGTCTCAAGTGATTTATGAAAATATTAAGGAGAGTCTGAAGAAACCCAACCTGGGCAGAATACTTAGTCTCTACCTAGCTGGTACCATACCAGAAGTCATGAGTACAGCTGCAGGAAGCAAGATCAACCACATGAGGAAGATGGATCAAAGGATATTTTCCAGATGGGACAGGGTGTTGTCCACGGACATATCAACTCCAGAGAAGACAATTACTGAGAAGGAGATTCCTCCTAAGAAAAAGAGAAAAACTGCTCCAGTGACACAAGAGTCCTCCAGCAGTTCTGGGAGTGAAGAACATGTTGTCTTCACTCCAGATGACCAAGAAACAGAGCCTGCAGAGAAGACCCCTGCTGCTCAAGATAGTGCTGAGATCCAGGGGGAGCTACCACAGGCTAGCCCCATCCACAGGGATCAAAGCCAAGGGGAGCCTCCAGTTGTAGAAGCACCATCTACACTGGACAGTGAGCAAGCCACCATCATCATCCAAGAGGTACTCACTGACCTAAAAACTTTAGAATATCTTATAGAAGATGCTGATTTGTTTGATGTTCCTCAGCAAACTCAGCTGTCTAGCCAAGAACCAGATGTTGTTATCCAAGACACATCTGTTGTACTAGAAGTGGTTCCTGATCAAGTAATTGAAGAACCAAGAACTTCTTCAGCTTCTTCACCCCCTGAATTCACCATGGAAGATTTATTTCTCAATCTAGATCAAGCTGATTTTGACATGGACAAAGAAGCTGCTGGAAGAGATACTGCTGCTGCTGAGGGGGAGCAAATGGAAGATCTGGAAGAGCCTATCAGGCCAGACACTGAAAAGGCACCTGAAGTGCAGAATGAAAAACCACAAAGCCCTAAGGATAGGGTTGAGATAGCCAGCACTTCTGCCTCTGAAGATGAGGAGAGTGCTAGGGCAAAGAAGAAGAAATTATATGTTTTTAAAAGAAGAAGTCAGAGTTACAAGAAAGCTCTACAGTCTATAGCCCCCCAGCCTATAATTCAACAAGCTCCAACAGTTGATTATAGTGATTTACTGATTGCACTGCAGATCAAAATGGATGAACAAAGAAAGGCAATAGAGGCTTATGTAGATGAAGGGCACAAAGCTTTACAGTTTGACCTGGCCCAAGATATAAAATCTATAAGGTTTGAGATGAACCTTAACAAGAAGGAAATGAATGAATGCTTCCACAAGGGTGGAAATGCTATGGTGTATCTGGCAACACACCAAGAGAAGATCAAGACACAGGTAGATGATATAGCATTAAAGCAAGGATATGTGCTGGAAAATCAAATCAGAATGAATGACAATCTGGCTCAGTCACATAGTGCTATAATCACTGAGTTGAAGAACAAGGCTGATGAACCTTCTACATCTACTGTTGTTGCTAAAACAAAATTTGACAAAGCCTTTCAAGAAGAAATTTCTGCTGTCAAGACTGCCATCCAAGCCTCTCAGAAAGCTATATCTGATCAACTGCAAAAGCTCAAACCATTCTTTAAAGAGGGAATTAGATATTTGGACAGTCAAATAAGATTTCAAAAGGATGATGTCAGAGACCATATGGCTCGAGAAGTCATAAAGGGGGAGAGAGTATTAGTCAAAGCTAGCTCTGACTATGCCAAATGGATATCTAATTCCATCAGAGCTACACTGGGCTATCCTCCACTCTATGATGATGATAATGTTGTAGAATCTGGGATTCAACCTGCATATCTTGGAGGAGAGCAAACAGAGGTAGCTCAAGTGATCTTTCCTCCACCAGATTTTGACATGGTGCAAGCTGACATTCATCATATGTATAGCCCACCTGAGGGCAAAGACCATGTTCATATTGAAAAGGTTGTTCAACCTATGTCTGAAGCCATGCAAGAGGCATTGCAGAAGGAGGAAGAGACAAGGCTGTCTAAAAAGAGGTTTAGGGAACAAGCAGAACAAAAGCCAGATTTTGAACAGTGGAGCCCTACCTCTAGGAATATCATTTTAACTGCCTGGAAAGCTGCCAAGGATCATACTCATGACAGGAACAAATGGTTCTCTGAAGCTGAATGGAGAAAACATGAGATCAGGCAGGAAGAAATAGTTCAATTCAGAAGGAAGGATAAGATGGGAAAGCTACCTCCTACTGCAGTGGAGCCTAGCAAGTACTTCCCCAAGCCATATCATTATTTTGAGAGACAGAAGATCAAGGCAGAAGAACTCAAAAAGAAAGATCTAAAAGGCAAGAAGCCTGCTGTTGCTGACACTGCTGAAGCCCCTATCAAAGCTCAAGTCCAACCTGGCAAAGGCATAGTTATCAAAGAACCAGACCAGAAATAGATTAAGAATTGACTTGAAGATTGTTGTAATCTTTTGAATGTAAAACATTTTTGTAAACCATTGAAGATGTATTAGAAAAATGTTAGAACAATATATGATAAATATATTTCATGATTGTTCTGTGAATGTGTCTATTTCTTGTTTGTTCTGAAATGTTGAATGTGTATACATGTGTGAATTATTACATGTTTATGTTTACCCTGCTTTAAATAATCTGCTTTACATCATTTTGTAATTTTTAATTATGAATGGTGTATATCATTGACTAAGGGTTATGACTTCTCCAAATAGGGGGAGATTGTTAGTTACATTGGTCAAATGTACCTGATTTGAAGAAGCCTTACCCAACTCAATGATATACATCAAAATGTATTTGATGTATGTTGAGTTTACTTGTGCAGGTTAAGAAATCACTGGACTGAAGCAAAAAGTTTCTAAGTCCATGTGTCGACACCCAGAGGGAAAGTGTCGACACTTGAGAAAGCTTGTGTCGACACCCAGACAAGCAGTGTCGACACTTGGAGTCATTGTGTCGACACCTAGGATGCAGAGTCGACACCAGACAGAAAGTGTCGACACTTGGAGCTGTGTCGACACTCAGTGAAGAAAAGTGCAGATAGAATGTGTCGATACAAGAAGCTGTGTCGACACTCAGTGAAGCTGTGTCTACACCAGAAAGTGTCGACACTTGGAGCTGTGTCGACACTCAGCAAAAGTCTGCAGAGACTAAGTTAAAGTGTCGACACTCAGAACAATGTGTCGACACTCAACAGAAAGAGTCAGAACTTGAAGAATGTGTCGACACCCAGCACAATGTGTCGACACACAACCAGAAGAGTCAACACATGAAGCAAGTGTCGACACCCAGCATATTGTGTCGACACTCAGCTAAAGACTCTACACTTGAAGAAAGTGTCGACACAAGGAGCTGTGTCGACACTTAGCAAAGATCAGAAAGATCAACAGAATTATTCTAAGTACAAGTGTCGACACTAAGGGAATGTGTCGACGCTTAGCTGAAGTCTCAACAAGAAGAAGGTGTGTCGACACAAGGAGCTGTGTCGACACTCAACATGTATCGACATTAAAGACTATGTGTCGACACCAAGAAGCAGTGTCGACACTTGACAGATTCAACACAAGAAGATGTGTCGACACAAAGGAGATGTGTCGACACTTAGAAGAATTCAGCAAAAGCTAGAAGAACAAGTACTTGTGTCGACACTCAATTTTAGTGTCGACACATGCAGAAGAATCTGTGTCGAGACATACAAGGAGTTGTGTCGACACCTTGTAGACTTGTGTCGACACTTACACAACATGTGTCGACACTTGGACTATAAGTGTCGACACTTAAAGACAGAAAGTCTCGACACTTACAGACAGTTAGAGATTTTCAAGAAGTGACTGGATGACTTGACAGCTGCCGTTCCAGCCAGTCTACAGCAACTGTCAGAGATGTCAGAAGTCAGTTATGAACCGGACCAGCCGGTTACCATGAAGAAGGCCTATAAATAGGCACCCACAGTTTACAGAAACTATTGTTGAAGTTATTGATCAGATTATTGGTCAGGAGTTCAGTTTGTTGAAAAACAAATTATTGAAGTGGTACCAAGAGTATAAACACAAGAAGATCTTGCAGTCCAAGTGCAGATCTAAGAAGTTGGAGAGAGAGGGCTCCTTCCAAGAAATCAGCCACTGGAACTAGGCTAAGAAGAAGGATTCAGATTTAATTCTGAATCTTAAGAAGCAGAGGTCAAGGAACTACTGCAGGAGGATTCAGTCTTATTCAGTTCTACTCAAGAAGCTTTGAAGAAAGCTAAGTCAGAGTGAATCCAGCTGAGTTCTTCCAAGAACTCATCAAGAAACTCTCAACTCCTCTCTTTCATTTCTGAGTTGTTGAGTTGAATTTTGTAAAACTTTTTTATCTTGTAGGATCCTTTGGATATGAGTGAATTGTAAGCCTATAACTGTAAAGGCTGAGGGTAGGGCTTGTTAGCCTGAGTGTAGGAGATTGAGATCTCTGAGTGTAGGCCTTGTTGGCTGAGTGTAGGCCTTGGTTGGCTGAGTGTAGGCCTTGGTTGGTTGAGTGTAGGCCTTGATTGGCTGAGTGTATGCTTTGGGATAAAGCTGAGTTGTAAGGCTTTGGGCCTGAGGGGTAGGAACCAATTTGGGTTCTGAGACAGTGGAGGAGTTTGGCCGAATCTAGTACACTACTAGATAGGCGAAGGGGGAAAGTGGATGTACCCATATCTTGGGGAACCACTATAAACCACTGTGTTGTGCTGTGATTGTGCTGTGTATGCTGTGAATGCTTTGTGATTGCTGTGCAAAAGTTATAAATCTGTGATAATAAACTGTTTGCTGCCAGTAAAGTTAGAAAAGGATTAGGTCACCTATTCACCCCCCCCCCCTCTAGGTGTTTAGGTACCATATCTTTCAGCGGTGGCTATTGGTTTTACAAAGGAGCGTCTTGAGCGGATATAGGTCGCGGACTGGTGCACTTACTCAGAGGCCGCGTTGCAAGCTTGTGTACCGGCGGTTTGGCTCATGTCCGTGGGAAGCTTGCGGACTGGCGTGTCCGCGGTATGTGCTGTTGCGGACTGGGCTTAGAGCTTGGCTGTTACCTTGCTAAGCTCTGGTGGTACAGCATGTGTATTGCTGTGGAGGTCGGGCGGACTAGCGTGTGGAGTCCGGCAGTTGGTCATTGCATTGGACAGTTGTGCGAGTTTCTTGCGGGTTCTGCCTTTGCTCTGGAGGAGTGTGGTGACCTGCTTGATGGGTTGGCGGACTGGATTTTGTCCGTCTGCTTGATGGGTTGGCGGACTGGATTTTGTCCGCCGTACTCGCGGTTGGCCTTTGGTGCTTTACTGGACTTGGTCACATTCTGTGACAAGTCCAGTGTGCCCGCTGTATCCGCCAAGTCCGCTGTGACCGGGCGGACTGTTGCTGACTCTGCCTTTGGTCGTGGACTTGTGGCGGATGGAGGCTTGAGTCTTGTTCTATGCGGACTGCCTCTGGTTTGTGTGGACAGTCACTGAAGGGGGTTGTTGTCCTGCAGTGGAAGGCTTTGCGGGCTGATGCCTTGTCCGCATAAGCCTGGGCGGACTGTTGTGGGTTCGCCAAAGTTGCCTTGCTCCTGGCGGGTTGATCCTTGGTACCGTCTAAGTCCTTGCGGACTCAGCGGACGGTGGTTTAGCTAGCGCGCGGGCTAGGGCGGTGACTCTATCTCTAGGGCGGTGACCACACTCCTCACCTCGCCTATAAATAGGACCCCCCGGCACATCTACAATAACTAAGTGAATAATAAGTTGGGTTCGGCGAGGTGCTGCGGTCTCAGTTTTCTGTCCGCGCGGATTGATTCAGAGCTGACGGTTTGTTGTGTGCAGGTCGCGCGGGTAGCTTCAAGGAGCCATGAGTTTGGCTTTGACTTCGGTCAAGTACTTGGAAGTGTGCGGTCTCTGCGGATTCAGCAGGTCGCTCTGCGGCTTGTTAGTGCTCTGCTTCAACTTTGCCTAGTTCCAATTACCTGTCTGTCGGTCTCAGGCGGGTAGGCGGTCTGTTTCTCAGTTCATCAGCAGGAGGCGAATAACGGTGTGTCCGTGCGGCCTTGCGGCTTCGGCGGACTCCGTGTCTATTCGGGTGTAGCGCTTGAGCTTGGGCGGCTTCGGCGGACTTAGCGACCTCGGTGGTCTCGGCGGATTCCGGTGCTGTCCGCCCAGCTTAGTTTTTGGTGCTTTTTGTTATAGCTTGTGTACTAGCGAAATCATGTCTCGCTACGTATACCTCGCCTTGTAAAGAAGTTGAATGTATATAAGATTTGCTTGTGCTTCCATTGTTTGTTGGTGATAACCTTGTTCTTTGGTGTTCCGCTGGTTCAAAGTGTGAACTGGGTAGTGCCGAAGATATTAATTTGGCGTTTGGGCTACCTTGCTGACCACTTTGAGAAAATTTAACATGGTATCAGAGGGAGGTTCAGTTGCTTGAGCAGTCTTCAACCAGTGTTGTGCTCTGTGTTTGAGTGGTGATCAACCTGTGTTGGTGCTCTGTGCTTCTGAAGGCTTTTCCAAGCAGTTGTTACAATGGAAGGGAGCTATGCAAGGGGTCTTTGCATTGAACTCTTAACGTCTACTAACTTCAAGAAGTGGAAGTCATGCATGAAGAGTTATCTTCTTGGCGAGGAGCTGTGGGAAGTTGTCGGTGGTGACGACAGACAGGAAGTCACTGCTGCATTTGGTACTGCGGAGCAGGTTAGGCTCTGGAGAAAACAAATGCTAAGGCAAAGTTTATTCTCAAGAGAGCCGTGTCACCAAAACTGTTTGATCACATCATTGGATGTGAGTCGGCTGCTGATATTTGGACAACCATTGATGAGTTGTTCAATAGGAAGAATGTGGCGCGACTTCAAATTCTGGAGAATGAGTTGGCTAGAACAACTCAAGGAGACCTTTCCATCTCGAAGTACTTCTTAAGAATGAAGAGCTTGTGTGCTGAGCTGTCGGCACTTGATCCTGATGAGCCTATCTCTGAGGCTAACATGAAAAGACACATTATCCTCGGCTTGCGGAAGAAGTATGTGGCCTTTGTGACATCTGTTCAAGGATGGGCTACTCAGCCGTCTCTGCTGGAGCTGGAGAATCTGCTTGCATCGCAGGAGAGCTTGGTAAGGCAGATGGCTGGAGTTAATCTTAATCAGGAAGGCAGTGAAGCTCTCTTCTCAGGCAAGAAGAAAGGATAGGAAGGGAAGAAGAAGAAGAAGCAGGTCGTTGGTGAGAAGGAGCCTTCATCTTCATGTCAGCCGGAGAGGAGCAATGCTCTTAAGGACTGGAAGAAGAACTTGAAGTGCTACCGGTGTTGTAAGACCCCTTTTTTTTCTTTTTAAAACACCGGGGTCTCAGGCCCAGAACCGTCGCTTTGCGGTGACACCTTCGCACCCAGGAAGGTCATCACTACAAAACGTCGATCCTGCCGGCCAAATCGATCGCAACTGTAGCAGAAAAGTAAAGCAAGTCCATAGAAATCACATATATATGTAAATAATCTCCACGAAGGGAGTGTCCACAGATACACAGAAATATAAGATCTTGGGCTCATGCCCAGTACATCATATCCTCACTACAAATCTCTCAATGCGGAAGCAAACTAATATAACTACTAGTAGCGATCAGGACTCACAGTCCTTGCCGTCTGAACTCCGGAACTAGACTGCCCGATCTCCAAGTGTGCCGACCTCTGGGGCTGCTCCTCCATGCTGAGCTCCACGGTCCCCTAAAATGATGTGGTTCGAAAACCGTTAGTCTGAAAGACTAAGTCCTATCATCCTCCGCCCCTTCCCCCATGGCCCCTAGGCACCGAGCGGAGAGGAAGAAAGGGGAGGACTTGAAGGTGGAGAGTAAACAAGAATCAGATGGCAGCGGACCTATACTAGCAATTTTTATAGTACATGTGGCAGTAAAGCATAGTATGAAAAATAACCTTAACTTATACGGAACGTATAAGCAAAAAAAGTCTCATACCAATTTATACGTTGGGGTGTCGGTTAATAACAGCATTATATATATAAATAATTTAACCTTTAATTTATAAACTTGCCCACACAAGCTTATAGACTAAGGGGTCGTTTTGCAGGTCCTAATGTATAAGCGTCCCATTCCACTTATACTTTAGGTGTCAGGGTTAAATGAATCGATTATGCTATGACATGCAAGTGGGTATGATGGAACAGGCAAGTACAACACACACACACGACTCTGTGCACACAGACCTTTAGTTCCCCCTTTCTGGAGCCATAACCTCCCAGGATACCTCCGTAGTGGCAGACGGAAGCGGTGAGTTGGGCCTCGCCCACCTCTAAACCAATAAAGCACTACCGGTCAGACCTATCGTACGCCTCAACGCTTGGTGCACGAAGCGGACTCCTGCGTACTCTTGCCGGCTGGCGCACCGGACTTCTGTTGGCGAAGTGCTAACCACACTTGCCGAGTCAGCGTATTGGCGTCGGTGCATCGACCCTCCAATACCGAAGACCCACCACCTTAAATTTCCTTTCCTTTTATGCACATGCAAATTTAACGTATCCAAAAACCGAGCAGAAGCTCCCCGGACCAAAATGTCCGTCTCAAACAATCGAGCCGAAGCTCCCCGGACCCAAACGTCCGTCTCTTAACCATCCAAGCCGAAGCTTCCAACTATCTTCCAGTGCTATCTATGTTCGTGAAATGTGCAACCCTAATTACTAAGTTACTCTTTTCATCTTGTTAATACAGTTTACGTGAACCCAGGACTGCCCCCGGTATTCCCTGTGAAGGGCTCTCAAGGGGCACTAGGAACTATGTTGGGATTACGCCCAGCGTTCCCTTTCGCAAGGTGCTTATTATTATTATTGGTTGATTCCCTTACCCATTACCCTCTCATGTTACAATAGGCTAATCCTAGGGTGATTTGACTCTACCTCACCTCGGGAAAGACGATCTTTCGTCGATCCCGGGCACCGCCTAACTCTAGCCAATCCATCCCTCTACTCCTCCTACTACCAATAATGAACTTATTTTTATCTATCCAAACCAGCCTACCACTAATCCCAAGACATGCATCCAATTTATACTCCAACATGATTTCTGCAGTTTTTACTATATGCAGACCACTTAAGCTATATGGCTCGTAAAATGGGAGGTACATCAAATAATCAACCAGTACCCCTATGATAATTATTAGAGGGCTATAATGATATTTTTAGAATAAATCCAGAAATTCATAATTTTCCTAATTTGTCTGATAATTTATTTATTTATTCTAGCATCCAAAAAGCCCAAGTTTGAACATGATCTATCAATTTCAGACAAGATAATAATCCACTAAATTTATTCTAATTACAAAATGAATAGTCAACTCTAACTCCTAAGTATTCCAATTTTTCAGCAAGGTTTAGGCCCTTAGATTTAATTTCAAATATATCTCATAATAAGTCATTTTAAAATATTTTACAGCAATAATACCTCCACAAATTCAGATAAAATTCAAGGATGGTTATAATGGCATATAAATACTCTAGAGCAAGTTTCATAATTTATCATTTAATAATAAGGTTATACTTGATTTTCTCATGAAATTCCAAGTTTAAGGATTAATGAACAAAGTATTCTAATTATCCATCACAAAATTCCAAATAAATTCCCACTTGATAATGATGAACTTGTAACACTATGTATCAAATTTCATAATTGTTAAACAAGTATTGAGCTCTGTAGGAATTATTTAGCATGTAACCAAAATAATGCACTTGTGAAGGAGATACCATAATTATGAATCCAAAAATTCTATTAAAATTCATATATGATCATTATGCTTTATTACTACCTCTGCCAAATTTTCATGACCTTTCAATTGGCAGTGAGATCTCAATAGTCAAATTATTAATTAAGGCAATCCTATTGGTTACAAATGAAGTGCAACAAATATTGATCAAAAATTCCCAAATAAATTACTAGAGGCTCATTATATCCTTTTTCCCACACTACCCAAAGTTTATTATATTTCAAGGAGTTTAGCTAACCTAAACTAGTACTAGAATTTTTATGACCTAAGCTAGGGTTAGGGTTTTGTAGGCCCTACCCTTTTCATAATTCTTTAAGGTTTTTACCAGAGGGTTTTATATACCCTAGGACCCTGCATACAAAATTTGAAGTTCATCCAAGTTGTTTAGGTCTCATGCCCTTCACAAGGCACAAAGGTCCTTCCTTAGGGTTTGGCCTAGGAACTTAGGGCAAATCAATTCCACTCTACCCCAAATTCCATGGAGAGGTGCTAAATGCCATGCCAAGTCAGTGGTATAAATTTCATCCTCTGTTGAGGTGATTTGGCCACTCAAAACACCAAAGTGCACTTTTGACCAAAATACCCTTTTAGGGCAAGGCTAGGATTTGCATGATTATAGTCCAATACACATCCAATTGTGATCAAATTTTAACCAGAGCACTATAATGACCCCAAGCACCACTGACCAAAATTTGGGTGAGTTTGGAGGTCATTTGGCCCTTAAATTAATTTACCCTAGATAAATTAAATAATTTACAAAACTATAGAAAAATTATCCCCAAAAATTTCCATGTTTTGGCAGCACCTAGATATGGTCTAGGGTGACTCCCTGCCAAATTTTCAACTCATTTGGACCAAAGATGAAAGGTGAGCACTCAATTTAATTTCTGCCTAGCCCTATGTGTAGGCCCCACCAAAATGGGTGCCGTGGTCAAACCAGGCACCCAAATTGGTCCAAACCAATTTTGTATTAAAGCAGACTCACCGGGCTACACCTTTCATGTTGATGACCTTTTATGAAACAGCCTCTATGTATTTATAAAAAATAGAAACATTAAATATAAAAGGGTGTGACAGAATGAATAAAATGCATATTAGAAACTATAGTTTCATTCATCAGGATTGCACGAATCTTGGCGCAGGATTAACGGGATCCGGTCATACTCAAGCTCCAGCCGACGGCTGCGATTCGTCCCGCCTAGAGCAATTTCAAAACGCCACCGCCGGCGATCCGGCCACCTCCCCGGCCGGCCACCGCCGCCACCACCTTCGTTGAGGTGGGGGCTATCGCCGGGCGGCGGCACGACCGCCGGAGAGCACTATTCCGGCGAACCCGAGAGGTGAAAAATTTCGGAAAAACCATGAAATTTTGAACTTGGATCGGGCTCAATTGAGCTCGGACCTTGGACCTAAGCATTCCTATGATCTATCCATGGATGAAGAAGTGGAGGAGGACCTTTCTTGTGGCCTGAATCCTTGCCGATCGCCGGGATGCCATTTTTGTGGTGGTGGTGGTCAGATTTCTGCAACAACACAGTGAATTGCTCTGGCTCCTTCGGGTAAGGGGTGGGATTGATTCCTTGGAGTCCAGTGAAGCTTTTAAAATGAAGATAAGGGGTGTTAGGTGGCTGGAAATGCATTTGCCATTATTGGCTCTTGGTCAAGCTTGGCGGCCATGGTAGGTAGGGGGGAAATGCTGGCTCCAGCTAGTCAATGGGTATCTGGTTGCATTCCTCTGGTCTTAGGGAATTGAATGGAGGTTGGGGAAGGTTGGGGAAGGGGAAGGATGAGCCCAAGTCTTCCTCCATTTCTTCTCTTCTCTTTCTCTCTCTTCCCTTTGAAGCTTTTTCTCTCTCCTATACATCAAGCTGAATTTTGACTCCTACCTAACCCTAATGGCAGCCCACATGTTTATTTCACCAATCCAAGCAAGGTTAGCCCAAGAGAATTGGGCATGAGCTTGAGTTAGCCCATTTGGGCTAGCTTGACCCAAACTTAGGCTAGGGTTGAACTTGGTCAATTTGGTCTTTGAGCTTGCCCCTAATGGGTCCTTGGTGACCCATTGGACTCCCTTAAGGCCTAGGTAGGGTTTTCTTGGCCCCTTGGAGGTCACTTGACCCTTAGGTAGGGCACTTGACAATTTTTGGGCTAGAGTTGACTTTGGTCAACTTAGCCTTTTTGATTGGTCCCAATGGGTCCTTGGTGACCCATTGGCCTCTCACTAGGGTTATGAGAGTATGTGTGGGGTCCACTTGGCTAAGGTAACTTCAATTGGCCCTTGTGTATGTCAGTTTGACCCAATGTAGGTTAGGTTGACCCATTTAGGGTTAAAGTTGACTTTGGTCAACTTAGCCTCTTGGGTGGACCCCAATGGGTCCTAGGTGACCCATGGACGTCACTATAGGGTTAGGTGGGCTTGGGTGGGGTCCACTTGGCTTGGGGAAGGTCAGTTGACCATATATAGACCAGTTTGACCTATGTAGGGTCAGAGTTGACTTTGGTCAACTTAACCTCTTGGACTGCCCTTCTTGGGTCCTTAGAGACCCATTGACCCCACTTTAGGTCTAGGAAGTCCATGGTAGGGTTATTTGGGCTTTACTAGGGCTCCTACCCTTAGTTAGGGCACATTGCCCAATTTAGGCCTAAAGTGGTCCTAGATCAAATTGGCCACATGTGGTTGACTCCAATGGACCCTTAAGGCTCTAGTAGACCCTCTAATGGGTTAGTGATGTTGTGGTGGGGTCATGGAGTCATGGTGAAGCCCTAAGGTCAAATCCTATGTTGGGTAATGTGGCTGTGCCATAGGCAGACCATGGTGATCCTCATCTTGACCTTCTATTTCTTGGCCCATTTCTGGCTTCCTAGGGTTTTGTCATGACCTAGTCATGGCCAAAACCACTCTTAGGGGTCTAGTTGGAAATGGGATGTTACAAATCCCAATAAACAAAACAAAGATTTCGTCCCCGAAATCAAAGTTAAGCCTACGGGAATTTCTACCGAAGAAAAGAAACTTGTAATATCCCATCATGACGCCATGTTTGATAAATTAGGTTTAAAGGGAAACCTAAATCGATGACCAATTCGCCTAATTGGCAAACCAGGATCCCAATAAACAAAAGATTAGCCTCTACTCTTCCTCGAGCAGCCTTACTAGTTTAAAGCAGGAAAACAAATTAAACACTTTGAGGGGTTGTGAGGTATACCTGACTGAACAGCTCTGGGTACTTTTGACGCATCAGGTCTTGCGGTTCCCAGGTATGCTCTTCCTGGCCGTGGTTCCTCCACAAGACCTTGACTAAGGGTATCTTCTTGCGGCGCAAGATCCGTACTCCTTTGTCGTCGATCCGTACCGGCTCTAAGCGGACTGACCGGTCTGAGGCTATCGGTCCATCTGTGGTCGAAATGTGCTGCTCCGGGCATAATAGAGCCCTCCTGAGCGAGGAAATATGGAACACATCATGCAAGGCTTCCAGCTCTGGTGGCAACTCCAGCCTGTAAGCTAGGGGTCCGATCCGCTCCAGGATCTTGTAAGGGCCCATATACCTAGGGCTGAGCTTCTTCTTCCGACCACGCACTCGTGAAACTCCATGCATAGGCCGGATCTTCAGAAACACTTGGTCCCCGACCTGAAACTCTACCTGGCGATGTCGGGCGTCATAGTACTTAGCCTGTCTGCTCTGCGCCTCTAGCATCCTGTCTCTGATCAGCCTTACCTGAGCCTCGGTGTCTTCAACAAAATCTGATCCCAACAACTTCGGATCCTCGTCCTGAATCCAAGAAAGCGGGGTCCTGCATTTCCTTCCATACAAGGCTTCGTAAGGCGTCATCCTGATGCTGGACTGGTAGCTGTTGTTATAGGAGAATTCGACCAGGGGTAAGAGCTTCTCCCACGGTTCCCCGCGGTCCAAAATGCACAGCCTCAAAAGATCTTCCAGTGTCCGATTGGTGCGCTCCGTCTGCCCATCCGTCTGGGGATGGAACACGGTGCTGAAGTTCAAACGCGTGCCTAAGTAAGCCTGCACGGATCTCCACTCCCTTGAAGTGAACCGGCCATCCCGATCTGACACGATCGTCTTGGGCACCCCGTGATATCGAACGAACTGCTCCACAAATCTCCGCACTAATACTCCCACAGAGTCGTCCTTCCTGATTGGAATGAATCTGGCCACCTTCGTCAACCGATCGATGATGACCCAAATCGAGTCATTCCCTATTCGTGATCGGGGAAGTCCGTGAATAAAGTCCATCGCGATGTCTTCGAACTTCCATTCTGGTACCGGGAGTGGTTGCAACAATCCTGCGGGGTTTTTGCACTCCGCCTTCACTAGCTGGCACGCTTCGCAGTGGGTCACAAACTGAGTGATATCCTTCTTCATGCATGGCCAGTACATAGTCTTCTTTAAGTCCGCAGTCATCTTTGTGATCCCCGGGTGCACCGAGTATCTGCTGTGATGGGCCTCCGCCATGATATCTTCCCGGACCTGGCCTCCTTCCGGTATATAAGTCCGACCTCTAAAGCATACGACGCCGTCCCTCATCGTGTAATCCCATACTGTACCGTTCTCCAAGGCCCAGAATATCGGCTCCAATTTGGCATCTCGCCTCTGCCCATCCCTGACTCGGTCCCGGATATCATCTGTAGCACTTACCGCAGCTAAATACTCCATGTAAAGCTCGGGGTCCTCAGATGACACCAGTGTGATGTGCATATCTTCCAACCTCCTCACCAGCTCCATAGACATAACCTGGGGCCCAGCTTCGGAAGTGGCAGCTCTCCGACTCAATGCGTCGGCCACCACATTTGCCTTCCCTGGATGGTAGTGCATCTCATACTGGTAATCCGCTAAGAACTCCACCCAGCGCCTCTGCCTGATGTTCAGTTCCTTCTGCGTGTCCACGTATTTTAGGTTCTTGTGGTCGGAGTAGATGTCGCAGTGGACTCCATAAAGATAGTGGCGCCAGACCTTCAAAGCAAAAACGACCGCCCCCATCTCAAGGTCATGCACCGGGTAGTTCTGTTCGTGCTCCTTCAACTGGCGAGACGCATATGCAATCACATGACCCTTCTGCATCAGTACAGCTCCCATACCTTGGTAAGAAGCATCGGTGTAGACCTGAAATCCTTCTCTCCCCGAGGGGAGAGTAAGTATGGGAGCCGAGGTGAGTCGATCCTTCAGCTCCTGGAAAGCTGCATGGCACTGCGGGGTCCACACAAAAGGTACCTCCTCCTTCGTCAAAGATGTGAGTGGGAGGGCGATTCGAGAGAATCCCTCCACGAACTTCCGGTAATAACCGGCAAGTCCTAGGAAACTTCTCACGTCGGTGGTTGCCTTCAACGGTGGCCAATCCTGAACTGCCTGAATCTTTGACGGATCCACTGCCAACCCGGCTCCACTGATAATATGGCCTAAGAAGCCCACCTCCTTCAACTAGAACTGACATTTGCTGAACTTCGCATATAGATGATTCTCCCGCAGTCTCTGTAGGGTCAGTGTCAGATGACGAGTGTGCTCCTCCTCCGTCCTCGAATAGATGAGGATGTCATCGATAAACACAATGACAAACACATTTAGATACTCCTTGAAAACCTGGTTCATGAGGGTCATGAATGCCGATGGTGCATTCGTGAGCCCAAAGGGCATCACCGTAAACTCAAATAATCCATATATGCTACTAAAAGCAGTCTTATGAATATCTTCCTCTCGAATCCGAAGCTGGTTGTAGCCCGACCTCAAATCTAATTTTGAGAATAAATGTGCTCCTTCCAGTTGGTCGAACAACTCGTCAATCCGTGGCAGTGGGTATGTATTCCGGATCGTCAATCTATTTAGTGCTCGGTAATCAATACACAAGCGGAGACTTCCGTCCTTCTTCTTGACAAATAGCACTGGGGCTCCCCACGGCGAAGAGCTTGGCCGGACAAACCCCGCCTCTACTAGTTCCTGCAACTGACTTCGGAACTCTGCCAACTCCTTCGGGGCCATCCGTTAAGGGGCCCTAGATGCCGGCTTGGCCCCCGGCACCAGTTGTATCTGGAAGTCCTGCTCCCTGTGCGGGGGCAATCCGGGTAATTTTTCTGGAAATACGTCCTCAAACTCCCGCACCACCGGAATATTCGATATAGAACTCGCGGCCTCCGCCATCTCAAACAACACCTCGTAGACCTCCTCCCCCTATAAATAGGCCTTAACGACCTGTACTGAAGATAAGGGTATACGTGAGGCAGGTCTTATACCTTCGATGATGATGGTAGAGTCCCCGTGCCTCACGGTGATCCTTTTCGCTTGACAATCAATCTGGGCATGATTCCACTGCAACCAAGTCATGCCCAGGATCAGCTCGAAGACTGGCATCCTCAGGACCGTTGCCGGAACTTCGAACGACTTCCCTCCAATCTCCGCCTCCATGCTGCAGTGGGCTGAGGTGAGTATCTCTGATCCGTCGGGTAGACGCACCCTCCTTATCCGGCCTGTGAACCGTTCCACTCCTTCCAACCCTTCCAGAAAGGCTTCCGACACAAACGAGTGCGAGGCACCCGTGTCGAACAGAGTATAAGCGGGCTTGCCGCTGATGAAGACTATACCTGGGACGGTTAATTGTCTTAGTATTTTATAACGCGTTTTCTTTGCTATTTATTCTACTTAGGGCAGTTCTACTTGTTGGACAATTGAGAACGGGAATTTAGTTTAAACACTTTGAAACATCTTAGCTTACCTGTGATGACCCGCTCTGGATTTCGAGGCTGTGCCAGATCCAAGGCATATGCCTGCTCCCTTTCTTGTCTTCGATCTCCTCCCTGGTAACCACGTCCTCGGCCACGTCCTCGGCCTCCGAAATGCTGAGCAGGTGGGCCACCCTGTGGTGCTGGAGGTGGTGCCCCCTCATGGGGCAGTTTCTCCGGAGGTGTCCCACCTGATGACAATGGAAGCACTCCGGCGGGGGATATGCCATACCTCCGGGTCTCGGCATCTCCTGTATCTGAAGAGGTTGAGGGGCCAAAACCACCTGCTCTCTCGGCTCCAGCCTCACCTCCTGACGAGGCTGCTCCTGTGTCCTTCTCCCATCTGGTATGGTTCCTCGTCGTTGATCATTTCGGGCCCTCCGGCCCTGATCCTCCGATTGGCGCTTCCGGCCCCGAGTGGTGTGCCAATCGGCCTCAATCCTCTTCGCCATCTCCAAAATCCGGGAGATAGGCCCGTCGGATACAAATAGCAAGGCCTCCCTCAACTCCTCTTTTAGGCCCTTATAGAATCTCTTGACGTATCCTGCTTCGTCCAGCTGGTAAGAACCCGCATATCGGGCCAAATGGTCGAACTCTCGGTGGTACTCCACCACCGTCCTGGTGCCCTACCTCAGCTGCAAGAACCGCTCCTCCAACTCGTCCCTGGCCGACTGCGGAACAAAATGCTCCAGCAGCGTGGCCCTGAATTCCTCCCAAGTAATTTCTGCAATCTCCCTATCGGCAAACGTCGTGTCCAACAACGTCTTTCACCACCTCTTAGCGTGGGACTCCAAGCAAGATACCACCAAAGCCACCCTCTCCTCCCAAGGGCACCGTATCCCGGTCAACATCTCGTACATAACATCCAGCCACTCCTCTGTCCGCACTGCCGACTCTGTCCCCAAGTATGACGGGGGGGGGGACAGTCCTCGGAAGGTGCTCATCCAGTTGGCCCCTGGGTTTGGCTGCTGGGCCGGAGCCTGCTGAGCCCGGAAGGCCTCAAGGATAGCTGTAAGGGTTTGCTCCATGTCTGACTGAAGGAAAGGTGTGGGGACCATGGGAGGTGGTGCAATGTCTGGAGTCTGCTGAGCTCCACCTTATGGGGTGGGCTGAGCTGGGGGCTGCAAAACGAACTACATTAGTAGGTAATCGACTCAATACCTAATAAAAGTGGACAATTTACATGTGATCCCCCATATGGGCACACCACTGCTTCCGCTGCTTAGTTTGTCCCCAAACTAAACTCGCGCGGGGGTGACCCAGGGTTGTGGACTGCTACTTTTCGATCGAGGCCTGGCTCTGATACCACTTGTAAGACCCTTTTTTTTTAAACACCGGGGTCTTAGGCCCAGAACCGTCGCTTTGCGGTGACACCTTCGGACCTAGGAAGGTCATCACTACAAAACGCCGATCCTGCCGGCCAAATCGATTGCAACTGTAGCAGAAAAGTAAAGCAAGTCCACAGAAATCACATATATATGTAAATAATCTCCACGAAGGGAGTGTCCACAGATACACAGAAATATAAGATCTTGGGATCATGCTCAGTACATCATATCCTCACTACAAATCTCTCAATGCGGAAGTAAACTAATATAACTACTAGTAGCGATCAGGACTCACAGTCCTTGCCGTCTGAACTCCGGAACTAGACTGCCCGATCTCCAAGTATGCCGACCTCTGGGGTTGCTCCTCCATGCTGGGCTCCACGGTCCCCTAAAATGATGTGGTTCGAAAACCGTTAGTCTAAAAGACTAAGTCCTATCATCCTCCGCCCCTTCCCCCATGGCCCCTAGGCACCGAGCGGAGAGGAAGAAAGGGGAGGACTTGAAGGTGGAGAGTAAATAAGAATCAGATGGCAGCGGACATATACTAGCAATTTTTATAGTACATGTGGCAGTAAAGCATAGTATGAAAAATAACCTTAACTTATACGGAACGTATAAGCAAAAAAAGTCTCATACCAATTTATACGTTGGGCTGTCGGTTAATAACAGCATTATATATATAAATAATTTAACCTTTAATTTATAAACTTGCCCACACAAGCTTATAGACTAAGGGGTCGTTTTGCAGGTCCTAATGTATAAGCGTCCCATTCCACTTATACTTTAGGTGTCAGGGTTAAATGAATCGATTATGCTATGACATGCAAGTGGGTATGATGGAACAGGCAAGTGCAACACACACACACGACTCTGTGCACACAGACCTTTAGTTCCCCCTTTCTGGAGCCATAACCTACCAGGATACCTCCGTAGTGGCAGACGGAAGCGGTGGGTTGGGCCTCGCCCACCTCTAAACCAGTAAAGCACTACCGGTCAGACCTATCGTACGCCTCAACGCTTGGTGCACGAAGCGGACTCCTGCGTACTCTTGCCGGCTGGCGCACAGGACTTCTGTTGGCGAAGTGCTAACCACACTTGCCGAGTCAGCGTATTGGCGTCGGTGCATCGACCCTCCAATACCGAAGACCCACCACCTTAAATTTCCTTTCCTTTTATGCACATGCAAATTTAACGTATCCAAAAACCGAGCAGAAGCTCCCCGGACTAAAATGTCCGTCTCAAACAATCGAGCCGAAGCTCCCCGGACCCAAACGTCCGTCTCTTAACCATCCAAGCCGAAGCTTCCAACTATCTTCCAGTGCTATCTGTGTTCGTGAAATGTGCAACCCTAATTACTAAGTTACTCTTTTCATCTTGTTAATACAATTTACGTTAACCCAGGACTGCCCCCGGTATTCCCTGTGAAGGGCTCTCAAGGGGCACTAGGAACTATGTTGGGATTACGCCCAGCGTTCCCTTTCGCAAGGTGCTTATTATTATTATTGGTTGATTCTCTTACCCATTACTAGGGGTGCACATAAAGACCCCGGTCCCGGTCCGGGACCGGTCCTGTGCAGGACCGGTCTTTTGGGATACCGGTCCCGGACCGGTCCTGCCAAAACCGGTCCCGGTCCGGGACCGGTTTTTCCTTTGAAAACCGGGACCGTCTGGGACCGGAAGGACCGGTCCTAACCGGTCCTAACCGGTCCCAGACCGGGACCGGTTATTTAAAATAATTATTTTAATTATTTTTTTTATATTATTATATTTTAATTTTAATGATTTAATTAAATTAAATACTATTATACTAACATGTAAATAATACAAATTACAAAATACAAATTACAAAATTGAATTGCAAAATTGCAAAGTAAATAAAATTTTTTATTAAATTTGAAATTAAACTACAAAATCAAAATACAAATTACAATTTACAAATTATAATAAAAAATCAAAATACGAAGATTTTTATTAAATTTGAAATTATATTACAAAATACAAATTCAAAATTTTGAGTTGAGCACTTGAGCCTTGGACTCGTCTTCATTCCGCCGCGCTCCCCAGATTTAAGTTATTAAGCTCGTCTTCAACTTCAGACTCACTGTCTTCAATTGACGAGACGTGTTGTCTTCTCCTCAAAGCGTCCAAATGGTCCTTGTAGCAAATGCAAATCTCCAAAGATTCTTCGGTCAAACGGCTCCTTCGCTCGTTCAGAATCCTGCCACTCAAAGAAAATGCAGACTCCGAAGCTACTGTACTAGCTTGGATGGTTAGTAAATCACGGGCCATTAAGGCCAAAATAGGATAATTATTACATTTAATTTTCCACCATTTTAAAATATCAAAATTTTCTATTTCGTATGCGGTCATAAAATCTTGAAATTGGGTTTTGCTATATAAACCTAATTCGTTTAAAGTACTCGAAGTTCGTTGTTTTTTCTTCGAAGCTAACTCTAAAAATCTATTTTTTAAAATATCTTTTGTTCGAGGGGCGGTGGATTCCTCGCGAGGTCGCAATCCATATAGTTGATCGTAATAATTATATAGGCGAGTAAAATCAGAATTAAATTTTGCAACGCTAACGTTGTGAAAATCAATTTTGATATTTTAAAATATGAGAGAGAAAGAAATATGAGAGAGGGAGGGGGGGGGGGGGTTTAAATAAAAAAAATTAATTTTTTTTATTTAAAAAAGAGCCTAACGGCTCTTTATATGAGCCTGCCACGTGGCAGGCTCATATAAAGAGCCGTTCGGCTCTTTTAATGAGAGCCGAACGGCTCTCATTAAAAGAGCCGTTAACGGCTCTTTTAATAGAGCCGTTAACGGCTCTATTAAAAGAGCCGTTAAGGCTCTATTAAAAGAGCCGTTAAGGCTCTTTTAATAGAGCCGTTAACGGTTCTATTAAAAGAGCCTTAACGGCTCTTTTAGCCGGTCCCGACCGGTCCTGAAACCGGTCCCGGACCGGGACCGGTAAAAGACCGGTCTAAGACCGGTCTTTTACCGGTCCCGGTCCGGGACCGGTTTTTACCCTTTTTACAAGGACTGCCGGGGACCGCAGGACCGGTCCGGGACCGGACCGGTCCTAACCGGGATCGGTCTCTGTCCGGTCCCAACCGGTCCGGTCCCAACCGGACCGGTTGGGACCGGTTTTTTTGTGCACACCTACCCATTACCCTCTCATGTTACAATAGGCTAATCCTAGGGTGATTTGACTCTACCTCACCTCGGGAAAGACGATCTTTCGTCGATCCCGGGCACCGCCTAACTCTAGCCAATCCATCCCTCTACTCCTCCTACTACCAATAATGAACTTATTTTTATCTATCCAAACCAGCCTACCACTAATCCCAAGACATGCATCCAATTTATACTCCAACATGATTTCTGCAGTTTTTACTATATGCAGACCACTTAAGCTATATGGCTCGTAAAATGGGAGGTACATCAAATAATCAACCAGTACCCCTATGATAATTATTAGAGGGCTATAATGATATTTTTAGAATAAATCCAGAAATTCATAATTTTCCTAATTTGTCTGATAATTTATTTATTTATTCTAGCATCCAAAAAGCCCAAGTTTGAACATGATCTATCAATTTCAGACACGATAATAATCCACTAAATTTATGTTAATTACAAAATGAATAGTCAACTCTAAATCCTAAGTCTTCCAATTTTTCAGCAAGGTTTAGGCCCTTAGATTTAATTTCAAATATATCTCATAATAAGTCATTTTAAAATATTTTACAGCAATAATACCTCCAAAAATTCAGATAAAATTCAAGGATGGTTATAATGACATATAAATACTCTAGAGCAAGTTTCATAATTTATCATTTAATAATAAGGCTATACTTGATTTTCTCATAAAATTCCAAGTTTAAGGATTAATGAACAAAGTATTCTAATTATCCATCACAAAATTCCAAATAAATTCCCACTTGATAATGATGAACTTGTAGCACTATGTATCAAATTTCATAATTGTTAAACAAGTATTGAACTCTGTAGGAATTATTTAGCATGTAACCAAAATAATGCACTTGTGAAGGAGATACCATAATTATGAATCCAAAAATTCTATTAAAATTCATATATGATCACTATGCTCTATTACTACCTCTGCCAAATTTTGCATGACCTTTCAATTGGCAGTGAGATCTCAATAGTCAAATTATTAATTAGGGCAATCCTATTGGTTACAAATGAAGTGCAACAAATATTGATCAAAAATTCCCAAATAAATTACTAGAGGCTCATTATATCATTATTCCCACACTACCCAAAGTTTATTATATTTCAAGGAGTTTAGCTAACCTAAACTAGTACTAGAATTTTTATGACCTAAGCTAGGGTTAGGGTTTTGTAGGCCCTACCCTTTTCATAATTCTTTAAGGTTTTTACCAGAGGGTTTTATATACCCTAGGACCCTGCATACAAAATTTGAAGTTCATCCAAGTTGTTTAGGTCTCATGCCCTTCACAAGGCACAAAGGTCCTTCCTTAGGGTTTGGCCTAGGAACTTAGGGCAAATCAATTCCACTCTACCCCAAATTCCATGGAGAGGTGCTAAATGCCATGCCAAGTCAGTGGTATAAATTTCATCCTCTGTTGAGGTGATTTGGCCACTCAAAACACCAAAGTGCACTTTTGACCAAAATACCCTTTTAGGGCAAGGCTAGGATTTGTATGATTATAGTCCAATACACATCCAATTGTGATCAAATTTTAACCAGAGCACTATAATGACCCCAAGCACCACTGACCAAAATTTGGGTGAGTTTGGAGGTCATTTGGCCCTTAAATTAATTTACCCTAGATAAATTAAATAATTTACAAAACTATAGAAAAATTATCCCCAAAAATTTCCATGTTTTGGCAGCACCTAGATATGGTCTAGGGTGACTCCCTGCCAAATTTTCAACTCATTTGGACCAAAGATGAAAGGTGAGCACTCAATTTAATTTCTGCCTAGCCTTATGTGTAGGCCCCACCAAAATGGGTGCCGTGGTCAAACCAGGCACCCAAATTGGTCCAAACCAATTTTGTATTAAAGCAGACTCACCGGGCTACACCTTTCATGTTGATGACCTTTTATGAAACAGCCTCTATTTATTTATAAAAAATAGAAACATTAAATATAAAAGGGTGTGACAGAATGAATAAAATGCATATTAGAAACTATAGTTTCATTCATCAGGATTGCACGAATCTTGGCGCAGGATTAACGGGATCCGGTCATACTCAAGCTCCAGCCGACGGCTGCGATTCGTCCCGCCTAGAGCAATTTCAAAACGCCACCGCCGGCGATCCGGCCACCTCCCCGGCCGGCCACCGCCGCCACCACCTTCGTTGAGGTGGGGGCTATCGCCGGGCGGCGGCACGGCCGCCAGAGAGCACTATTCCGGCGAACCCGAGAGGTGAAAAATTTCGGAAAAACCATGAAATTTTGAACTTGGATCGGGCTCAATTGAGCCCGGACCTTGGACCTAAGCATTCCTATGATCTATCCATGGATGAAGAAGTGGATGAGGACCTTTCTTGTGGCCTGAATCCTTGTCGATCGCCGGGATGCCATTTTTGTGGTGGTGGTGGTCGGATTTCTGCAACAACACAGTGAATTGCTCTGGCTCCTTCGGGTAAGGGGTGGGATTGATTCCTTGGAGTCCAGTGAAGCTTTTAAAATGAAGATAAGGGGTGTTAGGTGGCTGGAAATGCATTTGCCATTATTGGCTCTTGGTCAAGCTTGGCGGCCATGGTAGGTAGGGGGGAAATGCTGGCTCCAGCCAGTCAATGGGTATCTGGTTGCATTCCTCTGGTCTTAGGGAATTGAATGGAGGTTGGGGAAGGTTGGGGAAGGGGAAGGATGAGCCCAAGTCTTCCTCCATTTCTTCTCTTCTCTTTCTCTCTCTTCCCTTTGAAGCTTTTTCTCTCTCCTATACATCAAGCTGAATTTTGACTCCTACCTAACCCTAATGGCAGCCCACATGTTTATTTCACCAATCCAAGCAAGGTTAGCCCAAGAGAATTGGGCATGAGCTTGAGTTAGCCCATTTGGGCTAGCTTGACCCAAACTTAGGCTAGGGTTGAACTTGGTCAATTTGGTCTTTGAGCTTGCCCCTAATGGGTCCTTGGTGACCCATTGGACTCCCCTAAGGCCTAGGTATGGTTGTCTTGGCCCCTTGGAGGTCACTTGACCCTTAGGTAGGGCACTTGACAATTTTTGGGCTAGAGTTGACTTTGGTCAACTTAGCCTTTTTGATTGGTCCCAATGGGTCCTTGGTGACCCATTGGCCTCTCACTAGGGTTATGAGAGTATGTGTGGGGTCCACTTGGCTAAGGTAACTTCAATTGGCCCTTGTGTATGTCAGTTTGACCCAATGTAGGTTAGGTTGACCCATTTAGGGTTAAAGTTGACTTTGGTCAACTTAGCCTCTTGGGTGGACCCCAATGGGTCCTAGGTGACCCATGGACCTCACTATAGGGTTAGGTGGGCTTGGGTGGGGTCCACTTGGCTTGGGGAAGGTCAGTTGACCATATATAGACCAGTTTGACCTATTTAGGGTCAGAGTTGACTTTGGTCAACTTAACCTCTTGGACTGCCCTTCTTGGGTCCTTAGAGACCCATTGACCCCACTTTAGGTCTAGGAAGTCCATGGTAGGGTTATTTGGGCTTTACTAGGGCTCCTACCCTTAGTTAGGGCACATTGCCCAATTTAGGCCTAAAGTGGTCCTAGATCAAATTGGCCACCTGTGGTTGACTCCAATGGACCCTTAAGGCTCTAGTGGACCCTCTAATGGGTTAGTGATGTTGTGGTGGGGTCATGGAGTCATGGTGAAGCCCTAAGGTCAAACCCTATGTTGGGTGATGTGGCTGTGCCATAGGCAGACCATGGTGATCCTCATCTTGACCTTCTATTTCTTGGCCCATTTCTGGCTTCCTAGGGTTTTGTCATGACCTAGTCATGGCCAAAACCACTCTTAGGGGTCTAGTTGGAAATGGGATGTTACAGGTGTCATCAGCGAGGGCACTTCAAGCGGGACTACAAGGTCAAACTGCAGCCTGGGCATGCTGCTGGAAAGGAGGAAGCTTGCTCGAGGAGTGAAAAAGCAGAATGGGGCGGAGCTTTCATGACGGGCACTTGTGTCTGTGCCTTGTCTGTTGAGGACTTCAACGGCGAGTGGATCGTGAACTCCGGGTGTGGTCATCACCTCACTGGAGACAAGTTGAAGTTCACCTCCATGCAAGCATACTCAAGTAATGAAGCTATTATCACTACTGATAATATTGTTTATGCAGTAGAGAAAGAGGGGGTTGTGTCTTTGGGTAGTGATCAGGGGACACTCACGTTAAGGAGTGTGTATCACGTACCAGGCATGAAGAAAAACCTCTTCTCGGTGACCAATACGGTTGACGCTGGGTATCACGTTCTGTTTGGGCCAACAGACGTGAGGTTCCTTCGCAACGTGTCAGCGGTTAAGGCTGATGTTGCTCATGTAGGAAGGAGGGTGAAGAACTTGTTTGTTCTTGCCACCAATTCTTATGTTGATCATATGAGGGCCAATGATAGCACTGCTATCTGGCATGAGAGGCTGGGGCATGTTGGCATGGACAAACTGAAGGCGATGGCTAGTAGAAGTTTGGTGAAAGGGTTGTCTAAGTTGTCCTCCTTTGGTGACGGGCATGTTTGCGCAGGGTGTCAATACGGTAAGTCACATCGCCTTCCGTTTGATAAATCACAAACAAGAAGCAAGCTACCATTGGAGTGCATTCATGGCGACTTAATGGGACCAACGGTCACTGCCAGCCTTAGTGGAAGCAGATACATGCTTGTCTTGATTGATGACTACTCAAGGTATACTTGGGTGTACTTCTTGAAGGAGAAGTCAGAAGCCTTCTGTTTGTTTGTGGAGTTCAAGGAGTTGGCAGAAGCCCGACTTGGCTTGCGGATCAAGAAGCTTAGAACAGATAATAGTAGTGAGTTCATCTCCTCCGAGTTTTCTAACTTCTGCAGGAAGCACGGGATCCAACGGGAGCTTACTTGTGCTCACACTCCACAACAAAATGGAGTAGCGTAGCGGAAGATCCGTCATTTGATGGAGACTTGCAAATGTTGGCTTCATGCGAAAGACATCCCAAGGTCCATTTGGGCGGAGGGAATGTCTTGTGCTTCTTATGTCATCAACAGGATGCCGCTCAGCCCGATCAATATGAAGACTCCTATTGAGTTGTTGCTGAAGGAGAAGCCAAGTGTGGGACACCTTAGGGTGTTCGGTTCAAACTGCTATGTGCATGTCCCTGATGCTTCACGGACTAAGCTGGATGCGAAGGCATGGAAGCTTGTCTTTGTTGGCTACGATGAGCGGAAGAAGGGATGAAAATGCATGGATCCTGCGACGAAGAAGTCCGTGGTGTCAAGAGACGTTGTCTTTGACGAGCTGACGTCGTATGGAGGTGGCTCGGTTGAGCTAACCGGAAGTATCAAGGTTGATGAAGAACCCTTGGTGGCTGCTGAAGGCCTTGAAGAGGAGCTTGCTGTTTCACTAGCAGCACATGTTGCTTCTAACTCTGAGGCTGAGCCTTCTGGCTCAGGAAGCAGGGGGAGCACTGCTCAATTCTTGCCCCAAGTAGGAGTTGAGCCCGAAGAAGCAACGGAAGCAGTGAGCAAGGAGCTGACCCTTCGAAGATCAAAGAGGTTTGTTAAGCCACTGGCTCGGTACAGTGATTGGAATGCAGTGAGATTTGTCTCCTGCTTCTTTGCAGGTCCTCTGGATGAACGAGAGCCTGCAACCTTCAATGAGGACACTAGAGTTAAGGAGTGAGAAGATGCCATGAAGGAAGAGATTGATGCTCTGAAGAGGAATGAAACCTAGGACCTTGTGCCCAAGGTTGATGGCATTACTCCGGTTACTTGCAAGTGGGTGTATAAGTTGAAGAAGAAGGCTGATGGGAGCATTTATAGGTTCAAAGCTCGCCTGGTCGCTCGAGGATTCTCACAACAGTATGGAGAAGACTATGAGGAGACATTCAGTCCGGTTGCGAAGATGACTTCAGTTAGAGTGGTGATCGCCTTGGCTGCTAGCAAGGGATGGAGGTTGTGGCAACTCAATGTGAAGAATGCCTTTCTTTACAGAGAGATTGACAAGGACATCTTCATGGATCAACCACTTGGATTTGTTTCTGAAGATCATCCGGACTATGTCTGCAAACTCAGGAAGGCTCTCTATGGGTTGAAGTAAGCTCCTAGAGCTTGGTATGGGAAGATTGCAGAGTACTTGCAATTCTGTGGATACCTTGCGTCTAACTCGGATTCAAGCTTGTTCGTCAAGAATAAGGGGGAGCTACAAGTCTTGGTCCTGCTGTATATGGATGACATGATCATCACCAGGAATTCGGAGGGGGAAGTAGCAAGGCTCAGGGCTGAGCTTGTTATACACTTCGAGATGAAAGACTTGGGAGAGCTTCATCACTTTCTTGGTCTTGAGGTGGAGAGGAAGGAGTGTGGGATTCTCATTTCCCAGAAAGGATATGCAGATCGCATTGTGAAGCGGTTCTGCATGGGCGAAGGGAATAAGTGCTCTACTCCACTGGAACATAGGCTGAAGCTTCGATGAGATGAGGGAAGGGTTCTTCATGATCCCTTGGAGTTCAGGGCTCTTGTTGGGAGCTTGATCTACCTGACGATTACAAGGCCAGACATTGCTTAAGCTGTTGGCCGAGAAAGTCGGTTTATGGCTGAACTAAGGAAATCTCATCTAGTGGTGGCAAAACATATCTTGAAGTATGTCAGGTCTACTTCTGACATGAAACTCCTCTATAGAAGGGACTCGGAGTTTGCGTTGCTTGGTTACACGGATGCTGACTATGATGATGATTCGGATGATCGAAGGTCGACTTAAGGTTATGTGTTCACTTGCGGTATAACTGGCATCTCGTGGTGTAGCAAGAAGCAGGACTCGGTGTCAGTCTCAACTACGGAGGCAGAGTATAAGGCTTCGGCCTTGGCTGCTCAGGAAGCCATCTGGTTGAGGAGGCTTATAGAGGATGTTCATGAAGAAGTGCAAGGGCCAACTTTACTCCGGGGTGACAATAAGAGTGCTCTCAAGCTGGTTAACAATCCAGTGTGTCACGCTAGGACTAAGCATATAGAGATCGATCACCATTTCATTAGGGAGAAGGTGTTGGAGGGATCTCTGCTGGTCGGGCATGTTCGGAGTGAAGACAATCTTGTTGACATCTTCACGAAGCCACTGTCGAAGGGGCCCTTTGAGCGGTTGCGCAGCTTGCTGGGCTTGGTCACCACTTCTCACTTCAAGGGGGAGTGTTGAAATTTGTGAAGTGGAAGTGGTTGATGGGATAGGCCGGGCGGCCTGAGCGGACAGAGTCGGCAGACTGGGCGGACTGGCTGACTGCGGCCTGGTGATAGGTCTAGTGGAAGCTGGCTGTTCTGAGCGGTTTTGTGCTGTCTATGTCTACGGCCTGGGCGGACTACTATCTGCGGAATAGGGCGGTGGCTATTGGTTTTACCAAGGAGCGGCCTGAGCGGATATAGGTCGCGGACTGGTGCAATTGCTTAGAGGTCGCGTTGCAAGCTTGTGTGCCGGCGGTTTGGCTCATGTCCGCAGGAAGCTTGCGGTCTGGCGTGTGCGCGGTGTACAACCCCGTGTCCGGCGAGCAAGGTCACCAAGGGGCGAGTAGATCAGGCTAGGAGCAGCAGGCGAGCTCGGCAGGAGCAGGGGCGAGGCTAAGCTCGGCATCCATCGACCAGAGTTCGTCGATCGGCGACCCCGAGCTCGGCATTTGCCGAGCAGGCTGCGACTCGCGCCCTCGCAGTAGAGCTCGGCAGCGGTAGGCGAGCAGTACATGCCGAGGTGGCCAGAGCTCCCAGCTCGCCTGGGCGTCAGAGGTACTTTTTACTGTTTTACCCCTGCTGGTCTGCACATAGCCCTTCAAAACAACGGAGTTTGGCTGTTGGCAGGCCCAGCCAAGGGTTTCCTGGTAATTTCAGGCCAGTTATTTTGGTTATTGGCAGTCCGGATTTCAAAAACTATAAATAGGACCCAAGGGGTACCCCAGAAAGCAGGTTTTTCCCGGTGCTCCTCTCCCCAAATTCTCTAAGTGCTTTCTGAGGGTACCTTAGCTCGGCTTCAGGCTAAGGAGGGGAAGCGCTCTGAGATCTTCCGGGTTTGTGGTGGGACCTCCCCGCCGAGCCCTTGGGTCTGTTTCTCCTTGTCTTGTTGTTTTCCTTGCAGGAGCGAAGTAGGCGCGAGACCACCCCTTTCCCCAAGGGCGAGTTCCACAGGAAGCCGGGTTCCGGTTTCAACACGCGGTATGTGCTGTTGCGGACTGGGCTTAGAGTTTGGCTGTTGCCTTGCTAAGCTCTGGTGGTACAGCATGTGTATTGCTGTGGAGGTCGAGTGGACTAGCGTGTGGAGTCCGGCAGTTGGTCATTGCATTGGACAGTTGTGCGACTTTCTTGCGGGTTCTGCCTTGGCTCAGGAGGAATGTGGTGACCTGCTTGATGGGTTGGCGGACTGGATTTTGTCCGTCGTACTCGCGGTTGGCCTTTGGTGCTTTACTGGATTTGGTCACATTCTGTAACAAGTCCAGTGTGTCTGCTGTATCCGCCAAGTCCGCTGTGACCGGGCGGACTGTTGCTGACTCTGCCTTTGGTCGTGGACTTGTGGCGGATGGAGGCTTGAGTCTTGTTCTATGCGGACTGCCTCTGGTTTGTGCGGACAGTCACTGAAGGGGGTTGCTGTCCTGCAGTGGAAGGCTTTGCGGGCTGATGCCTTGTCTGCATAAGCCTGGACGGACTGTTGTGGGTTCGCCAAAGTTGCCTTGCTCCTGGCGGGTTGATCCTTGGTACCGGCTAAATCCTTGCAGACTCAGCGGACGGTGGTTTAGCTAGCGCGCGGGCTAGGGCGGTGACTCTATCTCTATGGCGGTGACCACACTCCTCACCTCGCCTATAAATAGGACCCCCCCCCGGCACATCTACAGTAACTGAGTGAACAGTAAGTTGGGTTCGGCGAGGTGCTGCGGTCTCAGTTTTCTGTCCGCGCGGATTAATTCAGAGCTGACGGTTTGCTGTGTGCAGATCGCGCGGGTAGCTTCAAGGAGCCAGGAGTTTGGCTTTGACTTCGGTCAAGTACTTGGAAGTGTGCGGTCTCTGCGGATTCAGCAGGTCGCTCTGCGGCTTGTCAGTGCTCTGTTTCAACTTTGCCTAGTTCCAATTACCTTTCCGCCGGTCTCAGGCGGGTAGGCGGTAAGTTTCTCTGTTCATCAGCAGGAGGCGAATAACGGTGTGTCCGCGCGGCCTTGCGGCTTCGAAGGACTCCGTGTCTATTCGGGTGTAGCGCTTGAGCTCGGGCGGCTTCGGCGGACTTTGCGACCTCGGCGGTCTCGGCGGATTCCGGTGCTGTCCGCCTGGCTTGGTTTTTGTTGCTTTCTGTTATAGCTTGTGTACTAGCGAAATCATGTCTCGCTACGTATACCTCACATTGTAAAGAAGTTGAATGTATAAAAGATCTGCTTGTGCTTCCATTGTTTGTTGGTGATAACTTTGTTCCTTGGTGTTCCGTTGGTTCAAAGTGTGAACTGGGTAGTGTCGAAGATATTAATTTGGCATTTGGGCTACCTTGCTGACCACTTTGAGAAAATTTAACATCAACATGCACACATAATAACAAAAAAAATATTTTCTTACTTTTAAACATATAAAGAGGGTTCATATGCATTCTTTTGAAACCATTGTTGATGAGGCTAGCATCAATCCTGCATTTCCAGGCTCGTAGATCTTACTTAAGTTTATACAAGGTCATTTTTAATTTGTACACTATGTCTTTATTCTCATATCTCATACCCTTTTATCTAAACAACGTATGGCAGCTCTTCTATATCAACATTCAAATACGAAGATTTTTAGGTGGGGTGGGGGGATCCCCACTGTCTGACCACGATCCCCCCCCCCCCCCCCCCACCGAAACTGGCAGTAGTCTGAAAATCATTCATATAATTTACTAGGGGAGTGATCCTGTTATGAAAACAGTTTAGACAGATAAATAATTTTCAAATGCAATTAGCGATCAAATCGATAGAGAAAAATTAGTGTGATCACGGATAGCGATGAACAAGCCAAAAATAAGGAAAAAAAACATTGTCAACGAACACGGATATTTAAATTGATTCCACAAATTTTTGGTACGTTCACTACGCAGGCAAAACGGCCTGGGTTATCTGTCTGCGTGGTCTGTGCAGACAGGTATGGCGGCTAAATAGGTCGACAATGGAGTGGCAGGCAGGTTGTTCCCTGTAGGTAACCGGACAGATAGGATGGTTATCCACGCAGTCTGCCGGTTTTGTGTTGACTGTTTTTTGTATCCGATGGTGCTTTGTTCGCACCAGGGATGGCTGGTGGTGTGGACTTGGTCTGGTTTTGTACCGAGTTCAGGTGTGCTCAGTCTGGGAGGTCGCGCGGTTAGCGTGGACTGCTTTCTGTGTCCGCCGAGTTCGGCAGCTATCAGCCTTGCGCATTGGTTGCGGGCTTGGAGTGTGCGGACTGGAGTAGTGTCTGCAGCTGCGTGCGGACTGGAGCTGTGTCCGCTGGTGTGTGGACTGGAGTTGTGTCTGCTAGTTTGCGGACTGATGGTGCTTCTGCAAGGTTTGCTGATGTTGCGAACTGGCTGTCTTGCTAGTCGTGGAGACTAGGCGGACTGACGTTGTGTCCCCGGTTTGACGGATACTCTCGGTGCTCTCCGCGAGATAGGGCGGTGATCACACTTCTCTCCGCGCATATAAATAGGACCCCTTATCACATCAACTTTACATCTGAATGAACAGTAAGTGAGCTCGGGTAGTTGCTGCGGACTTGATTTTCTATTTGCACGGTTTGGAGAGTTGACCGATTTGTGTTGTGCAGGTTGTGCGGACAGCGCTGGAAAGCCAATAACTTGGTTCTGACTTCAGTCAGTGACAGTGTTGACTCTGCGGTTAGCAACCAGCAGTTAGCAGCAGGTCGCGGATTGTGACCAGACGGTCTTCTCTTTTGCAACTTTCAACTAGTTCAATAAGTTGTCTGCTTCTAGAGGCTGGTTCAGTTCAGAAGCAGTGTTCGTGGCGGTCTGGCGGCTTGGAAACCTCGCGGTTAGGAGGCTTGCAGATTAGTGGACAGAGTTCTTTTTCAGCATTGGAATAACGGGTTGTCCGCGCGGCTAGGTTGCGGTCTGGTGACTTGGCGGCTTAAGCGGACTCCATAGGTAGCTCGATAGAGTCGGCGGCTACTCATTGAGACCGCGTGGCTAGCTGTGTATCTCTTGTTTTTTCTTCCTTCGGGTACATCGTCAAATCATGTCTCGCCATGTATATCTAACCTTACAAAGATTGTTGATAGTACAAGATTCTCTTGCTCTTCTGGTGCATCTGATTTATTTGGCTTCAGATAGGTTGAGTGTCCCTACGCCTGATTTCCCGGTTTCAGCTATTCACAAATTTTTACAAAATTCTCCTTTGCCGATAATGAAAAAAAATACTGAATTGTGAGTGGATCTCATATCTAACAAATACACACACCTGATTTTCTTTCTCAAACATACCACACGACAATACAGGAGGAAAAATAAACGAGAGATTGTTGGCAATCTCGGTACTCCAAGATCCGGCCAAAGGTACGTTGCAATAAGAAAGATAACGTTGGCAAGTAGGAAGTCGGAGGCTGGGAGGAAGACGGCGGTAGATCGTCGAGCACACTGCAGCAAGTGAGAAAAAACAGTGGCAAGATGTGTAAATCGATCATAGCTCTGTGGGAAAGAAAGGACCGACCCGCACGCGCTGCGGTAAGATGAAACTGGCGGTAAGAAAAGAAGACGGAGGCCGGGAGGAAGAAGGCGACCGATCATACAGATAGTTATTTCATGAGATGGGTCTGACCTATATATATAAGCATGAAAAACCCTAAACAAAACTGGTGGTATCCAATTTTGGCAAGAGATCGATATCCTTCCATTTGCGCTCCTCCATTAGCGGCGGAAAGTTTCCAAAAAATAACATTTAAAAGTTTCCAAAGAAATAATAATAGAACGTTTTCAAAATGATAATAGTGGCTTCGCTTGGAAACTGCTAGTGGACAGGAAAGTTGCCAAAAAAAAATAAAAAAGATACTGCAAAGATATTTGATTACTTTATTGGCTCTGAACGGGCGCTGATGGTGGAGCCGATTTGGGCTGAAAATGCGACATATCACAACAATCTTCAACTTGACGCCTCTTTCAAGACATGCTCTACCTTGCTGAGATAACTCCTAGATGCTCTAACAGTCACCAAGAACCAATACCAAAGGAACCAACGGAATATACTTCTGTCAAGAACGGGTAAGAAAAATCTTCTTCAATAATGAGTAACACACAAACTGAACTTACGTGGTTGTCTAAGAAACGCTCCATCTTGAAGCTGAATATCAATTACTCCACCTCCAACGGTGGTCTCTCATAGCAAACTAAACCTGTCAAGACTTCTGGCATGTGATATGTGTGTGGGAGAGAAAATGATAAATGCAGATACATCGACAATGAATGCAAATAAATTGACATCAACATGATAAAATGAACACATATAAAAACTAATCAAATGTTGGTTAGACATAATCTAAGCTCATGGAGAATGAAGGAGTAACGAGAAAACGCTTAGGTAATAGTTGGTGACCAAACTGCATTCACAAAACAAAGTTTTTGATTAAAAAATAACTCAAAAATAAGAGTTATAATAATGCAATTTCAAACTTTGCACTAGGTGTAGAAGATGTCATAGAAATCAGTCGAAAAATCTGCACTGAAACTGAACCTCATGCTGATTTGATTAATTCATAGATCAAGATTGGGAAAATAGGAAACAGACCAATGTTGTCACCTACCGTCAACCCAACTCAAAACGGAACGTCCAATCGGTCACGAATCGAACAAGATATTATTGTCAATCTCGCTCCTCCAAGATCCTTGAAATTGCCATTGCATTAACCAAAAATAAAAGAGTAGCTACAGGGGAGGGAACATAAGAAAAAGAAAAGCAACAACAAGAGCCACAAAAAAAGAAATCAGCTGACCTCAAGGCCTCTGCAATCATCCGCCACCAGCCCATTGAAGGTGTCATCCGCTCCAATTCTGGTGTCCCACATGAAGTCCCCCTCAACCACCAACCACGCACAGTGGTCCATCATGCGGTTCGCCTCCCGGCCCACCTGCTGGAACCCCACTGCCGTAAACTCAGAAAGAAACATGAGGTCCACCTCCACCGATTAGGTATCGAGTCGGGCTGACCCCCAAGCCGCCTTGTTGCAGAATTTCACGACGTAAACCGCATCCCCTTCAATAAAAAATCCCCTAGCCTCAAGAAGCGTCGGGGTAACCACCCGCCGGATGGCCAAGACAGCTTCTAGTTCCACCCGGCCCGGATCCCAGTGTTGCCAAGCAAAGCCGGCCGCCATCAGGACCACACCAGCCTCTGACCGAACCACTATACCAAGCCCCGCACACCTCAATGGCTGCAGAGAACCATCCACATTGACTTTGATCCACCAGGGTGGTGGTGGGCACCAAGAGATAGAACGAAAAAAGCCCAAGGGGCGTGAGGTGCTCCAACATCCCGGAGTGCGACCTTGATCAAATAGGATAAGGTTTTCCGCCACAGAGGCCGCAATCACCAAGGGGGTACCTGCCTCCCTGTTATGCAGCTTAACATTTCGTGCGCGCCAACACTGATATATCACATAGCATAGAAGCCGGTGTTGGGTACATTGGTCAAATGTATCTGATTTGAAGAAGCCTCACCCATCTCAATGATATACATCATAATGTATTTGATGTATGTTTGAGTTACTTGTGCAGGTTAGGTATTCACTGGACTGAAGCTAAAACTTTCTAAGTCCATGTGTCGACACCCAGAGGGAAAGTGTCAACACTTGAGAAAGCTTGTGTCGACACCCAGACAAGCAGTGTCGACACTTGGAGTCATTGTGTCGACACCTGGGATGAAGAGTCGACACCAGACAGAGAGTGTCGACACTTGGAGATGTGTCGACACTCAGTGAAGAAAAGTGCAGACAGAAAGTGTCGACACAAGGAGCTGTGTCGACACCCAGTGAAGCAGTGTCTACACCAGAAAGTGTCGACACTTGGAGCTGTGTCGACACTCAGCAAAAGTCTGCAGAGTCCAAGTACAAGTGTCGACACTCAACACAATGTGTCGACACTATGCAGAAGAGTCAACATTTAAAGTAAGTGTCGACACTCAACACAATGTGTCGACACTATGCAGGAGAGTCAGCATTTGAAGAATGTGTCGACACTCAGCACAAGTGTCGACACACTACCAGAAGAATCAACACTTGAAGTAAGTGTCGACACCCAGCACAATGTGTCGACACTTAGCTAAAGACTCAACACTTGTAGAAAGTGTCGACACAAGGAGCTGTGTCGACACTTAGCAAAGAACAGAAATATCTACAAAAATATTCTAAGTACAAGTGTCGACACTAAGGGAATGTGTCGACACTCAGCTGAAGAATCTATATTGAAGACTTGTGTCGACACCAAGAAGCAGTGTCGACACTTGACAGATTCAACACAAGAAGTTGTGTCGACACAAAAGAGATGTGTCGACACTTAGAAGAATACAGTTAAAGAATGAAGAACAAGTACTTGTGTCGACACTCAATTTCAGTGTCGACACATGCAGAAGAATCTGTGTCGAGACATACAAGGAGTTGTGTCGACACCTTGTAGACTTGTGTCGACACTTACACAGCATGTGTCGACACTTGGTCTATAAGTGTCGACACTTAAGAACAGAAAGTCTCGACACTATCTGACAGTTAGAGAATTTCAAGAAGTGACTGGTTGACATGACAGCTGCCGATCCAGCCGGTCTACAACAACTGTCAGGGAAGTCAGAAGTCTGTTATGAACCGGACCAGCCGGTTACCATGAAGAATGCCTATAAATAGGCACTCACAGTTTACAGAAACTGTTGTTGAAGCTATTTGAAGTAATTTATCAGATTATTCAAGTAATCAGAAAAGTGGTACACAGAGTATCAACACAAGAAGATCTGACAGTCCAACTGCAGATCTAAGAAGTTGGAGAGAGAGAGAGCTCCAATCAAGAATTCAGTCTTTGGAACTAGGCTGAGAAGAAGGATTCAGAGGCATCTGGATCTTAAGAAGCAGAGGTCAAGGAACAACTGCAGAGGATTCAGACTTATTCAGTTCTACTCAAGAAGCTTTGAAGGAAGCTAAGTCAGTTTGGATCTATCTGAGTTCTTCCAAGAACTCAGCAAGAAACTCACAACTCCTCTCTTATTTTCTGAGTTGTTGAGTTATTTGTTGTAATACTATTTTAACTTGTAGGATCTTTGGATCTGAGTGCATTGTAAGCCTAAATTTATAAAGGCTGAGGGTAGGGCTTGAGAGCCTGAGTGTAGGAGTTGAAGAACTCTGAGTGTAGGCCTTGATTGGCTGAGTGTAGGCCGGGGTGGCTGAGTGTAGGGCTTTGTGGTTGAGTGTAGGCTTTGGAGAAAGCTGAGGTGTAAGGCTTTGGGCCTGAGGTGTAGGAACCTATTTGGGTTCTGAGACAGTGGAGAAGTTTGGCCGAATCTAGTACACTGCTAGATAGGCGAAGGGGGAAAGTGGATGTACCCAAAGATTGGGGAACCACTATAAATCATTGTGTGCTGTGATGTGAATGTGCTGTGTATGTTTGATTTTTGCTGATTGTTGTAATAGACTACTTAGAAATTTGTGATATAACTGTTTGGCTGCCAACAAAGTTAGAAAAGGATTAGGTCACCTATTCACCCCCCCCCCCTCTAGGTGTTTAGGTACCATATCTTTCAAGTGATATCAGAGCCAGGTTCCTCAAAACAAGGACTAACAGTCTAAGGAGATCCTGTTTGGCAGAAACAGTCTAAGTCAGAAAACAGCTTCAAGAAAATCAAGAACCATGGGTTCTTTTGAAAATCATAAAGAATTGGGTTCCATGAAATTACCTATTTGCAGAAAGGAAATTTTTGGGATCTGGAAAGAAAGGGTAAGGCTATTTATGGAGGCCTCAGACCAAAGAATCTACATCACAGTTAAGGAAGGGCCTTATGTGCCAATGAAGATCTCAGTATTGGATGCAAATCAGAGGACTCCAAAGGATTTCTCTGAGATGACCAAGGATGAAATTGTCCTAGTCACTATGGACAAGAGGGCACAAAACATAATAGTGAGTGTCATTGATGATGCAACTTTTCAGAACTTAATTCACTGTAAAACAGCAAAAGAAATGTGGGATACCCTCATTGTCTATATGGAAGGTTCTGAAGAAGTTAGGCAAGATAGGAAGTCCTTGCTTAATCAAGAGTATGAGAGCTTTAGGCAAGGCAAGGGAGATAGCATCACTGAATGCTACAAGAAGTTCTATAGAATAGTTAATGAACTCATGTCTTATGGAAGAGAGTTCAGCAACTATGAACTAAATGACAAATTCCTAAGGTCCCTAACCAAAGATTGGGACACCAAGATCTGTGCCATAAGAGAAATGACAAAGTTGGGAGAAATTCCTCCTCCTACACTATTTGGCAAGTTGTTGTCATATGAGATGCAGCTGACAGTGAGGAAAGAGGAGGAGAAATCAACAAGGACTGAGCACAAGGAAAGGACTGTTGCCTTCAAGACAGATGTTCCCAGAAAATGCAGAACTAAGTCATCAACTCCACCTCCAGAGGTAGTTGAATCTGAGTCAGAAGGGTCTGTCAGTACAAAGTCTACAAGCAGTGAAAGTGATGAAGACTTTGCTGCCTTCACTAGACACTTTCAGAAATTCCTGAAAAAGAAACAGTGGAGGTCCAGACCATCTACTTACAAGGGAAAAGAAGTCTTGTATCAGGAGAAAAAGCCTTCTAAGAAGGACAGGAAGAAGACAAAGACAAGCAAGGCAACTGGATCAAAGATTGTGTGCTACTGCTGCAATAGACAGGGTCATGTCATTGCTGATTGTCCTGAGAAAAGAAAAGAATCCAGTGACAGGAAAAAGACTCACTTCAAAGGGAAGAAAGAGAAGTCTTTTGTTGCCAAGAATGAGAAGACTCTTTCAGATATTTCTTCTTCAAACACTGATACTGATGATGAAGCCTACATAGGGCTATTTGCTGAAGAAGAAGAAGAAGAATTTATGCAGATCTTGGAGTCAATTTATGAACAAGAAGACTGCCAGTGCCAAGGACTGATGGCATTGACTGAGAGTGCCAAAATCCTGGAGCAGCCAGGACCTAGTCAGGTACAAAGTCCAACTCTAAGTTCAGTTTCTTGTTCTAGTTCAGAATCAGAATCATCTTCATCAAATGATGGAAGTGGTTCTGAGTCTGAGGATGATATTCATCAGCTCATAGATGAATATAAGGTGCTGTTACAGGCTTATAAGAAAAGCAAGTCCCTTGCCAAAAGTCAGGCAAAGAAAATTGCTAATCTAAAAGCTGCTGCAACAGACCTTGAGAAGCAGTATGATCAAAAACTGAATGAAGTAGCCAGGCTGAAACACATTACAGTGATTCAGATGGGTACTATTACATTTAAGAATGATCAAATTGAGAGACTGGAGACAAATCTTCAGAAAGAGAGAGAACTGGTTGCAAAGTTTTCAAAGCCTAAATCAGTTCTACCTTTGATTGATGATTTTATTCATCACAAAGGCAAGGCTGGACTGGGTTTTATTAAACCTGCTAGGACTGTTCAGGATCAGTCCAAGCCCAAGGGCAAGGCCCCAACATTCAATCAGTCATCTGCAGTTAAGACAGCAAAGTCTGTACCTAAGCAAAGGTACAATAAGTTTGAATGTTGGTGTTGTGGCAAGGTTGGCCACTTTGCCTTGGATTGTTGGCACAATGCCAGTGCCAAGTTGAGTAGCAAGTTACCTGGTGGAAAGCCAGTAGGTAGCTGTGTCATGTTGCAAACTAACAATCACCAAGGACCAAGTTTACTTTGGGTTCTAAGGTTCATTAATTTGTTTTGCAGGTGAATCCAAGTGGCCATACCCCAACATGGTACTTGGATAGTGGATGTTCCAGACATATGACTGGAACAAGGGGACTACTGAAGGACTACATTCCAATCAAAAATGGTCCTAAAGTGACCTTTGGTGGTTCTGAAAAAGGAATCATCAAAGGGTTTGGTAACATTTCTTCAAACCTTGTTACCATTACTCAAGTGGCTTATGTTAAAGGGTTGAAACACAACCTTATAAGTATAAGTCAGTTAAGTGATGTAGGGTATGACATCTCATTTGTTAAAAATGGTTGTCATATCAAGAGGTCAAGTGATCAAGAGATCATTTTGACAGGATATAGAAAGAGGAATGTCTACTGTCTAGACATCATGATTGAGAACAATGGTTCTCCTGTTTGTCTTGTAGCTGATGAGACAGTCTCTCATTGTGTCAAGTGGCACAAGAGGCTAGCTCATCTTAACTACAAGACTATTAGCAAACTCTTTAGCAAAGAGTTAGTGAGGAATGGTCCTCAAGTTAAGTGTGTTAAAGATGGCATTTGCTCAGCTTGTCAAAAGGGCAAGCAGACCAAATCCACCTTTAAAAGCATTGAGAACAAAGATGCTGTGAGGTGCTTATACCTCTTGCATATGGATCTCTTTGGTCCAATGCCAGTTCACAGCTTAGGTAGGAAGGTCTATACCTTTGTAGTTGTTGATGACTACTCAAGGTTTTCCTGGGTGTTCTTCTTAAGGCAGAAATCTGAAACACCTAGTGTCTTCTACAGCTTTGTCAAGCAAATTCAGAATGAACTAAATAGTACTGTGGTCAAAATTAGAAGTGACCATGGTACTGAGTTTCAATCTGAAAGCATGACAAAACTATGTGAAGACTTTGGGATATTTCAAGAATTCTCTTCACCTAGAACACCTCAGCAAAATGGCATTGCTGAGAGGAAGAATAGAACCTTGATAGAGGCTGGTAGAACCCTACTTAGTGATACATCACTGCCTGAGTATTTCTGGGCTGAAGCAGTTAACACTGCATGCCATGTGATAAATAGGGCTACCATCACTAAAAGACTAAACAAGACCCCCTATGAAGTAGTGAAAGGCAGGAAACCAAACCTATCCTATTTTAGGATCTTTGGTTGCAAATGCTTCATACTTAACAATGGGAAGTCTTACATAACTAAGTTTGCTGCCAAGTCCCAAGAGGGAATTTTTGTTGGGTACAGCAACAATAGTAAGGCTTATAGAGTATACAACTTGATTACACAAGTTGTAGAGGAGACTGTGCATGTAGTTTTTGATGAGACAAAACTTATTAACAATGAGTTGTCTAGCAATGTATGTAGCCCCACAGGTTTGACAAAGAAATTGGACAAGCTTACTATAGAAGAGATGCCTGCTGAAAGACAGCAAGTAGAAGGCAATAGCAGTGTCCAGGGGGAGAACTACATGTGCCAATAGCTGAAGAAATACAAGAAGTACAGCATGATGCAGATGCTGAAGAAGTTCAACCTGAAGCTAGGATGCCTCTAGCCCACAGGCATCTAAGAGATCATCCAGTAGAGCTGATTATTGGTGATCCAAGACAAGGAGTTCAGACAAGGAGCAGAAATCAGAATGCTGCAGTATATTCTAGTTTTCTGTCTCAAATAGAACCTAAGAAATTTGAAGAAGCTATACAAGATCCACAGTGGACTGAAGCTATGCAAGAAGAACTTAATCAGTTCAAAAGGTGCAAGGTTTGGGAACTGGTTCCTAAACCTAAAGACCACAATGTTATAGGAACTAAGTGGATCTACAGAAATAAGTTAGATGAACAAGGGGTCATCATTAAGAATAAAGCAAGACTGGTTGCAAAAGGATATAGGCAAGAAGAAGGTATTGATTTTGATCAAACCTTTGCCCCAGTAGCCAGACTGGAGGCCATAAGGATGTTCTTGGCCTATGCAACCTATCAAGGATTCAAGGTTTACCAGATGGATGTCAAGTCAGCATTCTTAAATGGTAATCTTAAGGAAGAAGTCTATGTGGAGCAGCCTTCAGGTTTTGTTGATCCAACTCAACCTCATTATGTCTATAGACTTAGGAAAGCATTATATGGGTTAAAACAAGCTCCTAGAGCTTGGTATGAAACCCTATCTAGTTTCCTCATTGAGAACAAGTTCACAAGGGGGAAAATAGATAAGACTCTATTCCTTAGGGAATCTAGAGGCAAAGTCATACTTGTCCAAATATATGTAGATGACATTATATTTGGGTCTACTGAAAGTAGCCTTTGCAAAAAGTTTGCAAAGCTTATGCAAAGTCAATTTGAGATGAGTAGTATGGGAGAGCTAAAGTTTTTCTTGGGTCTCCAAGTTAAACAGACTGAAAGTGGCTTGTCCATATGTCAGTCCAAGTTCACCCTAGAACTCATAAGGAAATATGGTATGGATTCATCCAGTACCATGAAGACTCCTATGGGGTCAAGTATGTCTCTTAGCAAGGATGATGCAGGAAAACCTGTAGATGAAACCTTGTATAGAGGGATAGTTGGCTCCCTACTATACTTGACTGCAAGTAGGCCTGACATTATGTATGCTACATGTGTTTGTGCCAGGTATCAAGCCTGCCCTAAAGAGTCTCACTTGACTGCTGTCAAAAGAATATTGAGATATCTAAAGGGCACTCCCTATCTAGGCCTCTGGTACCCTAGGAATGGAGATTTTGATCTAACAGGTTATACAGATGCAGACTTTGCAGGATGCAAAGAGGATAGAAAGAGCACAACTGGAACCTGTCAATTCCTAGGTGGAAGAATAATTTCATGGAGCAGCAAAAAGCAGACTAGTGTGGCTATCTCCACAGCTGAGTCAGAATATGTAGCTGCAGGAAGTTGCTGTGCTCAACTTCTATGGATTCAACATCAGCTAGTGGACTATGGATTTCAGGTAAGTAGAACTCCACTTTACTGTGATTCTACAAGTGCTATTTCAATAGCTAACAACCCTGTATCTCATAGTAGAACAAAACATATTGAGATTAAATATCACTTTCTTAGGGAGCATGTAGAAAGAAATGATATTGCACTTGAATATGTTAAAACTGATAATCAGATAGCTGACATGTTTACTAAGCCCTTAGAAGAAGCTAAGTTTAATAGATTCAAAATTGAACTAGGTATGATAAACTTAGACTAAGTTTACAGAATAGAAAATTGACTAAGTAAAAAGGTGTCGACACATAGACAAGTCTATGTCGACACAGAATAAAAGTGTCGACACTTCAGGAAAAAGGTGTCGACACATCTAGGAAGTTGGTGTCGACACTTCAGAATGTTAGTGTCGACACATGTCGAGTAGGTGTCGACACATCCAATGTGGTGTCGACACTTAAGTTTTACTCAGAATTTTCTAAGTAAAGTCTCGACTATTCGTCGAGTAGAGTGGTGTCGACACATAAACATGTGTCGACACATAATATCTGTTGACTAAACTTGTGTCGACCCATATGTGTCGAGACATTATAAGTAAGTGTCGACACTTATTGTCAGTGTCGACACATGTTAAGCTAGATATCCCGCCTGTTCATCTTCAAAATTAGACAGGTATAAATAGGGTTCTGTCTTTGATTGTCGACACGCTTTCAAAGTTTCGAGACCAAAACTCTTGTGTCGACATTTCTCTTTTCTCAAGACTAAATCTCCAAACCCTAATGGCTCCCAAGCTCGAGGAGAATGTTAACGAAGGCTATGAGCTCGTGCGAGGTGCATTCGATGAAGCTGATCAAGAACTCAAGGCAGTAGTAACCCTAATTGTCGATTCTGGATTGGAATACTTGACTTCAGAACCAACGAAGATTTGGAAAAAGGAAGTTCTTGAATTCCTCCATGGAGCTGCTGTAGATGACTCTGGATACAAGATCAAATCCAGAGTTCATGGGACTAAGGTCAAAGTTTCACCAAAAAAATCTGAGAAAGGTACTCCAGCTACCTAAAGCACATGATGAAGAGGAAGTAACTGCTTCAAAGACCAGGGCAGCTCTTACTTGGTGTGGACTGGATCCAAAGATGAAGGTAGGATCAGTCTTTAACAGGAAAGGCATGAATAATCAAGGGAAATTCATGTCTGAAATAGTAGGAAAGGTTATTCTCAGCAAGACTGGAGGGCATGACAGGGTGTCAGCCTCCATGTTTAAAATTATGACTAGAATCATCTTCACCCTAAAAACAGATTGGTCTCAAGTGGTGTATGAAAAGATCAAGGAAAGTTTGAAAAAGCCCAATCTGGGCAGAATTATAAGTCTCTACCTGGCTGGTACAATACCAGAGGTAATGAGCACAGCTGCTGGAAGCAAGATCAATCATATGAGAAAGATGGATTCCAGGATATTTTCTAGGTGGGAAAGGGTGTTGTCAAAGGACATGACTACCCCTGAGAAGCCAGTTTCTGAGAAAGTTACTCCTCCCAGGAAGAAGAGAAAGACTGCTGCTGTGACAGAAGAGTCCTCCAGCAGTTCTGATAGTGAAGAACAGGTTGTTTTCACACCTGATGACCATGAAGAAGTGGCTGCAGAGAAGACTCCTGCTCCTCAAGATGTAGCTGAGATCCAGGGGGAGCTGCCTCCAGCTAGCCCCATCCATAGGATCACAGCCAGGGGGAGCTTCCAGCAGTAGAAGAACCATCTACTCTGGACAGTGAGCAAGCCACCATCATTATTCAAGAGGTACTCACTGACTTAAAAACTTTAGAATATCTTATTGAAGATGCTGATTTGTCTGATGATCCTCAGCAAACTCAGCTACCTAGCCAAGCTCCAGATGTTGGTCTTGAAGACACATCTGCTGTTGTGCAAAATGTTCCAGATACTACTCAAGTAGTTGAAGAACCAAGTACTTCTCCTGCACAGTCACCTCCTGAATACACAATGGAAGACCTCTTTCTGAATTTAGATCAAGAGGATTTTGACATGGACAAGGTTGCTGCTGAAGATAAGAGTGCTGCTGCTGAGGGGGAGCACATATCAGTTCAGGATGAGCCTTTAAGGCCAGAGACTGAGAAGGCACTTGATGTGCAAGCTGAAAAATAAGAGAGCCCTAAGAATAGAGTTGATATTGCAAGCACCTCTGCCTCTGAAGATGAGGAGAGTGCTAGGGCTAAAAAGAAGAAACTCTTTGTATTCAAGAGAAGAAGTCAGAGCTACAAGAAAGCCCTCCAATCCATTGCCCCACAGCCCATAGTTCAGCAAGCTCCAACTGCTGACTATAGTGCTTTACTGATTGCACTACAGATCAAGCTGGATGAGCAAAGGAAGGCTATAGAGACTTATGTTGATGAAGGGCACAAGACCCTACAATTTGATCTGGCACAGGAAATCAAGTCAATAAGGTTTGAAATGAACCTTAATAAAAAGGAGATGACTGACTGCTTCCACAAGGGTGGGAATGCAGTAGTCTATTTGGCTACTCACCAGGAGAAGATCAAGAGTCAAGTAGATGATATAGCATTGAAACAAGGCTATGTGCTGGAAAATCAATTAAGGATGAATGATAATTTGACTGCATCCCACAATGCTATAGTCACTGAATTAAAGAATAAGTCTGCTGAACCATCTACATCTGCTGCTGCTGCAAAGGCTGATTTTGATAAAATCTTTCAAGCTGAGATTACTGCTGTCAAAACTGCTATACAAGATTCCCAGAAAGCAATCTCAGAACAGCTTACAAAGCTTAAACCCTACTTTAAGGATGGAATCGGGTATTTGGATAGTCAGATTAGATTCCAAAAGGATGATGTAAGAGATCATGTGGCCCAAGAAGTCATAAAGGGGGAGAGAGTGTTAGTCAAGGCAAGTTCTGAGCATGCAAAATGGATATCAAATTCAATCAGGGCTACACTTGGATATCCTCCCCTGTGTGATGACAATGAAGTTGCTGAATCTGGACTGAACCCTGCCTATTTTGGAGGTGAGCCACAAGAAGTAGCTCAAGTCATTTATCCACCTCCAGATTTTGAAATGATTCATGCAGAGGTGAGCACTATGTATAGCCCATCTGGGGGCAAGGACAATGTCCATTTAGAAAAGGTTGTTCAACCTATAACAGCAGCTATGCAAGAGGCTTTGGACAAAGAAGAAGAGACAAGGCTGTCAAAGAAGAGGTTTAGGGAACTAGCAGAACAAAAGCCAGATTTTGAACAGTGGAGCCCTACCTCTAGAAATATCATTCTAACTGCCTGGAAAGCTGCTAAAGACAACACTACTGATAGAAACAAGTGGTTCTCAGAAGCTGAATGGAGGAAGCATGAGATCAGGCAGGAAGCCATTGTCCAGTACAGAAGAAAGGCTAAGTTAGGAAAGCTACCTCCTACTGCAGTGGAGCCTAGCAAGTACTTTCCTAAGCCCTATCATTATTTTGAGAGACAGAAAATCAAGGCTGAAGAACAAAAGAAGAAGGACTCAAAAGGCAAGAAGCCTGCTGATGCTGAGCCTACTGCTACTGCTGCTGTCAAAGCTCAAGTTAAAGCTGGAAAAGGAATTGTTATCAAAGAACCTGATCAGAAATAGATTAGGAATTAAACTTGAAGCTTGTTGTAATCTTTTAAATGAAAAACATTTTTGTACAACATTGAAAATGTATAAGGAACAATGTTAGAACAATATATGATAAATATAGTATGATTGTTCTGAAATATGTTTGTTTCTTATTTGTTCTGGAATGTTGAATGTGTATATGTGTGAAGTTTTACATGTTCATATTAACCCTGCTGATTATAATCTGCTTTTCATCATTTTGTAATTTTTAATTATGAATGGTGTATATCATTGACTAAGGGTTATGACTTCTCCAAATAGGGGGAGATTGTTGGGTACATTGGTCAAATGTACCTGATTTGAAGAAGCCTCACCCATCTCAATGATATACATCATAATGTATTTGATGTATGTTTGAGTTACTTGTGCAGGTTAGGTATTCACTGGACTGAAGCTAAAACTTTCTAAGTCCATGTGTCGACACCCAGAGGGAAAGTGTCGACACTTGAGAAAGCTTGTGTCGACACCCAGACAAGCAGTGTCGACACTTGGAGTCATTGTGTCGACACCTGGGATGAAGAGTCGACACCAGACAGAGAGTGTCGACACTTGGAGATGTGTCGACACTCAGTGAAGAAAAGTGCAGACAGAAAGTGTCGACACAAGGAGCTGTGTCGACACCCAGTGAAGCAGTGTCTACACCAGAAAGTGTCGACACTTGGAGTTGTGTCGACACTCAGCAAAAGTCTGCAGAGTCCAAGTACAAGTGTCGACACTCAACACAATGTGTCGACACTATGCAGAAGAGTCAACATTTAAAGTAAGTGTCGACACTCAACACAATGTGTCGACACTATGCAGGAGAGTCAGCATTTGAATAATGTGTCGACACTCAGCACAAGTGTCGACACACTACCAGAATAATCAACACTTGAAGTAAGTGTCGACACCCAGCACAATGTGTCGACATTTAGCTAAAGACTCAACACTTGTAGAAAGTGTCGACACAAGGAGCTGTGTCGACACTTAGCAAAGAACAGAAATATCTACAAAAATATTCTAAGTACAAGTGTCGACACTAAGGGAATGTGTCGACACTCAGCTGAAGAATCTATATTGAAGACTTGTGTCGACACCAAGAAGCAGTGTCGACACTTGACAGATTCAACACAAGAAGTTGTGTCGACACAAAGAGATGTGTCGACACTTAGAAGAATACAGTTAAAGAATGAAGAACAAGTACTTGTGTCGACACTCAATTTCAGTGTCGACACATGCAGAAGAATCTGTGTCGAGACATACAAGGAGTTGTGTCGACACCTTGTAGACTTGTGTCGACACTTACACAGCATGTGTCGACACTTGGTCTATAAGTGTCGACACTTAAGAACAGAAAGTCTCGACACTATCTGACAGTTAGAGAATTTCAAGAAGTGACTGGTTGACATGACAGCTGCCGATCCAGCCGGTCTACAGCAACTGTCAGGGAAGTCAGAAGTCTGTTATGAACCGGACCAGCCGGTTACCATGAAGAATGCCTATAAATAGGCACTCACAGTTTACAGAAACTGTTGTTGAAGCTATTTGAAGTAATTGATCAGATTATTCAAGTAATCAGAAAAGTGGTACACAGAGTATCAACACAAGAAGATCTGGCAGTCCAACTGCAGATCTAAGAAGTTGGAGAGAGAGCTCCAATCAAGAATTCAGTCTTTGGAACTAGGCTGAGAAGAAGGATTCAGAGGCATCTGGATCTTAAGAAGCAGAGGTCAAGGAACAACTGCAGAGGATTCAGACTTATTCAGTTCTACTCAAGAAGCTTTGAAGGAAGCTAAGTCAGTTTGGATCTATCTGAGTTCTTCCAAGAACTCAGCAAGAAACTCACAACTCCTCTCTTATTTTCTGAGTTGTTGAGTTATTTGTTGTAATACTATTTTAACTTGTAGGATCTTTGGATCTGAGTGCATTGTAAGCCTAAATTTATAAAGGCTGAGGGTAGGGCTTGAGAGCCTGAGTGTAGGAGTTGAAGAACTCTGAGTGTAGGCCTTGATTGGTTGAGTGTAGGCCTGGGTGGCTGAGTGTAGGCCTTTGTGGCTGAGTGTAGGCTTTGGAGAAAGCTGAGGTGTAAGGCTTTGGGCCTGAGGTGTAGAAACCTATTTGGGTTCTGAGATAGTGGAGAAGTTTGGCCGAATCTAGTACACTGCTAGATAGGCGAAGGGGGAAAGTGGATGTACCCAAAGATTGGGGAACCACTATAAATCATTGTGTGCTGTGCTGTGAATGTGCTGTGTATGTTTGATTTTTGCTGATTGCTGTAATAGACTACTTAGAAATCTGTGATATAACTGTTTGGCTGCCAACAAAGTTAGAAAAGGATTAGGTCACCTATTCACCCCCCCCCCCTCTAGGTGTTTAGGTACCATATCTTTCAGCCGGAGTGGGTGGAGGCGGCCTTCCCCATATGTCGCGCCACACACTCAAATTCTGCCCAAGTCCAACCAATTGGGATCCGCATTCCCCATCTGAGGAGCTCCTTTCCAACGGCGTTAAGTCTAACGCATCCACCAACCAGATGGTCCCAGTCCTCCGTCTCTCCACAGCCCCATGGGCGGAGGCAGTTCTCCACTAGTCCACGACGATGTAGCAACTCACGGGTAGGCAGCGCATCCCAAAGCAACTGCCAGTAGAAGGACCTCTCCAGAGGATGCATACGGATCTTCTTGAGCCAGCCTACATCTCTGTTCGGGTGGGTCAGCATCAAGTGGGGGTACGCTAAGTTCGAGATATCTTTTCCACTCCATTGAGATAATAGTTCTGGGGCATCCTCTCCCCCACCGCCCGACTGAAGCTGTAAGATGGCGCACCTCAGGTCCTCCCCACAACTTGGTCAAGAAACTCCACATCCCAGCTTCCATCCGCATCCATAAGGTCAGCCACCATTAGCCCGTCCAACGTCGTACTGTCTACAAAAGTAGGCCAGCGGTCCAAGGGGGTGTCAAAGATCCACGTGTCCATCAACACCGCAACCATCCTACCGTTGCCAATACGCCATCGAATAATAGAGGCAAGACTAGAGAGTCCATGCCGGATGGACGCCCAAGCCAGTGAGTCAGAGCGGTTAGAGGAGGGGTCACCTATGCGCCCACCATACTTCCCATGGAAGACGGTCTCGAAGAGAGTGGAGGGAGCCTACAACAACTCCCAAGCCAATTGTGCCTGTAAGGGGCCCTCCCAACATTGTACTCGGCGGAGACCCAGCCCTCCGGCCTACTCCTCCAAGATCCGGCCAATGCTAAGTTACAACAAAAAGATAACATCGGTAAGGATGACGTCGGCGGCGGGGAGGAAGACACTTGTAGATCGTTGAGCATGCTGCAACAAGAGAGAAAAAACAGCGGCAAGATGTATAAACCGGTCGTGGCTCTGCGACAAAGAAAGGGCCGGCCGACACACCCAGCGGCAAGTTGAAAATCGGCGGCAAGAAAAGAAGTCGGCGGCTAGGAGGAAGAAGGCGACCGATCAAACGCACAGTTATATCATGAGATGGGTTCAGCATATATATATATATATATATATATATATATATATATATATATATATATATATATATATATATATATATATATATATATATATATATATATATATATATATATATATATATATATATATATATATATATATATATATATATATATATATATATATATATATATATATATATATATAGCATCTTCGAACAGGCTTCGTCCGTTCTCGATGCGTCGCTGCGGGCTTCGCCCACTTGGCATTCAAACGGGCCTCGTCCGCCCCTTGGTAACTCCTGCCCAGGACTTGAGTGCGCTCTCAACGCCTGAACAGGCATTGAGTGCACTCTCAACGCCTGCCCAAGCGTTGAGTGCACTCTCAACGCCTTCCCAGCGTTGAGGGCACTCTCAACGCCTGCATAGGCATAGATTATGCACTCAACGCCTGAACAGGCGTTGAGTGTGCACTCACCGCATGAACAGGCGTTGAGTTTGCACTCAACGCCTGAACCGCGTTGAGTGTGCACATAATGCGTGAACAAATAATAAAAAAAATTAAAAACGCCCCCTCCCCTGTTCGACGATCGTCGAACGGGTCATCGAAACTCCGTCCGTTCGACGATCTGCGTCTAACGGTCGCCGGCGGCGGCTCCGCCCGGAGCCCATCGGCGGGTTTGTCGGCCTTCGTCGAACACGCCGGGGGTTTTCCGGCGGCGAGCGGGCAGGGCCACCGTCGGCGGAGACCCTGCCCGTGAGACCCAGATCTGGGTCTTACGGCAGGATCTGGGTATCACGGGCAGGGCCACCGCCAGCGGTGGCCCTGCCCGCTCGCCGTCGGACAACCGCCAGGGTGTTTGCCGGAGGCCGACTAACCCGTTGGTGGGCGCCGGGCAGGCCGCCGGCGGCAGCCGTTAGATCCAGATCGTCGAACGGACGGAGTTCGACGACCCGTTGGACGAACATCGAACAGGTGGACCCATTCGACGATCGTCGAACGAGTCCACCCGTTCGACGATCGTGGAAAAGGTGAGGGGCGTTTTTAAATTTATTATTATTATTATTTGTCCAGGCGTTGAGTGCACACTCAATGCCTGGGTAGTCGTTGAGAGTGCACTCAACACCTGGGCAAGCGTTGAGAGGGCACTCAATGCCTGTTCATGGGTTGAGTGCCCACTCAACGCCGGGGCCACCCATTCGACGTTCATCGAACGGGTCGTCGAACACCATCCGTTCGACGATCTGGGTCTAACGGGAGCCGGCAGCGGCTCCGCCCGGCGCCCACCGGCGGGTTCGTCGGCCTCCGGCAAACATGACGGGGGTTGTCCGACGGCGAGCGGGCAGTGCCACCGCCAGCGGTAGCCCTGCCCGTGAGACCCAGATCTGGGTCTCACGGGCAAGATATGGGTCTCACGGGCAGGGCCACCGTCGGCGGTGGCCCTGCCCGCTCGCCGTCGAACAACCCCCAGGGTGTTCGCCGGAGGCCGACGAACCCGTCGGTGGCCGCCGGGCATGCCGGCGGCGGCGGCCGTTAGATCCAGATCATCGAACGGACGGAGTTCGACGACCCGTTGGACGAACATCAAACGAGTGGACCCGTTCGACGATCGTCAAACGGGTCCACCTGTTCGACGATCGTTGAACAGGTGAGGGGGCATTTTTAAATTTATTATTATTACTATTTGTTCAGGCATTGAGTGCACACTCAACGCCTGTTCGGGCGTTGAGTGCACACTCAACGCCTGGGCAGTAATTGAGAGTGCACTCAACGCCTGGGCAGGCATTGAGAGGGTGTGCACTCAACGCCGAGGGGCGGGCAAAGCCCGCTTGAATGCCAAGGGGGCAAAGCCCGTTTGGTTGCGGGCGAAGCCTGTTTGGTGTGAGCGAAGCCCGTAGCGATGCATCGAGAACGGGCGAAGCCCGTTCGAAGATGCTAGTGTATGTATGTATGTATATATATATATATACACACACGAGCATTTTCGCACGGGCTATGTGCGTGCTCGATGCTCTCGGACGGCCTTCGGCCGCATCAGGCAGGCTTCGCCCGTCTGCGCTCGGGATTCGCCCGTGCTTTATGCTTCGGGTGGTCTTCGGCTCCGCACCTGCCACTCGCGGCCCCTGGAGTCCGAATCGAAATAATTTTGCTTCGGGGGACCCCGAGTGGCGTGTGCGGTGCTGAAGACCACCCGAAGTACCAAGCACAGACGAAGCCCGCCTGATGCGGCCGAAGTCCGCCCGAGAGCATCGAGCACGGGCGTAGCCCGTCCGAAGATGCTCGTATAATCTATTTTTCAAATATATATATATATATATAGACACACACACGAGCTTCTTCGCATGGGCTACGCCCGTGCTCGAAGCTCTCGGGCGGCCTTCGGCCGCATTCAGGCGGGCTTTGTCCGCCTGCGCACGAGCTTTGCCCATGCTTGATGCATCGCTGCGGACTGCGCACGCACCTGAAATCTTTTTTTTTTTCAAAACATATACATATGAATACTTAAAATTACCGCAAAAAAATATGAAATGTTATTGCTATTTTTATTTTATAAAATTTTTCAAATTTTAGTTTATAAAGATTAATTTATCTCTCCCTCTCTCTCTCTCTCTTTATCTCTTCCCCCTCTCTCTCCTTCTCTCCCGTCCCTCTCTCTCTCTCCCTCTCCCTCTTCTCTTTGTCTCTCTCTCCAAATTCTCCCCCTCATGTTATTACTCATGATCCAATGGTCAATATTCATTCTTTGGTGTGCCTCCAAATATCTATATTCTTATATATATATATATATATATATATATATATATATATATATATATATATATATATATATATATATATATATATTAAAAAGATTTATCATCGTTAAGTATTTGCTTAGCTATATCGGACGTCAATTTAATCACAGCCGTCCATCCTATGTTACAAACCCACTCTCACGCGGTCTCCTTCCCGATCCCATTACCTCGCACCCCCTGCTCCCTCTACGCTCCCCGATACCCTAACCCAACGCCTCTCTCTTCTTCGCAGCCGCGCCGCATCCTCACCTGGAATCTTCATCACAAGCACGTCATCACCATTATAACACCTGTCTCGCGCTCTCACACAGCTTCACGATTTCCATGCCCTAGATCTACCGCTCCCTCACTCGCGCACCACTACTGCACACTCGCTCTTCTTTCCGACAAATGTTGTCGCATTTTTAGGGCAAAGCCGGGCTGGGGACTCGGGCGACTCTGCCGACGACGGGCGACGGCGGGCGCGTATATGCGGCACCACCGTGAAGGCATCCATAAACTTCTCCACATTCCCTTTGCCTCACAATCTCCACCGGTTCTACTTCGCCGGCCATCCATCAAAGAAGAAGGGGGAAGCACCACCTGGAGATGCTTTTCCGTCCTGAGAAAATGCCGCAATAGACTCCAGCGGTTCTACATGAAAGAATTGGTTTCAAGATGTCCTAAACACTTAGAGGGGGTGAATAGGTTCAATTCTTTTTCCTTAAGGCAGATAATATTTTTACTGTTAGATCACAGATAATTCAGCAATTAACACAACACAGATTAAACAACACAACAACATAGAAGACACACAGTTTTATAGTGGTTCCCCAAGTGATGGGTACATCCACTTTCCCCCTTCGCCTATCTAGCAGTATACTAGATTAGGCCTAACTTCCTTCTTCCTTCTCAGATCCTCAGATCTTACAACTCAGAACCCTGAATGGTTCCTACAACTCAAACTTCAGCAAGTCCTACAGCTCAGATTCTCTCAAAGAATCCTACCTTAGAGTGAGTCCACACTCCTACAAGTCATGCAATTAAGCCCTACCTAAGCCTCTTTCCAGGCCTACACTTCAAAGAAATGATTCCCCTACCTCAGGCACTCAGCCCTACCTCAACCTTTATAAATTTAGGCTTACAACTCATATCTATAAAAGATCCTACAGAAAATTTATTGATACAAAGAATAATTCCTTCACCAAGATAGAAAGTGAAAGGGTGAAGGCTTCTTGATCAGTTATTGATAGATCTGACCACTCTAGAATCAACCTGTCTTAGCTTCTTCAAAGGTTCTTGAATCTAAACAAAGTAAGGTTGATCTTCTTGAAGTTGGAGATGATCCTCAATCCAGCTTCTTCTAATCAGATGTAGTTCTGATTTCTTCTTGCAGACTGTTCAGAAACTGCCCTCTCTGGATAACTTGTCGATTTCTGGATGAAGACTTCTCTCCTTGTTGTTGGCTTTTTCTCTCCTTAGCCTTCTCTATCTGATGATTGAACATGTCTTTATATAGTCTCCATCCGAGGTTACCGGCTGATCTGGTTCCTAACGGCCTTCTGACAGCTCTGACAGATACAACAGCATTGTCAGTTTTGACAGCTGTCAAGTCTCCAGAAATTATACTTTGACTCAGCAGCAAAGTGTCGAGACAATTCTTCAAATGTGTCGACACAAATAGATCATGTGTCGACACAACTCTTGATGATGTCGACACAACTTTCACAATGTCGACACAGGTTCTCTTTAACTTCTTGACACAGCTTCAGCGGAATGTGTCGACATAATTAAGTTCTGTGTGTAGACACAATCACTTTTTGTCTTGACATAGTTGAGTTCAACAAAAATTCTGATGTGTGTCGACACAAGTCCTGTGTTGCGATACAGTTGTTGTTAACTGAGCTTTCTGTGTGTTGACACAAGTCCTGTGTGTCGACACAGTTGTTGTCGACAGAATCTTTGTATGTCGACACAAGTCCTGTGTGTCGACACAAACTGGCTCCTGGTGTCGACACAGTATTTGTCGACAGAATCTCTGTGTGTTGACACATGTTCTGTGTGTCGACACAAACTGACTCACGGTGTCGACACAGTCTTTATCGACATAATCTCTATGTGTCGACACAAGTTCTGTGTGTCGACACAAACTGGCTCCTGGTGTCGACACAACCTTTCACATGTGTCGACATAATGCTTCTCAAGTGTCAACACTTGTACTTAGAAAATTTTCTTTCATTTCCTTAACCTGCACATGGAAACTTAACACCACATCAAATACATCTTGATGAATATCATTGAGTTAGGTGACGCTTCTCCAAATCTGGTGCATATATTCCAATGTACCTAATAATCTCCCACTATTTGGAGAAGTCATAACCCTTAGTCAATGAAATACATCACTTATAATAAAACAAAGATTATGATGTATAAGAACATTATTCAGACAGGTTAATATATAAACAAAGCCAGCATATTATATCATCACAAAATATGATAACATATAGAGAACATGAATCAATGTTTTGTTGAACTACAAAAAGTTTCTGAACAACAGATTACATAGATTTTAAAACTAAAGATTACAAAGTTCTAAAATCTAGTCAATCTATTCTAGGGTTGATCAGGCTCCTTTATTATAATGTCTTTGCCAGACTGAATCCTTGCTTGTACACTAGCTTCAGTGTCTTCAGCTGGCTTCTTTCTTTTAAGATCCTTCTTCTTGAGTTCTTCATCCTTAACCTTTTGCCTTTCAAAATAATGATAAGGCTTTGGAAAGTATTTGCTTGGCTCCACAGCAGTAGCAGTTATCTTTCCAGCTTTGAGATCCCTTCTAAATTGAAATATGGCATCTTGCCTCTTCTGATACTTACTTTATTCTTGTTCTGAGTACCACTTGCCCCTATCATGCATGTTGTCTTTAACTGCTTGCCAGGCAGTGAGAATTATATTCTTGTAAGTGGGACTCCATTTTCAAAATTAAGTTTTAGTTCAGTCTACTCTCTAAACCTTTTCTTAGAAAGTTAAGCTTCTTGCTCTCTTTTCAAAGCAGCTTCAGACATCTCAACCTTCTCAATAACCACACTCTGAACCTCCTGTGGAGGACCGTACATTTGTTGAACAACAGATTGAATTCCTTCAAATTCAATAGGTGGATAAATGTTTTGAGCCACTTCCTATTGAGCCCCTTCATTGTAAGCAGCTTGAATGCCTGACTCAGTTGTGTTGTCATCATGACACAGGGGTGGATATCCAAGAGTGGCTCTGATAGTATTAGTTATCCATTTAGCATGTTCAGAGCATGCGTTGACTAACACTCTCTCCCCTTTATGACTTCTCTTTCAACATGGTCTCTTAGATCATCCTTTTGAAACCTTATCTGATTAGCTAGATAATTTGTGCCTTCTTTGTAGAATGATCTGAACTTTAGCAGCTGATCAGAGATTACCTTCTGAGATTCCTGGATAACAGTGCTAACATCTGTCAAATTTGCTTTGAGAAGTTTATCAAACTCAGTCTTTTCTTTAGCAATGTTTGCAATTAAAGCAGTTGTTGTATTCTTAAGTTCTGTGACAATCACATTATGAGATTCAGTAAGATTGTCATTCATTCTAATTTGATTTTCCAAAACATAGCCTTGTTTGACTGCTATATCATCTATATGTGTTTTGGCTTCCACTTATTGTTTGTCTAAATAAACTACAACATTACCTCCCTTATGGAAGCAATCAGTCATCTCCTTTTTATGCAAATTGACCTCAAATCTGATAGATTTGTTATCTTGAGCCAAAATAAATTGGAGTTCCTTATGACTTTCATCTACATACTTCTCAAGAGCTATTCTTTGCTCATCCATCTTAACTTGCAGTGCCACCAACAGTGAGCTGAAGTCAACTGCTGGAGCTGGGAGACAGTCTGCAAGGCTTTCTTATAGCCTAAGCTTTTCTTTCTAAGGACCATCAGTTTCCTCTTCTTGTCCCTAGAGGTTGTTTCATCTTCTGAAGTTTCTGAGGAACTTGCTATGTCCATAGTGACTTTTGGACTAGAGGGCAACTCCTTCTCAGTTCTTGGCTACTCCCCCTCAGTCCTTGGATCTTGTATTTCAGGAAATAACTCTTCTAGAGTTACCTCTTGGTTTATTTGAACAGGAGGAATAGTTTGCTCTTTCTCAGTAGATTCTCCTCCTTCAAAGTCAACAGTGTATTCCATGGTAATGTCCTGATCTGGGACATGGTCTTGGATATTTTTATCAACATCAGGCAGGAGCACATCCAGGGCATCATTCTCAGTATTCACAGCAGTTTGATTGATGTCTTGAACTACCTCAAGTATTGATTGAGTTGCTGCTTCACTGTCCAATGCAGCTGTGTGGACAGGTTGAAAGATATGGTACCTAAACACCTAGAGGGGGGGGGGGTGAATAGGTGACCTAAACCTTTTTAAAACTTTGTTGGCAGCACAACAGTTATTTCACAGATTACTACAGCTAACAGCAATTACAGAAATCAAACAGTCAATCCACAGCACAGCACAGCAGACACACTAATTTATAGTGGTTCCCCAATCTTTGGGTACATCCACTTTCCCCCTTCGCCTATCTAGCAGTGTACTAGATTCGGCCAAACTTCTCCACTATCTCAGAACCCAACAAGGTTCCTACACCTCAGGCCCAAAGCCTTACACTCAGCCACCAAGGCCTACACTCAGCCACCCAGGCCTATACTCAGAGTTCTTCAACTCCTACACTCAGGCAATCAAGCCCTACCCTCAGCCTTTATAATATAGGCTTACAATTCTCTCAGATCCAATGGATCCTACAAGTTAAAATAGAAATACAATTGCTAACTCTACAACTCAGAAAATAAGAGAGGAGTTGAGAGTTTCTTGAAGAGTTCTTGGAAGAACTCAGTTAGATCCAAACTGACTTAGCTTCCTTCAAAGCTTCTTGAGTTAGAACTGAATTAGTCTGAATCTTCTGCAGTTGTTCCTTGACCTCTGCTTCTTGAGATCCAGATGTTTCTGAATCCTTCTTCTCAGCCTTAGTTCCAAAGACTGAATTCTTGATTGGAGCTCTCTCTCTCCAACTTCTTAGATCTGCAGTTGGACTGACAGATTTTCTTGTGTTGATCCTCTATATATGACTTTTCTGATTTCTTGAAGAATCTGATCAACCACTTTAAGTATTCTTCACAACTACTTGTAACCAACAACAATCAATCACCCACCCTTTCTGTAAACAATGGGTGCCTATTTATAGGCTTCCTTTATGGTAACCGGCTGATCCGGTTCATAACAGACTTCTGATTTCTCTGACAGTTGCAGTAGACCGGCTGGATCGGCAGCTGTCATGTCAACCAGTCACTTCTTGAAATTCTCTAACTGTCAGATAGTGTCGAGACTTTCTGTTCTTAAGTGTCGACACTTATAGACTAAGTGTCGACACATGTTGTGTAAGTGTCGACACAAGTCTACAAGGTGTCGACACAATTCCTTGTATGTCTCGACACACATTCTTCTGCATGTGTCGACACTGAAATTGAGTGTCGACACAAGTCTTGTTCTTCATTCTTTAACTGTATTCTTCTAAGTGTCGACACATGTTCTTTGTGTCGACACATCTTCATGTGTTGAAACTGTCAAGTGTCGACACTGCTTCTTGGTGTCGACACAAGTCTTCACTCTTGTTTCTTCAGCTGAGTGTCGACACATTCCTTTAGTGTCGACACTTGTACTTAAAATATTTTGTAACTTTTTTGTTCTTTGCTGAGTGTCGACACAGCTCCTTGTGTCGACACTTTCTTCAAGTGTAGAGTCTTCAACTAAGTGTCGACACATTGTGCTGAGTGTCGACACTTTCTTCAAGTGTTGACTCTCCTGGTTGTGTGTCGACACATTGTGCTGAGTGTCGACACTTTCTTCAAATACTGACTCTTCAGCATAGCGTCGACACATTGTGTTGAGTGTCGACACTTGTACTTAGATTCTGCAGACTTTTGCTGAGTGTCGACACATCTTCAAGTGTCGACACTTTCTGGTGTAGACTTAGCTCTTCTAGGTGTCGACACTTCTGCTAAGTGTCGACACTGCTTTTCTGCATACTTCTTCACTGAGTGTCGACACAGCTCCAAGTGTCGACACTTTCTGTCTGGTGTCGACTCTTCATCCCAGGTGTCGACACAATGACTCCAAGTGTCGACACTGCTTGTCTGGGTGTCGACACAAGCTTTCTCAAGTGTCGACACTTTCCCTCTGGGTGTCGACACATGGACTTAGAAACTTTTAGCTTCAGTCTAGTGAATACCTAACCTGCACAAGTAACTCAAACACACATCAAATACATTATGATGTATATCATTGAGTTAGGTGAGGCTTCTTCAAATCAGGTACATTTGACCAATGTACCCAACAATCTCCCCCTATTTGGAGAAGTCATAACCCTTAGTCAATGATATACATCACTCATAATTAAAAATTAGAGAATGATGTAAAGCAGATATATATCAACAGGGTAACTTAAACATGTAATAAAGCACACATGTATACTCATTCAGCATTACAGAACAACCAAGAATTAGACACATTCTACTGAATCAATCATGAAATATATTTATCAAAAACTGTCCAAACATTGTGTTCAATACATTTTGTCAATGATTTACAAAAATATTTAGATGTAACAAATTACAACATTCTTCAGTCTAATCTTAATCTAATTCTGCTCTGGTTCTTTTATAACTATGCCTTTCCCAGCTTGTATTTTGGCTTTTACAGCAGCAGCAGCAGCAGCAGGCTCAGTATCAGCAACCTTCTTCCCTTTGGAGTCCTTCTTCTTAAGTTCTTCAGCCTTGATTTTCTGCCTTTCAAAATAATGATAGGGCTTAGGAAAGTACTTGCTAGGCTCCACAGCTGTAGGAGGTAGCTTTCCTAACTTAGCCTTCCTTCTATACTGGACAATGGCTTCCTGCCTGATCTCATGCTTCCTCCATTCTGCTTCTGAGAACCATTTGTTCCTTTCATGAGCATTGTCCTTGGCTGCTTTCCAGGCTGTGAGAATGATGTTCCTAGAAGTAGGGCTCCACTGTTCAAAATCTGGTTTTTGCTCAGCAAGTTCCCTGAACTTCTTCTTTGACAGCCTTGTCTCTTCTTCTTTGTCCATAGCCTCTTGCATAGCAGCTGTAATAGGTTGAACAACCTTTTCCAGAATAACAGTTGGCTTTCCAGCAGTTGGGCTATACATTGTGCTTACTTCAGCATGAACCATATCAAAATCTGGAGGTGGATAGATCACCTGAGCTACTTCCTGTTGCTCTCCTCCAAGATATGCACTTTGAATACCAGATTCAGCTACATTGTCATCATCACACGGGGGAGGATAGCCCAGTGTAGCTCTGATGGAATTAGAAATCCATTTGGCATGGTCAGAGCTAGCTTTGACTAACACCCTCTCCCCCTTTATGACTTCTTGTGCTACATGATCTCTCACATCATCTTTCTGGAACCTGATTTGGCCATCCAAGTACCTGATCCCCTCTTTAAAGAATGGTCTAAGCTTGGTAAGTTGTTCAGAGATTGCTTTCTGTGAATCTTGTATGGAAGTCTTGACAGCAGTAGCTCAGCTTGAAAGAGTTTATCAAAATATCCTTTGCAGCATCAGTAGAAGTAGATGTTTCAGCAGACTTATGCTTTAATTCAGTTACTATAGCATTGTGGGATGCAGTCAAATTATCATTCATCCTCAATTGATTTTCCAGCACATATCCCTGCTTCAATGCTATATCATCTACTTTGTCTTTGATCTGTTCTTGATGTTTAGCCAGGAATACCACTGCATTTCCACCCTTGTGGAAGCAATCATTCATTTCCTTCTTATTCAGGTTCATCTCAAACCTGATTGACTTGATATCTTGAGCTAAATCAAACTGTAAAGACTTGTGGCCTTCATCAATATATGTCTCTATAGCCCTCCTTTGCTCATCCAGCTTAACTTGCATTGCTACCATTAAGCTGCTGTAATCTGTTGATGGAGCTTGTTGGACTAGGGAGTGTTGAGCAACAGTTTGTAGAGCTTTCTTATAGCTCTGACTCCTTCTTTTGAATACAAAGAACTGCTTCTTCTTAGCTTGCTCAGCTTCATCATCCTCAGACTCTGAAGTACTTGCTATATTTACCCTATCCTTAGGGCTTGAGGGTTTGTCAGCTTGCACATCTAGTGCCTTCTCAGTATCTAGCCTTATAGGCTCTTCCTGAACTTCCAGATTCTCCCCCTCAATAGCAGCACCCTTCTCTTCAGTAGCAGCATTCGTCTCTTCATCAGCAGCAGTCTTGTCCATGTCAAAGTCCTCTTGATCTAAATTCAGAAATAGATCTTCCATTGTATATTCTGGGGGTGACTGAGCAGGAGATGTACTGGGTACATTAACTACAGCAGATGTGTCTTGGAGAACAACATCTGGTGCTTGGTTTGCTTGCTGAGTTTGCTGATGAATATCAGACAAATCAGAATCTATTATAGAAAAATCTAAAGTATTGAGGTCAGAAAGTACCTCTTGGATAATGAGAGTAGCTTGCTCACTCTCCAGTGTAGAGGGTTGTTCTACAGCTGGAGGCTCCCCCTGGATGTCAGCTGGCTCTTGAGGAGCAGGTGACTTCTCTGCAGCCTCATCCTCATGATTATCAGGAGTGAAAACCACATGTTCTTCACTACCTGAGCTGCTGGAGGACTCCTGAGTCACAGCAGCTATTTTCCTCTTCTTCTTTGGAGGGGAATCCTTCTTAGAAACTTGTTTCTCAGGGGTGGTCAATTCCTTTGACAGCACCCTTTCCCACCTGGAGAAGATCCTCATGTCCATCCTTCTCATGTGGTTGATTTTGCTACCTGCAGCAGAGCTCATTACCTCTGGTATTGTACCAGCCAGGTAGAGACTAAGTATCCTGCCCAGATTGGGCTTCTTCAGACTTTCCTTTACTTTCTCAAACACAACCATGACCAGTCTGTTTTGAGGTTGAAGATGATTCTGGTCATAACACTGAACATGGAGGCTGACACCCTGTCATGCCCTCCAGTCTTGCTGAGGAGTACTTTGCCCACAATTTCTGACAGAAACTTTCCTTGAGTATTCATTCCTCTCCTGTTGAATACTGATCCTATCTTTAGCTTAGGATCTAGTCCACACCAGGTAAGTGCTTCCTGGTCTTAGATGTTGTTACTTCCTCTTCTTCTTGAACTTTAGGTAGCTGAAGTACCTTTCTCAGAGACTTGGGTGAAATCTTGACCTTGGTGCCATGCACCCTTGACTTGATTCTGTAGCCTGAGTCATCTACAGACGCTCCAGTAAGAAATTCAATAACTTCCTTCTTCCAAATTTTGGTTGGTTCTGAAACCAAGAACTCCAATCCTGAATCGGTGACTAGGGTTACCACCGATTTGATTTCTTGATCGCCATCGTCGAATGCGCCTCGCACGAGCTCATAGCCTTCGTTAACGTTCTCTTCCAGCTTGGGAGCCATTAGGGTTTGGAGAATTAGTCTTTAGAGAAGAGAAATGTCGACACAAGAGTTTTGGTCTCGAAACTTTGAAAGCGTGTCGACAAACAAAGACAGAACCCTATTTATACCTTTCTTGTTTGAAGACGAACAGGCGGGATGAATTTCTAAAGATGTGTCGACACTGTCAATAAGTGTCGACACTGACTTATAATGTCTCGACACACATGTGTCGACACAAGTTTAGTCAACAGATTTTATGTGTCGACACTTGGTTAAGTGTCGACACCACACTACTCGACATGTAGTCGAGACTTTACTTAGAAAATTCTGAGTAAAACTTAAGTGTCGACACCTTATTGATGTGTCGACACCTACTCGACATGTGTCGACACTAACATTCTGAAGTGTCGACACCAACTTCCTAGATGTGTCGACACCATTTTCCTGAAGTGTCGACACTTACTATTCTGTGTCGACATAGACTTGTCTATGTGTCGACACCTTTTTACTTAGCCAATTTTTAGTTCTGTAAACTTAGTCTAAGTTTATCATACCTAGTTCAATTTTGAACCTATTGAACTTAGCTTCTTCTAAGGGCTTAGTAAACATATCAGCTATCTGATTATCAGTTCTAACATATTCAAGTGCAATATCATTTCTTTCTACATGCTCCCTAAGAAAGTGATATTTAATCTCAATATGTTTAGTTCTACTATGTGATACAGGATTGTTAGCTATTGAAATAGCACTTGTAGAATCACAGTAAAGTGGAGTTCTACTTACCTGAAATCCATAGTCTTCTAGCTGATGTTGAATCCACAGAAGTTGAGCACAGCAACTTCCTGCAGCTACATATTCTGACTCAGCTGTGGAAATAGCCACACTGGTTTGCTTCTTACTGCTCCATGAAATGAGTCTTCCACCTAGGAATTGACAGGATCCAGTAGTGCTCTTTCTATCTTCTTTGCATCCTGCAAAGTCTGCATCTGAATAGCCTGTTAGATCAAAATCTCCATTCCTAGGGTACCAGAGGCCTAGATAAGGAGTGCCCTTTAGATATCTCAAGATTCTCTTGACTGCAGTCAAGTGAGACTCTTTAGGGCAGGCTTGATACCTGGCACAAACACATGTAGCATACATAATGTCAGGCCTACTTGCAGTCAAGTATAGTAGGGAGCCAACTATCCCTCTATACAAGGTTTCATCTACAGGTTTCCCTGCATCATCCTTGCTTAGAGACATACTTGACCCCATAGGAGTCTTCATGGTACTGGATGAATCCATACCATATTTCCTTATGAGTTCTAGGGTGAACTTGGACTGACATATGGATAACCACTTTCAGTCTGTTTAACTTGGAGACCCAAGAAAAACTTCAGTTCTCCCATACTACTCATCTCAAATTGACTTTGCATAAGCTTTGCAAACTTTTTGCAAAGGCTACTTTCAGTAGACCCAAATATAATGTCATCTACATATATTTGGACAAGTATTACTTTGCCTCTAGATTCCCTAAGGAATAGAGTCTTATCTATTTTCCCCCTTGAGAACTTGTTCTCAATGAGGAAACTAGATAGGGTTTCATACCAAGCTCTAGGTGCTTGTTTTAACCCATATAATGCTTTCCTAAGTCTATAGACATAATGAGGTAAAGTTGGATCAACAAAACCTGCAGGCTGCTCCACATAGACTTCTTCTTTCAAATTACCATTTAGGAATGCTGACTTCACATCCATTTGGTATACCTTGAATCCTTGATAGGTTGCATAGGCCAAGAACATCCTTATGGCTTCCAGTCTGGCTACTGGAGCAAAGGTTTGATCAAAATCAATACCTTCTTCTTGCCTATATCCTTTTGCAACCAGTCTTGCTTTATTCTTAATGATGACTCCTTGTTCATCTAACTTATTCCTGTAGATCCACTTTGTTCCTATCACATTGTGATCTTTAGGTTTAGGAACCAGGTCCCAAACCTTGCACCTTTTGAACTGATTAAGCTCTTCCTGCATTGCTTCAGTCCACTGTGGATCTTGTATAGCTTCTTCAAATTTCTTTGGTTCTATTTGAGACAGAAAACTTGAATATACTACAGCATTCTGATTTCTGCTCCTTGTCTGAACACCTTGTCTTGGATCTCCAATAATCAGCTCTACTGGATGATCTCTTAGATGCCTGTTGGCTGGAGGCATCCTTACTTCTGGTTGAACTTCTTCAGCATCTTCATCAAGCTGAGTTCCTTGTACTTCTTCAGCTCCTTGTACATGTAGTTCTCCCCCTGGACATAAGCCATCTTCTTCTACTTGCTGTCTTGCAGCAGGTACATCTTCTATGGTTAGCTTGTCCATCTTCTTAGTAAGACCTGTGGGGCTGCACACACTACTAGACAACTCATTGTTAATTAGTTGTGTCTCATCAAAAACTACATGCACAGACTCCTCTACAACTTGTGTAGTCAAGTTGTAGACTCTATAAGCCTTACTATTATTGCTGTACCCAACAAACACTCCCTCTTGGGACTTGGCAGCAAACTTAGTTAAGTAAGACTTTCCATTGTTAAGTATGAAGCATTTGCAACCAAAAATCCTGAAATAGGATAGGTTTGGTTTCCTGCCTTTCACAACTTCATAGGGGGTCTTGTTTAACCTTTTAGTGATGGTAGCCCTATTTATCACATGGCATGCAGTGTTAACTGCTTCAGCCCAGAAATATTCTGGCAGTGATGAATCACTTAATAGGGTTCTACCAGCCTCTATCAAGGTCCTATTTTTCCTTTCAGCAATGCCATTTTGCTGAGGTGTTCTAGGTGAAGAGAATTCTTGAAATATCCCATAGTCTTCACACAGCTTTGTCATGCTTTCAGACTGAAACTCAGTACCATGGTCACTTCTAATTTTGACCACTGTACAGTTCAATTCATTCTGAATTTGCTTAACAAAACTATAGAAGACACTAGGTGTTTCAGATTTCTGCTTTAAGAAGAACACCCAGGAAAACCTTGAGTAGTCATCAACAACTACAAAGGTATAGACCTTCCTACCTAAGCTGTGAACTGGCATTGGACCAAATAGATCCATATGCAAGAGGTATAAACACCTCACAGCATCTTTGTTGTCTAAGCTTCTAAAGGTGGATTTAGTCTGCTTGCCCTTTTGACAAGCTGAGCAAATGCCATCTTTAACACACTTAACTTGAGGACCATTCCTCACTAACTCTTTGCTAAAGAGTTTGCTAATAGTCTTGTAGTTAAGATGAGCTAGCCTCTTGTGCCACTTGACACAATGAGAGACTGTCTCATCAGCTACAAGACAGACAGGAGAACCATTGTTCTCAATCATAATGTCTAAACAGTAGACATTTCTCTTTCTATATCCTGTCAAAATGATCTCTTGATCACTTGACCTCTTGATATGACAACCATTTTTAACAAATGAGATGTCATACCCTACATCACTTAACTGACTTATACTAATGAGGTTGTGTTTCAACCCTTTAACATAAGCCACTTGAGTAATGGTAACAAAGTTTGAAGAGATGTTACCAAACCCTTTGATGATTCCTTTTTCAGAACCACCAAAGGTCACTTTAGGACCATTTTTGATTGGAATGTAGTCCTTCAGTAGTCCCCTTGTTCCAGTCATATGTCTGGAACATCCACTATCCAAGTACCATGTTGGGGTATGGCCACTTGGATTCACCTGCAAAACAAATTAATGAACCTTAGAACCCAAAGTAAACTTGGGTCCTTGGTGATTGTTAGTTTGCAACTTGACAAAGCTACCTGCTGGCTTTCCACCAGGTAACTTGCTACTCAACTTGGCACTGGCATTGTGCCAACATTCCAAGGCAAAGTGGCCAACCTTGCCACAGCACCAGCATTCAAACTTGTTGTACCTTTGCTTAGGTACAACCTTTGCTGTCTTGACTACAGCAGGCTTGTTGAATGTTGGGGCTTTGCCCTTGGACTTGGACTGATCCTGAACAGTCCTAGCTGGTTTAATAAAACCCAATCCAGCCTTTCCTTTATGATGAACAAATTCATCAATCAAGGGTAGCACTGATTTAGGTTTTGAAAACCTAGCAACTAGCTCTTTTTCCTTCTGGAGATTGATCTCCAGTAACTTAATTTGATCATTTTTATAAGTGATAGTTCCCATCTGAATCACAGTAATGTGTTTCAGCCTGGCTACCTCATTGAGCTTTTGATCAAATTCCTTCTCAAAGTCTGTTGCAGCTGCCTTAGATCAGCAATTTCCTTTGCCTGACTTTTGGCAAGGGACTTGCTTTTCTTATAGGCTTGCAACAGTACTTTATATTCATCTAAGAGCTGATGAATATCTCCCTCAGATTCAGAAACACTTCCATCACTTGATGAAGATGAATCTGACTCTGAACTAGAACTGAAATCTGAACTTTGAGTTGGACTTTGTACCTGACTAGGTCCTGGCTGCTCCAGGATTTTGGTACTTTCAGTCAATGCCATCAGTCCTTGGCACTGACACTCTTCTTGTTCATAGATTGATTCCATGATCTGCATAAACTCTTCTTCTTCTTCAGCAAATAGCCCTATGTAGGCTTCAGCATCTGTCTCAGTGTCTGAAGAAGAAATGTCTGAAAGAGTCTTCTCATTCTTTGCAACAAAGGACTTCTCCTTCTTTCCTTTGAAGTGAGTCTTCTTTCTGTCACTGGATTCTTTTCTTCTCTCAGGACAATCTGCAATAACATGCCCCTGTCTATTGCAGCAGTAACACACTATCCTAGACCCAGTTGCCTTGCTAGTCTTTGTCTTTTTCTTGTCCTTCTTTGAAGGCTTCTTCTCCTGATACTGAACTTCTTTCCCTTTGGAAAATGAAGGTCTGGACCTCCACTGTTTCTTCTTCAGGAATTTCTGAAAATGTCTGGTGAATGCAGCAAAGTCTTCATCACTTTCACTGCTTGTAGACTTTGTGCTAATAGACTCATCAGATTCTGATTCAACTACCTCTGGAGGAGGAGTTGATGACTTAGTCCTGCCCTTTCTAGGTACTTCTGACTTGAAGGCAACAGTCCTTTCCCTGTGCTCAGTCCTTGTTGATTTTTCCTCCTCTTTTCTCACTGACAGCTGCATCTCATAAGACAACAACTTGCCAAACAGTGTGGGAGGAGGAATTTCTCCCAACTTTGCCATTTCTCTGATGGCACAGATCTTGGTGTCCCAATCTTTGGTTAGGGACCTTAAGAACTTATCATTCAATTCATAGTTAGTGAACTCTCTTCCATAGGACATGAGTTCATTAACAATTCTATAAAACTTTTTGTAGCATTCAGTGATGCTATCTCCTCTTCCTTGCCTAAAGCTCTCATACTCTTGATTAAGCAAGGACTTTCTATCTTGCCTAACTTCTTCAGAACCTTCCATATAGACAATGAGGGTATCCCACATTTCTTTTGCTGTTTTACAGTGAATTAGGTTCTGAAAGGTTGCATCATCAATGGCACTTACTATTATGTTTTGTGCCCTTTTGTCCATAGTGGCTAGGACAATTTCATCCTTGGTCATCTCAGAGAAATCCTTTGGAGTCCTCTGATTTGCATCCAATACTGAGATCTTCATGGGCACATAGGGCCCCTCTTTGACTGTGATGTAGATCCTAGGGTCAGAGGCTTCCATGAACAGCCTTACCCTTTCTTTCCAGATTCCAAAAATCTCTTTTCTGCATATAGGCAGTTTCATTGAACCCAATTCCTTGTGATTCTCTGAAGAACCCATGTTTCTTGATTTTCTTGAAACTGTGTTCTGACTTATCCTAAATCTGCCAAACTGGATCTCCTCAGACAGTTAGTCCTTTTTGAGGAACCTCGCTTTGATACCACTTGAAAGATATGGTACCTAAACACCTAGAGGGGGGGGGGTGAATAGGTGACCTAAACCTTTTTAAAACTTTGTTGGCAGCACAACAGTTATTTCACAGATTACTACAGCTAACAGCAATTACAGAAATCAAGCAGTCAATCCACAGCACAGCACAGCAGACACACTAATTTATAGTGGTTCCCCAATCTTTGGGTACATCCACTTTCCCCCTTCGCCTATCTAGCAGTGTACTAGATTCGGCCAAACTTCTCCACTATCTCAGAACCCAACTAGGTTCCTACACCTCAGGCCCAAAGCCTTACACTCAGCCACCAAGGCCTACACTCAGCCACCCAGGCCTACACTCAGAGTTCTTCAACTCCTACACTCAGGCAATCAAGCCCTACCCTCAGCCTTTATAATATAGGCTTACAATTCTCTCAGATCCAATGGATCCTACAAGTTAAAATAGAAATACAATTGCTAACTCTACAACTCAGAAAATAAGAGAGGAGTTGAGAGTTTCTTGAAGAGTTCTTGGAAGAACTCAGTTAGATCCAAACTGACTTAGCTTCCTTCAAAGCTTCTTGAGTTAGAACTGAATTAGTCTGAATCTTCTGCAGTTGTTCCTTGACCTCTGCTTCTTGAGATCCAGATGTTTCTGAATCCTTCTTCTCAGCCTTAGTTCCAAAGACTGAATTCTTGATTGGAGCTCTCTCTCTCCAACTTCTTAGATCTGCAGTTGGACTGACAGATCTTCTTGTGTTGATCCTCTGTATATCACTTTTCTGATTTCTTGAAGAATCTGATCAACCACTTTAAGTATTCTTCACAACTACTTGTAACCAACAACAATCAATCACCCACCCTTTCTGTAAACAATGGGTGCCTATTTATAGGCTTCCTTCATGGTAACCGGCTGGTCCGGTTCATAACAGACTTCTGATTTCTCTGACAGTTGCAGTAGACCGGCTGGATCGGCAGCTGTCATGTCAACCAGTCACTTCTTGAAATTCTCTAACTGTCAGATAGTGTCGAGACTTTCTGTTCTTAAGTGTCGACACTTATAGACTAAGTGTCGACACATGTTGTGTAAGTGTCGACACAAGTCTACAAGGTGTCGACACAATTCCTTGTATGTCTCGACACAGATTCTTCTGCATGTGTCGACACTGAAATTGAGTGTCGACACAAGTACTTGTTCTTCATTCTTTAACTGTATTCTTCTAAGTGTCGACACATGTTCTTTGTGTCGACACATCTTCATGTGTTGAAACTGTCAAGTGTCGACACTGCTTCTTGGTGTCGACACAAGTCTTCACTCTTGTTTCTTCAGCTGAGTGTCGACACATTCCTTTAGTGTCGACACTTGTACTTAGAATATTTTGTAACTTTTCTGTTCTTTGCTAAGTGTCGACACAGCTCCTTGTGTCGACACTTTCTTCAAGTGTAGAGTCTTCAACTAAGTGTCGACACATTGTGCTGAGTGTCGACACTTTCTTCAAGTGTTGACTCTCCTGGTTGTGTGTCGACACATTGTGCTGAGTGTCGACACTTTCTTCAAATACTGACTCTTCAGCATAGTGTCGACACATTGTGTTGAGTGTCGACACTTGTACTTAGATTCTGCAGACTTTTGCTGAGTGTCGACACATCTTCAAGTGTCGACACTTTCTGGTGTAGACTTAGCTCTTCTAGGTGTCGACACTTCTGCTAAGTGTCGACACTGCTTTTCTGCATACTTCTTCACTGAGTGTCGACACAGCTCCAAGTGTCGACACTTTCTGTCTGGTGTCGACTCTTCATCCCAGGTGTCGACACAATGACTCCAAGTGTCGACACTGCTTGTCTGGGTGTCGACACAAGCTTTCTCAAGTGTCGACACTTTCCCTCTGGGTGTCGACACATGGACTTAGAAACTTTTAGCTTCAGTCTAGTGAATACCTAACCTGCACAAGTAACTCAAACACACATCAAATACATTATGATGTATATCATTGAGTTAGGTGAGGCTTCTTCAAATCAGGTACATTTGACCAATGTACCCAACACAGGTGGTTGTTGCTCATGAGCTCCCCCTGAAGGTAATGCCTCTTGTTGAGCTTAAGCTGGAGAAAGCTCATTGGCTCCCCCTTGATGAGGCTCTTCCTGTACCTGATCCAGGTGGATGTTGCTTTCTGGAATCTGCTCCCCCTGCACCTGACCAACATCTACAATCTCTGGAGCAGGTGATGTCTTAGCATGCTCTGGTCTTTCTTCATCTGAGCTGAAGACCACTTCTTCTTCTGAATCACTGGAAGATTCAGTTGTCTTGTGGGTTGGTTTCTTCTTTAGCTGTATCTATTTTGTTTGTTTCTGTGGTGTAGAAACATCCTCGGTCAGGACCCTTTCTCATCTGTATAGTATTCTCAAATCCATTCTTCTCATATGATTGATCTTAGATCCTGTAATCTGATTCATTACTTCAGGAATATTCTCAGCCATATATAGGCTTAGTATCCTTCCCAAATTTGGTTTCTTGAAGCTTTCTTTGATCTTTTCAAAGATCACAGCAGACCAGTTGGTTTTGACCTTGAATATGACTCTGGTCATTAGATTGAACATATAGGCAGATATCCTTTCATGTCCTCCTGTTTTGCACAGAATTACTTTTCCTATAATTTCAGAAAGAAATTTTCCCTGGGAGTTCATTCCCTTTCTGAGCATAGATGATCCAATCTTGGTGGTGGGATTCAGTCCACACCATTGGAGAGCCTCTCTGGTCATGGAAGATACGACTTCATCTTCTTCTTGAACCCTTAGCAGTTGTAGTGTCTTCCTCAAACTCTTCAGGGTGAGTTTGACCTTGGTTCCTTGAACAGATGACTTAATTTTCAGGCCTGTTGAATCCAGTGTTGCTGCTGTGTAGAATTCAAGAACCTCCTTCTTCCAAATCTTGGTAGGTTCTGAGACTAAGTATTCTAAGCCATTCTCTGTGATTATGGTAATCACAGCTTTGATGTCTCTAGATCCACTCGCAAAGGCATCACTAACTAGTTCATAGCCTTCGTTGATGTTGTCTTCCAGCTTTGGCACCATGAGGGATGAGAGAGAGAGAGAGAGAGAAAAGAGATGAAGGTTTGTCGACACAAAGGATTAGGTCTCGAGAATGTTGAGAGCGAAGTCGATATGGGTTTACTTCCACCTATTTATATGTTTCCAAATAAAGAAGGTCAAAAGGCGGGTTGAAATAAACCTATTGTGTCGACACTGTTTGGATTGTGTCGACACAGACTACTAAAGTCTCGACAGAGAATTATTATTCTAAGTGTCGACACCAACTGCGATGTGTTGACACAAATAATCTTAAGAGCTTACACTAAACTCTGCGTGTCGACACAGACGATTGTTGTATCGACACCAACATTTAAGTGTCAGGATAGCTATGTATCGACACCAAATTCTGAGTGTCGACACAATCTTCTGGATGTGTCGACAGAATTTTCTTATGTGTCGACACCATCTACTAAGTGTCGACACCTTTGTCTTTAAGTGTCGACACACATTTACTTAGTCAAATTTGTCATTCTTATTCTATGTTCATCATGCCTAATTAAATTTTAAAATAATTGAATTTAATTTCATCCAGTGGTTTGGTGAACATGTCAGCAATTTGAAAATTTGTATTAACAAATTCTAAACTTATATATTCCTTTTCAACATGATCTACAAGGAAATGAAATCTTATTTCTATGTGCTTAGTTCTGCTATGTGAAACATGATTTCTAGCAATAGAAATGACACTAGTAGAATCACAAAATAATGGAGTTCTACTTAACTGGATTCCATAATCTTCAAGTTGATGTTGAATCCATAATAGCTGAGCACAGTAACTATCTGCAGCAACATATTCAGACTCAGCAGTGGAAATAGTCACACTTGTCTGCTTTTTGCTGCTCCATGACACCAATCTTCCTCCTAAAAACTGACATGTGTCAGTAGTACTTTTCCTGTCTTCTTTGCATCCTGTAAATTCTGCATCTGAATACCCAGTTAGTAGAAAATCTCTATTCTTAGGGTACCAAATGACAAGATTTGGTGTTCCCTTAAGATATCTCAAAATTCTTTTGACTACAGTATAATGAGACTCTTTAGTGCGGACTTGATACCTAGCACAGACACATGTAACATACATGATGTCTGGTCTACTAGCAGTTAAGTATAAAAGGGAGCCAATTATCCCTCTATACAAAGACTGATCTATAGGTTTCCCTACATCATCTTTGCCTATAGGCATAGTTGATCCCATTGGAGTTCTCATGGTGGAGGCTGACTCCATACCATATTTCTTAATCAACTCCTTGGTGAACTTAGACTGGTATATGGACAAGCCATCATCAGTCTGTCTAACTTGGAGTCCCAAGAAGAATTTCAGCTCACCCATACTGCTCATCTCAAACTACTGTTGCATAAGTTTGGTAAACTTTCTACCAAGGTTGTTTTCTGTTGATCCAAAGATAATGTCATCAACATATATCTGAACTAGGATCATCTTGCCTTTTAAATCCCTAAGGAATAGAGTTTTGTCTATTTTCCCCCTTGAGAATTTATTCTCAATGAGTAAAGTAGACAGGGTTTCATACCAAGCCCTAAGGGCTTGTTTCAAACCATATAGTGCTTTCTTAAGCCTATAGACATACTTAGGATAGAGAGAATCAACAAAACCTGAGGGTTGTTCAACATAGACTTCCTCTTTTAAGTCATCATTTAAAAATGTTGACTTGACATCCATCTGGAATACCTTGAACCCTTGGTATGCTGCATAGGCAAGGAACCTTGCTAATGGAGCAAATGTCTGATCAAATTCTAGTCCCTCTTCCTGCCTGTAGCCTTTTGCTACCAGTCTTGCTTTGTTTTTGACTATGATGCCATTTTCATCTAGCTTGTTCCTGTAGATCGACTTAGTCCCTATGACATTATAATCCTTTGGTTTAAGAACCAGCTCCCATACTTTACATCTTCTGAATTGATTCAACTCCTCCTGCATTGCATCAATCCAGTTTGGGTCTTATATGGCTTCTTCAAATTTCTTTGGTTCCATTTTGGACAGGAAACTTGAGCAAAGAACTGTGTTCATGTTCTTGCTCCTTGTCTGGACACCATGTCTTGGATCACCAATAATTTGGTGTACTGGATGATCCTTTAGATGCCTTAATACTGGAGGCAATCCATCTACACCTTGATTTTCTCCAATCTCTTCAACATGTTGTACTTCATTGCCCTCTTCATCAGCTTGAGGGTCTTGTACTCCCCCTGGACAGCACCCATCAATTTCTTCACCATGCCTTGCAGGTTGGTCTTCATTAATAGTTAGCTTGTCCATATTTTCCTTCAAACCTATAGAGCTACAAGATACACTAGACTGCTCACAGTTGATTAGTTCAGTTTCATCAAAGACTATATGAACAGATTCTTCTATAACTTGAGTAGTCAAGTTATAGATCCTGTAAGCTCTAATGTTGTTGTTGTACCCAACAAATATATCTTCTTGGGATTTGGCAGCAAACTTAGTTAAATAAGACTTGTCATTATTAAGTACATAACACTTGCTACCAAAGACCCTAAAATAGGATATGTTTGGTTTTCTACATTTCATTATCTCATAGGTTGTCTTTTTATGACTTTTAGTGATGGATGCTCTATTGAGAACATGACATGCAGTGTTTACTGCCTCAGCCCAGAAATATTCTGGGAGAGAAGTGTCACTTAGTAGTGTTCTACTAGCCTCAATAAGTGTCATATTCTTTCTTTCAGCAATACCATTTTGCTGAGTAGTTCTAGGTGAGGAGAATTCTTGATAAATCCCTAGTTCTTCACAAAATCTTGTCATGCATCCAGACTGAAATTCAGTCTCACGATCACTTCTCATTTTGACCACTGAACTGTTAAGTTCATTCTGAATTTGCCTAACAAAATTGTGGAAGACAGTATGAGTTTCAGATTTCTGCTTCAGGAAGAAAATCCAAGTAAATCTAGAATAGTCATCCACAACTACAAGTGTATATACTTTCCTACCTAGACAATGAACTGGCATAGGACCAAATAGATCCATATGCAGGAGGTACAAACACCTCACAGAATCTTTGGTATCATGTCCATGAAAAGAGGTCTTGGTCTGTTTGCCCTTTTGGCAAGCTGAACATACACCCTCTTTTATGCACTTGAACTGAGGATCATTCCTCACTAACTCCATGCTATAGAGTTGGCCTATAGTCTTATAGTTAAGATGAGCTAGCCTCTTGTGCCATTTGACACAATGAGATGCTTTCTCATCTGCAACTAAACATATAGGAGAGTTCTTATTCTCATAATCAAAACTGAGACAATAAACATTTCCTTTTCTATAACCTGACAAGATGACCTTTTGATCACTTGTCCTTCTAATCTGACACTTATTCTTAATAAATGAAGTGTCATAACCAAGATCACTCAGTTGGCTTATGCTTATTAGGTTGTGTTTCAAACCTTTCACATAAGCCACTTGGGTGATAGTAATTGAGCCATTGGAAATATTACCAAACCCTTTGATGATCTCCTTTTCAGATCCACCAAAGATCACTTTGGGTCCATTCTCTATGTGAGAGTAGTCCTTCAGCATCCTTCTTGATGCATGCTTGCACGTTGACACCGAATAGATCTACGGACTAGCACGTATACCTCTCTACGATCCAACCCTATACTTGCACAATCATTCTACGCAGCACCACGTTAATTAATTCTATCAATTATATGCTAGCATACGGGTAGCCAAACCGATTAGGATCGAACAAGGGCTAGAAAGTCAATGTTCTTTCCAGCTAAAAGGACTCACCCAGTCCGAACGAGCGGTGTTATACCAAAAGAGATCTACCAAAAATAACGATTCAGAAAAAGGTAGATCTCTCCCAACAAAAGAAAACAAAGGTTCGTCAAGCCTTTTCGAAAATAAAATCAATTAAGATAAACACAAACCAATCGAAGAAAAACCACGATTATTCAACGCTTCAAGATGCAACGCCAAGAATTTCCACCACGAGAATATCTAGGAAAAGAAACACATGAGAGTAGAAATTTTTCGTTACCCAACCGGAATGTATGATTCTGATTTCTTTGCATGGATCACCCTTCAACGGCTCTGCCGGAGACACGTCGGAAGGAGAGTAAACTTATCCGCCTTCGTCGCTTCACGCCTTGGCCGAGAATCCACGAAGCTTTGTTGCAAATCACCATGGCCTAACCACCAAGAAATAGGGAGTGGTCGGGTTCTCCTTTGAGGGGAATGGAGAGGAGGAGGAGAGGGTGGCCGAAATTTGAGAGGGAGAGGGGAGTGGCCGGCGACCAAGAGAGAAGGGAAAGGGGGAGGGTTCTCAAAGAGGAAGGACATAGGAGGGGGAAAATTCAAAACTTAAATTCTTAGAATTTCTTTTTTTCATTCTTTAATCAATATGACAAATATCATGGCCTATATATAGGCTTACACCACTCCATCTCCCTTCATTCAAAATTCAAAATTCAAAATTCAAAATTCAAAATATGATGGTTATATGCACTCATCATAGCACATGAAATGAAATAATTAAAACAACACATGATGGTTATAAGCACCCATCATTACACATGAAATGAAAATTAAAACATGAAATAAATACTTAAAATAAAATTGCTAAAATAATAAAAATATTAAAAATATATAATTATAATTATTTAATTTATAATTATATATTTTATATAATGGCGGCGGACGTCGATCCCATCCTCGAGTTTGCGGCAGCGATCGTCCCAATCGACAAACTCTCTCAGACGAGGATCAATGGAGGTCGTGTCAGCAACGTCTCCATCAATCCTCCCTCGCTCAAAACTACTCATCACCGATGAGTTGGTCTGAAAGTATCGGTGCAGGAGCGCATCATCGAAAAGAACCACGTAGCAGCAAGCAAAACCACTTGGCGAGGAGAGCACTTCATCTTCGAGTATCCTGTCATGCATAAATGTGGTCCTGGAGAACCTTGGAAAAGCATTAGGCAATAAAGGAAAAAAGTTTCTACATCAACAACCAACGTACCTCCAGTGAAAACCAATGAAGAGAGCGATCCAGGCATAAGCTCACTACCCAAACCATTAGAAAACAAAGTGGACCCAAACGGACAGGCAGATAATTCAAGTGGTGGAGAAACATATAGCGTTAAATTAGAAACATTAAACATAGGGGTAATACCTCAATCAGTGGAAAACTTCAAATGATATGCGTATTCTCTTAATTTCTTTAATATCCGAAAAAGGTCCAGCTCGCCAACTCGCCAACTTTCTATAGTGCCCGAAGGCAACCGTTCAGGGACGAGACGCACCAAAACTAAATCGCTAACAATATAGTGAGACGCCCTTTTATGTAAGCTAGCATGAAGTTGATAAAATGTAAATGGTATGGTTAGTGCTTCACTAATGTGCTTATATAATTTGTGAGCATGAGAGGCATAAACTAGTGCAAGTTAACTTGTCTTATAAGACAGTGGTAACAAAATCAAGTCAAAAGGTACTTGTGCTTTAAATCCGTGCACGATCTCATTTGGCGAGCAACAAGCGTATAAATAATAATAAGACACGACTTGATTGAGTAAGTTCTTAAAAGTGCGCCTAAATATCTTGCTACCGTGAGGTGTGAACCCATGTGCTATGTGTCTCAACCCGAATACGGAGGCTATAGGGGTTAAGTCAGGGGCAACGAGAGCTTTAACATCAAAGATGACTTTCAATGGCTTCAAATTTGCAGTCCTAATTTTATAATTAATATTTTCACGCTTGACATAAAGATATGTCAAGGGAAACCGCTCATCATTAATACTAACAGAGTTGGACGCTCCCGGATGTGACAAGAGGTACGAGCGATACAAGTCATGGGGCCTAACCTTGGTCACTAACGTGTGGGAAAACAGGTCATCAAATGGAGGTGGGTAAATACGTGTGATCGGGTGTTGTATATAAGTATGTGAAGGAGACACCACACCTAGAGGCACAATAGCCAAAGGATCAAACACAAATGTGGATAGACCCGTAGCCGGACACATAGAGAAATGAATAGTCAAATGTGACGCATAGTCAGATCTACGCGGTGCGGTGAACATACGAAAAACTAGCGGGCTCAACGTACTAATATCTAAGTGCTGAGACAATGCCAAGGTAGGAACTAAAAGAGTGGGCGTGTCACAACAACTCAGCCTAGGACTACCGATGCCACGTGCTAACTTGTCAACTAATGTGGGCTCATAGATAAAATCCAAATCAGAATAACTTTCACTGATCGGTGATAATGTTAATGAACTCTCATCCGAGGGTAAAACCAAAGAATCGTTCAAAAATATCACTTCCTTGCTTGCAAGTTCTTCCGACACACTAGACAAGTCATCTAATTCAGAATCAGTAAAGGTCTATGAAATGGGCAAAATCGAACCCGACGAAAAATTTAATTTAGATGGAATTTCAGACAATGGTGATATCATCAAATAACTATCGTTCGGGTTCGCAGCTCTAAAATCATCCAAACATAACCCTCTCACATAAGGTGAGTCTTCCCAATCAGTTAGAATATCCACTAAGTCATGGTCGTCAATGACAATGGAAAAATCCTCACTCAATTCTCCTTAGGAAAGTCAGATGAAGTCTCAGTGGATATATTCGTAGGCTCTAATGCGATGGGGATCGTATCCGGGAGCGGGCACTCAATCCTAGGGTGCACAAACACAACACTAGTAGGGCCCGTAACATGCAAAGAGATACTCTCACAGCTTGGACTATCATCATCATCCCAAATATCGTCTTCTAGATCACTAGGGATTCCCTCACTTTTAGAATCGTCAGACTCGTCGGGCACTATCGGACGTGAAGGGATACTCTCACCTAGCTGGTCAACTTCATCATCCAGAGATTCTATATCCACATCGGAATCCTCAGAGGTACTAATCACTATCTCCAGGGGCTTAGATGTCAAGGCAAACGGAGGCATAATCCTAGTGGTAACATCTATCGAGTCCACAATAAATGACTTATTAGGAGAGGTTTCCCTAACGGGGGGTGGTGGTCCTAATACGACCTTTCTGGTCTGACACGAGTGAGTTTTATTCCTAGGAAGGTGGTGCTTCTCAATTTCTAATGTCGTGGTAAAAGTGGAGTCTAGATCGGTGTTCCAATAGCGTAGTAATTTACCCTGGATGTAGGGGTTTAACCCCCTACGAAACCTAGAGAGGGTGACCTCTGGCAACTCCTTCACACCACTTCTAGCTATCGTATCCTTAAAAAGACGCATATAATCTGAGACTGACTTGTTCCCTTGTTTAAGGTTAGTCAAATCTTCAGTTATTTGTCGCCCGGTCTGGACGTTTGGTTATGGTCATTCTTAAAGGCTGGTATGGATCTAGTGTCATAACTATACTCACTCTTAGGCTTAGTATTAGCAGGGCAAAGGTAGGCAGGATCAAATTAATCCGAGAGTATGCTACGCATGTGCGGCCAAGCATAACGATAGCTACCAACACGACGTTCTTCGTTTAACCAAAACAAATGGGCTTGACCTACTAGTCTCTCTCGGGCAAAGTTAACCTTTTTGTGGTCATCCCATAAGTGGCAATTAAAATAATGCTCTAATCCCTTAAGCTAATCTCTAAAAATTTGGGGGCATCCTAAACCGTCATAAGTAGGATAAATGTGACGTGTCCTAGGGGTGTGTTTAGCCATATCCTTAGTATATGAATAGTCTAACCGGGCAGCATATAGGTCATATGCCATATTTGTGAGAACCGGAGAGAAAACTCAACCGGAACTGGTGCACATGCAATGAGAAATGAACCTGACCCTATTTAATTTTCAAAGATGGAATTGTTCCCACTTAATAACTATGGTGAAAAAAAATATTTTTGGATTTTCTTGCAGGAAATAATATGAAAATTATTAAATAATTTTATTTTTATTTTTTTGCTGAAAAAATAAAAATATAGGCTGCTATTGGCAGACAAAAACTAAAATTTTGTAATGATTTAATACAAATAATGGCTTAATAAAAATAAAATATTTTTTGATTTCTTACTAATAGAATGATGGGGAAATTCTAGAATTTTATTTTTTTTGAATTTTGAGAAAAAAAAGCTGAAAGTTTTAGACCGCTATTTGCAGACCAAAAATTTAAATATTGTTTGTTATGTTGTGCAATGAAACGTGCAAGTGCGTGTCGGCGTGCTAAAGAATTTTTTTTTTCTAGGATGGTACTAATTAAGAAATTAGCACAACCTGGCTCTGATACCAAATTGATGCAGGCTTGCACGTTGACACCGAATAGATCTACGGACTAGCACGTATACCTCTCTACGATCCAACCCTATACTCGCATAATCATTCTACGCAGCACCACGTTAATTAATTCTATCAATTATATGCTAGCGTACGGGTAGCCAAACCGATTAGTATCGAACAAGGGCTAGAAAGGCAATGTTCTTTCCAACTAAAAGGACTCACCCGGTCCGAACGAGCGGTGTTGTACCAAACGAGATCTACCAAAAATAACGATTCAAAAAAAGGTAGATCTCTCCCAACAAAAGAAAACGAAGGTTCGCAAAGTTTTTTCGAAAATAAAATCAATTAAGATAAACACAAACCAATCGAAGGAAAACCACGATTATTCAACGCTTCAAGATGCAACGCCAAAAATTCCACCACAAGAATATCTAGGAAAAGAAACATATGAGAGTAGAAATTTTTCGTTACCCAACCGGAATGGATGATTCTGATTTCTTTGCTTGGATCGTCCTTCAACGGCTCCGCCGGAGTCACGTCAGAAGGAGAGGAAACTTATCTGCCTTCGTCGCTTCACGCCTTGGCCGAGAATCCACGAAACTTTGTTGCAAATCACCTTGGCCTAACCACCAAGAGATAGGGAGTGGTCGGGTTCTCCTTTGAGGGGAATGGAGAGGAGGAGGAGAGGGTGGCCGAAATTTGAGAGGGAGAGGGGAGTGGCCGGCGACCAAGAGAGAAGGGAAAGGGGGAGGGTTCTCAAAGAGGAAGGAGAAAGGAGGGGAAAAATTCAAAACTTGAATTCTTAGAATTTCTTTTTTTCATTCTCTAATCAATATGACAAATATCATGGCCTATATATAGGCTTACACCACTCCATCTCACTTCATTCAAAATTCAAAATTCAAAATTCAAAATTCAAAATTCAAAATTCAAAATATGATGGTTATATGCACTCATCATAGCACATGAAATAAAATAATTAAAACAACACATGATGGTTATAAGCACCCATCATTACACATGAAATGAAAATTAAAACATGAAATAAATACTTAAAATAAAATTGCTAAAAAAATAAAATTATTAAAATATATAATTATAATTATTTAATTTATAATTATATATTTTTATATAATAACGGCGGACGTCGATCCCATCCTCGAGCTTGCGGTAGCGATCGTCCCAATCGACAAACTCTCTCAGACGGGGATCAATGGCGGCCGTGTCAGCAACGTCTCCATCACTTCTTGTTGCAGTCATGTGCTTGGAACAACCACTGTCCAAGTGCTATATTAGGGTATGGACACTTGGACTCACCTACATCAAATATAATTACTTAACTTTATAACCCCAATAAGTATTGGGTTCTAGGTTCAGGTTACTATGAAACTTGACTGATTTCCCTGTAGTCTTTCTAACAGGTAAGCTGACATTTTTCCTGACACTGGTGTTGTGCCAACAATCTATGCCATAATGCCAAACCTTGCCACATCACCAACACTCATATCTATTGTATCTTCTTTTTAGATACTGCTTAACAACTTTGCTGTCAGCAGTCCTTTTGTTTAGTGTTGGGGCTGGTGCATCAAATACCATGATTCCTGAAGAACATGGTGTGTTTGTACATGTGCTGCCCTATTGACATTTGCACCCTTGTCATTCAGAATATCAGGCTTACTGTGACTATGTGTAATGTCATTGTCATACCTGTTAGTGGGCTGCATCACTTTCCTAAAATCAATAGGGGGTTTGAAGGCTTGTGGCTGAACTGGAGCTTTGCCTTTTCTTTTAGAATTTGCTGCCCTAATTCTTCTCTTAAAACCTAGACTTGTCTTACCCTTTTGTGCAATAAAGTTATCAATCAAAGGTAAGACAGACTTTGGCTTTGAGAATTTAGCCACAAGTTCCTTTTCTCTTTGTAGTCTGACTTCTAGACCCTTGATCTGATCATTTTTGAATGTAATTGTTCCCATCTAAATAAAAGTTATATTTTTCAGCTTGGCAACCTCATTCATCTTCTGATCCAGTAATTTTTCTAAATCAGATGCAGCCAATTTAAGAGCAGCAATTTCCTTAGCCTGGTTTTTAACAAGGTTTCTACTTCTCTTAAGTGCATGCAACATATCACCATACTCATCAATAAGTTGATGTACATCCCCTTCATATTCTGAACCATCCACATCACTTGATGTAGATGCTTTTGATTCTGATCCAGTATAATAATTAGAAACTGATGAAATGTTGTTTACCTTACTAGGACTAGGCTGATCATGGCACTGATCTTCTTCAGATATAGCCATCATTCGTTTGTAATGAAGATCAACCCCATTGATAAAATCCAGCATTTGCAAGAATTCTGTCTCCTCTGAATCCTCTTCAGTTGTAAACAGTCCAATGTAGGCTTCAGCTTCAGTCTCAGCTTCAGAATCTGATGATGAGGAATCAGTCCAGCTTTTCTCCTTCTTTGCAACAAAGGATCTCTCCTTCTTGCCCTTATTTTGTAGTTTCTTCTTGTCATTTGATTTCTTTCTTTTGTCAGGACAATCAACAACTACATGTCCAGGCCTGCTACAACAATAGCAAACAACCTTAGTAGAAGTTAATTTACTAGGTTTAGTGTCATACCTGTCCTTTCTTGAAGATTTCCTTTTCTGATAATAATTATCATTGGACTGTGAGGAGGATGGCTTGGATCTCCACTGTTTTTTCTTTAAGAATCTTTGAAATTGCCTTGCGAAAGCAGCAAAGTCTTCATCAGAATTAAGGTTGTCTGATGTGTGATTGTCAGAATTTTCTGAGATGACTTCAGCAACTTTCTTAGGAGGATATGGAGACATCCTGCTATCCTTCTTTGTGGCTTCAACCTTGAAAGTAACTGACTTCTCTCTGTATTCAAACTTATTGCTTTTCTCCTCCTCATTTATAGTAGTGAGCTGCATCTCATAGGATAATAGTTTTCCAAATAGAGTTGGTGGAGGTGTATCTGCAAGCCTGGCCACCTCTCTGATAACACATATTTTAGTATCTCAATCCTTGATTAGAGATCCAAGAAACTTATCATTGAGCTCATATGTGCTAAAAACCCTTTTATATGACATTAGCTCATTGACTATTCTGAAAACTTCTTGTAGCACTCAGTTATGCTGTCTGTTTTGGCTTGTCTAAAACTTTCATATTCCTGATTAAGCATAGACTTCCCGTCCTCTCTCACTTCTTCTGATCCCTCAATGTAGACAATCAAGGTGTCCCACATCTCTTTAGAGGTTTTGCAGTGAATCAAGTTTTGGAATGTTGAGTCATCTATAACACTAACTATTATGTTTTGTGCTCTCTTATCCATAGTAGCTAAGATGATCTCATCCTTTGTCATTTCAGAATAATCTTTTGGAGTCCTGAGATTTTAATCAAGAACTGAGATTTTCATAGGAACGAATGACCCTTCTTTAACTGTAATATAGATTCTTGGGTCAGATGCTTTCATAAACAAACTGACTCTCTCTTTCCAAATACCAAAATTTTTTTTCCTGCAGATATGTAATTTCATGGATCCAAGTTCCTTGTGATTTTCTCCTGAACTCATTTTGTCTAAATGTTAACTGTCTTACAGATCAACTCACACAGTTAAGTCTTTTCTTGAGTAACCTTCCTCTGATACCACTTGAAAAAATTGGTTTCAAGATGTCCTAAACACCTAGAGGGTGAATAGGTTCAATTCCTTTTCCTTAAGGCAGATAATATTTTTACTGTTAGATCACAGATAATTCAGCAATTAACACAACACAGTTCACAGCACAGATTAAACAACACAGCAACACAGAAGACACACAGTTTTATAGTGGTTCCCCAAGTGATGGGTACATCCACTTTTCCCCTTCGCCTATCTAGCAGTATACTAGATTCGGCCTAACTTCCTTCTTCCTTCTCAGATCCTCAGATCTTACAACTCAGAACCCTGAATGGTTCCTACAACTCAGACTTCAGCAAGTCCTACAACTCAGATTCTCTCAAAGAATCGTACCTCAGAGTGAGTGCACACTCCTACAACTCAGACAATTAAGCCCTACCTCAGCCTCTTTTCAGGCCTACACCTCAGAGAAATGATTCCCCTACCTCAGGCACTCAGCCATACCTAATACTTTATAAATTTAGGCTTACAACTCAGATCTATAAAAGATCCTACATAAAAATTGATGATACAAAGAATAATTCTTTCACCCAGATAGAGAGAGAAAGGGCGAAGGCTTCTTGATCAGTTCTTGATAGATCTGACCACTCTAAAATCAACCTATCTTATCTTCTTCAAAGCTTCGTGAATCTGAACAAAGTAAGGTTGATCTTCTTGAAGTTGGACATGATCCTCAATCCAGCTTCTTCTAATTAGATGTGGTTCTGATTTCTTCTTGCAGACTGTTCAGGATCTGCCCTCTCTGGATGACTTGTCGATTTCTGGATGAAGACTTCTCTCCTTGTTGTTGTCTTTTTCTCTCCTTAGCCTTCTCTATCTGCTGATAGAACATATCTTTATATAGGCTCCATCCGAGGTTACCAGCTGATCCGGTTCCTAACGACCTTCTGACAGCTCTGACAGATACAACAGCATTGTCAGTTTTGACAGCTGTCAAGTCTCCAGAAATTATACTTTGACTCAGCAGCAAAGTGTCGAGACAATTCTTCAAATGTGTCGACACAAATAGATCATGTGTCGACACAACTCTTGATGATGTCGACACAACTTTCATAATGTCGACACAGCTTCTCTTTAACTTCTTGACACAGCTTCAGTGGAATGTGTCGACACAAGTCCTGTGTGTCGACACAATCACTTCTTGTCTTGACATAGTTGACTTCAACAAAAATTCTGGTGTGTGTCGACACAAGTCCTGTGTGTCGACACAGTTATTGTTGATTGAGTTTTCTGTGTGTCGACACAAGTCCTGTGTGTCGACACAGTTGTTGTCGACAAAATCTCTGTGTGTCGACACAAGTCCTGTGTGTCGACACAAACTGGCTCATGGTGTCGACAGAATATCTGTGTGTCGACACAAGTTCTGTGTGTCGACAGAAACTCGCTCCTGGTGTCGACAAAGTCTTTGTCGACATAATCTATGTGTGTCGGCACAAGTTCTGTGTGTTGACACAAACTGGCTCCTGGTGTCGACACAACCTTTCCAATCTGTCAACACAATGATTCTCAAGTGTCGACACTTGTACTTAGAAAATTTTCTTTCATTTCCTTAACATGCACATGGAAACTCAACACCACATCAAATATACCTTGATGAATATCATTGAGTTATGTGAGCCTTCTCCAAATCTGGTACACATATTTCAATGTACCCAACACTACATCCACTGATTCTCCATCCAGCAACGCACCTTCCCTCAATCGATTCCATCCAAAAATTCTACATCTACTTTCAGGTATTAGGGTTTTCTATTATTGTTTTATGCACTGTGAATAACAAATCAATTTGATTTATATCCTCTGCAACTTAAATTAGAACTTTGCTAATCCCTTGAACTGAACTCCCTTCTCACTATTTCTGATTACCGGATACATTAATTCATGGTGCCTATATTGAGAAAATTTAAGTTTTTTTTTTCTAGGGAACCTTGAATCAGCTTCATGGTTTTGTTCATTTGAGCAAATGGTTTTTTAATTGAACTTGCTCATTCTATTTTACTTTAACATGGCTTCAATTATAATTTATTTGGCAAATGAAAAGGGGACAAAAAAAGAGGCAAGAAAGGAAGAGAGATTTATCCACTGAAGATAAAAAATAGGCTGTACTTTTTAAATTTTATGATGTTTATTAGCACGGTTTCTAGATAATTTGGTGTTCTTCTTATATCAATTCACAATTATTTGAACCATCTTAATGTGCTCTACTTGGGTATTATTTGAACCATCTTAATGTGCTCTACATAATTTGGTCTTCACAATTATTTTATGCAGCTTATTTCCGACGAATGTCGCCGCCCACGATTTGCATGGTTTCATTTTGATTTCGTTATTAAGTTCTGATTTCGTTTATGAATGTCTTTTGACTTCATTTTGAATCAGAAGTTTAGGATTTCCTAACTGATTTTGTTTAAACAAATTGCTATCTATTTCGTGTTACATCTACATTCACGGTTTTGTGTTCTTCAATTCGTTCTGGAATTCGATTTCAATTTTCAGATTTCTCATTCCCTTTTGGTTTCAATTTTAACTTTCAGATTTCGTTTCTGATTTCATTAAAAAAACGGAACTCAATTTTGTATTGGTTTTTGGTTCTTCAATTTGTTCTGGAATTCGATTTCAATTTTCAGATTTCTCATTCCCATTTGGTTCCCATTTTATGATTTTATGATTATAATTTTATGATTTTCAATTTTCAGATTTCTCATTCCCGTTTGATTCCCATTTATTCTCATTCACTGGAATAAATTTTAGCTTTCAGATTTGGTTTCAATTTTGTATTGTTTTTTTGCTTTTACTCGTGTAATCCAGAATTCTATTCCAGTGATTGGATTTACATCCAGTGATTGCTCTTCTTCAATTATAATTTATTTGACAAATTAAAATGGGTCAAAAAAGTGGTAAGAAGGGAAGAGAGATTTATCCACTGAAGACAAAAAATAGGCTGTACTTTTTAAATTAATTTCCAGGGATTGCTCTAATTCAAATAGTTTTGGATTCACATTTGATTTACATTTACGATTCTAGATTCACACTTGATTCACATTTAGGAATTGATTTCCGTTTTTGATTTATAGTAACGCTTTCCCAATTAATGATTTACAGTTAAGATTCGTGTTTTACTTTTGGATTTTGTTCTCATTTATGGAATAAGTTAACACAGTTATTTGAAATCCAATATTCCTTTAAACTTCATTAAAATCAAACTGCAGTTTTATAGCATTTGTTGATACTAATTTATAGTTGAAACTCAATCTTAGATAGTTATTGTTGCCCACGATAAATGTCGTCTCCCACCAAAAATGTCCCCTCCCACCAAAAATGTCGCCGCCCACAAAATTTGTCTCCGCTCACGAAAAATGTCACTCCCACTACCATTGTCATTCCCACGACCAATGTTACCTCAACCACAAATGTTGCACCCACGATCAATGTCGCACCCACCACAAATGTGGCATTCACCATAAATGTCGCACTCACGATAAATGCCGCACCACGATAAATGTCACATCCACGACAAATAACACATCCCCCCCCACGATAAATGTCGCCGCCCATCACAAATTTCGCCGCCCACGACAAATGTCGTCATCACGACAAATGATGCACCAACGACCAATGTCACCCCCACGACAAATGTCGCACTCATAACAAATGTCGCCCCCACGACAAATGACTCTCCCACGACAAATGTCGCACCCACGACATATGTCGCACCCATGACATATGTTACACCCACGAAATATGTCGCACCCATGATATATGTCGCACCCACGATAAATGTCGGCCCCACGACAAATGTCGGTCCCACAAAAAATATCGCACCACGACAATTGCCCCCCGGGCCGAAGGCCCGTGCCTGTCACTCGTATATATTTATACTATATTAAAAAGAAGTATCATGGTAAGTGTTTGACTAGCTAAATATGACACTAAACAAATCAGGGTCGTTCATCTAAAAGCCACTCTACGCTTGATTTTATAATACCCGATGGAGATAAAATCCCCGACATTTCCAACCCTAACTATGTCGCTCCTCAACCCGCGATATCTCCTCCTCTGCATGTCATCTAGGGCATCACCCCTCCGCATATCCAACGCTACTTACCCCACTCCTCCAACAAAATTCTTCCTCCACATCTCATCTACGGCATCGCAGACCGACTTCGTCGTCCGCGATACTCTATTGGAGAACCCCCCTCGGTCTACCATCATCTCTTCTGCTCCAGTTCGCTCCCTTTCACTTGATTTCACTCCATACACCACATCCCCTCTCCGCCACTGCAAATCCTGTCAACACCTCAAAATGCAATCAAAAATTTGCATTATATATTACTCTGCTCAATCTTCAGATACCGCAACTCTCCACGGCTTCTCTAGGGCATCGTCGCGGTCCTGCTTTCTCAAACATATCATTTATACTGCCATCTTCGCCGACGTGTACATCTGGAAAGCGAGGGCAAGTGAAGCCTGCCCTGTACATTGAGGAAGGCGCGCACCCGGTTGCCTCTCCACTCCTCCTTCGGTCTAGCCTAGATGCAGAGCAATTCGGAGTTCCGACAACCTCTGGAATCACACGCGGGATTTCTATTTTTGTTTCCCGTTTTTATTTTTGTTTTTAAAATTATGCATAACCACAACTCCTCTTTCGATCTTGCCTGGAAGCAGAGCCATCCGGAGTTCCAAAGTCTGGAAGTAGGCTTGGGGCCTGCATTCCATGAGCTCTGTCCTCAAAAATCCATTTCGTTCTTAATTTACATGCAGGGTTTAACAATCTAAAAAACAGTTGTGATTGCTTGGGAGAAAGGATTATCTGCTCTGTTTGCTTGCAGGTTGGCACACTTCCCGCTTTGAATAATTTTTTTTATTTTATTTTTGTCCATGAGATGCAATGGTTAGGCAATTGTTGTAAGTTTTTAGCAAATTACTATTTACAAACATAATTATAAATGTGTATACCTTTATTTCCACATTTATAATGTTGGAGCTCCCATGACAATTGTCGCCCCCAACGACCAATGTCGCACCCATGACGACAAATGTCCCACCTATGCGAAATGTCGACCCACGACAAGTATCACCCTCATGATAAATATCGTCCTCACGACAAATATCGTCCCAACGATAAATGTCTACCCAACGACAAATGTCGCACTCACGTCAAATGTCGCCGCCACAACAAATGCCACACACACGACAAATGTCACCCCCACGATAAATTTCGCCCCCACGACAAATTTCGCCCCCACGATAAATGTCGCCCCCACGACAAATATCTCCCCACGACAAATGTCGCCCCTACGACAAATGTCGCACCCACGATTTATGTCGCGTCCACGATTTATGTCGCATCCACGACAAATGTCACACTCACGACAAATGTCGCCCCGCACCGAATCCCCCGTGGGCCAAAGGCCCGTACCGATCACTCGTGTGTGTGTATATATATATATATATGCATGAAAAAATTCAAAACAATACTGACCATATCTAATGTTGACATGAGATCGATGATATCCTTTCTTCTGTGCTCCTCCATTATCAGCAAAAAGTTTCCAAAAGATAACATTAAAAAGTTTCCAAACAAATAATAATAGAAAGTTTTCAAAATGATAATAGTGATTCGGTAGAAAACTACTAGTCAATTAGAAAGTTGCCAAAAAATAAAAAAGATACCTCATAGAAATTTGATTCCTTTAGGGTCCGCTAGTTTGCACGGAATTGAGCTTATGTTATTGGAATTGAAGGTCTAATTCAAATTTTGTAATTCGTTTACACGCTTGACGTTGTAATTTGAATTTTAATGAATTCTGTGAAATTTATTTTGAACAAATGACAATTTTTTCAATATATATAAGAATTGGACAATTCCGTCTGAGACATATTTTTAAGCGTCCGGGAGCGCGTGTTGTTGCACGGAAGCGCGTTTTTCGGCAGCGAGCGTGTTTTTCGCGGAGACGCACATTTTTCGTCAGGGCGGCGTATTTGGCTCTGACACGCGTTTTTTCACCCCGACACGATTTTTTCGCCCGGGTTCGATTTTTTCGCCACATCGCGATTTTTCGCCCGGACGTAATTTTATTCCCCCGGGCGCGATTTTTTTAGCCTGGGCGTGATTTTTTGCCAGTGCACATTTTTTTCACTCGGGCAAGATTTTTTCGCCTGACCGTGCATTTTTCGCCTGAGCGCGAATTATTCGCCGAGGCGCAAATTTTTCGTCGGTGCGACGTATTTCGCTTTGGCGGGCGTTTTTCGCCCTGACGCGATTTTTTGGCCTGGGTGCGAATTTTTCACCAAACCGCGGTATTTTCGCTCGGGCGCGATTTTTTTGTATGTGCACGATTTTTTTCACCCGACCGCAATTATTTCGGTCGGGCGCAATTTTTCCCCCACTGCGCTTTTTTCGCTCGGACGCGATTTTTTCGCACGGGTGTGAATTTTTCGCTCATCCATGAAATTTTCGCCCGACCGATCTTTTTCGCCCATGCACGATTTTTTTGCCCGTCCGTGTTTTTTCTACTGGGCGCGATTTTTTGCCGAAACACGATTTTTTTGCCATGGCGCGATTTTTTTGCCTAAGCGCAATTTTTTCGTCATGCCGCGATTTTTTTCACTCTGCCTCAATATTTTCGACTTGCCGCGATTTTTTCGCATGAGCACGATTTTTTGGTCCGGGCGTGATTTTTTCGCCGGACAGCAAAATTTTTCGCCCGACCTCATTTTGTTCGCACCGACGCGATTTGTTTCGCCTGGACGCGATTAGTTTCGCCTGGGCGTGATTTGTTTCGCATGTGCACAATTTTTCGCTCAGACGCATTTTTTTGCCCGCACGAGATTTTTTCGACCGAGCGAGATTTTTTCGCTCATGAAAGATGTTTTTCCTCCGGGCGCGATTTTTTCCCTAAACGTGATTTTTCCCCCGACCGAAAAAATCACGCTCGAGCAACAAAAACGAGCCCGGGCGACAAAATCGCGCCCGACCGAAAAATGCAACCGTACGAAAATAATCCCGGCCACGTGAAATATTCGCGCCCGTGAGAAAAAAATCACGGTCAGGCAAAAAAAATCTCGTCCGGGCGAAAAAATCACATTCTGGCGAAAAAATCAAGCCCAGACGAAAAAACTATCGCCCGGAAAAAAAATTGCTCCTTAGCAAAAAAAAAGCCGTCATAACACATATTTGTTTATGTTAGTTTTTTCATAATATTTTTCAAATCTTATATTAAAATTTATTTAACAAATAAATAAAAAATGAATCAAATACACAATATTTTTTAATAGACGAATGCTGTAATTGGAATTAGTCATCAATATTTAATTTCGTAATATTCACCAATATTCAATTCCATTATCGAATTCTAATTATGTGCAAACGAAGAGACCCTCATTGACTTTGAACGGGCGCTGATGCTGGAGCCAATTCGGGCTGAAAAGACTGCATGTCACAAGTCAAAACATGATTCCAGGCAGGTTGCTGTCCTCCTTGCCGGGCCATGGTTCTCGTTGGACTGGACCGGAGCAAATAAGCCGTGCTCGGAGGACTTATTTCTCCGGTTCAGACCGAAATATATTTCCTTTTTCACATTTTTAATTGGTTGGGAATTGGAATGACATTCTAGTTCTTAATTAACTAAAACAAAATGAAAGAAAGTAAGACTGTATTATTTAAATAACATTAATCAAACCACCTTTAAAATATTCAGAGCAATCCCATACAATCTACTCAACATAAATGAAGCACTTTGAAGCATGAAGTCAAAGCTTCGTGAAGATCAACTATAAATTACAAGCTCAGTTTGATCAATTAATGGCGGATACAGGGGAAGCAGCTCCTTTATCATTAGCCATGGAGCTCTCTCCTTCCTTTGCCTCACAATCACAGTTTGGCCCCTAATAACCAAAAATACTAAAGAATCAAAGAAGTATTCCTGCAGAAATTAGATGTTACAACAGCCATGAGAGAACTCACCACTACAAGCTGCTCCCTCATTTTCTCTTCCTCCTGCTCTCTTAGAGAACTAATCCTTTCATATCTCTGTAATTTTTTGCAGCAGAACAGATTTTGTTTAGTAACTATGAGATTTTGACACTTTGCATTCTTGAAATAAGGGGTTTGACACTTGCATTCCAAATTCTTAAAATTGGCACTTTGCACCTCCAATTACTAATTTCTCGCACTTTGTAGTACCCCCAAGCCAAAATTTCAAGAGTATTTTGATCCGGTCAGCACCAAAAATACACATTTAAGGGTATTTATGTTCGGGCAGCACCAATAATCCAGGATGCAAATTGTCAAAATAAGCATTTTTGGCAGTGCCCGGACCAAAATACTTTTGAAATGTTGACTTCAGGATGTGCAAAGTGCCAGAAATCGGTAATTGAGGATGCAAAGTGCCAATTTTAATGTGAAGTGCCAAAAAGAGTGCGAAGTACCAAAAGCCCCACATCTATTGATCAAATAATGCGTTCCAGCAATGATCACATTGGCTTACCAAAAGTGGTCTGGTTTCGATGAGACGAAGTAGCTGTTGGAGTTTCAGTTCTGCCTCTCTCTGCTCAACCTCCCTCCTTTCAGCCTCTCTGACCCCGTTCTCAAGAACCAGATCTCGCATTCTCAACGTCGATTCCGTCCTCTGCCTCTCCAATCTAAGCTTCTCATTTCTCCTCCTGGCTGCACCCAGCTCTTCGGCGAGTGACAGCGCGTCAGCAGGTGCCGGGACGTCGCCGGACGGTGAAAGAAATGCGGTGATAATCTCACTGTTCTCTTTGCCGCCGGAGGCCGATTGGCTTAGCATCATTGGTGGTTTTACTCTTGTTGGACTTGGCTTCGGTTGGATCTCCATGGCCTGATGGGCAGGAGTGTTCCTGAGCTGGAGTGGCTGCCGCCGGCGTGTTGGCTGGTTTCGGGCAGTCTGGATTTCCATCAGTTGAAATGGATGTGGGGTTTGGAGACAAGATAAGTAGAGATGCTTTTAAAAGAGTGGGAAAGAGAAGGGGAGGAGGGATGTGGTGGGATTGGCGTTTGAATTTGAAAAGCAACGGCTACATGAAAACTGATAAAGGTGGGAAGAAAACTGCAAGTAAAATAAATTATTAAATGAATTAATGAACATAGTTTGGTAGGAGAACTTGAAAAGACTACTATGAAATGTACTTCAGACTATCTGAAATTTGCAGGTGTTCAGAATTTTAGGGGAAACTTCATGAAAGAATGGAGAATAATAGATTAGTGAAATTTTATTTAAATTTTTAACTATATATGCGCACACACACATCAACACGAGTGATAGCCACGGGGCTCCGTCATACAACCAACCACAATAATACCTTGGCCGTTATAGTGGCCCAACCGCAACTGGCACAGGGTTCCGCATAATAAGTGAGCCCGCGCGCGGCAGCCCCCGCATGGCAACCCGCACAAGGAAGCGCACGTACACGGCCGCGCGAGCGGGCGCAAGCGCGTCGGCAGCCGCCGCCTCTGACCATCACCGACCGCTGGCGCCATCGGGCACTTTGCCCGGGATGCCGGGGGGGGGGGGGGGGGGGGCACTTTCATCATTTTGCTAAAATGGGTGATCCAAGTGACCAAATTGGGGCGACGTCATTCGTCAGCCCAAATTCCGACTCGACGCAATTACCAACATATCCCTTCAAAAAACTATAAAAAGGCTCTCTGACCCTCATTTGAAGACAAACAACTTCAGAGGCTGGAGAGAGCTCTGACGTTTTTTGACGAGGGTGTGAGATTTAGATCGTTCTCCCGCTCCCTCTCTAGCGTGAAGGCATCTTAAGGCTTTAAGAACGTGGCTTTCCTTCTTCACAAAAGCGCTCTCAGCAAGGCTTCGACTTAGTAGGAGTGCTTCCATCATTGTTCCGAGGACTTGACGATTTTCCCTACTTGAGTGCTCCCACCAAGGCTCCGAGGATTTTTTTTTTTATTTTTCATATTCAGAACTTGTAATAGAGACATGAACTATCACCCGCCATGAAAATCTGTCAACTCTTGTAAAATCAAACGAAATAGTGAATTTGAGCGTAAAACAGATCCGGCCACGTGATTTTTCACCATTTTCAGGTTTTTCATATAAAAAAAACCCTTTGTCATTTGTTGTTGTTTATTATTGACTATTTGCGCGCCCGATCTAATTATGAGCTAAGGCGGTTTGATTCTCTGAATCGGGGACAAACCGGGAGACCCACAATAGTTTGGCCTCGTTTGTTGGAAAGTGTTTCCAAATTCTGCAACAACTACTTGGAAACAACACTTGCAATGTGCAAGCACTCCCCAATCAGCTACAATGACAAAAGGAGACGCGACAACCGTGATCCAAACAATATGCAAGTAATCTGACAATCAAGCCCCAATAACTCTATTGTCAACATCACACCTCTCGCAGAGGAGGTCATGCTTGCACCCTTGCAGAATTGGAGGAACGCTTATGCCAGATAGAGGAGAGCCAAAGTCAAGCTCTGGCGCTCTTAAAAGGGTTGGACGCCTCCCGTGCCCTCACTCTGCTTCTGGGCTTGACAACCCACCTCTATCAACTTTGGATCGCGTCATGGCCAAACAATTTGCCTACGAGAACCGCACGCCTACAAATCCCACTAACACTGCCAGCTCAACACGCCCAGTCCTCCCGGCTGAAGAATTAGAAACTCACCAATCCTATTACCACACAGAAGGAGCAGGCATCAACCCTTCGTCTCAAAGGAACGTACACAAAGAATTCTCAGCATAATCACTAAAGAGCATAAACAAGATGAGTAGTGGGCCGCTCTAACCTAGCATCCCACACACCACCACTCGTCATTGGTAGCAAAAGTTCATCAACAAAAATTCAAAGGTAGCCAAATGAATAATAAGATATACAACCCACCAAAGATGCTCAAGAGAAGTGACAGATCTCGTGGTGAATCCCTCCGAGCCAGGGGCATTTCTGACGTCGAACCTTCACACCCCTCAATACCTTTAGAGCAAACATAATCTTAGCGGTAAGGCACTGATGCACTCCATAATCCCATGCCGCTCGCTAAAAATGCAAGCGACCCCAAAAAATACTGCGAGAACCACAGTGGACAAAGACTCGACATAGACAGTTGTTCCAAACTCAAGAAAGAAATCGAATGTCTCATTAGGCAAGGGCGGTTAGAGAGGTTCTTATAGAATCAAACATAAGATCGATCAGCGAAGAGTCTGTCATTCGCTCACCAAGAAGGCTTGAGGGCTACCCCTAAGCAATCGTCCTAGGAGGAAGCTCCACATCCAGCATCAGAGCTCTACTCGCGCTTCAGCGCTATCACAAATTATTTTTCACAAATTACCGCAAGATCAGGCTCGTAATTGTGATTAATGTTTTTTTTTTGAAATTTGATCATTTCAGGCCTATAGAGGGCAAACATCTTTCGCATTATCAAGACTATGAACGCACCTTGTCCAAAAGAAAGTACATCCACAGTACCTGTCTTCAGGCAATGCACTCACAACACCTGTCTTTTGGTAGTGCACTAACAACATCTGACTTCTGGCAGTACACTCACATCAATTGCCTTCTGGTAGTGCACTAACAGCACCTGCCTTCGGGCAGTGCGCTCACAGTGCATACCGAAGGGCAGTGCGCTCACAACACCAGTCTTAAGACAGTGCGCTGACAGCACCTGCTTTAGGCCAGTGCGCTCATAACACCTACCTTAGGCCAGTGCGCTCACACCACCTGGCTTTGGGCAGTGCGCTCACATTACCTGCTTTCGGGTAGCACGCTCACAGCACCTACCTTCAGGCAGGATGCTCACATTCCTGCCTTTTGGTAGTGCACTAACAGTACATGCCTCTAGACTGTGCGCTAAAAGTGTCTACCTTCTGTAAGTGCACGCACAACACTTGTCAGGGGAAACTGACGAAAGTCCTTCTGCACCACACAAGTGAGATGGACACAGGTCCTTCTGCACCTGCACCCGGACGGACCTCGGTCCTCCTACGGTGCAAACAAACAAAGGTTCTTTGCCACCTCTGCTCAGACAAACCTCGGTCCTCCAAAGGCGCGAATGAACAAAGGTTCTTTGCCACCTCCATTCGGACGGACCCCAGTCCTCCTAAGGCACGAATGATCAAAGGTTCTTTGCCACCTCCACCTAAACTGGGGTCCTGAGGCGTGAACAAACAAAGGATCACTGCAACCTCCATCTAGACAGACCCAAATCCTCCTGAAGCATAAACAAACAAAGGTTTTTCATCACTACCACCCGGACCGACCCCGATCCTCCTATGGCACGAACAAAAAAAGGTTCTTCACCTACTCCACCCAGACGGACCCTGGTCCTCTAGAGGCACGAACAAACAAAGGTTCTTCGCCACCTCCATCCGGACAGACCCCAGTCCTCTTGAGGCATGAAAGAACAAAGGTTCTTCACCACCTCCACCCAGACGGACACGAGTCCACCTGAGGCATGAATGAACAAAGGTTCTTTGTCACCTCCACCAAATCGGAGCCCGACCCTCCTGATGCATGAATGAACCAAGGTTCTTTGCCAAATCCACCAGGACGAACCTCAATACTCCTGAGACATGAACAAACAATGACTCTTCGCCACCCCCATCCAAAAGGACCCTGGTCCTCCAGAGGACCAAACGAATAAAGGATCTTCACCGCGTCCACCCGGAGGAACACTGTTGGGTATTGTATCCACAATTACCTGGATTTGAGGAAGCCACCTGTCAAGCTAAGATGAATTCACAATGTATTTGATGAAACCTCTCAAGTTGTGCTTGCAGTTATTACACGCTAAGTGCACACCAATGTCAGGGTGCAGTAGGTCAATATACACGGGTCTGCACGACGTAATCGCTCGTTGAGCAGATCAGTGTGTTGGCCTACGTGTACTCTATCTATTGGAGTGCACTTACTTCAAGTACAGGGCCGTGTTTATGCAAGAGCAGACGAGGAGCAAGGATGGGTCAAGGAGCAGCTCTTGGGTGGAAAGACGAAAATTCGTCTAAGTATAATTTGACGAGAATCACCAAGTGATTCTCGCCGATTCGGCGAGAATCACTCGTGATTCTCGCCGAATCGTCGAGAATCATTAGTGATTCTCGCCGACTCTATCCGGCTACCTCAAAACGGTGCCAAGTAAGATTCGGCGAGAATCACTAGTGATTCTCGCCGAACCCATCGTCGAGCAGATCATGGCCAAGTAATATTCGTTGAGAATCAACAAGTGATTCGGGAGAATCACTAGTGATTCTCGACGAATCGTCGAGAATCACTAACTGATTCTCGCCGATTCGTCGAGAATCACCAGCGATTCTCGCCGATTTTGACTTAGCAATTTCTCTGGAAGCTGCTGGACCGGATTCTGCCGCTGGGACTATGTTGAACCGGAACTAGGGTTTCCTTCAGGTGGGACCCACAACGGTCATTTAGGAGTATACGTGTGTATAAATACACGGGTATTTTTGAACAGAAAAAGAAGCGAAGAAGAAAAGAAATACGCGAGCCGCGACGTGACCTAGATCGCCGTTTCCGCTCCGCCGCCGCCGCCGCCGCTCGCGCCAAGTTGTTCGCCGGTTGATCGTGGTTTCGCCCAGATCCTCCTGCGACAGAAGCCTAGCTAAGCTCAGCATCTCACGTGTCTAACCGGAGATCTCTTGTCTCTTGATTTGTTGATCGGGAAAATCTTCCCCATCCGAATCGATCGAGACGATTGATCCTAGTGTGACCGTTGGTAGACCTAGCTAGCTTCGCTAAGAAGTTTGGATCTCCAAAGAACAGCCGCCGCACATCGTTGTTGCCGCCGATCCCGTGAACCTAGCCGCCGCCCATCTTGCCGCCGACGGTTCCGGGGAGATTCTCTCCAAGTGAGATCTTGGGTAGTGGACTCTTCGTGGACTTCAAAAACACGTCGTCAACGAAGAGGGACACCTAAGTCTCCAAACGTAGTTTGTATCTCTTGTACATTCTAGTTTTACTTTTGTTGTAAAGGAACGGTGGTTCCTAGTTGTAAGGGTTGGGTGCAACCCGGGTTGTGGGAGTGTTAACTCCTACGTGTGGAAGGGTTCCTTCCGATAGTACAAGGATTGGATTTCAATCCTGTTGGAGAAGTGACCGAGTCGTCCCTGGTTGGGAGATAGGTCGAAGGGGGAAAGTGGATGTACCCAAGTCGGGGAACCACTATAAATAGCTTGTGTACTCTGTTGTGCTGTGTGTTTTATTTTTATTGTGCAGGTATAATCTTAAATTCCGCAAAAACGCTGCACGTCACCTATTCCCCCCCCCCATAGGTGAAGATAGTTGACACTAGGTGGACTTTCAAGTGGTATCAGAGGGAGGTTACTCATCAAAAGGTTTACACCTTGAGTAGAATCCTGCTACCAATGTCAGAAGCATGGATCTGGATCATGAGATATCGCCACTAAGACTCCCCACATGCACAAAGTAGTTTTATCCCGTCTGGAGGATGAGAGTGTCGTATCACTTGGATGCTATCGATCCCCGAGCATCCTTCATCCTAGAAGAGGGTCCTTTTATTCCTATGAAGACCTCCGACTCTGGAATTCAAGTGCCCAAGTGCATTGCTGAGATGTCAGAGACGAAACTTTCATTATTCAATTTGGACATGAGGATTCGTCAAATTATCATGGATATCTGGTCTGGAGCTTCTCGCTCTAGATTGGAAAAATGTAGGACGGCTAAATCTATGTGGGTGATGATCTCAGAGCTGATGGGGGGGGGGGGGTCAGAGAAAGCTGGAATCTGCTATCAACCAGAGGATGAAGCCTATGTGGGGGTCCTCACCTCTGAAGATGAAGGCAAGGATCTCTTGGACAGCATCAGAGCTCCAGTGTCCGTGTCAGAGACTGAAGAGGCCAGTGAGGAAAGCAGCTCTGATGAGGATGACATAATGGTCACTGGCTCTAATGACAATAATACAGAAGATCATGTAACTTCTTCATCCCGCCCCGTATCTCTTGAAGTTTCTGAAGACAGGAACTGCTTTCCTTCAGAAAATTCTGATTCTCTGAAAAGAGCCCTTCAGACAAGCAACCTACTTGATGAGGAGCAAGCTCAAGATATTGCTCGACTGAAGATCTTGTTGGTTCTCCAATTGGCATCCAACAAGGTCAAGGACTCTAAAATCTCAGCTCTAGAGAGTAGTCTAGAGAATGAGAAAAGAATAGTATCAAACTTTTCCAAGGTTGATGCTATAAAGAGAAAGCAAGAAAATGGGTGGATCTCCCGGATTATCAATTCGTGGAGAAATGGGGAAACGGTATTCCGACCCCCCACTCCAAGCAGGAAGGCAACTCATCATGCCTTCAGGTATGACCACAGGAATAGTCGTGGTCACTGCAAGGGTGATCTGTCCCCATGTGGAGACACCCGTAGTGCAAGGGCCGTCGTGGCCACTCATGAGAGAATACCTAAGGCTCATTCTGAGCCCTTTGTATTCACTGCCACTGCCTCAACTCGGTGTGAATCTGCATGTACCAGCTCACAGAACACTTCTCACCACCCGAGGACACAGGACAGGGAGGTCAGAAGTCATGGTGTAAGTTTTCATGGGGCCTCAGGAAGGGGGATGCCTGAAAGGAAGGCACCACCTCCCCGGCCTCATGACGCTCGCAACATGCATTCCTTCCACCCTTCCACGTGTTACGGTGGAAGAGGAAATTTTGTGAGGAGATCATGCCCTATCCCGTTTAGACCTAGGACTGTGACTACCTCTGTCACTAGATCAGGTCAGAAACGGCGATACAACATTCACCCGTGTTGGTGCTGTGGCAAAGTGGGACACTTTGCCATAGACTGTTGGCACAACCCCTCTGTGTCAATGGCAAGTGCCTATCTACATTTTCGGGGCAGAGGTAGTCTTCCTTACGGGTTTTCTGAAGGAAGGCAGTCGAGTGCTTATGCTAACAGGAACCTAGGACCCAATATGATTTGCGTTCCTAAGGTAAAGTAATTCTTTCTTGCAGGGTGGTCTAGGTTCCCGTAAATATGATGGGAACTAGACAGTTGATAGCTCAAGACTAAATTGGAATAAGCGTCTGAAATAACAGATGTGATATCTACATGGGCATACTCACATTGAGCTCCTAATATGTTTTACCTGAGGGACAAAATGATAACTCTCATAATCCCAGGTACTTTTGATCAGTTCCAGAACTTGAGTCATATTATATCCACATTTACATATATATATATGTATATATATATCTATACCTATACTTACACTTTTATGTGTGTACATCTAAGGATATGTTAACATGGTAAACATAAACCATAAATACAATAATGAAGACTTATCGGAAATTCCCCTGGTAGACTCGAGATCTAACTTCTACAGGCTTAAATTAGTTCACTGAAAACTAGCGTAGATTGGCCTTACGAAGTATTTACAGATTTAGAAGATGTTTAAATTAAATTATATGGAAAAGCCGGAAACCCGTTAAAATCTCCTTTACCCGTCGATCCCTCTTATTCCCGCCAACTCCTCATATTCCATAGGAATCCCGCCGAAGGACGCTCTCCGCAGGAAAACTCGCCGACTCTCTCCACAGGGGAAACTCGCCGCAAGGGAAGCTCGCCGAATCGACTCTCTCTCTGCAGGGGAAACTCGCCGCAAGGGAAGCTCGCCGAATCCACTCTCTCTCCGCAAGGGAACTCGCCGACTCTTCCCTTTCCGTAGACATCCCACGCGATTCCCACAAGATTCCACCGAAGGTCTTCCCGAAGGTATCTCGCCGAATCGTGAAGGCATCCGTCGACATCCCGCAGGAAGCTCACCGACGATCTCTCCCGGTTTCGATTCTTCCTTCCAGGAAATTCTCTGCGGGTGTCCATTATCTTCAACCAACTAACTCCCGTCTACGCTTTTAGGTAACCTTTTCCTCACCCGTACTTGGACGTTACCACTAGTGTCGCTTCCCTTTTGACTGTTAATTAAGCGTAGAGTAGGGATTCTCTCCCTAGGTATGCAATGGCTCCAAGGACAACCGCTGGGCTGGTCACTGGATGCGAGCTGGTTCGCACAGGGTTCTCTCATGCCTCTGACGAATTCAGAAACATCATTCTCATGCTGGAAGAGGCTGGGCTTTCATTCGTACTGGAGCACCCGTGTAAAATCTTGGACAAAGAGGTGCTGGAGTTCTTTGCTACCGCTAGACTCCGAAATAAAGACTCTCTTATCAAGAGCAAGGTGGCTGGGGCAAAGATCAAGATGTCTGCCAGCAAGCTGACCCGCTTCCTGCAGCTATCTAGCTCGGAGCACGAGGACTATCTTGAGGAAGAAGACAAAACCATGACTCTTTTATTCTGTGGTCTCCCACAAGGAACTCGGTCGATAAAGAGAAAGGATATGAATGAAGAAGGGAAACTTCTGTCAGACATAATCAGAAAAGTACTCATCTGCAAGCCAGGCTCTCATGACCATATCTCTGCAGACATGTTTAAGATCCTGGTGGTAATTGTCTGCCGAAAAAGGTTCAACTGGGGGGCATTGCTCTTTGAGAAGATAAAGGACACCCTGAGATCTCCGAGCTTTGGCCGAATCATTATTCTGTATCTCAATCAGCTGAATGGAGATAAATATGACATGAGTAAAGGTGTTCTTATACATTACTTAAAGAAAATGGACTCGAGTGTGTTGGGTACATTGGTTAAATGTACCTGATTTGAAGAAGCCTCACCCAACTCAATGATATACATCATAATGTATTTGATCTATGTTGAGTTTACTTGTGCAGGTTAAGTAATTACTGGACTGAAGCAAAAAGTTTCTAAGTCCATGTGTCGACACCTAGAGGGAAAGTGTCGACACTTAAGAAGACTTGTGTCGACACCCAGACAAGCAGTGTCGACACTTGGAGTCATTGTGTCGACACCTGGGATGCAGAGTCGACACCAGACAGAAAGTGTCGACACAAGGAGCTGTGTTGACACTCAGTGAAGAACAGTGCAGTAAAGCTGTGTCGACACAAGGAGCTGTGTCGACACCGAGTGAAGCTGTGTCTACACCAGAAAGTGTCGACACTTGGAGCTGTGTCGACACTTAGTAAAAGTCTGCAGAGACTAAGTTAAAGCGTCGACACTCAGAACAATGTGTCGACACTCAACTGAAGAGTCAGCACTTGAAGTATGTGTCGACACCCAGCACAATGTGTCGACACACAACCAGAAGAGTCAACACATGAAGTAAGTGTCGATACCCAGCACAATGTGTCGACACTCAGCTAAAGACTCAACACTTGAAGAAAGTGTCGACACATGGAGCTGTGTCGACACTTAGCAAAGAACAGAATTATCAACAAAATATTCTAAGTACAAGTGTCGACACTAAGAGAATGTGTCGACACTCAGCTGAAGTCTCAACAGAAGAATCAAGTGTCGACACAAGGAGCTGTGTCGACACTCAGCAAGTATCAACATAGAAGACTATGTGTCGACACCAAGAAGCAGTGTCGACACTTGACAGATTCAACACAAGAAGTTGTGTCGACACAAAGGAGATGTGTCGACACTTAGAAGAATTCAGCTAAAGATAGAAGATCAAGTACTTGTGTCGACACTCAATTCCTGTGTCGACACATGCAGAAGAATCTGTGTCGAGACTTAGTATCTACAACACAAGGAGTTGTGTCGACACCTTGTAGACTTGTGTCGACACTTACACAATTGGTGTCGACACTTGGTCTATAAGTGTCGACACTTAAAGACAGAAAGTCTCGACACTTTCAGACAATTAGAGATTTTCAAAAATTGACTGGATGACTTGACAGCTGCCGTTCCAGCCGGTCTACAGCACCTGTCAGAAATGTCAGAAGTCAGTTATGGACCGGACCACGCGTAGCCTTACCAGTTGAAAAAGGCCTATAAATAGGCACCTACAGTTTACAGAAACAAGAGTTCAGATTGTTGAAAAATTGTTATAAATGTGGTACATTGAGTATCAACACAAGAAGATCTTGCAGTTCAAGTGCAAATTAAGATGTTGGAGAGAGAGGGCTCCATCCAAGAAATCAGCCGTTGGAACTAGGTGAGAAGAAGGGTTTTAGATTAATTCTGAATTCTAAGTGGCAGAGGTCAAGGAACAACTGCAGAAGGATTCATTCTTATTCAGTTCTACTTTCAAGAAGCTTTGAAGAAAGATAAGTCAGATTGGATCCAGCTGAGTTCTTCCAAGAACTCATCAAGAAACTCACAACCTCCTCTCTTGTCTTAGGGTTGTTGAGTTAATACTTGTAAAATCATTTTATCTTGTAGGATCCTTTGGATCTGAGTGAATTGTAAGCCTGTATTTATTTAAAGGCTGAGGGTAGGGCTTGAGAGCCTGAGTGTAGGAGATTGTAATCTCTGAGTGTAGGCCTTGTTGGCTGAGTGTAGGCCTTGATTGGCTGAGTGTAGGCCTTTATGGCTGATGTAGGCTTTGTGGAAAAGCTGAGTTGTAGGGCCTTGGGGCCTGAGGTGTAGGAACCAATTTGGGTTCTGAGACAGTGGAGTGTTTGGAGAAGTTTAGCGAATCTAGTACACTGCTAGATAAGCGAAGGGGGAAAGTGGATGTACCCATATCTTGGGGAACCACTATAAAACCACTGTGTGCTGTGTGCTGTGCTGTGATTGTTGTTGTGTGTATGCTGTGTGTTTGCTGTGATAGAATAGTTAGAAATCTGTGATATTAACTGTTTGCTGCCATTAAAGTTTAAAACGGATTAGGTCACCTATTCACCCCCCCCCCCCTCTAAGTGTTTAGGTACCATATCTTTCAAGTGGTATCAGAGCCAGGTTCCTCAAAAAGGACTAACAGTCTAAGGAGATCCTGATTGGCAGATTCAGTGTAAGGCAAAATACAGATTTAAGAAAATCAAGAAACATGGGTTCCTTTGAAAATCACAAGGAATTGGGTTCCATGAAATTGCCCATATGCAGAAAAGAGATCTTTGGGATCTGGAAGGAAAGGGTGAGGCTGTTTATGAAAGCCTCTGACCCTAGGATCTACATCACAGTCAAAGAGGGGCCTTATGTGCCCATGAAGATTTCAGTTTTAGATGCAAATCAGAGAACTTTAAAGGATTTCTCTGAAATTACTAAGGATGAGATTGTCCTAGCTACCATGGACAAGAGGGCACAGGACATAATAGTGAGTGCCATTGATGATGCAACTTTTCAGAATCTTATACACTGTAAGACAGCCAAAGAGATGTGGGACACTCTTATAGTGTATATGGAAGGATCTGAAGAAGTTAGACAAGATAGAAAATCCTTGCTAAATCAGGAGTATGAGAGTTTTAGACAAAGAAAGAGTGATAGCATAACTGAGTGCTATAAGAAGTTCTACAGAATAGTGAATGAACTCATATCTTATGGAAGAGAGTTCAGTAACTATGAACTTAATGACAAGTTCTTAAGGTCCCTAACCAAATATTGGGACACCAAGATCTGTGCCATAAGAGAAATGGCTAAGTTGGGAGAAATTCCTCCTCCTACACTGTTTGGTAAGTTGTTGTCTTATGAAATGCAATTGACAGTGAGGAAAGAGGAGGAGAAATTAACAAGAACTGAGCACAAGGAGAGAACAGTTGCTTTCACGACAGAAGTCCCCAGAAAGTGCAGGAATAAGTCATCAACTCCACCTCCAGAGGTAGTTGAATCAGAATCAGATGAGTCAGTCAGCACAAAGAGACTGTGAGAAGTGAAGTGATGAAGACTTTGCTGCCTTCACTAGACACTTTCAGAAATTCTTGAAGAAGAAACAGTGGAGGTCAAGACCTTATACTTCAAAGGGAAAGGAAGTCTTTTATCAGGAGAAAAAGCCTTCAAAGAAAGATAGGAAGAGGACAAAGTCAAGCAAGGCAACTGGTTCAAAGATAGTGTGTTATTGCTGCAATAGACAGGGCCATGTTATTGCAGACTGTCCTGAAAAGAGGAAAGAATCTAGTGACAGGAAAAAGACTTATTTCAAAGGCAAGAAATAAAAGTCTTTTGTTGCCAAGAAGGAGAAGACTCTATCAGATATCTCTTCTTCAGAAACTGAGTCTGAGCCTGAGGCCTACATAGGGCTGTTTGCTAAAGAAGAAGAAGAATTCATGCAGATAATGGAGTCTATCTATGAACAAGAAGACTATCAGTGCCAAGGACTGATGACATTGACTGAGAGTGACAAAATCCTGGAGCAGCCAGGACCCAGTAAGGTACAAAGTTCAACTCTAAGTTCAGGTTCTTGTTCTATTACAGAATCAGATTCATCTTCATCAAGTGATGAAAGTGTATCTGAATCTGAGGAAGATATTCATCAGCTTATAGATGAATATAAGGTGCTGTTGCAAGCTTACAAGAAAAGCAGGCAAACGAAATTGCTGACCTAGTCAAAAGTCATGCAAACGAAATTGCTGATCTTAAAGCTGCTGCAACAGATTCTGAGAAGCAATTTGATCAAAAGCTGAATGAGATAGCCAGGCTGAAACACATAACAGTGATTCAGATGGGGACTATCACTTTAAGAATGATCAAATAAAAAGTCTGGAGATCAATCTTCAGAAAGAGAGAGAGCTTGTTGCTAGGTTTTCTAAACCTAAGTCAGTGCTACCTTTAATTGATGAATTTGTTCATCATAAAGGCAAGGCTGGATTGGGTTTCATTAGACCGCAAGGAGGTCATGAGCAGTCCAAGTCTAGTCCAAGGGCAAAGCCCCAACATTCAACAAGCTTGTTGTAGAAGACAGCAAAGACAGTACCTAAGCAAAGGTATAAAAAGTTTGAATGCTGGTGTTGTGGCAAGGTTGACCATTTTGCAGTGGACTGTTGGCACAATGTTAGTGTCAAAGTGAGTAGCAAGCTACCTGTGGAAAGCCAGTAGGGTAGGTTTGTCAAGTTGCAGACTAACAAGTACCAAGGACCCAAGAATTCTTTGGTCTCAAGGTTCATTAATCTGTTTTGCAGGTGAGTCCAAGTGGCCATACCCCAACATGGTACTGGACAGTGATGTTCTAGACATATGACTGGAACAAGAGGATTACTAAGGACTACATTCCAATAAAAGATAGTCCTAAAGTCACCTTTGGTGGTTCTGAAAAAGGATCATCAAAGGGTTTGGTAACATTTCTACAAACTTGGTTACCATACTCAAGTGGCTTATGTTAAAGGGTTGAAACACAACCTAATAAGTATAAGTCAATTAAGTGATGTAGGGTATGACATCTCATTTGTTAAAAATGGTTGTCATATCAGGAGGGTCAACTGATCAAGAGGTCATTTTGACTGGGTATAGGAAAAGAAATGTCTATTGCTTAGACATTATGGTTGAGAACAATGGTTCTCCAGTTTGTCTTGTAGCTGATGAACAGTCTCTCATTGTGTCAAATGGCACAAGAGGCTAGCCCATCTTACTACAAGACTATTAGCAAACTCTTTAGCAAAGAGTTAGTGAGGAATGGTCCTCAAGTTAAGTGTGTTAAAGATGGCATTTGCTCAGCTTGTCAAAAGGCAAGCAGACTGAATCCCACCTTTAGAAGCATAGAAAACAATGATGCTGTGAGGTGTTATACCTCTTGCATATGGATCTCTTTGGTCCAATGCCAGTTCACAGTTAGGTAGGAAGGTCTATACCTTTGTAGTTGTAGATGACTACTCAAGGTTTTCCTGGGTGTTGTTCTTAAGACAGAAATCTGAAACACCTAGTGTCTTCTATAGCTTTGTCAAGCAAATTCAGAATGAACTAATAGTACAGTGGTCAAAATTAGAAGTGACCATGGTACTGAATTTCAGTCTGATAACATGACAAAACTGTGTGAAGAATTTGGGATATTTCAAGAATTCTCTTCACCTAGAACACCTCAGCAAAATGACATTGCTGAGAGGAAGAATAAACTTTGATAGAGGCTGGTAGGACCCTATTAAGTGATACATCACTGCCAGAGTATTTCTGGGTGAAGCAGTTAATACTGCATGCCATGTTATAAATAGGGCTACCATCACTATAAGGCTTAACAAGACCCCTATGAAGTTGTGAAAGACAGGAAACCAAACCTATCCTATTTTAGGATCTTTGGTTGCAAATGCTTCATACTTAACAATGGGAAGTCTTACTTAACTAAGTTTGCTGCCAAGTCCCCAAGAGGGATATTTTTGTTGGGTACAGCAATAAAGTAAGGCTTATAGAGTCTACAACTTGACTACACAAGTTGTGAAGAATCTGTGCATGTAGCTTTTGATGAGACTAAACTTATTAATAATGAGTTGTCTAGTAGGTTTTGCAGCCCCACAAGTTTGACAAAGAAAATGGACAAGCTTACTATAGAAGAAGTGCCTGCTGCAAGACCAGCAAGAAGAAAATAGTAGCTGTTGTCCAGGGGGAGAACTACATGTGCCAATTGCTGAAAAAATACAAGGAGTACAGCATGATGGAGATGCTGAAGTGGTTCAACCAGAAGTAAGGATGCCTCCAGCCAACAGGCATCTAAGAGATCATCCAGTAGAGTAGATTATTGGAGATCCAAGACAAGTAGTACAAACCAGGAGTAGAAACATGAATGCAGCAATCTACTCCAGCTTTCTGTCACAAGTTGAACCTAAGAAGTTTGAAGAAGCAATACAAGATCCATAATGGACTGAAGCAATGCAAGAAGAGCTTAATCAGTTCAAGAGGTGCAAGGTCTGGGAATTAGTTCCTAAACCTAAAGATCACAATGTAATAGGAACTAAGTGGATCTACAGGAATAAGATGGATGAACAAGGGGTCATCATTAAGAATAAGGCTAGACTGGTTGCTAAAGGATATAAGCAAGAAGAAGGTATTGATTTTGATCAAACCTTTGCTCCAGTAGCCAGACTGAAAGCCATAAGGATGTTCTTATCCTATGCAACCTATCAAGGATTCAAGGTTTACCAAATGGATGTCAAGTCAACATTCCTAAATGGTAATCTTAAGGAAGAAGTCTATGTGGAACAGCCTTCAGGTTTTGTTGATCCAACTCTACCTCATCATGTCTATAGACTTAGGAAAGCTTTATATGGGTTAAAGCAAGCCCCTAGGGCTTGGTATGAAACCCTATCTAGTTTCCTCGTTGAGAATAAATTCTCAAGGGGGAAAATAGATAAGACTCTATTCCTTAGGGAATCTAGAGGCAAAGTTATACTAGTCCAAATATATGTAGATGACATTATATTTACTAAGAGCAGCCTTTGCAAAAAGTTTGAAAAACTTATGCAAGGTCAGTTTGAGATGAGTAGTATGGGAGAGCTGAAGTTTTTCTTGGGTCTCCAAGTTAAACAGACTGAGAGTGGTTTATCCATATGTCAGTCCAAGTTCACCCTAGCACTCATAAGGAAGTATGGTATGGATTCATCCAGCACCATGAAGACTCTATGGGGTCAAGTATGTCTCTTAGCAAGGATGATGGCAGGGAAACCTGTAGATGAAACCTTGTATAGAGGGATAGTTGGCTCCCTATTATACTTGACTGCTAGTAGACCTGACATCATGTATGCTACATGTGTTTGTGCCAGGTATCAAGCCTGCCCTAAAGAGTCTCATTTGACAGCAGTCAAAAGAATATTGAGATATCTAAAGGGCACTCCCTATCTAGGCCTCTGGTACCCTAGGAATGGAGATTTTGATCTAACAGGTTATTCAGATGCAGACTTTACAGGATGCAAAGAGGATAGAAAGAGCATTACTGGAACCTGTCAATTCCTAGGTGGGAGACTAATTTCATGGAGTAGCAAAAAGCAAACCAGTGTGGCTATCTCCACTGCAGAGTTAGAGTATGTGGCTGCAGGAAGTTGCTGTGCTCAACTTCTGTGGATTCAACATCAGCTAGAGGACTATGGATTTCAGGTAAGTAGAACTCCACTTTTCTGTGATTCTACAAGTGCTATTTCAATAGCTAATAAACCTGTATCTCATAGTAGAACTAAACATATTGAAATCAAATATCATTTTCTTAGGGAGCATGTAGAAAGAGAAGATATTTTATTAGAATATGTTAAAACTGATAATCAAATAGCTGATATGTTTACTAAGCCCCTAGAAGAAGCTAAGTTCAATAGATTCAAAATTGAACTAGGAATGATAAACTTAGAGTAAGTTTACTGAATTGAAAATGACTAAGTAAAAAGGTGTCGACACATAGACAAGTCTATGTCGACACAGAATAGTGGTGTCGACACTTCAGGAAAAAGGTGTCGACACATCCAGGATGTTGGTGTCGACACTTCAGAATGTTAGTGTCGACACATGTCAAGTAGGTGTCGACACATCCAATATGGTGTCGACACTTAAGTTTTACTCAGAATTTTCTAAGTAAAGTCTCGACAAGTGTCGAGTTATGTTGTGTCGACACATAAACAAGCGTCGACACATAAAATCTGTTGACTAAACCTGTGTCGACACATGTGTGTCGAGACATTATCAGTCAGTGTCGACACTTATTGACAGTGTCGACACATTTTAAGTTAGCTGTCCCGCCTGTTCATCTTCAAAATCAGAAAGGTATAAATAGGGTTCTGTCTTTGTTGTCGACACGCTTTCAAAGTTTCGAGACTAAAACTTCTGTGTCGACACCTCTCTTTTCTAAAGACAAATTCTACAAACCCTAATGACACCTAAGCTTGAGGAGAACGTTAACGAAGGATATGAGCTGGTGCGCGGCGCTTTCCATGATGCTGATGCAGAAATCAAGGCGGTCGTAACCCTAGTTGCAGATTCTGGGTTAGAATACTTAGTTTCTGAACCTATAAAGATTTGGAAGAAAGAGGTTCTTGAATTTCTAAATGGAGCTGCAGTAGATGAGTCTGGATACAGAATCAAATCCAGAGTTCATGGAGAAATGGTTAAGGTAACCCCTAAAAGTCTGAGGAAGATTCTACAGCTTCCAAGAATTCAAGATGAAGAAGAAGTTACTGCTATCAAGACCAGGGAAGCTTTAACCTGGTGTGGACTTGATGCAAAAATGAAGATAGGCTCTGTGTTTAACAGGATGGGCATGAACAGCCAAGGCAAATTCCTGTCTGAGATAGTGGGAAAGGTCTTACTCAGTAAGCCAGGAGGGCATGACAGAGTGTCTGCCTCCATGTTCAATATAATGACAAGGATAATCTTCACTCTGAAAACAGACTGGTCTATAGTAGTTTATGAGAAAATCAAGGAAAGCTTGAAGAAGCCCAATCTGGGCAGAATCTTAAGTCTCTACCTAGCTGGTACTATACCAGAGGTAATGAGTACTGCTGCAGGCAGCAAGATAAATCATATGAGGAAGATGGATCTAAGGATCTTTTCTAGATGGGACAGGGTGTTGTCCAAGAAAATGCTAACCCCAGAGAAGACAGTTACTGAGAAGGAGATTCCTCCAAAGAAAAAGAGAAAAACTGCTCCAGTGGCACAAGAGTCCTCCAGCAGTTCTGAAAGTGAAGAACAAGTTGTCTTCACTCCAGATGAGCATGAGGAAGAACCTGCTGAAAAGACTCCTGCTCCTCAAGAGGCTGCTGAGATCCAGGGGGAGCTGGCTCAAGCTAGCCCCATCCACAAGGATCACAGCCAGGGGGAGCCTCCAGTTGTAGAAGAACCCTCTACACTGGAAAGTGAACAAGCCACAACCATCATACAAGAGGTACTCACTGAACTACACACTTTAGATTTTATTATAGAAGATGCTGATTTGTCTGATGTTCATCAGCAAACTCAGCTGAATACTCAAGAACCAGATGTTGTTGGAGATGACACATCTGCTGTACAAGTTATTCCTGATTCAGTGGTTGAAGAGCAAAGAATGTCTCCAGCTCCTTCACCTCAAGAATACACAATGGAGGATTTATTTTTAAATCTAGATCAAGCAGATTTTGATAAAGAAACTGATGATGCTGCTGTTGAGTGGGAGAAGGTATAAGTTCTGGAAGAGCCTATAAGGCAGGAAACTGAGATGGCACCTGAAGTGCAGAAAGAGAGGCCCCCTAGCCCTAAGGAGAGGGTGGATATTGACAGCACATCTGCCTCTGAAGATGAGGAGATTGCCAGGGCTAAGAAGAAGAAACTCTATGTATTCAAGAGAAGAAGCCAAAGTTATAAGAAGGCTTTGCAATCTATTGCCCCACAGCCTCTAGTTCAGCAAGCCCCATCAATTGATTATAGTGCTTTAATGGTTGCACTGCAGATAAAACTGGATGAACAAAGAAAGGCAATAGAGACTTATGTAGATGAAGGGCAAAAGTCACTCCAGTTTGATCTTTCTCAGGATATCAAGTCTATAAGGTTTGAAATGAACCTTAACAAGAAGGAGATGACTGAATATTTTCACAAAGGTGGAAATGCAGTGGTGTATTTGGCAACACACCAAGAGAAGATCAAAGCACAGGTAGATGATATAGCATTGAAGCAAGGATATGTTCTTGAAAATCAACTAAGGATGAATAACAACTTGACTGCTTCTCATAATGCTATAGTCACTGAATTGAAGAATAAGGCTGCTGAACCTTCTACATCTACTGCTGCTGCTAAAGCTGATTTTGATAAAGTATTTCAAGAAGAAATTTCTGCTGTTAAGTCTGTTATCCAAGCCTCCCAGAAGGTCATCTCTGAACAACTTCAAAAGCTTAAACCATTCTTTAAAGATGAAGTGAGATACTTGGATAGTCAAATCAGATTTCAAAAGGATAATGTCAGAGATCATATGGCTAGAGAAGTCATAAAGGGGGAGAGAGTTTTAGTCAAAGCTAGCTCTGATCATGCCAAATGGATATCTAATTCCATCAGAGCTACACTGGGCTATCCTCCACTCTGTGATGATGATAATGTTGCTGAATCTGGAATTCAAACTACATATCTTGGAGGTGAGCAACCAGAGGTAGCTCAAGTGATCTATCCTCCACCAGATTTTGACATGGTGCAAGCTGATGTTCATCACATGTATAGCCCAACTGAAGGGAAGTCTAATGTTGTTCTGGAAAAAGTGGTTCAGCCTATTTCTGAAGCTCTGCAAGAGGCACTACAGAAAGAAGAAGAGACAAGGTTGTCTAAAAAGAGATTTAGGGAACAAGCAGAACAAAGGCCAGACTTTGAACAGTGGAGCCCTACCTCTAGAAACATAATATTAACTGCCTGGAAAGCTGCCAAGGATAACACTCATGACAGGAACAAATGGTTCTCTGAAGCTGAATGGAGAAAGCATGAATCAAGACAAGAGGCCATTGTTCAATACAGAAGGAAGGCAAAGATGGGAAAGCTACCTCCTACAGCCCAGGAGCCTAGCAAGTACTTTCCAAAGCCATATCACTATTTTGAGAGGCAGAAAATCAAAGCTGAAGAGCTTAAAAAGAAAGATCTAAAAGGCAAGAAGCCTGCTGATGCTGAAACTTCTGATGCTCCTGTTCAAGCAAAAGTCCAAGCTGGCAAGGAATAGTTATCAAGGAACCAGAACAGAAATAGATTAAGAATTTACTTGAAGAGTATTTTGTAATCTTTTGAATGTAAAACATTTTTTGTGAACTACTGGAAATGTATAAGACAAATGTTAGAACAATATATGATCAATATAATTCATGTTTGTTCTGTGAATATGTCTATTTCTTAATTGTTTTGTGTTGATGTATGTGTATACATGTGTGATTTATACATGTTATGTTTACCCTGCTGTACTTTATCCTGCTTTACATCACTTTGTAATTTTTAATTATAAATGGTGTATATCATTGACTAAGGGTTATGACTTCTCCAAATAGGGGAAGATTGTTGGGTACATTGTTTAAATGTACCTGATTTGAAGAAGCCTCACCCAACTCAATGATATACATCATAATGTATTTGATGTATGTTGAGTTTACTTGTGCAGGTTAAGTAATTACTGGACTGAAGCAAAAAGTTTCTAAGTCCATGTGTCGACACCTAGAGGGAAAGTGTCAACACTTAAAAAGACTTGTGTCGACACTCAGACAAGCAGTGTCGACACTCATACAAGCAGTGTCGACACTTGGAGTCATTGTGTCGACACCTGACACTACTAGAAAAGTGAGTATTGGCTACACTTTTTTTGGCCAGGGACTAAAAATCGTGGCTAATAGTTAAGTATTATCCACGGTTCATATTTTGTGGCTAATAATTAAGTATTAGCCACGGATAACAAATTTGTGGCAAAAAAAGTAATATTATATATATAAATATTATAGGAATGATAATTAGGGCATTCCGAAATCGGGAGAGCATCGAGTCATTCCGAAATCGCGGCAAGCTCCAGTCGAGAATCTTCCTGCCATCTGTTCTCCGGCGAACCCCCTCCCCATTTGCAGGGTTTGCATATTCCTTGCGAAGAGAAGAGACGGCGGGACAGGCTCGAGAGAGAGAGAGAGAGAGAGAGAGAGAGAGAGAGAGAGAGAGAGAGAGAGAGAGGAAGAGAGAGGAATCGTTTATGGGCTGGTGAGGTAGAAAGGGGCGTTGCAAGATCCAGTTGATCGAGCAGGAAGCAAATGTTATTGTGAAGATCTCGGTGGGAAGTTGTTGAAGCAAAGAAGATTCTGGGAGGTACGAGGCCATGGCGGCCAATGCTGGGATGGTGGCCGGGTCTCACAAAAGAAACGAGTTCGTCATGATTCGACGCGAAGGAGATTCGGGGGTATGTTTTCATATTCTAATTTGCTCCTCTTTTTTTTCGTTGAATCCTTTCTCTGTAATTACTTCATGGCAGTAATTTTGGAGGCTAAAACTGCTGTTTGTATGGAATTCCAGGCATATTACACCTCCGGACAGGAGGTTTAAGCCTTGGACAGCAATTTTGCACAATATAATTACAGTCCAAAAGTGTTTGGACTTCCGACATAATTTTTACATTGCTGCAGAGCAGTATTACGGTTCACACAATATAATTGCTGTCCGGAAGTGCTTGAAACATCGTGTATAAATTTTACATTGTTGGACAGCCGTTTTAGGGTTTAAAACTGTTGTCTGCAGCAGATAGATCAAGGGAGTTGGGTTTGTCCAGCTGGTCAGATCAGAATATTTTGGATGCTGATATTATTCAGGATGGTAAGCGGTCTGATGAACATGATCCTATAGTATCCAAAGGCTTGCTAAGTGATTAAGTTATGAGCAATTATCATAGAAATATTTCCTCATACACTCTTCTTTAGATTGCTTGGAATGGAATTTTTGTTTATGAATTCCATAACTGAACAGAAATTGCTTTTGGCATCTTCAATTTTTGATTCAAAATCAATGATTAACACTCAAAAATTGACACCTTTAACCAAACATAAAAGCAGTTTTTGATTAATTTCTCACAATATAATTGCTATTCGTAAGTGCTCCAATTGGCATAATTTTTACATTACTTGACAGCAGTTTTGAGTTGAAAACTGTTGTCCGGAATCTAGGACAGCTGACTCGGATGTGCAAAACTGATGTAATTACTTCATGGCAGTAATTTTGGAGGCTAAAACTGCTGTTTGTATGGAATTCCAGGCATATTACACCTCCGGACAGGAGGTTTAAGCCTTGGACAGCAATTTTGCACAATATAATTACAGTCCAAAAGTGTTTGGACCTTCGGACATAATTTTTACATTGCTGCAGAGCAGTATTACGGTTCACACAATATAATTGCTGTCCGGAAGTGCTTGAAACATGGTGTATAAATTTTACATTGTTGGACAGCCGTTTTAGGGTTTAAAACTGTTGTCTGCAGCAGATAGATCAAGGGAGTTGGGTTTGTCCAGCTGGTCAGATCAGAATATTTTGGATGCTGATATTATTCAGGATGGTAAGCGGTCTGATGAACATGATCCTATAGTATCCAAAGGCTTGCTAAGTGATTAAGTTCCGAGCAATTATCATAGAAATATTTCCTCATACACTCTTTTTTAGGTTGCTTGGAATGAAATTTTTGTTTATGAATTCCATAACTGAACAGAAATTGCTTTTGGCATCTTCAATTTTTGATTCAAAATCAATGATTAACACTCAAAAATTGACACCTTTAACCAAACACAAAAGCAATGGCACTTGGTTGCTCAGTAGTTTAGCTTGATCATCTATCAAACAATATATTGCTAATACGTAATGATTTTAAAGATTGTGTCTAGCCATGCTTATGCCTCTTTTTTAACTTGAAACATGTAACTGTAACCGTGACTTGCATCACTCTTCTTCTTTTCTATCTTCATGTTGGATATTTAATACTGAAATGCAATCTTTTAGCACTCTTGTCTTTTTAATTCTTACAGAATTATATATTCTTGTGTGTCGGTGATTTGGTGCTAGGGAAATACTGAAAGAGCAATACTGAGCTCAACTGCACTGCTGTAATTGTCTCAAGTAATTCCAAGTCTCCATTTTACAATCAAGACCAAGTGTTGCCTGGGAGCTGCTGCGGTTTTATGCTAGGGAAATACTGAAAGAGCAATACTGAGCTCAACTGCACTGTTGTAATTGTCTCAAGTAATTCCAAGTCTCCATTTTACAATCGAGACCAAGTGCTGCCTGGGAGTTTTTCAATGTTTTGATGGCTGCATGTTTTTTTGCTTCTAAACTTAGCTCGTAGCTCTGTAACATCTTCAAACTTATTCATAATGAGTATTTTTTTCCTATACGAAAGCAGCCAAAGAGAAATTGTATGAAACATGCATATTTTATGATGAGAACTTGTCTATTTCCGATCTTGTTATGTAATTACTTCTGTTGCTTGAATTCTCAAAATCAAAGTGTGTTTATCCCTTTTTAAGCCCTCAAAAAATTACTTGTTGGTTACATTTTTTTTAAAAAAACATAAATTTGTATTTTCCACGGCTTGTAACTGTGCCAAATAGTTTTTTTAAAAAATGATGAATTTACTTTTAGCCAGGGTTTCATACCGTGGCTAATAGTTGTCTTATTTGCCACGGTTTTTTTTACCATGGCTAAAACTATTTGCTACGGCCAATTTGTGGCGTAAAAGTTTTAGCCACGCCGACTTTAGCCACGAAATTTTCCCGTAGCTAGACCGTGGCTAAAACTTTTTATCCACGGTTTTGGACTTTTTGCCAGGGAAATTTGCCCTGACCAAAAGTCTGTTTTTTAGTAGTGTGGGATGCAGAGTCAACACCTGACAGAAAGTGTCGACACAAGGAGCTGTGTCGACACTCAGTAAAGAACAGTGCAGTAAAGCTGTGTCGACACAAGGAGCTGTGTCGACACCCAGTGAAGCTGTGTCTACACCAGAAAGTGTCGACACTTGGAGCTGTGTCGACACTCAATAAAAGTCTGCAGAGACTAATTTAAAGCGTCGACACTCAGAACAATGTGTCGACACTCAACTGAAGAGTCAACACTTGAAGTATGTGTTGACACCCAGCACAATGTGTCGACACACAACCAGAAGAGTCAACACATGAAGTAAGTGTCGACACCCAGCACAATGTGTCGACACTCAGCTAAAGACTCAACACTTGAAGAAAGTGTCGACACATGGAGCTGTGTCGACACTTAGCAAAGAACAGAATTATCAACAAAATATTCTAAGTACAAGTGTCGACACTAAAGGAATGTGTCGACACTCAGCTGAAGTCTCAACAGAAGAATCAAGTGTCGACACAAGGAGCTGTGTCGACACTCAGCAAGTATCAACATAGAAGACTATGTGTCAACACCAAGAAGCAGTGTCGACACTTGACAGATTCAACACAAGAAGTTATGTCGACACAAAGGAGATGTGTCGACACTTAGAAGAATTCAGCTAAAGATAGAAGATCAAGTACTTGTGTCGACACTCAATTCCTGTGTCGACACATGCAGAAGAATCTGTGTCGAGACTTAGTATCTACAACACAAGGAGTTGTGTCGACACCTTGTATACTTGTGTCGACACTTACACAATTGGTGTCGACACTTGGTCTATAAGTGTCGACACTTAAAGACAGAAAGTCTCTACACTTTCAAACAGTTAGAGATTTTCAAGAATTGACTGGATAACTTGACAGCTGCCGTTCCAGCCGGTCTACAACACCTGTCAGAAATGTCAGAAGTCAGTTATGGACCGGACCAGCCGGTTACCATGAAGAAGGCCTATAAATAGGCACCTACAGTTTACAGAAATAAGAGTTCAGATTGTTGAAAAACAAGTTATAAAAGTGGTACATAGAGTATCAACACAAGAAGATCTTGCAGTTCAAGTGCAGATCTAAGAAGTTGGAGAGAGAGGGCTCCATCCAAGAAATCAGCCGTTGGAACTAGGCTGAGAAGAAGGGTTCAGATTTATTCTGAATTCTAAGTGGCAGAGGTCAAGGAACAACTGCAGAAGGATTCATTCTTATTCAGTTCTACTTTCAAGAAGCTTTGAAGAAAGCTAAGTCAGATTGGATCCAGCTGAGTTCTTCCAAGAACTCATCAAGAAACTCACAACCTTCCTCTCTTGTCTTAGGGTTGTTGAGTTAATACATGTAAAATCATTTTATCTTGTAGGATCCTTTGGATCTGAGTGAATTGTAAGCCTGTATTTATAACGGCTGAGGGTAGGGCTTGAGAGCCTGAGTGTAGGAGATTGTAATCTCTGAGTGTAGGCCTTGTTGGCTGAGTGTAGGCCTTGATTGGCTGAGTGTAGGCCTTTGTGGCTGAGTGTAGGCTTTGTGGAAAAGCTGAGTTGTAGGGCCTTGGGCCTGAGGTGTAGGAACCAATTTGGGTTCTGAGACAGTGGAGAAGTTTGGCCGAATCTAGTACACTGCTAGATAGGCGAAAGGGGAAAGTGGATGTACCATATCTTAGGGAACCACTATAAACCACTGTGTGCTGTGCTGTGATTGTTGCTGTGTATGCTGTGTGTTTGCTGTGATAGAATAGTTAAAAATCTGTGATATTAACTGTTTACTGCCATTAAAGTTTAAAACGGATTAGGTCACCTATTCACCCCCCCCCCCCCTCTAGGTGTTTAGGTACCATATCTTTCAGAGTGTGTTTGACAGATGGGAGAGGCGAATTGGGCAGGCTGCCATGGAAGAACAACATGAAGTATCTCCAGCAATAATCCCCAGTGAAATTCCTGATGCTTTGACTGCAGGAATTGAGGGGGAGCCTCTACCCACTCATGCTGATATAGTATCTGACATCTCCCAGATGGCCAGGGATGCTGTGGCAGATATACAAGAAGAAAGTGAAACTGTGCTGGAGCATGAGGAGGCCCTGAACCGAAACGATCAAGGAGCCGAAGCTGCTGTCCAGGAGACTGCTGACAAAGAGTTGGAAGAGGATGCTGATGAAGATGATTTCATGGATGATGAAGGAGAGGAAGACGACAATGAGGGACAAGAAGCATTGGAGTCTCAGGATCTCATTGAACCTCCATCTGACAAGCACGCACCTGAAATCGTTCCTGAAAACATTGGTGCACGAGTGGAGGGGGAGTCCGAGAAATCTACAGATGCTGCCAGTATTCCACCCTTAGAGGCTGTGCTCCTGTCCAGCTCTACATGTGCATCTGATGAAGTGCAAGGCCAAGAAGTGCCTCCGGATCCTCCACTACGAGATAATCTAGCCACTCATACCGTGAATGCCATTCAGGGCATAGTGAATGAGCTTAAAGCCTCTTTTGATAAAGCTCAAAATAAAATGCTGAAAAGAATTAAGAAATCTGAAAATCTCATGCTCAAGAACATGGTGGAGATCAATCATAAACTTGACATGATGGAAAAGAAATTTGAAGATAAGTATTCAGCGGCCGGCCAAGCTGTCACTCTTCTCATGGCCAGATTGAAAAAGAACACCGATACTCTTGCCGTAGTAAATCAGAATGCTCATGTTGTAGCAAACAACATTCAAAAGTTTGACGGTAATATGGTAACTCTCAACGCCAATCAACAAGCATTGGTCACTGAATTCTCCAGGACGACAAAGCATATTGATGACTCCCTGCACTCCTATGCAAACTCCATCGCAGTCGAATCCAAAAAGGGGGAGAAAAAATATATAGCTAAGATGGCTGAGCTTCGGGAAGTCATGATCAACAACTTTGAACAGTCAAACAAATATGTCTATGACAGTTGCTGGTGGATGCTCCAACAGGCGTTAGGCGTCGTTTTTCCTGAAAATCCTACGGGTATTCATGCTCCTGAGACTTCTACGGCTGCTGAGGGAGTAAGTGCTGCTGAGGGAGTAAGTGCTGCAGATGTACCCATGAGTGAAGCTGATGCTAGGGCTATTTCCAAAGCAAAACGTATGCCCATGTTTGACCAAGAGGCCCTAGCAAAAGCCAGGGACAAGAGAAAGTCTCAAGAAGGGACATCAAAGGAAACACAAGCTGCAAAGAGAATCAGACTGAAGGAGGAGGAAGTAAGAAACGAAAAGTGGAGCCCAGTATCCAAGAGTATCATTTTGGACACATTCTGGCTACAGGAACAAGGGGAAATCAATCGAAATAATGTATACAGCCAGTATGAGTGGGAGATGCATAAGACGTATGAAGCCAAACGGAACATCTTTTTCAGGATCAATACTGCGGCAGATAAAGCTCCTCCTCCCAGATATTATCTGAAGCCCAAAGAGTATATGGAGAGGCAAAGGAAGAAGTATTTAGCTCAAAAACTCAAGGATGACTTAGCCAAAGAAAAGTAGTCAAAAACTTATAGCCTGTCATTCTCTCTTAAGAACAATTAACGTTTATTGTTATTATATGAACAATTCTGAGATTATATATATATATATATATATATATATATATATATATATATATATATATATATATATATATATATATATATATATATATTTGTATATGTATTTGAATTTGTGAATGACTCAAGTCTTGATCTGCTTGCTTATATTCTCTTGTGCTGCATATTTAAATTCTGAATGATGTTTATATTATCTGGTTGGTGTTATTCATCTTAGCTAGTAGGATTTTGACTTCGTCAAATAGGGGGAGATTATTGGGTATTGTATCCACAATTACCTGGATTTGAGGAAGCCACCTGTCAAGCTAAGATGAATTCACAATGTATTTGATGAAACCTCTCAAGTTGTGCTTGCAGTTATTCCACGCTAAGTGCACACCAATGTCAGGGTGCAGTAGGTCAATATACACGGGTCTGCACGACGTAATCCCTCGTTGAGCAGATCAGTGTGTTGGCCTACGTGTACTCTCTCTATTGGAGTGCACTTACTTCAAGTACAGGGCCGTGTTTATGCAAGAGCAGACAAGGAGCAGCTCTTGGGTGGAAAGACGAAAATTCGTCTAAGTATAATTCGACGAGAATCACCAAGTGATTCTCGCCGATTCGGCGAGAATCACCAAGTGATTCTCGCCGATCTTCGAGAATCACTAGTGATTCTCGCCGAATCTTCGAGAATCACTAGTGATTCTCGCCGAATCGTCGAGAATCATTAGTGATTCTCGCCAACTCTATTTGGCTACCTCAAAACGGTGCCAAGTAAGATTCGGCGAGAATCATTAGTGATTCTCGCCGAACCCATCGTCGAGCAGATCATGGCCAAGTAATATTCGTTGAGAATCAACAAGTGATTCGGCGAGAATCACTAGTGATTCTCGACGAATCGTCGAGAATCACTAACTGATTCTCGCCGATTCGTCGAGAATCACCAGCGATTCTCGCCGATTTTGACTTAGCAATTTCTCTGGAAGCTGCTGGACCGAATTCTGCCGCTGGGACTATGTTGAACCGGAACTAGGGTTTCCTTCAGGTGGGACCCACAACGGTCATTTAGGAGTATACGTGTGTATAAATACACGGGTATTTTTGAACAGAAAAAGAAGCGAAGATGAAAAGAAATACGCGAGTCGCGACGTGACCTAGATCGCCGTTTCCGCTCCGCCGCCGCCGCCGCTCGCGCCAAGTTGTTCGCCGGTTGATCGTGGTTTCGCCCAGATCCTCCTGCGATAGAAGCCTAGCTAAGCTCAGCGTCTCACGTGTCTAACCGTAGATATCTTGTCTCTTGATTTGTTGATCGGGAAAATCTTCCCCTTCCGAATCGATCGAGACGATTGATCCTAGTGTGACCATTGGTAGACCTAGCTAGCTTCGCTACGAAGTTTGGATCTCCAAAGAACAGCCGCCGCACATCGTTGTTGTCGCCGATCCCGTGAACCTAGCCGCCGCCCATCTTGCCGCCGACGGTTCCGGAGAGATTCTCTCCAAGTGAGATCTTGGGTAGTGGACTCTTCGTGGACTTCAAAAACACGTCGTCAACGAAGAGGGACACCTAAGTATCCAAACGTAATTTGTATCTCTTGTACATTCTAGTTTTACTTTTGTTGTAAAGGAACGGTGGTTCCTAGTTGTAAGGGTTGGGTGCAACCCGGGTTGTGGGAGTGTTAACTCCTACGTGTGGAAGGGTTCCTTCCGATAGTGCTAGGATTGGATTTCAATCCTGTTGGAGAAGTGACCGAGTCGTCCCTGGTTGGGAGATAGGTCGAAGGGGGAAAGTGGATGTACCCAAGTCGGGGAACCACTATAAATAGCTTGTGTACTCTGTTGTGCTGTGTTGTTTTATTTTTATTGTGTAGGTACAATCTTAAATTCCGCAAAAACGCTGCACGTCACCTATTCCGCCCCCCATAGGTGAAGATAGTTGACACTAGGTGGACTTTCAAACACTGGACCTCCTGATGTGTGAACAAATAAAGGTTTTTTGCCACCTCTATCTGGAAGAACCCCTGGTACAACTGAGGCACGAAAAAATAAAGGATCTTTGCCACTTCTACCCGGACGGATCCTGGTCTTCTTGAGGCACGAATGAGCAAAGGTTCTTTGGCGCCTCCACCAATAATGGAACAGACCCCAAATCAATCCAAGCCATAAATGGAGCAAGATATTTCACCACCTCCAAGGGAATGGAACCCAAACACTCCCAAGGTGGGAATAAGTGCCCAATCCTTCAATGGAGGTTGGCTAGGGCAAATCTTGAATTCTTCTACGCTAATTAGCCAAAAGCGGACTCCGAGTCCTCAGGTTCCATCTCGATAATGGGGACGAACATTCCCTCGCAAAACACTCAAGCTTCAGCTCCAGACATTCACTCCCAATGCCAATCGTAAAGTCGATACGTCGCAAAAAACATGCGCGTTCAAACAAGGGGTAAAAGTGCACCCGGTTCACCAAGACACCCCAGGGCTTAAACAAGAAAACAACTTTGTGTTGCCCCTGGAGATATATCACAAGCAGGAGGAAAGCTACAATGATAAGTAGCATTCGCTGCAGCAAGGGTAGAGACAAAAGAAATAGAGTGTGCGCGCAACACGCAACAATCAAGTAATTTCTTGGCGTCAACATTACCATCATCTTTCGTGGCATCAACTACTCAAAGGATGGAATGTACTCATATCCCTTAGGCCATGCAGAACCTCTCGCCAAGGGCAGAGCACAACAACACGCTCATCCCCCTCCTCCCGCCACACAAACCTGGACTCTGCCTCGAACGAATCTGTCTCAACTCTCTATAAAAATGGGCGCTAAGTCTTCTGATGATTCCTTATAAGAGCAGAATTTGGGATCTTTGGCATCCCCTGAGCAAACGAGATCTTTGACAAGAACGGTCCCCAAGTCCTTCTACTCTTCAAGAAAGAATCCAGTCACACAACCTCCCTTGGATTCCTCCCCAGGACGGACCATGAATCCTCCTACATGATCTAATAAAGAACAAGCTCCAAATCTGCCTACACTACCAGGGCAAGGGGTGAAGGAAGTGGTGTTTTTGAAAGTTGTCTTTTGCTTATAAATGTTTTCACATTTTGTTCCTTGATTATGTGTTGAGTCTCATATTTGGTTTGGGAAGATGCACTTGGTCCCGAACTATATAACTCTGAGTTTATACTATCACGTAATCTTATGCTCTGCTCACAATCGAGGTAATCAAAGAGGAACATTGATTACCAAGTTAAGATTGTCATATCGATTAAAGTACATTGTAGTTCTATAAATGTTGATAAGGGATTACCATTTAATCATATGAATATGTATATGTGTTTTATACATATTGAGTTTGACCTATTCCATGTTGTAACATTATTTAGATTGTGTTGAGGGTCATTAATGTTCACAACGTGTCTTATGATTTGTCGATTTGAGATGTGTAGATTTGGTGCATTAGTGTGAGCAATGTTACTGCGGTTGAAGACTATCTTTTGATGGTGATAAATATTGTGATTCGTTGCTCATACCTATGCGTGTGTAACCTACACTATATAATATATGTGTCCCTCAAATTTATTTGAGTTATGATATTAACGGGCCCCTTGGTAAAGCGGGTTTGTATAACATGCAATATAACTGATGTAGTTATAAATACACGTCGCTTATGAGACCGGGAAAAAATTAAATATAGTGCGAAAATGACGCGCTCCTATTTTGCACAATATTCATGATATCATGTGACAAAGAAAAAGACACAGATCATCAAAATGCGTTACCTAGTTACTATGTTATTGAGGAGACTATAATGCAGTGACAAAGCCTCTTGTAGTCCATAATATAGGTTGTTATATTATCGCCTTGACGACATAGTTCCTCTGTAAGGTCGCACCATTTGAACGAGAACAGTTTCAGTCGTCTTACTTGGATATTTATTTCCTGGAATATTTAATCTAAATACTATAGTAAGTGCGAACGCATTATGTCGTGTCTCGACATGCTTAGACAAATTTTTCTGTGCGACTATTAAAAGAGAAAATTATGACGAGCTGAGTCGTCGTAATTGTTTTGGTAGAGGAGAACAATTTTATATTTTGGTTATTGTTGAAGCCAAAAATGACCTCTGTGGAGCTCGGGGTCCCGAGAAAGGGGTGACCTCACACCTACTACACCCGGAGGAACGTCAAAGACCAAAGATCAGGAAGCTAGAAACAGACACTCGGCTCTAGCGCTGAGGTTCCACCTCACACCCGGAAGACCTTTGAGATCTCCCCCTCCCTAGCCAATGCTTGAGCTAGGGTGCATTGAAGGATGAAGAGAGAGAGTGAAGAAGTGATGACGATGATCCCTCCAAGGCACCCCTAAGGGCCTATTTATAGTTTTCCAAATCCCATGGGCCAAAATGCTCGAAATTCCCTTACGTCATATATGCCTCGGGCTAATAGAAAACAGCCACACCGGGGGGTAAAGGGGTAAAAACCACCCCGCCCCTCATCCACCTTGGGGCCGAGCACAGGGGCGACGAGGGCATGGGCGAGACCCCCAGCCTTGGCCGGTCTCGCCCCACCAAGCCGCGGGCAGGGGCGAGAACCCCGGCCTTGGCCGGTCTCGCCCCACCAAGCTGCGGGCAGGGGAGAGACCCCCGGTCTTTGCCGGTCTCGCCCTGCCAGGCCGCGGGCAGGGGCGAGACCCCCGGACTTGGCCGGTCTCGCCCCACCAAGTCGCGGGTAGGGGCGAGACCCCCGGCCATAGCCGGTCTCGCCCTGCCAGGCCGCGGGCAGGGGAGAGACCCCCGGCCTTAGCCGATCTCGCCCCACCAAGATTCGGGCAGGGGGGAGACCCCCGGCCTTGGACGGTCTCGCCCCACCAAGCCGAGGGTAGGGGCGAGACCCCCGACCTTGGCCGGTCTCGCCCTGCCAGGCCGCGGGCAGGGGTGAGACCCCCGGCCTTGGCAGGTCTCGCCCCACCAAGCTGCGAGCAGGGGGGCAGGGACAAGACCCCGACCCCCCAAAAAAAGGGCCACTAGGGGAGGCCGATTTTTCCTCCCTCTACTAGTATATTTCCAAGGCCAAGCCAAAATTGGCCACCAAGAGTGCAAAATCTCCAAAAAGCTTAAAAACATGTCTGCCTTATTTGGGGTCCACTCTTCGCAAATATGGAGTTGTACACAATCCCCGCTCTTTTCGAGGTTGGCACAAGCTCAGAAATAAACATCCAACCCAACGTATTCGCAGAGTGTAACTTTCCTGCGGGGTCAACCTGCCATGCAGGCTATGGGAGCCTGGGTGGCGAGACCTCCTCTGGGTAAAAAACACTTCACCCCCCCCCCCCCACCGGAGGGGTCAACCTGTCATGCCAGCTATGGGAGCCTGGGTGGCGAGACCTCCTCCGGGTAAAAAACACATCACCACCCGGAGGGGTCAACCTGCCATGCCATCTATGGGAGCCTGGGTGGCGAGAACTCCTCCGGGTAAAAAACACTTCAACCGCCAGAGGGGTCAACCTGCCATGCCAGCTATGGGAGCCTGGGTGGCGAGACCTCCTCCGGGTAGAAAACACTTCACCCCCCCCGGAGGGGTCAACCTGCCATGCTAGCTATGGGAGCCTGGGTGGCGAGACCTCTTCCGGGTAAAAAATACTTCACCCCCCGGAGGGGCCAACCTACCATGCCAGCTATGGGAGCCTGGGTGGCGAGACCTCCTCCGGGTAAAAAACACTTCACCTCCCGGAGGGGGTCAACCTGCCATGCCAGCTATGGGAGCCTGGGTTACGAGACCTCCTCCAGGTAAAAAACACTTCACCCCCCGGAGGGGTGAACCTGCCATGCCAGCTATGGGAGTCTGGGTGGCGAGACCTCCTCCGGGTAAAAAACACTTCACCCCCCCCCCCCCCCCCCCCGGAGGGGTCAACCTGCCATACCAGCTATGGGAGCCTGGGTAGCGAGACCTCCTCCGTGTAAAAAATACTTCACCCCCCGGAGGGGTCAACCTGTCATGCCAGCTATGGGAGCCTGGGTGGCGAGACCTCCTCCGGGTAAAAAACACTTCACCCCCCAAAGGGGTCAACCTACTATGCCAGCTATGGGAGCCTGGGTGGCGAGACCTCCTCCGGGTAAAAAACACTTCACCCCCCGGATGGTTCAACCAGTCATGCCAGCTATGGGAGCCTGGGTGGCGAGACCTCCTCCGGGTAAAAAAAAAACACTTCACCCCTCGGAGGGGTCAACCTGTCATGCCAGCTATGGGAGCCTGGGTGGCGAGACCTCCTCCGGGTAAAGGACTTGGCTTCCACGAGAGATCAACTAGCACTATAAGCTAGTGAGAGCCTGACAGCGAAATCATCATCAGAGCAAAGGGCTTGGCTTCCACGAGAGATCAACCAGCCCTGTCAACTATTGAGAGCCTGACAGCGGAATCATCATCGGAGCAAAGGACTTGGCTTCTACGAGAGATCAACCAGCTCTATCAGCTAGTGAGATCCTGACAGTGGAATCATCATCGGAGCAAGGGACTTGGCTTCCACGAGAGATCAACCAGCCCTATCAGCTAGTGAGAGCCTGACCGCGAAATCATCATCGAAGCAAGGGACTTGGATTCCGCGAGAGATCAACCAGCCCTATCAGCTAGTGAGAGCCTAACAGCGGAATCATCATCGGAGCAAAGGACTTGGCTTCCACGAGAGATCAACCAGCCCTGTCATCTAGTGAGAGCCTGACAGCGGAATCATCATCGGAGCAAAGAACTTGGCTTCTATGAGAGATCAACCAGCCGTGTCAGCTAGTGAGAACCTGACAGCGGAATCGTCATCGGATCAAGGGACTTGGCTTACACGAGAGATCAACCAGCCCTGTCAGCTAGTGAGAGCCTGACAGCAGAATCATCATCGAAGCAAAGAACTTGGCTTCCACGAGAGATCAACCAGCCCTGTCAGCTAGTAAGAGCCTGACAACGGAATCATCATCGGAGCAAGGGAGAAAAGAGACACCCCTCGAGGCACTCTCGACCCTGCCAGCTGGTATGAGCCTGGTGTGAGGAGATCCTCCCGGGGGTTGGGAGCTGGACATGTCACCTAAGCTTTTTCAATTTCAACATCCTCTAATGGGGAAAAGGGATAGGTTACATGACCCCCCCCCCCCCCCCCCCCCCGACTCTGTTGGTCATGGGTTGGACTCATTACAGCATAAAAAAAGATACAAGACTCTGCCGAGACGAGGCTTCTTTAGGGGGCCTGGGCCTGATGGCCGTTATCCGATTCCTTTCCCTTGGATACTTCCACCCTGCTCAGGCTCTCCATGATCTTCTCCATCTCCTCCGCCTCGGCCAACCAAGAGATGGTGTTGATTGTCGTGACATAGCACTGCCTCGCCATCCTGGAGTCTCCCTTGAACCTGACCTGAGTCCCCTCTGAGTTGAACTTAAGACATTGGTGGAAGGACGAAGGCACACACCGGAAAGCACTGATGAGGGGCCTTCCGAAAATGGCATTGTAGCTGCTTGGAGCATCAACAATGACAAACCTGTAGTTTCTTGAGATCCCCCCTAACTTCACCTGGAGTCCGACTCCACCTTCCACTTCCTTCCTCTCCCCTGAAAATCCAAACAGGGGTTCGTCCAAGGCCAACACCCTCCTTGGCTCTACCTTCATCTCGTCAAACGCCTTCTTGAAAATGACATTGACGGAGCTTCCGTTGTCAACCGAGATTCGGGAGACGGTGTAGCCCTCGATGGCCGTCTGGATGACCAACACATCACAAAATAGATCCTCATGATCCGGCAGGTCCTTCACCGAGAAGGTGATCTTCTCCTCCTGGGGCGGGGTCTGGGATGTTGAGGCGACGCTCCTTCGGTACATGACATGAAGGCTCGCCTTTCGAGTGGCTTCTACCCCCACCCCCTGGATCACATCTATACCACCTCGGGGTCCTACATCGACCCGGTCCTCACATACATCATCACCCCCTCCTTGGGGCAGAACTCCTTCAACCTGCGCCGGCGGCTGAGGCTGAGATGGGCCCCTCGCCCCCCTTACCTCCAGGAACTCGGGGCAGGTAGATGTGGCATGACCCTCCAACTGGTGGAAGTCACAGTAAGGCAAGACTCTTCCTCCACTCTTTCAGCGGGCTCGACGATCTCCCCCCATGCCTCTTCCTCTGTCGCCGATCACCAAGGCCTGCTGGGGTGGGGGTAGGAGCTGCCTAGGGGTCTGCCTCTAGAATTTGAACCTCCCTTAGCCCCTGTGGAAGTTCCCCCCTCCTTGGATGAGAGCTCTTCCTGGACCTTGGGCAGGTCCTCCCTGCTGCCTCCAGCCTGGTTCCGGACCCTCCTGTCCTTGGAACCCCTGAGCTCTCTGCTCCTCTCTTCTTCTTCCTTCCTGATGCCTTGAGCCACCCTGCTCCTTTGAATCCACCTCCGTCAACTTCGCCAACCTCTTGACAAATACCGGGTTGGTTGCCTCCATGGCAATCTCTTCTGCCGCCCTTTCCATCAGCTCCTCCAAGAAAAGGGGGGCCTTCTGGGTCAAGCTCATCTTGAAGAAGCCCTCCTTCAGCCCAACGGTGAAAGCCATCTGGAGAGCATACCCTAGCATCTCCTGGACCTCCAGGATATCTTCTTGGAACCTGTCAACGTAATGGGCCAGCGACTCCTCGGCCCTCTGCCTTATTAGGAAGATGGACTCAGGACTCATCTTCCTCTTCTTGGAGGTGGAGAAGCGAAGCTGGAAGCTCCGACTCAAATCCTCGAACCCATAGATCGACCTCAGAGGGAGTTGATGGAACCAGTCCCTTTCCTTCTCCTTCAACGTGATCGCAGAGAGGCGACACTTGAAGGCATCCGTCATCGGCCTGATGGAGACGACATCCTCAAACCACTACAGGTGCTGGACGGGGTCATCCTTCTCGGTATAGTAAGCCATGTCTGGCTCTCTGAACCCCTCGGGAACGGGAGTTGAGATGATCAGCTCGCTGAAGGGTGACCCCCTAAGGGGTGGTATCGCCACTTCTACTCGCGCGACCTGCTCGCCTAGGAGGGTGGCACTCACCGAGCTAGAGAACAACTCCCGGCCGGTGAGGTCTCGCTCGACCACTTCTTCCACCCTCTCCTTCCCGGGCCTTCTTCCTGGTGCACTTCCTTATCCCCCCGTTGGGGTCATCTCGGCTAGAGCCCTAGGAGTCGACTCGTCGTGAGGGAGGGGAGCTAGCTCCTGGGGGGTTGGGGTGGAGCTGCCACCCTGAGGAGCAATGCTTCGCAGCATCTCCATGATGCCTTGGATGGAGGTCATGAACTCTTGCCTCCCCACAAAGGGTCCTGGGCTGGGGAGCTCGCCGAGATCATCACTACCTCCCTGACCTCCTGTCATGACACTCTCCCGAGATCTTCTGTGTTGGTCACTCTCCACACTCACCGCACCAAAGTGTTGAAGACAAAAATGACCTCTATGGAGTTCGGGGTCCCTAGAAAGGGGTGACCTCACACCTACTACACCCGGAGGAACGTCACAGACCAAAGATCAGAAAGCTAGAAATAGACCCTCGGCTCTAGCGTGGAGGTCCCACCTCACACCCGGAAGACCATGGAGATCTCTCCCTCCCTAGCCAATGCTTGAGCTAGGTTGCCTTGAAGGATGAAGAGAGAGTGAATAAGTGATGACGATGATCCCTCCAAGGCACCCCTAAGGGCCTATTTATAGTTTTCCAAATCACATGGGCCAAAATGCCTGAAATGACCTTACGCAAAAATTCCTCGGGCCAATAGAAAACAGCCACACCGGGGGGGGGGGGGGGTAAAGGGGTAAAAACCACCCCGTCCCTCATCCACCTAGGGGCCGAGCATAGGGGTGACGATGGCAGGGGCGAGACACCCGGCCTTGGCCGGTCTCGCCCCACCAGGCCACGGGTAGAAGCGAGACCCCCGGCCTTGGCCGGTCTCGCCCCACCAAGCCGCGGGCAGGGGCGAGACCGCCGGCCTTGTCCTGTCTCGCCCTGTCAGGCCGCGGGCAAGGGCGAGACCCCGGCCTTGGCCGGTCTCGCCCTGCCAGGCCGCGGGCAGGGGCGAGACCCCCAGCCTTGGCCGGTCTCGCCCTGCCAGGCCGCGGGCAGGGGCGAGACACCCGTCGTTGGCCGGTCTCGCCCCACCAAGCCGCGGGCAGGGGTGAGACCCCCGGCCTTGGCCGGTCTCGCCCTGCCAGGCTGCGGGCAGGGGCGAGACCCCCGGCCTTGGCCGGTCTCGCCCCACCAAGCCGCGGGCAAGGGGGCAGGGACAAGACCCCGACCCCCCCAAAAAAGGGCCACTGGGGAGGCCGATTTTTCCTCCCCCTACTAGTATATTTCCAAGGACAAGCCAAAATTGGCCACCAACAGTGCAAAATCTCCAAAAAAAAACTTAAAAACGCGTATGCCTTGTTTGGGGCCCACTCTTCGCGAATACGGGATTGTACAGTTATCAGTAACCATATGGGATTGATTTAGGAATACATTTATTTATGTGTATAAGAGGTATTTGTGTTTATAAATATATATATATGTATATATATAAATATATATGAGTAAGATTTATATATAAATATATATAAAGTTATTCGATATATATAAATACAAAAACAGTTGAGTGGGATGTAGAGGTTTTTCACGGACTAGGGTTTTTCCCGATCTCCTCCACCTGACGACGCCGGATCTACGCTCGGGCTTGCTCGTGCCGAAGTGCTGCCACACCGCCTCTATCCTTCTCACCGCTGAGAGATCTTATTGTTAGCCCCTCCTTATCATCGCTGGTCGGCCTCTTGGAGCTCGCCGACGGTTGGAGGAGGAGGAGCACCGTGCGCTTCATGGTCGGTGCTCATTTTTGAGTGCTCTAGTAAAGGCAAGTGATTTGCCTTGAGGACTTCTTCCTCTAGCCGGTCCAGTCAAGCCCCGAGTTTTTCCTCTTCCTCTCCTGGTGACTAGTGTGGTTCGGCCACTAGGAGTCCCTGGCGCACTTGGAGGAGAACTTCTAGGCCTTGTGTCTCTAATACCCATCAACGGAATAGAGATTCCTCACTGTTCAGGTTCAAGGTGAACCGAGAGGCGAAAGAGATTGCTTTCTCCTTCGTGGTGGATTCGTTACCATCTTCACCCACGCATTCATCACTTCACCTAGAGATATATTCTCTAGAGGTAGCATATCCTAAACCCTATGTGATGGATTGGTTGTGAGATTTTTTTAGAAAAAATCCTTTGCGCTCCGCTCCGTCCATTGCCAAAAGACAACTGCGACCCTTTCAGTGGTATCAGAGCGAGGTTATAGGGTTTTTCTCTTGGCAATGAGGTTGGATTTTTTGTGTGGCTTTTGCCTCTTTAGGTTCATGTGGAGATCACTATTGATTGTGGTTTGTTTGGCTACAAGAGTGATGTTGATGAATCGGTTGGCGTAGGCGGCTTGGACCGTCCATTTCCTTTTGTGTTGCGGAGTTGTTCTTCGCATCCTCTTTTTTTTATTTGATTCTTTCGTCTCTGAAATGTATTGCTTGTGATGCATGTAATATTTAGAATGCCATGAGTTAGGTTTTATTTTTTATTCCTTCGTTGTTTAGAGGAATTAGAGAATATAAAATGAAAAAAAAATTAAGATGTTTTTTCCTTCTCATATTATCCACTTAAGCTAGTAATCTTGGATAATCATGAGTGTGACTCCAATTACTAGATGTGGTGGAACCGGTGTGAAGTTGATATTAGGCCGCAGGTGAGTAGGTTTTGTGTGAGGTACATCCTACTCATGTTAGGGGAATATCTTGGTTACATTGGTTGCCCAATAATATGAGTTTTCTTAATCAAATTTTCAAGATCTAGGCTTGAATTTTTGGGAAAGTGCTTTTGGTTATTCTCAAGAATCATATGGTTTAAGTTTTTTTTTTGCTTAAAAGGTTATGATTGGTGACTAGTACCTACCTACACAAACCAAATGGATGAGTCCTTTTGTTTGGATAGGATATTGTGTGGCAATTTTTTATATTGCAAAATTTTTTTATGGTCTTGTCTTTACTCTTTTCTTAATTTTATTTAGAGAGCTATGTCTACCATTCCCAATTTCCTGCGTTCCATGATTGATAAGAGTCTGCTTGCTAACGACGGGTCAAACTATTGCGATTGGATCCTCAAGTTGAACATCGTGTTGCGTTTGGAAAATCTCCAACAAATTCTGGATGGCAGTTGCCGAGAAGAGAAGGAGAAAGGCAAACTAACTGATGTTGAAAAGGAGGAACAAAAGAAATGGAATGACCAACAACATTTTTTTCAAACACTGATCTTGGCCAGCATTGGCGATCAGTTGCAAAGGAAATTCCTTGATACTCCTTCAAAAGAAATAGTGACACAACTGGAGAAGTTGTTCACCGATAGTGCTCGAAAAGAGCTCTATAAGACCACCATAGCACTCACATGGTGCAAGATGATGGAGGGTGAATCTGTCTCGGTGCACTTTCTTAAGGTGCATGGCTACTTGGAGAAATTGGAGAAATTGAATTCTCCGCTTCCTGAAGACATTGCCGAGGATATCATTTTGGGGTATCTTCCTTACTCCTTCAAGGATTTCATAATGCATTATCATATGCGTGAAAGGAAGATGACCATAAATGAGCTCCATAATGCCCTCAAAACAGCTGAGGTGGACATGGACAAGACAAAGGCAAATCCTGTCTTGGCCATTGCGTCAAATAGCAAGAAGCCATTTAAGAATAAAGGCAAAGTTGCAGTCAAGATTGCAAGTAGAAATTCCTCGTTCAAAGGCAATATGGGAGGAGCTCATGTGAGCAACTCCAAGGGAAGCAAAGTGAAGAGCTCTCCGACGTCTGTCACTGAATGCTTCCATTGTCATGAGAAAGGACACTACAAGATGAATTGCCCCAAGTATAAGCGTGACTTAGATGAAGGCATGATTGAACGCAAGCGTCCCAAAGGTATATGTGTTATTGAATTAAATTTAAACTTGAGCACTACTATCCTTGATTGGGTAATAGATACCGGATCATATGCTCAAAGATCATAAGATGATCTTGCTGTTGATTCTTTTCTTTGCTCTCTGGAGTGACTGACGCAAGCCGTCTGGCCCCCTTTTTTGGCTGTTGCCGCTTAATCTGCAAACGAAATAACCAAAGCCACGCTGGGGGGGCTGTTTGCCGACCTATTGAGCAATCTGTTCCAGTTTCTTTCACAAGAGCCGGAATTCCTCGGATCATCCCCACTTTCCAGTTTCTAATATGCAGTAACTAAGGGATAGAAGATTGCTCTCCAAGGAAGAAGTTGTGCTGAAGGTTGGAAATGGTGCAAGGATATCTGCAGCTTCTGTGGGCACCCTGGACCATCACTTACCTAGTGGTTTATGTTTAACTTTAAAAGATGTTTATCATGTCCCTTCTGTATTTCGAAACATTATTTTTGTATCATGTTTGAATGCGGAAGGTTTTTGTTCTGTGATAAGAAATTCACAAATGACGATTAAGAAGGATGGTGTATTTTATGCAAATGCTTTTATTTCAAATGACTTGTATTTGCTAAATATAGTTGAAGATAAACCTGTATTGAATATCAATAACAAGAGACTCAAGATATCTCACATAAATGAGACACTCTTATGGCACCATCGTCTTGGTCACATAAGCGAGAAATGCATAAGGAAATTGCATCAAACTAATATTTTGGATTCTTTTGACCTTGATGCAATTGGAACATGCGAATCTTCTTTATCCGGTAAAATGACCAAGACACCTTTCAACAAGAAAGGTGCAAGAGCGAGCAACTTGTTGGAATTGATACACTCCGATGTATGCGGTCCAATGAGTACAAGTGCGAGAGATGGTTATAGGTACTTCATTACCTTCACAGATGATCATAGCCGTTATGGCTATGTTTACCTTATGAAGCACAAAAGTGAATCTCTTAAGAGATTCAAGGAATTCAAAAACGAAGTAGAGAACCAACTTGATAAGAAAATTAAAATCTTAAGAACAGATCGTGGAGGTGAGTACTTGAGCAATATGTTCACTACTTACCTAAAGGATTGCGGTATAGCACAACTTACTCCTCCTGGTACCCTGCGGTGGAATGGTGTCTCCGAAAGGAGAAACCGAACCCTACTAGACATGGTTTGTTCCATGATATGCCAAACCGATCTTCCTTTGTATTTCTGGGGACATGCGTTATTAACTGCAGCTTACACTCTGAATCTTGTCCCAACAAAATCTGTTGATAAAACTCCTCATGATATGTGGGTTGACAAGCCACCCAACATATCTTTCCTCTAAATTTGGGGTTGCGAGGCATATGTCAAACGTATGCTATCATCAAAATTAGAACCCAAAGCGGACAAATGTTTCTTCATTGGATGCCCAAGAGAAATGAAAGGGTATAAGTTTTGGCACAAGTCGACGAATACCATATTTGTAAAGAAGGGTGCAACGTTCTTAGAGAAAGAGTTTCTCGAAAGAATTGAAGGCGGTGACCGTAGGATAACACTTGAGGAAACTCAAGAAGGCCTACAAGGGAGTGATCATGAGATGAATTTTGACATTCAAGATGATCACGAGATGTCACATGGAGTTCCTTTGTTCAGTGGGAGTATGAACATTCCACCTCCACAAATGTTTGTAGAGGAGGTTCATACCGCACCACCAAGCGACTGCTTGACTCGCATTGAGCATGAAATAATTCCGCAAGAAATTGTGGAAGATATTCAGGTGACTCAAGAGGAATTGCATGAGCAAAGTGGACTCAGAAGATCGACAAGGGTGAGAAGAAAACCTGACCTATACATGGGTTTTCATGAACTATCATTGATCGACACCAAAGACCCCTTGACATACGAAGAAGCTTTAAAACGGATAAATTCCATTGTCTGGCAAGAAGTCATGAGATCCGAAATACAATCCATGTATGACAATCAAGTATGGGATTTGGTTGACCTTCCTGATGGAAAGATGTCCATTCCCAACAAATGGACCTTCAAGAGGAAGATATACATGAATGGGAACATGAAAACCTACAAGGCTAGACTCGTGGCAAAAGGTTTCAGTCAAGTCCAAGGGATTGACTATAATGAAACCTTTTCGCCGGTTGTAATGTTCAAAACTATTCGGATCATGCTGGCCATTGCCGCCTTTTATGATTATGAAATATGGCAATTGGATGTCAAAACAGCATTCCTAGATGGAAAGCTTGATGAGGATGTGTTCATGGAACAACCTCAAGGTTTTGAAGATCCAGACAATATCAATAAAGTATGCAAACTTAAGAGGGTCATTTATGGCTTAAAGCAAGCGTCGAGGAGTTGGAACAAGCGCTTTGATGAAGAGGTTAGAACTCTTGGATTTATTCAAAGCAAAGAAGAGCCTTGTGTGTACAAGAAGGTTAGTGGGAGTCGCATTATCTTTTTGGTCTTATATGTCGATGACATTCTATTAATGGGGAATGAATTATCATTAATGGAACAAACAAGAGACTCATTGAAAATAAATTTTTCAATAAAGGACATGGGTCAAGCCCAATATATCTTGGGAATTAAGATATATAGAGACCGATCGCGGAGACTCATTGGCCTATGTCAAAGTGTTTACATTGGCAAAGTCTTAGAAAGGTTTTATACGGAGAACTCTAAGAAAGGGAATGTGCCAATGAAAGTGTCTATGCAAGTTGGCAAGTCTCACTGCGCTTCAACACATAAAGACATTGAATACATGAAGAATGTTCCATATGCTTCCGCTGTAGGATCCATCATGTATGCCATTACTTGCACAAGATCGGATGTCACATATGCTTTGAGCATGACTAGTCGACATCAGACTTCGCCCGATCCTAATCATTGGACTGCCATCAAAAATATTCTTAGGTGTCTGAAGAGGACCAAGAATAAGTTTCTTGTTTTTGGTGGGCAGAAGGATCTAGCTGCCGAAGGGTACACAGATGATAGCTTTATGACAGATCCGGATGATAGGAGATCTCAATATAGGTTCGTTTTTCTTCTGAATGGTGGTGTCGTGAGTTGGCGGAGTTGGAAACAATCAACTACAGCTGACTCGACCACCGCAGTGGAAGTCATGGCGGCCGTAGAAGCAAGCAAAGAAGGAGTATGGATAAAGAAGTTCCTTGGGGAACTAGGAGTCGTTGCATCCAGTGAGGGGCCCTTGAAGTTTTTTTGCGACAATAGCGCTTCTATTTCTCAAATCAAGGAGCCAAAATCACATCATAAAATAAAATACATGGACAGAAGGTATTTTGTTACGAGCGACTTTATTGACGAAGGCAAAATTGCACTTTTATGGATAGACACAAGCAGTAACACAATTGATCCCTTCACAAAACCATTGCCTCAAGCCAAAGGCGAAGTTCACTTCGAGTCCATGGGGCTTCAAGACCATGGAGAGTGGCTTGTCGATTGATTATATGAGTTTCACTTTATGTTTTACTTTTCTTGATTAAGAAACTTTAAAAACCAGTGGGAGATTGAAGGAATTGGTGTTTTTGAAAGTTGTCTTTTGCTTATAAATGTTTTCACATTTTGTTCCTTGATTATGTGTTGAGTCTCATATTTGGTTTGGGAAGATGCACTTGGTCCTGAACTATAGAACTCTGAGTTTATACCATCACGTAATCTTATGCTCTGCTCACAATCTAGGTAATCAAAGAGGAACATTGATTACCAAGTTATGATTGTCATATTGATTAAAGTACATTGTAGTTCTATAAATGTTGGTAAGGGATTATCATTTAATCATATGAATATGTATATGTGTTTTATACATATTGAGTTTGACCTATTCCATGTTGTAACATTATTTGGATTGTGTTGAGTGTCATTAATATTCACAACGTGTCTTATGATTTGTAGATTTGAGATGTGTAGATTTGGCTCATTGGTGTGAGCAATGTGACTGCAGTTGAAGACTATCTTTTGATGGTGATAAATATTATGATTCGTTGCTCATACCTATGCATGTGTAACCTACACGAGATAATATTTGGGTCCCTCAAATTTATTTGAGCTATGATATTAACGGGCCCCTTGGTAAAGCGAGTTTGTATAACATGCAATATAACTGATGTAGTTATAAATACACGTCGCTTATGAGACCGGGAAAAAATTAAATATAGTGCGAAAATGAGACGCTCCTATTTTGCACAATATTCATGATATCATGTGACAAAGAAAAAGACACAGGTCATCAAAATACGTTACCTAGTTACTATGTTATTGAGGCGAATATAATGCAGTGACAAAGCCTCTTGTAGTCCATAATATAGGTTGTTATATTATCGCCTTGACGATATAGTTCCTCTGTAAGGTCGCACCATTTGAACGGGAACAGTTTCAGTTCGTCTTACTTGGATATTTATTTCCTGGAATATTTAATCTAAATACTATAGTAAGTGCGAACGCATTATATCGTGTCTCGACATGCTTAGACAAGTTTTTCTGTGAGACTATTAAAAGAGAAAATTATGACGAGGCGAGTCGTCGTAATTGTTTTGGTAGATGAGCACAATTTTATATTTTGGTTATCAGTAACCATATGGGCTTGATTTAGGAATACATTTATTTATGTGTATAAGAGGTATTTGTGTTTATAATATATATATATATATATATATATATATATATATATATATATATATATATATATATATATATATATATATATATATGTATATATATATATAAATATATATGAGTAAGATTTATATATAAATATATATAAAGTTATTCGATATATATAAATACAAAAACAGTTGAGTGGGATGTAGAGGTTTTTCACGGACTAGGGTTTTTCCCGATCTCCTCCACCTGACGGCGCCGGATCTGCGCTCGGGCTTGCTCGCACCGAAGTGCTGGCGCGCCGCCTCTGTCCACCTCACTGGTGAGAGCTCTTATTGTTAGCCCCTCCTTATCATCGCTAGTCGGCCTCTTGGAGCTCGCCGACGGTTGGAGGAGGAGGAGCACCGTGCACTTCATGGTCGGTGCTCGTTTTTGAGAGCTCCAGTAAAGGAAAGTGATTTTCCTTGAGGACTTCTTCCTCTAGCCGGTCCAGTCAAGCCCCGAGTTTTTCCTCTTCCTCTCCCCGTGACTAGTGTGGTTCGGCCACTAGGAGTCCCCGGCGCACTTGGAGGAGAATGTCTAGGCTTTGTGTCTCTATTCCCTGTCAATGGAATAGAGATTCCTCACTGTTCGGGTTCAAGGTGAACCGAGAGGCGAAAGGGATTGCTTTCTCCTTCGTGGTGGATTCGTTGTCGTCTTCACCCACGCATTCGTCACTTCACCTAGAGATATATTCTCTAGAGGTAACATATCCTAAACCTTTATGTGATGGATTGGTTGTGAGATTTTTTTTAAAAAAATCCTTTGCGCTCCGCTCTGCTCCATTGCCAAAAGACAACTGCGATCCTTTCAAGGGGGCAGATGACCTACTCGTCATTCTCGAGCAACAAGTCAACGTAATTAACGCTCGAAAACCATTATCAGTGATAGCGCACTACGAGCAAGGAATATGAGGAACAAGATACTTCTGAACCACCGATGTGCAAAAGCATAATACGATGTTAAGTCGCGCCTCCCACTGTAAGGACAAAAGCATAGCTCTGTTCTACAACTATCAAGATCTCCCACATAATGATGACTGCAAGATCTTCATCACGCAAGGCTGACACTTGAGGAAAGTCAAGAGCTCAGCACTTCATGCCAAGACTCGTGTACTCGAGCAAAGGAATAAACATGGGCAGTGCACAAACCAAAGGTACAAACAAAATACATGGCGTGGATGCAATCTAGTACTCCCCCAATGTCAGCACCAGCCCTCGAGGTATCACCTATTCAAGGGATAGAAAACCACTCCATCCTTCATATTGCATGAGAAATCTCACTAAGTGCCAGGCAGAGCACAATAATGAGCTCATCCTACTATGACAAACCTACACTCGTAATCGTCATCTTAGGGCCCACTCTGCTATCCAGCACCGCTCCGCTCCAAGTCCCTAGGACTCTCTGTGATTAGCAACAACAAAGCTTGTGTTGCTCTAGCATCCTAAGGCACAAATGTCTTCAACAACCTCTGCCTTAAAAAGCCCGACCTCAGCATATTGATAAGAATGGACACCAAGTCCTTTTATGCTTTCGGCGAGAACGAACACAGATTCCTTCTGAATCTTCTAGAAGGAACGGACTTGCTGGTCCCTCCGCAACACCCAGACAAGGTGCCGGGGGGGGGGGGACATCCCTCTATGTCACGTCCAGGAATCTGCCACAAACGCTAATTTTCTGCAGTAAGCACATAAGCTAGTACGCAGCATCATGCTATCACACTCATGCAAGGGGAATACAGAAAGAAACACGTGCCCACACCAACGCAGCACGCACGAATAAAGTGCTCATCTCCTACATTCCGCCGCCAACACCATATAATAAATAAGGTCGATTTACGATCAATTTGTAACAACCCCATCCGTTCATATGGTATATTCTAGAAGGTCCGGCCGGGGCCCCATAGAATATATCGCAAAACAGTCGGTGAAGGTACAGGATGATACCAAAGTCGCGCATCGCACCTAACAAATCATTCTAGCAGAAGCCTAGACTACAACTGGAACTCCTCATGAATGTCCAAACATAAAACTCCACATTTTATAAACTATAGGAATGTCTTACAACAAGTCAAAAGAGTTGGCCTTATGGCCTTACATGGCTTTCAAACAGTGGCCTAAACAAATGAGCGCGCAGGCCGGCCACAAGAAAAGAAACCACACAAAAGTAACACATTTAGCCTTCGAGGGCTAGCAGCAATCGCAGTAACACCAGCAGGAACATCAACCTCTATGCGTCCCGCTCGGCTGTCCAGCACCTGTACAAGGACAATCCACCCAACGGTGACAAACAAAAGCAACGGTCAGCGTTCAGCTGACCAAATTATAACGACCCTACCCCTCCTCTCGGGGCAGCGGTATTCTTCCCTGCAGGTATATGAGATCACAAGTATGACAATATATCATCAAAATGTGCTTTCACGCACACAAGCCATCACAACCGTTCGCCACCCGGCCCAACGGTTCGTGCACTCAGGTCACATTCTTGGTGTTCTGGCAAATCTCTTGCTCACCACCGTATCAGGGTCATCACCCAACGGTAACTCTCTTGAGCATTTACTCCATGACGTGCAGCCGGAGTTAGTCTTCCTACACCGGGATGGCCCGTAGCCCCCCATTGTGTCATGGCGCGCAGGCCGAAGACTCTTGCTATGCGCTCCAACAGACCGCACTTTTTGGTCTCACGTCGGACGGACATAGCGCAGGTCGGATCCTCCACCCCCCGTTGCTCAAATCGCCTTGTCTTCTTCGAGTACAACGTACTCATGGCTATATCAAAGGCGCGGGTCGGTCACACCAATCCTGTTCTTGGCATTCAAGCCTGGGTATTTCTCTATACCCATTTCTCTCACAGCAACAGCGGGTCTTTCCTGGGCACACCAGTACTTCCTGTGACTCTCTCCACAGGTGGACACCGCACAAGCACAAATGTCACGGGTCTTTCCTAAGCTATCATGCCAGTACTTCCTGTTACTCGCTTCACAGGTGGACACCCTACGACATCAAGCATCACAAAAGGGCCTTTCCTGGTCACACCACTACTTCCTGTGCCTCAATCACAGGGTGAACCCAAAACATCACATGGATATTTTTCCTGGGCTACCACTCCAGTACTTCCTGCTACTCCTTTTCGCAGGTATAACCCGTAAACGCCTTACACTACACGTTATCACGGAGTCTTCTTCGGTTCGTATGCAACATCACCAATCCAGACCAACCTGTCCAGATGGGCTTCACACAAAATGCCTATTCCGTACTCCATTTACGGATCTATATGGTAACAAAGGGGATTTCAAGAATCCCCCCAAAGATTCCCAAAACCAGCCACCTCTTGGTGGGGGAAATCACAAGATATGCCAAAAAGAAAGCCTTCACAGGGTTAGGAAGAAAAGTCGTTACCCTTGACAACCGCTTCGGTGCCATGGACTCAAAGCTAGCTTGCAAGACTCGCAAGATCGTTTCCTCCGCAACGCTGGCTTCGGAACTCTTGTCGGTAAACCGCAGCACCACCAGCAGCAGCCCCCTTTCCTCTTCCTCCTCCTTTCTCTCTCTCTTTCTCTCTAAACTTGAAGAAAGCTCAAGGCCAAGGAAATGAGAATCATTTCTCTGATTTCGGCCTTTAAGAAAAAGAGGAAGGAGCTTCAGCCCTTGGATCCCAGCTGAAAGAATGGACGGCCACGATTCTGCCAAAATCACTGATTTTGACCCGACACGGCCTCTGACACGGCCGTGTGCCAGGCCGTGTGCCTCAAGCGGTGGTCAACCGACTTATCCAAACCAGTGACACGCCCATGGGACACGCCCGTGTCATGGGACGTGTCACCAACACGCCTTCAGATACGCCCGTGTCTGTGGCCGTGTGCCTGGGTGAAAAAAATCCCAAAACATCCCGAGACTTCACACGGCCTGTGACACGCCCGTGTCCCAGGCCGTGTGCCCAGACACGGCACAAAGACATGCCCTGTCGAAATCCTTCGGCGGGCTGAGTTCGTCGACCTAATTTGACACGCCCTGTGACACGCCCGTGTCACAGGCCGTGTTCAATCTCTCGACACTCAACACTTACGTCTCAACACTCGACGATCGTCGAGTAACAATCGTCGAGCATACGACATGGCCTTCGACACGCCCGTGTCCTGGGCCGTGTGCCCCCTCTCGACGCATCGTCGAGAGAAAAATCGTCGAGACAAAGGCCGATCTTCGACACAACCTCGACACGCCCTGCGACACGCCCGTGTCGCAGGCCGTGTCAGCTGACACGCCCTGGGACACGCCCGTGTCCCAGGCCGTGTCACCCAAAAATTTCCTGTTTCAGAAATTTGTGCTGTTACAATCCTCCCCTCCTACAAGAAATTTCGTCCTCGAAATTCAGACACATGAAAGACAACAGAAATCAGCAAGAAAAATGTGACAACATATAAAATTTTATGTTACAACATTCTTGCTACAGATTACAAAACAGCTCAGGGAACTCTTCTCGTATGGTTTGCTCTCGCTCCCATGTCAGTTTTTAACGGCCGCAGTTGTCCCACCGGACTTTTACCAAACCGACCGTCTTGTTCCGCAACTGTTTCTCGGCTCGATCTTCGATCTGAATGGGTCTAACTTTCGTTGTTAGCCCATACTCCACCGGCACACGATCATCCGCGATCACTTGAGTTGGATCTTTCACGGCCTTCCGAAGCACCGAGATGTGAAAGACATCATGTAACCCACCCAAGTCCGCCGACAGAGCTAGCCGATAAGCTGCTTCGCCCACTCGCTCAACCACTTCAAAAGGACCCAAATATCTTGGACTCAACTTTTTCAATCGTCGAATCCTGGAGACACCTTTGAATGGCTTGATCTTCAAGTAGACCCAATCGTCAACCGTAAATTCCACGTTCCGGTGCTTGGCGTTGTAGTACTTCTCTTGTCGATCTTGAGCAATAAGCAATCTCTCTCGAATAGTCTGAATGGTTGAGTTTGCTTCATCAACCTCATTTGGTTTAAACACCCGAGCTTCGCCCGCTTCTACCCAAGCCAAGGGAGTACGGCACTTCCTTCCATATAGAGCTTCATATGGTGTCATACCAATGCTCGCCTGGTAGCTGTTATTATATGCAAACTCTACCATATAGAGGTGATCTTCCCATCTCTTTCCGAAGTCAAGGGCACACATTCGGAGCATGTCCTCCATTGTTCTGTTGGTACGTTCAGTTTGGCCATCCGTTTGGGGATGAAAGGCCGTACTGAAAGTCAACTTCGTGTCCAACAGTCGGTGAACTAGCCTCCAATCATTTGACGTGAATCGCCCATCTCGATCACTTACGATGCTCCGAGGAACACCGTGAAGCCGCACAATCTGGTCAACATATAACTTTGCCAAACTTTCAACTGAATCATCCCGCCTGTTCGGGAGAAAATGTGCCACTTTCGTTAGTCGGTCAGCAATCACCCAAATGGAATCATTTCCTCGCTGCGATCTTGGCAACCCATGCACAAAATCCATGGAAATATCATCAAATTTCCACTCTGGCATCGGCAGTGACTTCAAATATCCACCCGGCTTTTGGCATTCCGCCTTCACCATCGCATATGTTTGGCATTTAGAGACATAAAGGGCAACATCTTTCTTGAGCCCTGGCCACCAAAAAAGCTTCTTCATATCGTTGAACATCTTTGTGCTCCCGGGGTGAATGGAATATTTTGTATAATGCGCTTCATATAGCAGTTCCTCCCTCAATTTCCCCACATTCGGGACGCACAAACGGCCCTCTTTTCGCAAAAGACCGTCATTCCAGGTGAATTTGCCTTCTGGCCCTTCATTCACATAGCGCAAGAGATCTTCATCCAACTCCATTGTCCGTCGAACTCGGTCTGCAAGGTCACATTGCACCTCAGTCCAGTTCAAACATGCAATGACAGTGGAATTCTTGTCAACACAATAGATCTCCAATGCCTCCAGTTCCTGGATAAGACGTTCATCATGCCTTTGTAACCAATTTGCTCTAGCCGGAACTCGCCGACTCAAGGCATCCGCGACAACATTCCCCTTCCCGGGCGTATAGTGAATCTCGAAAGTGTAGTCCCCAAGGAACTCCAACCACCTTCGTTGTCGCATATTCAAGTCTTTCTGCTCCAAAAGATACTTTAGGCTCTTATGATCGGTATAGATCTCCACCTTCACTCAATAAAGGTAGTGTCGCCACAACTTGAGTGAAAAAATCACCGCCGCTAATTCCAAATCATGGACGGGATAGTTTCGCTCGTGCACCTTTAGCTGGCGTGAGCCATAAGCAATCACCTTTCTATTCTGCAGAAGAACGCAGCCTAAGCCGCTTCCTGAGGCATCACTGTAAATCACAAATCCATCGGTTCCGCATGGTGAAGACAACACTGGCGCCGTGGTCAACCGAACCTTCAGTTCTTCAAAAGCTCGTGCGCACTCTGGCGTCCAAACGAACTTCTGATCTTTTCGCGTCAGTGTGGTTAGCGGCAAAGCGATCCGCGAGAAGTTCTCCACAAATCGTCTATAGTAGCCCGCAAGTCCAAGGAAACTCCTGACCTCGGCTACGGAAGACAACATTGGCCACTCTTGTATGGCTCTTACCTTCGCTGGATCCACTGCAATGCCCGCTCCACTCACCACATGGCCCAAAAATGCCACTGACGATAGCCAAAACTCGCACTTCGAGAACTTGGCATATAGCTGATTTTGCCTCAACGTGTTCAACACCAACCGCAAGTGAATCTCATGTTCGGCTTTGGACTTCGAGTACACCAGGATGTCATCAATGAACACTATCACAAACAGATCCAGGTACTCACGAAAAATACGATGCATCAGATCCATAAACACCGAGGGCGCATTGCACAATCCAAAGGGCATGACTGTGAACTCATAGTGCCCATAACGCGTTCCAAATGCGGTTTTGGGAATGTCACCTTCCCGAATTCTTAACTGGTAATAACCAGACTTCAGGTCCAACTTCGAATAGACGGTAGATCCCACCAGCTGATCGAATAACTCATCAATCCGGGGTATAGGATACTTATTCTTCTCGGTCAGCTTATTCAATTCACGGTAATCAATACACAACCGCAACCCACCATCTTTCTTTTTTACAAAAAGCACAGGCGCGCTCCAAGGTGACATACTTGGGCAGATATAACCTTGCTCTAGCATTTCTTGTAGTTGAACCTTTAACTCAGCCATCTCTTTAGGCGCAACGCGATATGGCGAGCGGGCCACAGGTTTCGCACCTGGCACCAACTCGATCGTGAAGTCAATCTCTCGCTGGGGTGGTAGCCCAGGGAGATCCGCGGGAAACACATCTGTAAATTCTGCCATAATCGAAACCTCACACACACTGGCATTAGGCTCAACAGCCTGAATCAGTGCAAAGTAACACTCCGCACCTTTCCGAATAGCTTTGACTACCTGGAGTGCAGACATCAACGTCCCGCCTACTCCTCGCATACCCGCGAACTTGGTCTCCTGTTCGGTATTCTGGCCCAATGTGATTTCTTTGGACTGACAATCAATCATATCATGCAACTCCGCAAGCCAATCCATCCCAAAAATCACATCGAATTCCGATATTGGCAAAACAAATACAGTTAAACGAAAATCCCAACTTCCTAACTGAACCGCCACATCGCAAGCTTGATTCGCAAGCATCCAACAACTATTCGGCAACACCACTCTAACGTTATCTGTCTTTGCACGACTGGGTATTCCAAGCCGCGTAAGAAACTCACTAGACAGAAAAGAATGCGATGCACCTGTATCAAACAGTGCTCGCGCCAGCGTGTCCTGAATCATCACAAAGCCTATGACAAACATGTCACACACACAAACCGCAAACATAGGAGTACTAAGCAAAATATACAAACAATAGCATAAGCAAAACTAAACTCATACCTGTGATCACGTCACTCTGCTTGATGGCCTCTTGTAGGCCAAGATTGTAGACCCGAGGTTGCGCCTGCGAGGCAGAGGAATCCACCACCGCCTTTCCTTTCTCCGCATAAGATGCTCCTGCCTTCTTTTCACTCTTTGGCGGCATCCGACAATCTCGCGCAATATGCCCCATCCGGCCACAATTGAAGCAGATACGAGTGTCTGGATTGGAGGTCGCCCCTGATGTTGATCCCGTTGCAACTGATGAAGGAGCTTGTCCACTAGGCTTGGACTTCTTACCCCATCTCTTCTTATAAAATGGTTTTCCCGATCGGGGCGCCTTCCACTCCGGTTGCGTCACAGCCAAAGCTCTCTTCCCTTGCACCCTCTTCATATCCTTTTCCAACGCGGTCGCGGTGTCAACCAACGCTTGGAAACCTTGGTTCACAGAACTGGACACAAAGAACCTCAGCTCGTCCCTCAGTCCTTCATAGAACCGATTGGTCTTCCTCTGCTCATCAGCAAAAATAGAACCCGCATACCTCCCCAAGCGAGTAAATTCATGCAAGTACGCGTCAACACTGCCATTACCTTGAGTCAACCGTTGGAATTCATTTTCCATGGCTATCCGTTGAGCCACAGGAAGGTGCTTCGCTAGTAAGAGTCTGGAGAATTCTTCCATCGATACTTGGGTTAACGGACGACCCGCCAAGTGATGCAACTCCATCTCATCCCACCATAATCGGGCTTCTCCTTCAAGCAAAAAGGTAGCTAAAGTAACTTTCTGATGCTCCGCCGTTCCTATCGCCGTCATCACTCGCTTGACGCGTGATAGACAATCCTCAGCCTGCGTCGGGGTTCCTGCTCCCAAGAATGTAGGCGGATGGAAACTCATAAACCGCGTTAGTTGCTTCTCAGTTGCTCGAGGAGCCACATCCCTGACAGGTTCAGGCGTTGCCGCCACCTGTTCTGGCCTCACAGCCGCTTGCTCCTGCCTAAGGGGCTGGCTTTGGATCATGGTAAATAAAGCCTCCGCAACTAATCGCACATGTTCCGCAGACGGTGGAGGTGTAGGAACCGCGGCTGGTGCCGTACTTTCATCAGAACGCTGGGACTCAGACGGCCCTGCTCCACTCCGTGTCACCTAAAGGTGGACAAGACACACACATTAGCGGTCGTACCCAAGCAATCCACACAAAATAAGAACACACAGGTTCCTCAAAAACACAAATATGCATTCCTATCATGGACATTCAGGAGTTCATTCGTAGACTTTGGTGTGCACAAACACGTGCTCGCCACCCCACAAAAGAAGTCAGCCACGACTTCGAGAGGGAACGACCAAGACGACCGATACCAAAAATGTAACAACCTCATCCGTTCATATGGTATATTCTAGAAGGTCCGGCCGGGGCCCCACAGAATATATCACAAAACAGTCGGTGAAGGTACATGATGATACCAGAGTCGCGCATCGCACCTATCACAAATCATTCTAGCAAAAGCCTAGACTACAACTGGAACTCCTCATGAATGTCCAAACATAAAACTCCACATTTTATAAACTATAGGAATGTCTTACAATAAGTCAAAAGAGTTGGCCTTATGGCCTTACATGGCTTTCAAACAGTGGCCTAAACAAATGGGCGCGCAGGCCGGCCACAAGAAAAGAAACCACACAAAAGTAACACATTTAGCCTTCGAGGGCTAGCAGCAATCGCAGTAACACCAGCAGGAACATCAACCTCTATGCGTCTCACTCGGCTCTCCAGCACCTGTACAAGGACAATCCACCCAACGGTGGCAAACAAAAGCAACGGTCAGCGTTTAGCTGAACAAATTATAACGACCCTACCCCTCCTCTCGGGGCAGCGGTATTCTTCCCTGCAGGCATATGAGATCACAAGTATGGCAATATATCATCAAAATGTGCTTTCACGCACACAAGCCATCACAACCGTTCGCCACCCGGCCCAACGGTTCGTGCACTCAGGGCACATTCTTGGTATTCTGGCAAATCTCTTGCCCACCACCGTATCAGGGTCATCACCCAACGGTAACTCTCTTGAGCATTTACTCCATGGCGTGCAGCCGGAGTTAGTCTTCCTACACCGGGATGGCCCGTAGCCCCCCATTGTGTCATGGCGCGCAGGCCGAAGACTCTTGCTATGCGCTCCAACAGACCGCACTTTTTGGTTTCACGTCGGACGGACATAGCGCAGGTCGGATCCTCCACCCCCCGTTGCTCAAATCGCCTTGCCTTCTCCGAGTACAGCGTACTCATGGATATATCAAAGGCGTGTGTCGGTCTCACCAATCCTGTTCTTGGCATTCAAGCCTGGGTATTTCTCTATACCCATTTCTCTCACAGCAACAGCGGGTCTTTCCTGGGCACACCAGTACTTCCTGTGACTCTCTCCACAGGTGGACACCGCACAAGCACAAATGTCAGGGGTCTTTCCTAGCTATCATGCCAGTACTTCCTGTTACTCGCTTCACAGGTGGACACCCTACGACATCAAGCATCACAAAAGGGCCTTTCCTGGTCACACCAGTACTTCCTATGCCTCAATCACAGGGTGAACCCAAAACATCACATGACTATTTTTCTTGGGCTACCACTCCAGTACTTCCTGCTACTCCTTTTCGCAGGTATAACCCGTAAACGCCTTACACTACACGTTATCACGGAGTCTTCTCCGGTTCGTATGCAACATCACCAATCCAGACCAACCTGTCCAGATGGGCTTCACACAACATGCCTATTCCGTACTCCATTTCCGGATCTATATGCTAACAAAGGGGATTTCAAGCATCCCCCCAAAGATTCCCCAAACCAGCCACCTCTTGGTGCGGGAAATCACAAGATATGCCAAAAAGAAAGCCTTCACAGGGCTAGGAAGAAAAGTCGTTACCCTTGACGACCGCTTCGGTGCCATGGACTCAAAGCTAGCTTGCAAGACTCGCAAGATCGTTTCCTCCGCAATGCTGGCTTCGGAACTCTTGTCGGTAAACCGCAGCACCACCAGCAGCAGCCCCCTTTCCTCTTCCTCCTCCTTTCTCTCTCTCTTTCTCTCTAAACTTGAAGAAAGCTCAAGGCCAAGGAAGTGAGAATCATTTCTCTGATTTCGGCCTTTAAGAAAAAGAGGAAGGAGCTTCAGCCCTTGGATCCCAGCTGAAAGAATGGACGGCCACGATTCTGCCAAAATCATTGATTTTGACCCGACACGGCCTCTGACACGGCCGTGTGCCAGGCCGCGTGCCTCAAGCGGTGGTCAACCGACTTATCCAAACCAGTGACACGCCCATGGGACACGCCCGTGTCATGGGTCGTGTCACCAACACGCCTTCAGACACGCCCGTGTCTGTGGCCGTGTGCCTGGGTGAAAAAAATCCCAAAACATCCCGAGACTTCACACGGCCTGTGACACGCCCGTGTCCCAGGCCGTGTGCCCAGACACGGCACAAAGACACGCCCTGTCGAAATCCTTCGACGGGCTGAGTTCGTCGACCTGATTTGACACGCCCTGTGACACGGACTTGGACACGTCCGTGTCCTGGGCCGTGTGCCCCCTCTCGACGCATCGTCGAGAGAAAAATCATCGAGACAAAGGCCGATCGTCGACACAACCTCGACACGCCCTGCGACACGCCCGTTTCGCAGGCCGTGTCAGCTGACACGCCCTGGGACACGCCCGTGTCCCAGGCCGTGTCACCCAAAAATTTCCTGTTTCAGAAATTTGGGCTGTTACACAATTAACCCCAAGGAAAGGTGACCAAGCTTAGAAATTTCCGGCCTCGTCGCTTTGTGGTTCACGATCCGTGAAAATTTGGGGGAATTTGATGGGGTTCCTCTTGAATTTTCTAAGTCAAATAAGAAAGATTTTGATCGAGAACATGGGGGCACCTGAGAAGAAGGCAACGTCAGACAGGCATGCGCAAGAGAGCCGCGCACAAGCGCGCGACACTCCTCGCACAAAACCCGCACCTAGGTGCTACACATGTGCAGGCACTACGTGAGTGGTAGCATGCACGACGCGCAGGCATTGCACGAGCGACATCAGGCACGACAACACCCACGATAATGCGCGCAACAGCTGCAGCCACTGCCAACGGCCACCACCACCGCCTTCATCCATCACGGGTCGCCTTCGCCATCGGTCACCTTTCCTAGGCTGCCTGGGCCACCCAAGGGACACTTTTGTTCGCTAAAAATGGTGATCCAGGTGACCAAAATGGGGTAACGTCATTCGATGACACAAATTCTGTTTTAGCGCAATTACCAACATATCCCTCCAAAAAACTATAAAAGGGCCCTCAGGCCCTCATTTGGAGACAAACAACTCCAGAGGCTAGAGAGAGCTCTAAGGTTTTCGGGAGAGGACGTGAGACTTAGATTGTTCCTCCACTCAAAAGTAGCTCTATTACCTTCTCCAAAATAGTGCTCTCATCAAGACTTCGACTTAACATGAGTGCTTCCATCGTGGCTCCGAGAACTTAACAACTTTCCCTGCTGGAGCGCTCCCGCCCAGTCTCCTATGATATATTTTATTTTCTGTGGTTTTCATATTCACAACTTGTAACGGAGGCGTGACCTGTCACCCGCCAAAGAAATCTATTAACTCTTGTAAAATCAAACGAAATAATGGATTTTGGCCCGACACAGATCCAATCACGTGGTTTTTCACCCTTTCGGGGTTTTCCATGCCAAAAAGCTTTTTGCCATTTGCTGTTAATTTTATTGACTATTTGCGTGCCCGGTCTAATTTTGAGCTTAGACTGTCTGATTCATCGGACCGCAAAATAACCAGGTGACCCACAACATGGGTGTAATTGTAACATCTCTCTTCTCTTCTAGACCCCTTAACTTAGATTAGGGTATGACATGTGGTGATTGAGAGAGATTTGACTAAGTATAGACCTCAGGGCCCAAGGAGTTAGGGAAGATTCACATGGGGCCCACCATAGGGTCCAAGTCAACTTAGGTCAAAACTAGCCCAAATGGAACCATAAGTGCACTTGGCCTCACCACTATGTCCCTAGCCCTAAAAGAAATCTAAGTGAGCCAAAAACCCCATCATGGGGTCACCTATTGTACCAAATTGAGCAATGTCAAACCTGACTCTAATTTGGTCAAAATCACACACATAGGCACAATTGGCCCAAGTAAGGCATCACCATGGCCCGACCAAGGTTGGGTGGTGCCATAGAGCTCATGACCACCAAGTAAGGCCAGCCCACTCATCAGTTTGACCAAGTCAACTGTAAGGTCAAACCTGGTCAACCTTAGGTCTAAATAAGGAAATTTAATGATCAAGCTCATTCTTAATGGGCTAAGGCCTTGAGCCATGATCCAACACATGTTGTGGGATATCATAGGGTCTATGACCATCAAGTGGGGCCAGCCCACTGACCAAATTAGCCAAGTCAACCCTAAAAGTCAAATTGGTCAACTTAAGACCTAAAGGAGAAAATAAGAGTCAAGCTCATTTCCAATGGGCTAAGCCCATGAACCTTGGCCCCTTAGGATCCCAAGTGTCCAATTATAGCACCTACCCTCTGGTTTTGGAGGGTAGTGACATGCACGGGGGTTGTTTATGTAAGATTTGAACCGGAATATAATAAATAAATGATTATTATGTTGTTATAAAGAAAGGAATTCCCCGATGATGAAATATTTCAGCGCCGATTTGACGTCGCACATTTATTTGCGATGTTCGAGCTTTCCGACAGATTTTTGCGACGATCGTTTCAATTTCTTTTTCGTCATTTTAATTAATTTGCGTATGAAAGTCGTATAATAATTAATCCCATGTAAGTTGGATGGGGCCAGGTCTATGCTTAAATGTAATAACCTGCTTGGAGAACCCTTGGCGAGTCTGTTGGTTTATGTTTAAATGGGATTTTTGGCTCTGCTGCTAGATTAATTGGGCTGCTGGAGTATTTGGGTTGCTGTAATACTTGGGCTGCTAGTTAGTTGGGCTGTTGGTTCGCTGGCAGCAGCTGGCTTGAAAGGGAATATTATATTACCTTTGTTTTAAGCGTTGGTTATTTTTATTGTATTGCTTCTATCCCTCTTCTATTCTTCCCGATACTCACCAATTGGGGTTTTTATTTTCTTGCTGCTGCTGCTGCTCTCATCTCCTCTGGCCGGCTCTGTTGCTTTTCCTTGTTGTTGCCGCTGATTTCTTGGATAATTCCTGCAATTGTGGGCCTACACCTTCATAGTGAGCTTTATTTCTTCCTTCCCTAATTTTGATGGTTAGGGTATTCTTTCTTCTTTCTTTGGATTGAATTGGATTGAAGTTGTGGATGCTGTTGCTGGCTGATTAATAGTAACTGCAACTGTCTTGCTGCCCAGGACCTGCTGGCTGCTGTTGCTGGCTGATTTAAAGTAACTGTTGTTATCCTGATATTTTCCCCTTGCTGCCTTGCTGTCCGACCTGTTGTTAATTATTAATTCCTCTTGTGGTTTAATTGCTAGTTTCCAGCTAATTTTGGGTGCTGTTTTCCTGCTGTTCTCCGCTGTTTTTGTCTCAGATTTGCATAATTATGTTAACGTGTTAATGGTTGGTCTGTGGTGGAAGGGAAGAGATAGAAATATATATATATATATATATATATATATATATATATATATATATATAATATATCTTTATTATATAATACAATATACATATTTGGATCACACCATGAAACTCATCTGGATCGTCCGATCTCCACAAAATCGTTTCTGGCCATTGGATTCCTAGAGATAGGCCTGCACATAAAAAAATCTCAAAGAATGGTACTGTTCATCCAGCGTTTTAGCCCGATACCCGCTCCTTCCTCCCGACCGTCCAGAGCCCCTCCTCTGTTGCCGGCGGCGGAGCCGCCGGCGGCCTGCCCGGCTCCCGCCGGCGGGTTCTCCGGCCTCCGGCGAACCCGCCGGGGGTTGTCCGACGGCGACCGGGCAGGGCCACCGCCGGCGGTGGCCCTGCCCGATCGCCGCCGGACAACCCCCGGCGGGTTCGCCGGAGGCCGGCGAACCCGCCGGCGGGCGCCGGGCAGGCCGCCGGCGGCTCCGCCGCCGGCAACACAGGACGGGCTCTGGACGGGCGGGACGGGCGGGACGGTAGGGAATGCGTTTTTTTTTCTTTTTCTTTTATATTTAATAATTAATTAATATAATTAATATAATTATTAAAATTAATTAAATTAATAGGAATGGCATGATCAAAAATTTGTAGGAAAAAGTACCTAAGAAGAAGGCAGAAGACAAGGTAATGGCAGGATTGATGTTTTCAAGCGCAGAAGGAAATCCTGCTGAGGTATTTTGGGCTCCCATGAAGTAGAAATTTTGATCAAGAACTGGCCTACATGATCGAGGATGGTCATGATTAATATATTGTGAGGTTAGTTTTCTATAATTTCAAATTTATAGAGAGGTTGGGATCCCGCGGGAGGAAGGGGAATGCGTTTTTATAATTAATAAAATTATAAAAATCCTTTTAAATGCTTTTATAAGGAGGCTTCGTGCGCCTGGGGCGGGCGAAGCCCGCCGGGGGGTCAAGCGGACGAAGCCCGCTTGATTGCGGGCGAAGCCCGCAGCGACGCATCGAGAACGGGCGAAGCCCGTTCGAAGATGCTAGTATATATATATATATGTCACCAATGTTAACCTTTCCCAAGATAACTCCTAGAAGTCATAGTTGCGGTCATCTTAGGAGTCCGTGCGTGCTTATTTTCGACACAACCCTAAAGTAAATTATCTTTTGATACTGCAGAGGATGGCGTCCGACGATAGACGCGACGAGAATCCTATGAGGGACAAGGGCAAGGCAAAGCTTGTGGTGATTCCTTACTAATTTGATTTTCAAGATTAGATTTTTCTTCTCCGAACTATTTGAATTGCATAATGTTGCCCCATATACGAAATGAATATGAAAAAGATGAAATCGCTAGACGCTATTAGCAAACCCTAGTAATTCCGAGGGAAAAAATAAATAACTCCAATATTGGGAAGATGTATATGATGAATATGAAAAGAACATGAAACTATATACGTTGATATATCGAAATGCAAAAGGTCAGCGTAGTAGGGGGTAGAGCATCAGATCCATACACCTCATGAAGGGGGTAGAACTCTCACACCTCGTATGAGGGGTCGAAATCCTATAGATTTCGAGATATGGTTTGTCCAATTTAGGAGGCGTGAAAGCCTATTTCCGTGTATGATCGCCCTAAAGCAGACCTTGATGCAATGTGCCGATGGGTCCAGATTTGAAAATAATAAAATAGACCTCGGCATTTCGAATCAACGACTGATATGAACTCTGAACTGAATTAATTCCCAGAATGAAAAGCATTAGAACAGATATTTTTGCTTTACTTTACCGTTCATGTGTATATATATATATATATATATATATATATATATATATATATATATATATATATATATATATATATATATATATATATATATATATATATATGTTTTGATATAGATTTGAAATAATTGCTTATAACTGCTGACATTTTTATATGATTGCATGACGATTAAAAACGGTAAGGGACTCACTTAGTTGCTTTAACTAATTGATTTTTCTTTTTTAGGAACAGGACACTAGCATACCCATCCCCGCTAGGAGGACACCAGCGGAGGTAGAACGAAGTCAAAGAGAAAACGTAGCTTGTCTAGGGGTTAGCTTAGCTAGTGTTTTTTTTTGTTTTTTTTGAGACATCCTCTGTAAAATAAATGTATCTGTATAATAGATATGTGATGTACACTACCTGAATGAAATGAAAATGTCATTTATGTTTCTCCTAAAGTTATTACGTGTTTTACTCTTTTCCTGCTACATTTAATTTAATTGTGAAAAACCTGCTCGGTAGTAAAATTAAATTGTGGAGGTGTACAAGCTGTTATAATTAAGTGGTATCAGAGGGAGGTTTTTTGCAATACATGCGGTGCAAATAGAGTACCGTAACCAATGAGGAACATAAATGATAATGATGGTTTGTTGGTCATACACTGAATTTCCCCCTTGTTGTATTTCAGGAGTCCCTTCAAGTATACTCGAGTCACAGGTTGTGAGAAACTCGAGAAGAACGTGAAGGTCGCAAGGAAGTTATGTCAGAAGAAAGTGATAATGGGCATCAATATGCTCCACTACAAATTGCAGACATTGCCCAAGCCATCATTGAAGCTATTAAACTGGTTCGGGACACTCCTCCTGCAGATCCACCAGTTATGCCTCCTCCAGCCCCGGTAGAACCGCAACAACCACGTTTTTTTTATGTTGATTTGAGGCAATTCCTAGAATTAAAACCACCAACATTTCGTGGCGGTCTTTCTCCGATTGAGATGGAGGATTGGATATTACGAATTGAGACAATAATTGAGGTAATGAGGTGTCCAGAGGAACGAAAAGTGGAATTAGTCATTTTCTTACTAGAGGAGAAGCAAAGTGATGGTGGGTCAATCTGATGAAAGGAATGTTTGTTGTTAACGGATTGGGAACTTTCACGTGGACAACGTTTTTACGTGAATTCACAAAATGGTTTGTGTCAAGAACAGAGAAGAGACAACTGAGGAAAACATTTTGCGCTTGGTGCAAGGTAGCTGCTCCGTGCTCCAGTACGAGGCAGAATTTTCAGCTTAGCTTACTATGCGGAGTCTGTAGTGGCGACCGAAGAGGCTCAATGCTTGTGCTTTCAGGAGGGTTTGCGGGATGATATCCGTGCCTCCGTAGTTCCGTTTGATATTCCGATTATGCACTATTAGTGGAGAAATCTTGATTGGTTGAGCTGGGTAATGAGAAGAGGCAAAGAAGGTTTGATATGGAGAAAAGATTTAAAGAAGGTGTTAGTCAGGACAAATCAGGAAGATCAGGTGATGCGTCGTGGATGAAAAAGAAGCAACAACAATCGGCATCTATAGTTAGCACTCAGTTCTCCCAGTCGACATCGACAAAGTGTGGCAGAATGAATAAAGGTGACTGTTTGACCGGTGTTTGCTTTTACTGTCGCCAGACGGTGCATCGACGTAAAGACTGTCCGAAGCTACAAAGGGATGAAAGTTCGAGGGGAGCTCCCGCCTTACCTACGCAGAAGATTTATCATATAGGGACTTCCAGGGAAGGGGAGTCAATTGCATCTGCACCCGCTGAAGGGGACAGAGGCGAAAGAATGGTCCAACCCCAAGATTTCAACCTCGGGCAGCAAGAAGCCAAAGCTAATGAGACTATAGTGATAGGTATGCCACAAGTGCATGATCAATTGCTTTAAGTTCTTTTTGATACTGGTGTCAGTCAGTCCTTTATTTCAACATATGTTGGTGATTCAATTCATTCGCAGCAATATCAAATTACAAAACCATTAAATGTGCTGATGCCGAATAATACCATTCTGGTGACACAAAAATGAGATGTAGTCTCATATCTTTTAACGAGAAGCAACTTGAAGCAGATGTTGATGTGCTGTCGTTGGTCGAATATGATATCATCCTTGGTATGGACTGGATTTTGAATTGAGAAGCAGTAATTAACTGCAAGACAAAAGAAGTTGCATTCAAGTGCCCAGATGGGAGTAGAATTGTGTATAAAGATTTGGGTGAAGTCGCAAAGATCATGATTTCGGATAAGAAGGCGTGGAAGAAGGTACAAAAAGATTGTGAAGCAATTTTGGTAATCATTAAAGAAGCTAAGGAAGGAAAGAAAGAAATTATTACTGTGTCCACAGTATGGGAATACTTGGATGTATTTCCAGAAGAATTACCATGAGTGGCTCCAGCCAGAAAATGAGTTCGAAATTAAATTGACAGAAGGAGCTGCTTCAGCGGCTAAAACACCGTATCGAATGGCGCCTAAGGAATTGGCAGAACTAAAAGTACAATTTCAAGAACTGGTAGATAAGAAATTTATTCGACCGAGTACTTCACTCTGGGAGCTCCAGTATTATTTGTTAAAAAGAAAGATGGGTCTCTCCGTTTATGCATAGACTATCACGAATTGAATAAATTGATAGTTAAAAATAAATACCCATTGCCTTGTATTGATGATTTATTCGATCAACTGGTAGGCGCACACGTATTCTCAAAGATTGATCTTCTATCAGCTTATCATTAGTTGAGAATTAAAGAAGAGGACATTTTCAAACAGCGTTTAGTATCAGGTATGAGCATTTTGAATTCATTGTGATGTCGTTTGGATTAACGAATGCTCCTGCAGGTTTTATGGACTTGATGAATCGAGTCTTTAAAGCATTTATTGACCAAATTGTGATCGTCTTCATCGATGATGTTTTGATTTATTCAAAGTTTGAGGAAGAGCATTCCCAACACTTGCATCCGACATTACAGACTCTGAGGGAGCAGCAATTATTTGCCAAATTCTCAAAGTGTGCATTTTGGTTGAAAGAAGTGGCATTTTTAGGCCACGTAATTAATCAAAAAGGTTTATCAGTTTATCCAGCAAAAATAGAGGCAATCGTTAATTGGACGCAACCGAAATCCGTAACTGAAGTGCGAAGTTTCTTGGGCTTAGCTGGTTATTATAGGAAATTTGTCAAGGATTTTTCAAAAATAGTACTCCCCCTGACACAATTAACTCTAAAGAATGTGTCGTTCAAATGAGAAGAAGATTGCCAACAAGCGTTTGAAGCACTAAAAGAAAGAATGACAACTACTCCAGTATTGGTGATGCCTGAGGGATCAGTTGGTTTTCAGATTTATAGTGATGCATCATATAAAGGATTAGATTATGTATTAATGCAACATGGAAAGATAATTGCTTTTGCATCAAGACAATTGAAGGATACAGAAAAGAACTATCCAACGCATGATTTAGAATTAGCTGCGATTGTGTTCGCTCTAAAGATTTGGCGACATTACTGTAGGGTCCATTGATCTCAATATCATGGATTTGAAGAAGGCCTAGCAAACAATGTATACACATGTGGTGATCTAACTTGTGCTCAAGTTTAGTGATTGTAGGATGTCCTAGCAATATTGATGGGACAGGTAGCCTAAGTGGCTAGGTCAGGTAAACAATTACCTAAGATGTGGATAGACATAAATCTATCTATGTTCACAGGCGTTGATTGAAGGTTATTCACTCAACGCCAGATGACTTATAGCGCTGAGTGGAGCCTATACAGTCAAAGCCAAAGGAGTGGTAAGCTGAAAAAGTGGCTAAGTCCATAGTCGTTGAGTGAAGTCAACTCACTTAACGCCATACAACAAAAGGTTGCGAGTCAGGCTAATATAGTAAAAGCCTAAGAAGTAAATGGACAGAAAAGTGGTTGTCCATAGGCATTGAGTGAGTATCACTCACGCAACGCCATACTCTATATTCGTTGAGTATTGCCCTGTAAGTCAAAGCCATAGAAAAATTGTGCTGATATTTGACTAAGTCCATAAGCGTTGAGAGAGGCAAGCTCACTCAACGCCATATGGTATAGTGTTGACTGAATCTTATCCACTCAGTCTGTATTTTTAGACAGGACTCCTGCAGGTAAACATATGCATCATTAAGCTAACAGGAACCTAGGACCCAAGTAATATTGGGTTCCTAAGATAAGGTAAACTCTGTTTTGCAGGATAGTCCAAGTGGTCATGTCCATTTATGGTCCTTGGACAGAGATGTACCAGACCTAAGTCTTGGTACAAGGAATGATTCAACTAATCATCATGCACAAGATGTCAAAGACATGTTCAGCTATTTAAGGGGAGCTAGTAAAATAAAGCTAGATGCACATCAATGGCTAAAATCTAGGGGCAAGGATGCTGGTGTGCTCAGAGACTATGAATCCAACATCTACTTCTAATTTACAGGGCAGAGATAAGTAGAATTCTCCTAGCTCTTAATTCTACTAAATATTTGCTAAAATGCTAAAATTATGTATTTTAGAGATAAGATAGTTGAAATTGAAGTTTGAGATGGAGTGAGACAATTGTCTAAAAACTCTTCTCAATAAATAAGTTAGTGGCTCACATGTTCACTATGTCACAAGATGTAACTAGATTCAACATCCTCAAAATTGACATGGGTATGTTAATCGACCTGCGGATAAGATCATAGATTCAATCCCAGCCATTGATCAAAATTGATCAACAGATCAGGTAAGTGACTTTCCGCCTTCTCTTAAGAAATAACTATAAATAATAGAACTTGTGCATAAAGCAAAATCACTGTTCCTTGCCCTCTCCCGCCCGTATTCGCCGAATCGACGGAAAACCATTCTCGCTAGCCCTCAAAAATTTTCTAGCAAAATGGTGCCCAAAAGTCAAGATTTCCTATTCGAGGGTTCAGAATTCTTGAGAAATGGATTCAAAGATGCTTCTGAAGAGGAACAGTATGTTCTTCATCTTCTCCGAACATCTGACCTAGAATTCATCCTGTCGGAACCCTGTTTACTATGGAAATGGGAGGTTCTGGAATTATTCTCCAATGTCCGGGGAGATAGAACAACTGAGAAAATCATGATGCCTGTGAGTGGAACAAGATTCAAGATAACACCAAGAAGGCTGGCCAAAGCCCTAAAGCTGACAAAGTTCTCCACAATTGATGACGAAGACGAACTATCGCAGGATGATGTAAAGACTGCCATGAAATGGTGTGGGTTGTCCAAGCACTCCACCGGATCAATCCTAAGGAAGGAACTGAGCATCAAAGGTAAGTTCTTGACAGATGTCATAAGGAAGGCTCTATTATGTAAAACAGGCTCCCACGATAAGATCTCGAAAAAGATGTTCGACTTGATGAGCAGGGTCATATTGACCAGAAGAACTGACTCAGGAAGAATTATATCTGAAAGGATTACTGAATGTATGACTATACCGAGTTTAGGGAGAATTTTGTCCTTGTTTATGCGACAAACTGTTCCAGAGATTCTGAACTTGAAGCTTGGAGCAAGAATACATCACATGAGAAGAATGGACTTCATGATGCTAGAAAGGTGGGGCAGGGTACTTTAACCCCATGTAGCATCAGCTGTAGAAAAGAAAGGAAAGAATATAGCTTCTTCTGAGCCCAGCTCCTCTAGCAGCTCTTTTGATGCGGAAGAACCTCATAATCCATAACTGACATCTTCTGCTGAAGAGTCCAGGAAGGACATGAACACTCAGGTATCAGCCTCTTCAGAACTTACCCCACTAAGTCTTGTAAGCAGACCTAAGTCCGATACTGTCCCTAAGGATGATGTGCCCCTACTTCTAAGATGGCTGAAACAATGACAAAGTATGTTGTTGATAAGATCTCTGCAAGGATGGAGGAAGATGCTTCCATACTTGATGATACAGATGGGCATCTGCCTATGTCTGATGATGCTGATGTTCACAGGCCTTAGAGTGAGGGGGAGATCAAACTAGATTAAGATGGAGAGGTTGCAATATCGGGAGTAGAGCAACCCATGGATAAGGAAATGCTGAATGCACCGTTTGAGGGGTTGCAACTAGCAGAAGTGATAATGCAGGAAGCATTAGTTGTGGCTGAGCAATTTTAGATCCCCTCTATAGAAATTCAACCTATAGATGATAAAAATGCTGTTATTGTTGACCTGCATGCAAATGAAGGCATAACAGAGGCTGGGGGGGGGGGGAGATTCCATCTAAACTCCCTGCACATGAAGTACATGATCTAGTCTCCTTAGAATCTGAGAAAGAGGAATCTAGTCATGAGGAAACACACTCCTCAGCATATACAGAGAATGACCAGTTCAAGAGTGACTCTGCACAAAGAACAGGGAACAAACCAACACAGGAAGCTCTAGATGAAGGTACCTTTGCTCATCTAGACCAGATGCCACCAAAGTTCCTAGCCCGGCTAAAGGGCCTGCAGGATGAACAGAGGAGAGCATTAGAAAACTATGTGGATGAAGCCCTTAAAGATATCAGGAATGATCTGACAACAGATATCAAATCTATAAGATTTGAAGTAAACTTGCTGAAAGGAGAAACTGTCAAGTTCTTTACAAGAGCTGCTCCAGTTGTAGACTATACCATTGAGAAGCTAGATGTGTCAAGACATAATATAGCCATTGTCATAGAGAATCAAATGTTTCAGGCTAAGAACTCGGTGACCATTCATAAAAATGATAAAGTTCCGAGGTATGAATAGAATACATCTATCTTTGCTAAGGTGGAAGTCTGTACTAAGCTACTTGATGAGCATATGCTGGAAGTAAAGAATCATGTTACTGCAGGAGTTAATTATCTAGAAACAGAAAGAAGCAAGACCTGCACCTCCCAGACCATTTAATTAATTGAAGAAGTCAAAAAGGGGGAGAGTGAGGATATAAGAACTAATACTGAAAACATGGTCTGGGCAACCAATGTGGTGAGAGGATCATTGGGAATAGAGCTAGTGCAATATGATAACATCCCAATGATGTATGCTCAAGTGTTAGAGGCTTTGAACAAAGAGCCTGCTCAACAAGATCATCAAAGTTATCAGTACATAAAAGAATATGATAGTGATGGTGACCAGTGGGGAGGGCAGTCCACTGTTGCTGGGATTCCTTCCTTCAGCCCTACTATAGACCAGACATTACTAACCAAAGAAATGACTATAACTGCTGAAACTGAAGAAGAAATCAGGACGAGGAAGAGGAAATATAGAAAATAAATGGAGAAAAGGCATGATTTCGAACAATGGAGCCCAAAGTCCAGCTCTGTCATTCTGTTTGCTTGGGATCAGGTCAAAAACAAGAGGTCAGACAAAGAAAAATGATACAGCAAAACAGAATGGGACAAGATAGAGAAGAGGGACATAGAAAGGAGAATTTACTGGAGGAACAAAAATGACAACCTTTTAGCTCTTAATGCAGTTGAACCCTCCAAATACTTCCCCAAGCTCTTCAGCTTTTTTCAAAGATAGAAAGACAAAGCTAAAGTTGAAGCTGGAAAGGAAAAAGCCACTAAGGCAAAGGCAGTTGATGAAGCAGACAATAAGGGAAAGAAGATAGTTGGACCAGAAGACAAACATGCAAAGAAATCCAATGGAAGTGGGATTGTGATAAGGGAACCCGAAATATGAAAAGTTTAAGGTTCTGCTTATAGGGCTAAGGAATTTGGCATTTTGTTTCATGTACAAACATTATAATTCCTTATATGTTAAATGAAATATCATTTGTTATGATTATGATTTTTTCTTCTTCTGATTCATGCTGTGTTAGTATTTTCTGTATATGTTGCATAAGTATGTTAGTGTATACATTGTCATAGGTTTTGAATTCTTCAAATAGGGGGAGATTATTGGGTCTATTGATCTCAATGTCCTGGATTTGAAGAAGGCCTAGCAAACAATGTATACACATATGGTGATCTAACTTGTGCTCACGTTTAGTGATTGTAGGATATCCTAGCAACATTGATGGGACATGTAGCCTAAGTGTCTAGGTCAGGTAAACAATTACCTAAGATATGAATAAACAGAAATCTGTCTAAGTCCACATGCATTGAGTGAAGGTTACTCACTCAATGCCAGATGACTTATAGCACTGAGTGGAGCCTATACAGTCAAAGCCAAATGAGTGACATGCTGAGAAAGTGGATAAGTCAACAGGCATTGAGTGATGTCAACTCACTCAATGCCATACAACAAAAGGTTGTGAGTCAGGCTAATGCAGTAAAAGCCTAAGAAGGAAATGGGCAGAAAAGTGGTTACATCCACAGGCATTGAGTGTTGATTACTCACTCAACTCCATACTTTATATTCGTCGAGTATTGCCCTGTAAGTCAAAGCCATAGAAAAGTTGTGCTAATATTTGACTAAGTCCATAAGCGTTAAGAGAGGCGAGCTCACAAAATGCAATATGGTATAGCGTTGACTAAATCTCATACAGTCAGTCTGTGTTTTCAGACATAGAAATTTGGCTAAGTCCAAATGCATTGAGTGTAGCTTACTCACTCAATGCCAGATAAACATAATAAAATCTGTTAAGTAGTTTAGCGTTGAGTGGTGCTTACTCACTTAATGCCAAGAAGCAGAAAAATCTGGCTAAGGCAGAAAGCGTTGAGTGAGGCAAGCTCATTCAACGCTCTCAATGCCATAATTTGAAAAATCTGGATAAAGCAAAAAGCGTTGAGAGAGGCGTGGTCACTCAATGCTCTTAAAGCTTAAGATGTTGAAGATATAGAAAATTGGCTAAGGAAGAAAGCGTTGAGTGAGGCATGCTCACTCTACGCACTCAAAGCCTAAAATACAAAAAGCATGGCTAAGGCAAAAAGTGTTGAGTGAGGCGTGGTCACTCAACACTCTCAACACCAAGCATGTAGAAAAGGCTGCAGAAATGGCTAAGGAAAAAGGCATTGAGTGAGACTTGCTCACTCAACACTATCAACGTCTAGATCGACAAAATTTTGTCTAAGTACTTTGGCGTTGAGTGAAGCTCATTCACTCAACGCCTATTCTACTGATGCTTGATTTTTGACTAAGTCCACAGGTGCTGATGTCAGCAAGTTAACAAGTCAACCTTATTCAAATTGTTAGCGGCAAAGCTACAGTACATGTCAAAAGGCACCACAGAGGTACTGTATGATGGTTAACGTTACAACATGATAGCAGCTGGACATTAATGATGTGGGGCCCACTGCTAAGATAGTCGTTGGGTTGAAATCAATAAAAGGAAGATGTTTGTGACAGAAGAAGGTGATTTTTGAAAAATTAGTTCTTCCTCATCGCCATTGTTACTGTGAAGAGAAGAATAGAGAGCAAAACGACTGCAGGTCTAAAGGCTCAACAAGTTAGCTATTGGTCTTCATCATCGATTACAGCAACATCAGAGCAGATCCCTGAAGAGGATAAAGAAAGTTAGTTGGTGCCATTTTTCATCTGCACCAGAAGGTTCTTCACAGATACAGCGGTATAACTCTGAAGAATATCTACTGGAGGCTGTGAAGAAGAAGTTAGGGATGAATATCCTCAGCCCAGAAAAGAAAGAAGAGGCAGAACTGTTGTCTGCTAGTTACTTCCAGTAAAAGCCAAGTATCCTTATTGTTGTGATGAGTTGAGTTGAGAATCTCTCTGCACAGGTAGCAGTAAGTTCTGTTGCAGTCACTTCATAGATCCAGCAGGAAAAATCTCTGGTGCTGTGAAGAAAAAGTTAGGACTGAGTGTATCTCAGTTCAAGTAAAGGTAGACTTAGGAAATATATTCCTGGAGTCAAAGTTGGGCAGAGTCTATCTCAGTGAAGGTAGATTGGCACAGAGAAATTTCTCTCGTGTCTAACCAAGAACCACACCAACTCACTTCCATCATGTAGTATCTTTTTGGATCTGAGTGGTAGGCGCGAGTTTGCACTGAGGTAGGATTCTGTTGAGAATCTGAGCTGTAGGACTTGTTTTCAAGTCTGAGGTAGGTGATCAATTGATCACTGAGCTATAGGAGAGTGTAACTCTCTGAGGTAGGGCTATCCTCTTAGCCTGAGTTTAGGGATTTTGGCTTGAGGTAGTTGATCTGCTGATCACTGAGTTATAGGCCCTTGTGACTGAGTTGTAAGTCTTGGAGGAGACTGAGAGATCCTGAGGGATCTGAGGTGTAAGCTCTTTGGAGCAGAATTTTGGAGAAGTACCTAGTCCAATAAGATAGTTGGATAGGTGGGATGGAAAGTGGATGTACCCATGTTAGGGGAACCATTATAAATCTTGTGTGTTCTTTTCTGTGTTGGATTTATTGCAGGTTGCATGTCTTGAAAGCATAATATAATCAACTAATAAAGCATCCAACTAAAGGAAAATAAAAGATAGTCACTAAGGACTAAGATACCTATTCACCCCCCCTATAGGTGATTTAGCTATCCTTGAAGTCAAAGACTTTTAATTACTTATATGGTGTGCGGTGTGAAATTTTCACCGACCATAAGAGTCTCAAATATATTTTTGACCAGAAGGAAATTAATTTACGATAAAGGTGTTGGCTGGAATTTATTAAAGATTATGATATGAACATCCAATACCATCCTAGCAAAGCAAATGAGGTAGCAGGCGCATTAAGCAGAAAGAGTTTAGCTGCGGCATCAGCGATTTCACGCTATAATAAAGAATTACAGATCCAGTACTCACTCAAGGAGAGATTCCAAAAGGCAATATCTCTAGATCCATTTTTGATGAGTGTGTTAACAAAAATAAGTCGGGGACAAATGAGTCAATTTGTTGAAAAAGATGCACTACTCTTTTTAAATCACAGAATATGCGTACCTGATGTACAACTTTGGGCTCGCGGGAGGTGGCTCAAGCAGCAGAGCGGAGAAGCGGGCGAGAGGAGTTGAAGAGGCAAGTGGGACCATGTGGTCCACTCGCAGGAGGCAAGATGGGGCTCGGCGTAGTAGGCGAGACATCTTTTAGGGCGTGGGCTGTCCCTTGGTGGCGAGATGGCTCCCATAAGGCGGGAGGCCTACGAGACGAGCAGGTGAGCTCGTCCCGCCCGCAACTCATTTCCCCACTCGCCATATAATAGAAAGGTGTTTTTACCTTCTTACCCCCAAGGGGGATTTTACTCTTCTACCCCAACTAATCTTACCCTTATGCCCTTGGTGGTCTGTGTATAGCCCTTCAGAATAGCGGAGTTTGGCTATTGGCAGACACAACCCAGGATATCTTGGTAAATTCAGGTCAGTTCAGTATGGTTATTTGCAGATCAAACTCAGAGGCATACAAATAGACCGATAAGGTGTCTTGAACTGGTTGTTGAACCTTTCCATATTTTTCCTCAGAGGCACCTAGCTCAGCATTGACTAGGGAGGGGGAAAACTTCAGATTCTTCTAGGTAAGAGGTGAGACCTCTGAGCTGAGACCTTCGGTCTATTTCTTGTCCTGTGACTCATATCGGGAGGGTGGTTTGAGAAGAGTAAGTGTGTCTTGCATCTTCAGATCCGAACTCTAGGTGGAACCGGGTGACTGGTTTCAACATTTTTGGTGAGGTGAGCGTGGACCGCAGCCCACACGGAAGAATCTCGAGCTACCTCATGATAGGAGGTCATGGAGAAGAAGACGGAGATGGGTCAGATAACCCGGGAGGATTCGTTGGAAGGGAGGAGTTCATGGAGTCAATCAAAGGCATTATTGACATGCTATAGGGGATCTCGCGACAGGGTGATTGCTTGACCCCGCTACCTTAGGTGCCTGCTCTTGCCTCGCAGGAAGATCTCGTCTGAGCAAGAATGGGAGAAGATGCCCCAGGGAGGCGACTGGGGAAGTAAGTGATGGTGGAAGGAGGCGGGGGAGACATGGCGGGAAGTGAGTTGTTCCTGAACCCTACGAGCGCCGTCTCGCCAGGGTATGTTGTTGCGCGAGTGGTGGAGGCAACACCAGGGTCGAGAGGGTTGCTGTTCTGTGAGTTGATCCTGTCAGCTCCCGTATCGGAAGGGTTCAGGGAACCCGAGATAACTATTATGTGGGGAAAGATGATCCCCTCCAACACCACAATGGTTCGAGGACGCAGTTTCGATCTGGCTGATGATGGGCGCGTTCAAGTGCCATCATTTTGTCATCACTCTGAAGGACAAGACTAGGGACTGGTTTCATCAGCTCCCGACAGACTCGATATACAGCTTCGAAGACCTGAGCAGGAGCTTTCAGTTGCGGTTTCAACTTCAAAGATGAGGAAGAAGAACCTGGAGTCGATTTTTCTGATTAAGCAGAGGGCAGACGAGTCCCTAACTTAATATGTAGACAGATTCTAGGAGGAGATCTTGGATATTCAGGAGGTGCCTGGATTCGCCATACAGATGGCCTTTACCGTGGGACTACGAGAGGGCTTCTTCATGATGAGCCTCACTCGGAAGGCGCCACTGTCATTTGAAGTGTTAATGGAGAAGGCTGCAAAATAAATAGCAATGAAGGTGGTGAATCCAGCTTTTGCAAAAAAGCTAGCAATGCTGACGGAGGTTGAATCAAGAGAACCAGGAGGAAGAGGACAATAAGAAGGGAGGAGAAGAGAAGAGCCTAGGGCACTAGCGTACCAGAAGTTGGGATGGAGGCAGCAGGGAGGCCCTACCCAAGGGTAATGGAGAGGATTTCCCCAGAGGGAAGGAATCAACCAGAAGGACCCGGAAGGTTTAACCAGCAGGGGTGGGGGTACGGTCATATACCACCCCTACCCACGCTGCAATAAGCTATGACCATCGACCAAGGTAGATGTAGAGGCCGAGAGAGAGAGGATAGCAGGAGCAGGAGCTGGAAGGAGGAGAAACCCTCGGGAGGGGAGATGAGGGGAGGAGGTAGCGTTGTCATACTCTGACTTCCACGAGGAGGAGGGTCACGCAACGGTTACCTGCATGAAATTCTTGGAAATGAGAAGAGCTAGGGGAGCAGGAGAGCAGTAGAGACCGATGCAGATAGTGGAAGTGATTGGGACCGGAGAGGAAGACCGATGTATGGATCGAGCGGATGTAGGTGGCCGAGGAGGGATCAAAGTAATACATGGGGTGTGGGGATCGAGGCTACCCGAAAGGCGAGCCTTCATACCATGTACCGTCGGAGCGTAGCTTTGACGTCACAAGCCCCTCCCCAGGATGAGAAGATCACCTTCTCTCGAAAAGACATGCCAGACCAAGAAGACCTCTTCTATGACGTACTGGTGATCCGGACTGCCATTGAAAACTTTACGGTATCGCAGATCCTGGTCGACAATGGAAGCTTAGTAAATGTTATCCTCAAAAATGTGTTTAACGAGATGAGGGTGGAGGCATGAAGGGTGCTGGCAGCTGATGGACCATTGTTCGGATTCTCAGGAGAGGGTAAGGAAGTCGAGGGGGGAGTGGGACTCCAGGTAACCCTGGGGGGGATATCCAGGAACTACCGCTTTATCATAGTGGATGGCCCCAGCAGTTACAACGCCATTTTTGGGCGCCCCTTGATCAATGCTTTTCGATGTGTCCCGTCCTCTTGTTGGATCTTAAGGCGCCCTTAGAGGGGGGGGGGTGGTGAATAAGGGTTCTTTTTAATTTTCTTAAACAATCTAAGCAACCTTTACAAGATGAATAACAACAAAGTAATAGAAGAGTGCAAACAAATAGTAGCTAGAAACAATAATGATATATTTCAAAAGAGTTAAATTGCACACAAAGTGTCTCTATAGAGCTAGAGACAAAGGCTTATGAAATAAATAATTTTCTAGTGTATTCGTCGGTTCTTCTACCAAGAACCGGCGGGCTAAAGCGTATCTCTCCCTAGATCTTGCTACAAGCCTCCCCTAGATCTAACCTAGATCTAGACGCTGCACACAAGACAATGATTTCTCCCTAAGCCACACAAGGACCTAGACGCCACGCACAAAGCGGTGATTTTCCTTCCGATTACAATGAGAAAATAAATGAAAAATAATAAAAACAAATTGAGCACTTTAGGCTAGACACTCCCTTCAAACAAATTGTTGAAGATGCCGATGAATCCTTATAAGAGATGCTTTGAATGCTTTGCACGTGCTGTCAATCTTCCGCGCTATTTGGCCATCAAAGGAGTATGGAGTATCTCTGAGTTCTGGAGCTCTCTCGAACGTCTATAAAGGTAAGTGCACTCCAGGTAATGAAATTCGTAACTTTCTCAAAAAATGAGAGACTTTTATATTCTGGCGCTATCGCCGGGCGATACTGGGTATCGCCATCTGACGATAGCGGTAACCGCTGCCACGTGTCCCACGAACTTCTCATTTTCGCATCGCACAAACGTTGAGCGTTGAATCATGCACTATTGCCGCGCGATAACAGGTATCGCCATCTGGCGATAGCGAAATAATGGTGTCCACGATTTCATCGAGCGTCAAGAGGAAATGCGTCGAGTGGCACTATCGCCTGTGGCAATACCCACTATCACCTAGCGATATCTCCAAGCCATAATTTCGTCGAGCGTCGAGCTGAATTGCGTCGAGTGTCGAGTGTCGAGTGTCGAGTGGTGCTATCGCCTGTTGGCGATACCTACTATCGCCTGACGATATATCCCGAGCTCAATTCTGATCTGATTCATCATCAAAAAGATATGAGATATTAACATGTGTTACCTGCACACCAATAATATCCAAATATCAAATACAAACAAAATTTGTTATTAGCAAACTAGGAAGTGTGGAATGCATGCTCCAACAATCTCCCCTTTTTGATAATAACAAATCCATTAATAAAGAAATCATGAATGTTAAAAAGGTCCACCATATTTGAGTATCAAGACGAAACAAGTGTATGTGCACAAATTGCTCTTGGATGAAACACTTCCCCTAAATGGAAGCATATTGGAAATTCACGTATTTTTAATTAAAGATGTGAAAAATAATTAAAACAAATAATGTGTCTTCCAAGTGTGCACAAAGATATAAGAACAAACTTCGGTGAATGATTGGTTTTGTAAAGCTTCTCCCTCTTTGGTACTGTCAAAAGAGATCGAAGAGTACGACGGAAGCGAAAGAAGGAAAAAATATAAAAGAGAGACTCAGAGAGGGTAGGTGAGCAATGTAGTAGAAATAAAATGAGTAAATAGTAACTATGGCAATGTTCAACAAACTATATCATAAACACATGTTCTAGTGAAAAAGTGTTGTTGAAACAGTTTTCAGTTCAATTCTCATAAGAATAACGTGTAGAGAGGATAATGTTGTGTACACGTGAGGTGGTGTGGCGAAACCGATGCTTAGTCTTACAAAAACAAACATGAACATGTGAATGTTAAAAAAACAACATAACATAGTGGTTACATGCAGAGCAATACTTGTACCCAAGAGGTCAGCACACATAAGAAAGAAATTATTCATGTAAAATTCGCACAAGACACTTTACAATTCTTGCCAAGGTGCTCAACCTCACAATGCTCATGAAGACTTATCAGGAGGGTAAGTAGTGCTTGGTGGAGGTTCCTTGTCAGCCCTTTATTATTTGAGTGTTTTCTTTTTTGTTGTGTGAAAGTATCACCAAATGTTTGTACTTTTGGGATGATACACTGTTGTACTCATATATATTGGTTTTCTCTAGCTGAACAAAGGAATCCGAATTCACTTGTGAGAGCATACATAATAATGTAATGTTATGGTGCACTGTACTAAACTCGGATAAAGTAGACGCTGAAAGCATGCAGCAGAAGTGGTTATGGAGAAAACATTCACAATTCACATGTTGTAAGATGGAGGCATACGAAGATTTGCACAACTGTGAGTGAAATAACATTATCATAACTAAAAGATTTCTCATACTTAGAGGCATGCGAAAACAATTTCATGAGATTAAGAACACTAGTACTGAAATATGTATAACAGATATAAGAGTGGTGAACTAGAGAATCAAGTTAGTATAAAACTCAAAAAAAAATATTACACCTGGCCTTAAACTGAGTCCGCAAGACAATTTGAAGAATCAAGAAAATGGAACTATCGCTTGGCGATACCAGGTATCGTCGGTCGGCGATAGTGGAAAATTGTTTAAAACTGGCGCATTCAGTCAAAGCCATCAAAGTAAACTATTTTTTCCTGAAGACTGAGTGCGGAATGCGGAGGAGAAGGCGGCGAAACCCTAAACCTCGGTAAGAAAACTTGAATTTTTGCTTTGAATCTTTGGTTTTTTATGGATCTAATTGGAAGAATAGTGTAGTATGTTAGTTTAGAGCTGAAATTTCCAGGTTTTCAAGTGTTAAAAGTTGGTTTGGGGATCTTGATTTACTAGGGTTGTATGAGTAAAATTTGTGAAGATTTCCTTGAATTTAAGTTGTGAAAAATTGATTTGAAGAACACAAACTTGCAGATCTGGTATTTTGGATGAAGGGGGAAACCAGATCTGAAGTCGAAAATGAAGAAAAATGATTTTCCGCTATCGCCCGGAGACAGTGGGTGTCGCCGGATGGCGATAGCCAAAAAAAACTTTTCTATTTCTGAAACAAAAATATTTTTTATGCAGAAATGACTTCCAGTTCCAAAGCACGAAGAAGCACACAGAGTGACTCATATGCATCATATCAAACATTCTCTGGAATAGAGAACGCTAACATAGGAATCAGACGAGTGATTGAATTCGACCCGCCCCGGCATGCACATATTCATAACTTGTTAACAATGGCTAGAATAATGTCAATTATTATTCCAGACACATTCTCCTCCATGCTCATCCGAGAATTTTACAATTATCTCAAAGATCCGTGTTTCACGGAATTGAATGGCGGAGTTCGATCGAAAATTCAAGAACAAATAGTAGAAATAACACATGATGACTTGAGAGATGAATTTGGACTAATAGAGCATGAAACCACTCTAGACGTCGTAGAGAACTATCATAAGGAGAGGGATTGGACATTATTGAATATGGTTTTGTATGGAAATTCCATCAAAACTCTAATCCAATCAAAATGTGCTACACTGCAAAAGTTTCATCAAAATCTATTACTTCTATTTGTGAATAACCTTTCGGTACGAGTCTAGCTTTGTTCCTAGTGACCCTAGATTCACTATCAAGTTTATTTTTAAAAATCCATTTAACCCCTACAACAAGATGATTTGACGGTCTTTCTACTAACTTCCAAACTATATTACGTTAAAATTGATTAAGCTCGTCATTCATAGCTAAAAACCAAGAATTATCATTTAAAGCAGCTTCAACGCTTTTAGGTTCTATATCAGAAATAAAGCACATATTTGAAAATAATTCTTGTACGGATGAACGAGTACTTACCCCTCTTGATGGTTCTCTAATAACCAAATCTTGGGGATGATCTTTTGAAAATCTTAGTTCGCTTGGAGGCACATATCCTTTCTCTTCTTCTTCTTCTTCTTGTTCGACTCCTTTTTCTTCATCTTTATCTCCAAGGTTTTCATCGTCATCCGCCCTTTGTAGAGGGGAGAGCTCTTCATTTTTACCTGTATTATTAGCTTCTACACAAGGAGAAAACTCATCAAATTTAACATGTATTGATTCTTCAACTACTTTTGTCCTCTTATTGTAAACTCTATAAGATTTACTTGTAGAAGAATAACCAATAAAATGCCTTCATCACACTTCTCATCAAATTTGCCTAAATTATCCTTAGTGTTCAAAACAAAACATTTACATCCAAAAACTTTAAAATAAGACACATTCAGTTTCTTTTGAAAATATAACTCATAAGGTGTTAATTTTAAGATGAGTCGAAGCATAACACGATTAATAACATAACAAGAAGTACTAACAGCTTCAGCCCAAAATGATCGAGGTAATTTGTGTTCAGATAGCATAGTGCATGATAGTTCTTGCAAAATTCTATTTTTCCATTCCACCACACCATTTTGTTGAGGTGTACGAGGAGCAGAAAATTCATGTTTAATTACTAACTCATTGCAAAAAGAAACAAATTTCTCATTATCAAATTCACCTCCATGATCTGAACGAATGCATTTTATTTTTAAATCTCTTTCATTTTGAACATGTAAACATAATTTGAAAAACTCTAAAAATGCATCGGATTTAGAAGACAAGAAAATTGTCCAACTAAAACGAGAGAAATCATCAATTAAAACAAAAGTATACTTTCTACCTCCTAGGCTTAGTGTATTAACAGGACCAAACAAATCCATATGTATCAATTCTAAAGGCCTAGTGGTGGAAACGATATTTTTGCTTTTAAAAGAAGACTTTGCAAATTTTCCTTTTTGACATGGTGAACATAAAGATGATAAATTTTCATGCAAAGAAGGTAAACCTTTAACAAGTATATTTTGAGACAATTTTATGATAAGTATTGAACTAGAATGTCCAAGACGTCTATCTCATAAATCTAATTCCTCATTTTTAGAAATAAAATATTTTAACAAAGAATGTGATAAATCATTAAATCTAATCATGTAAACATTTTGAAATCTAGGAGCGGTAATAACAATATCAATTGTTTTAGAATTAATAATTTTGCATAGATTTGAAGATGAATCAAACAAAATATTTAATCCAATATCACATAGTTGACTTATTGAAATTAAATTATACTTCAAAGTTTAACATATAAAAAATTTGAGATAGAAAATGATTTGTTACCTACTACTCCAATGCCGATGAGTTTCCCCTTTCCGTTGTCTCCAAAAGTAACAACTCCTCCTTTTTTCATCTCCGGGCTAAGGAACTTTGATTTGTTGCCCGTCATGCACTTGGAACACCCTAAGTCCAAGTACCACACGTCTTATTTGTCCTTAGCCTGCCAATACACCTAGAAAGAGGATGAGAGTAAAGATCTAGCTACCTAAGTGGTTCCTCCCATAGAAAAGGTGGAATCCTTAGGCACCCAGATTTGTTTGACTGAACAGTATCCCATCTTCTTACAAGTATGTGTTGTGTGACCAAACTTATAACATTTGGCACACTTGATGAAAGAAGATGGCGGATTCTTTAAAGTAAATTTTAACCCTTTGCTGGAAGCTACAGGGACAGGGGGTTATTGTTTTTAATCTGAAAAATCAGATTTTGACCCTTTCCTGGACTTTTTACTATCGCCAGCGTCAGTGGCTGTCGCCGGGCGATAGTGCTCAGGAGAGTATCCAAGTCCGAATTTTTCAGACCCATAGTACCGGTTACCCAAAATCATATTTAGAGATATTTGGCCAACTCCAAATTTGTTAGTAGCCATTTCTAAATTTCGAACATGTCTCCTTAGTACATTATTTTCGGCAACTATGGTGCCGCAATGATTAGCGAAGGACTTCTTGCTGCCTTCCACTTGAGATTGACAGAATTTTAGAGATCTCTCTAAGGCCTCTTTCTCTTTTATAAGAGTTTCAACCCGAGTCTGAGTATTAGAGAGATCTTTCTCAAGTTCCACTATCTTTGTCAAAATGGACAATCCTCTTGACAAGACGCTTTCTCTTTTCCAAGAATTTTTACTTCATTTTTTGGTTTTTTATTTTCTTTATTTAAAACATTATTTTCAGATTTGATCAACTTAATTTCATGCAATATTTTATCTAAATACTCACAAGTACTCAAAAATTCTGAAAATAAATCATCATAAGTTTCAGGAGTTACCTCAGTGCCACTCTGGACACTGCTTCCTTCATCATAAGATGAAGCGCTCTTTCCCATCAAGCACATGTTGGCCTCCTCTTCAGTTTCTGACCCTGAACTGCTCGACTCCTCAGAAGTGGCTTCATCCCATGTTTCAGCCTTTAGAACCTGCTTCCTATCTTTCTTTCCGTGTCTCTTCTCCTTCAGCTCTTTCAGATACTTTGGGCACTTGCTCTTTATGTGACCAATCTTCCTGCAATGATAGTATTCAGGTGGTGGTCTATCTTCATCATCCTCTTCTTCAGCTTGGGATTTTCCTTTCCTATTCCCATATTCTTTCTTCTTGAAAAATCTCTTGAAAGAATTCCTTTTTTCAGGATTTCTCATAAATCTCCTGAATTTCTTCACAAACAAACTCTCTTCACCTTCATCATCACTTTCATCAGACTCGCTTTCCTTCTCCTTCTTGGACTTCAATGCCAAAGCTTTATTTCCTGGCTCCAAGCTATATTCTTGTTGTTGAATCCTCAACTCTACTTTATAGGTTTTCAAGTTTCCTATGAGATTCTCAATTTGGAGAGACTTTAGATCGTGTGACTCCGAGATGGCAGTTACTTTAGGATTAAACTTCGGGGGAAACGATCTAAGTATTTTTCTCACCAAATCTCCATTTGAGAAATTCTTCTCCAAAATCCTCGAGTCATTTACTATCTTGCTAAACCTCCTGTACATGGAGTCTATATCTTCATCAACCTCCATCTTGAACTTCTCAAACTCCGATTCTAGCTGGAAAAGCTTAGAGTCCTTTAACTGCGATGTACCTTCATGAGTAACTTCAAGAAGATTCCACATATCATATGCAGTATCACATGCACAAACACGGTTAAATTCAGTCCTATCTAACGCACAAAATAAAGTGTTCATTGCCTTAGCGTTATTTTTACAACGAAGTTTATCAGCTTCGTCCCATTTATCTTTGGGTTTCTCCATAAAGACACTTCCTACAACAGTAATAGGGGCAGTGTAGCGTGTTTATACCATGCCCCAAACATCAATATCTAATGCTATTAGAAAGCATCGTATTCGATCTTTCCAATAGTTGTAGTCAGTGTTTGTGAATAAGGGAGGTCTACTAATACCTTACCCCTCAGAAAATGCGTGCGTGTTTTGCGCCATTACTCCGGTGGTGAAACCGTTTTTGGAGTAACCTCGCTCTGATACCAAGTGTTGGATCTTAAGGCGCCCTTAGAGGGGGTGGGGGGGGGGGGGGTGGATAAGGGTTCTTTTTAATTTTCTTAAACAATCTAAGCAACCTTTACAAGATGAATAACAATAAAGTAATAGAAGAGTGCAAACGAATACTAGCTAGAAACAATAATGATATATTTCAAAAGAGTTAAATTGCACACAAAGTGTCTCTATAAAGCTAGAGACAAAGGCTCATGAAATAAATAATTTTCTAGTGTATTCGCTGGTTCTTCTACCAAGAACCGGCAGGATAAAGCGTATCTCTCTCTAAATCTTGCTACTAGCTTCCCCCTAGATCTAACCCCGATCTAGACGTTGCACACAAGGCACTGATTTCTCCCTAATCCATACAAGGACTTGGACGCCAGTCATAAGGCGGCGATTTTCTCCTAAGCCACACAAGGACCTAGACGCCACACACAAGGCGGCGATTTCCCTTCCGATTACAATGAGAAAATAAATGAAAATAACAAAAACAAATTGAGCACTTTAGGCTAAACACTCCCTTCAAACAAAGCGCTGAAGATGCCGATGAATCCTTGCAAGAGATACTTTGAATGCTTCGCACGTGCGTCAATCTTCCGCGCTATTTGGCTTTCAAAGGAGTATGGAGTATCTCTGAGTTCTGGAGCTCTCTGGAACGTCTATGAAGGTAAGTGCACTTCAGGTAATGAAATTCGTAACTTTCTCAGAAAATGAGAGGCTTTTATATTCTGGCGCTATCGTCGAGCGATACTGGGTATTGCCATCTGGCGATAGCAGTAACCGCTGCCGCGTGTCCCACGAACTCCTCATTTTCGCATCGCATAAACATTAAGCGCTGAATCGTGCATTATCGCCGCGCTATACCGGATATCGCCATCTAGCGATTGCGAAATAACGGTGGCCATGATTTCATCGAGCGTCGAGCGGAAATGCGTCGAGTAGTGCTATCGCCTGGCGATACCCACTATCGCCTGGCGATATCTCCAAGCCATGATTTCGTCGAGCGTCGAGCGGAATTGCGTCGAGTGTCGAGTGGCGCTATCGCCTGTTGGCGATACCTATATCGCCTGGAGATATATCCCTAGCTCAATTCTGATCTGATTCATCATCAAAAAGATATGAGATATTAACCTGTGTTGCATGCACACCAATAACATCCAAATATCAGATACAAACAAGATTTGTTATTAGCAAACTAGGAAGCGTGGAATGCATGCTCCAACACCTCTTTCCACCAGTGCTTGAAGCTCAATGTTGGAGGTACCCAAATCAGAGTACAGGGAGACCCAAAGGCGGCTAGGGAATGCTACGTGACGGCGATGCACACCATCTCATGGCAGGGAGAGGCCGAGGAGATGGGGAAGAGTATGGAACGATGGCAGCAGGAGTTCAGTGGCGAAGTAGAGGAGGATAAAGAAAAGGAGGACAGAGGAGAAAGAGAAGTGGAGATGGTAGGAGGCATTGCAGTGGAGTCGGAAATGGCGGGAGAGAAAGATGGAGAGATGGAGTTGGAAGAGGAAAAGGAGTCGAAGGAAGGCCGAGAGAGGAAGGAAAAGAGAAAGATGGAGGAAGCAGGAGGGTCGCCCGGGGGGGGGGGGGAGCCCAGCTGGAAAAAAGAAGAATTTCACTACTAGAAGGAGGGAGAACTAGTGAGTTGGAGATGGAGAAGCTTTGGGAAGAAATGGTGGTGACTGTTACAGAGCACAATGCAACGAACCAGGAAGCCAGAGAACAGGATATGCTGGGAGAGTAGGAGAGAGAATAGGAGCCGTCAAGGCTGAAGGCAACCGTGGAGGTACTAGAGATGGAGATCCTCACTAAAGAAGGAAGAAAAGAGAATATAAAGGTCAGAGGCGAGCTCAATCCAGCAGACCAGGAGGAGATCAACGCATGCGTGCAGAGGAATATTGACATCATCGCCTAGAGCGCGGCTGACATGCCAGGGGTCGGCGCAGACCTGGCATGCCACCATCTCAACCTTGACCCCAACACTCGTCCTATGCAACAGAAGAAGAGGGCCATCGCCACTAAGATGGTCGGACCCATCAGAGAGGAAGTAAACAAGCTTCTTAAGGCAGGGTTTATGTCTGCATGTAAGTATCTAGGGTGGGTGAGCAATGTTATAATGGTAAAAAAGGGGGAGGGTAAGTGGAGAATGTGTGTAGATTTCTCTCTCTTGAATAAAGCATGCCCTAAGGATTGTTACCCTCTGCCTCGAATCGACGTGTTAGTTGACTCAGCCATCAGTTTCTCACTAATGAGTTTTCTAGATGCGTTTTTAGGATACCACCAAATACACATGCACCCTCTGGGCGTCAAGGATGTCACCTTCGTCGCGAAGGATGGATGCTTCTGTTTTAACATGATGCCCTTTGGGTTGAAAAATACGGGGGCGACCTATCAAAGAATGATGGATCGGATCTTCCGAGAGCATAAAGGACAGAACCTCGAAGTTTATGTGGATGACCTGATTATCAAAAGATGGGATCTCAGATCTCATGTCTTGGATATTGAGGAAATCTTTGGAACCTTAATAAAATATAAAATGATACTCAACCCCCTGAAATGTGTCTTTGGATCCAATAGGGGAAAGTTCCTAGGGCATCTCCTAACCCCATCCGGAGTAGAACCCAATCCCGATAAGGTAAAGGCAATCCTAAAACTGGAATCTCCTAGAAATACCAAGGAAGTTCAACGTCTCAACGACAAGCTGGCCGGACTAAGCAGGTTTCTCTCTCGGGCCGGGAAAAAATGCTCGCCTTTCTTCCGTACATTAAGAGGAGGCAAGAAGTTCGAATAGACCCCTGAATGCACTGAGGCTTTTCAGGCTCTAAAGCAGCAGCTCACCCAGACGCCACTACTCCAGGGGCCGAGGGAAGGGGAGTTCTTGTTCTTATACCTAGGAGTGGGGACCGGGGCCATGAGTTTGGTTCTTGTACGAGAGGAAGGAAAAAAGCAATTGCTGATCTATTACGTGAGCAAGGTCATAAAGAAGGCAGAACTCGGGTACCCTATCCTTGAAAATCTAGCATTTGCTCTTATCATTTCGGCCAGGAAGCTTAGGTCGTACTTTCAGGCCCATTCGATTCAAGTGGTGATGGATCACCCCCTCCGTCGCATCTTGGAGGGGGTGGATCACTCTGGGAGGCTGGCCAAATGGTCGATATAGCTCACTGAGTTCGACCTCGCTTTTACTCCTCGGCTTGCCATCAAGGCATAAGCGGTGGCCAACTTCCTAGCAGATTACATAGCTGAGATCCAAGAGGCTGAAGCACCCCCTCGAGCGGCTTAGGAGATGCGGGTAGATGGAGCATCGGGAAAAAACTGTTTTGGAGGAGGAATGATCTTAGTAAGTTCAGAGGGGACCAGAATTGAGCAAGCTTTGAAGATCCACTTCACAATCACGAACAACCAAGCAGAATATGAGGCGATCATCGCAGGGCTCAGGTTAGCTCAGGAGTTGGGCATACAAGACATTAGGGTGTCCACATACTTTATGGTGGTTGCGAGCCAGATCAAAGGGGAGTTCAAAGCGAGGGAGCCGACCCTCCAACTATACCTGGGGAAGATCAAAGACATCATCGGGTAGTTCCGTAGTTTTTCGATTCAGCACGTCCCGAGGGATGAAAGCACTCAGGATTACCAACTCAACAAATACGACCCTCGAGCCAGAGGAACGGTGATGGAACTTTTCAGATCGTCCATAAAAGAGGGAGAACTCATGGAGATAAAGTAGCAAGGGTCTTGGATGGACCCCTTCATCACTTTCTTAACCTCGGGACAACTTCTCGAGAGCAATCTCGATAAGAAGTTGGTAGGGTATAAATCAGCGTACTACCTGTTGAAAGATGGGGCATTGTACCGTAAGACGTTGTCGGGTCTGCTGGCTCGATGCATATTTGAGGAGGAGGTTCCAAGGGTCCTGGAAGAAATTCATTCAGGGGAATGTGGGAGTCACTCAGGGAGTCGGACTTTAGAGGGGAGAGTGTTGAGGCAGGGATACTTCTGGCCAACCCTCAGGAAAGATGCAGAAGAATTCGCAAAAAGATGTCAAGTGTCAGGAGTTTGCCCCCTTCCAACTCCTTTCCGCCCAGAGGCTACGAACAATCACGGCTCTCTGGCCCTTCGCAATATGGGGACTAGACTTGGTGGGTCCTTTTCCCCAGGCTAGTGGTCAGAGGAAGTTTATGTCGGTCATGGTGAATTACTTTTCAAAATGGCTGGAGGTGAAGGTATTGGCTAAGGTGACATCGTAGGTGGTCAGAAATTTCGTATAGGGAGAGATGATCTACAGGCATGGGCTACCACTAGCCATTGTTGTAACTCCACCATTCGTCACATGGAATATAACGGTGGGTCCGGCGCCCGGGGCCTCACACCATATTTCACTGACAAACAATGAAATTACGTGTGAATATCAAATCATGTTCTACTCGTATCCTAACTCAGAGCATTCTAGCGCAGCATTTTAAGTTGTAAGAACTCAACCACATGAATGTCAACTAAATATATAAACTCCACATTTATATATAAACCAGGAATGTATACAACACACACACGCTCATGGCCTTAAGGCCTTACAAGTTGCTCTTTATAAATATACAGCTTCATACATCGGCACGCAGGCCAGCCACACATGAAATCCCAGAATTCTTCGCACAGCCTTCAAGGGACTTTAGGCAGCAAGTCTTCATTCCGCTCAATTCAATTCAACTCATCATCACATGTAATTAGACATCCACCCCAAGAGCAGTAAACAAAGCAACGGTCAGCATTAGTTGACCAATTATAATGACCCTACTCCTTACCCGGGGTAGTGGTTCCTTCCATGTATGCATTGCCAAATATCTAGCTATCACAACAAGTATCACAATAGTATCACAAATGTCGGCCTCCGCCCGACGCTCTGTGCACTCAGGGCACCTTACGGTGTACCGGACTCCGTGACAACACCACCGATTAGAGGTTATTAACTTATTGGCTGGCCGGTCCTAGTCCACCAACACGCATGCTAGTGACATTCTTCCCAAACCACTCATAGGTGAGAACCTCACGGCAAACTTGAGCAGTTCCTATTCAGATCGACCCACCATTGTGGTGCAGCAAGCCAGGTCTATCTCGCGTCCCCCAAGCCGTGCAACCAATCGATCTCCCCAACTACCAGGGGCAGGTCAGCCTTTTTCGTGCTCAATCCGTTAGTAGCACATACACGAAGTTTCTTCGGTTCACAACATAACAATCACCAATCCAGGCTAACCATCCGGATGGGCATTATACAACATGCTTATGTCGTAGTACACATTTCCGGCTATAGATGCAGACTTAACTGGGAATCACTTACGCTTTCCACCTCTTGGTGGAGGATTCCATGCAGATGCATAAAGAAAGGACTTCAATTGGCCAAGAAGGAGATTGTTACCCTTGACGATCGCTTTGGAGCCATGAACTAGCTGGATGGAAATCACCGCCACGGCTTTGCCTCCATGAATCTGCATGCAGCTCACGAATCAGCACTCCGAAGCTCCTCTGGCAGCCGGCTTCCTTTCCCATTTCCTTCCTTTCTCTCTCTCTCTCCTTCTCATTAGAAAGAGAATGGCTAAGATGGAATGAAAGTAATCCATGCATTCTCAGCTTTTTAATGAGCAGGGAAGGGCCTGGGCACTTGGATCAAGGAAGAAGGAAATGAATGGCCTTGATTTGCCTAGAAATAAGCTGAACACGCCCTGACACGCCCGTGTCACAGGCCGTGTCCCTTATGCGGCACACAACCGACTCAAATCCAGAATAGTACACGGCCATGTGACACGACTGTGTCACATACTACATGCCCGTGTCTAGGAGTCGTGTACCTCAAACAACACACCACCAACTCAACCCGAGCAGGACACGGCCTGTGACATGCCCGTATCGCAGGCCGTGTGTCCCAGGACACACCCGTGTCCATCAACATATGCATTCCTGGCTGAACCCGAGTAGGACAAGGCCCCGTAACACGCCCGTGTCGCAGGCCGTGTACTCCACTTAACTTGTCGCTCGACGATCGTGGAGCGCATTTCGTCAACCAGAGGGGTACACGCCCTCTGACATGCTCGTGTCTCATGGCGTGTTCCCTCTCGAGAACTTCTCGAGTGTATTTTGTCGAGAACTCGGGAGGCTGCTCAACTCGAGCACGACACGCCCTGGGACATGCTCGTGTCCTAGGCTGTGTCACCCAACCTGAACCCAAATTGGGATTTGGGGTGTTACAACCCTCCCCTTCTTCAAAAGAATTTCATCTTGAAATTTAGCCCAGTTAGACATCAACATAACCATGCTCAGACCTTAGCAAAACGATCCGGGTTAGAGCTCAGAGGCCGCAGCTTGTCTCGCCCCACGACATCGCACAAAACAATCATTTATATACATACATAACAAACATAACAGCCATCTCTCCACCAGAGTCATCTCGTTTTCTCAAATATACAGACATCAACAAACTTATTCCTTTATTCTACCCGATTGACTGATCATCAAGATAAAAGGAGGTGTACACAAACATCTCATTATTCATTCCGTATATACAACATTTAGTCACATCACTAAAGTAATATAGTTCACGTTTTCATTCTTACTTCCGCTCACCCGCATCATCTTTCATAAGTCTTTTGATCGCCTCTTGGAGTTCCAAACTAAACACTCGATGTTGTACTTCACTGATTGAGCTTTGCGGCACTTGCACTTCAAGGTTATGCAGTCGAGGTTACGTCAGGGATGCAGATGACTCGGCCACTACTTTACCCTTTTCTTCATAAGACGCACTTGTTCTTTTGTCACTCCTTGGAGGGCCACTCCAACAATCACAGGCTATATTCCCCTGCTTCCCGCATTTAAAATATGTGCATGTTTCAATTCGTTCTTGTCCATAGATTGCTCCCGAAGAAACTGTCGAAGGAGTTGATTCAGCAGGCCTGAACCTCTTTTTGTCTCGTCTCCTAAACTCTGAGTGTTCCGACTGTGGAACTTTGAATTCCGGCTTCTCCACCACCAGGCTCTTCTTATCTTGCACCCATTTCAAATCCTTTTCCAGCGCACAGGCTGTATTTACCAATGCTTGGAAGCCTTGGTTCATCGAACTCGGAAGTGTCAACCTCAGCTCATCATGCAGTCTCTCATAAAATCGATGTCTTTCATGCTTCCTCAGCGCAGATAGACCCCGCATAGCACCCCAATCGAGTAAACTCATGCAGGTAAGTATCAATATCACTCTCACCATGCACCAGACGTAGAAACTCATTTTCCATTGCAATCCGCTGCGATATTGGCACATACTTCGCCAGAAACAATCGTGAGAATTCTTCGATCGACATCTCTTCCAATCCTCGACCTGCCAAGTAGTGTAATTCCACTTCATCCCACCAAAGCCTTGCATCCCCTTCCCACAGAAAAGTGGCTAAAGTCACTTTCTGCGCCTCTGCAGTCCAGATTGCTGCCAAGATTCTCTTTATATAAACTCCACATTTATATATAAACCAGGAATGTATACAACACACACACGCTCATGTCCTTAAGGCCTTACAAGTTCTCAATACAAATATACACCTTCATACATCGGCACGCAGGCTGGCCACACATGAAATCCAAGAATTCTTCGCACGGCCTTCAAGGGCCTTTAAGCAGCAAGTCTCCATTCCGCTCAATTCAATTCAACTCATCATCACCTGCAATTAGACATCCACCACAAGAGCGGTAAACAAAGAAACGGTCAGGATTAGCTGACCAATTATAACGACCCTACCCATTACCCGGGGCAGTGGTTCTTTCCATGTATGCATTGCCAAATATCTAGCTATCACAACAATATCACAAATGCCGGCCTCCTCTCGACGCTCCGTGCACTCAGGGCACCTTATGGTGTACCAGACTCCGTGGCAACACCACCGATTAGAGGTTATTAACTTATTGGCTAGCCGGTCCTAGTCCACCAACACGCATGCTAGTGACATTCTGCCCAAACCACTCAGAGGTGAGAACCTCACGACAAACTTGAGCAGTTCCTATTCAGATCGACCCACCATTGTGGTGCAGCAAGGCAGGTCTATCTCACATCCCCCAAGCCGTGCAACCAATCGATCTCCCAACTACCAGGGGCAGGTCATCCTTTTTCGTGCTTAATCCGTCAGTAGCACATACACGGAGTTTCTTCGGTTCACAACATAACCATCACCAATCCAGGCTAACCGTCCGGATTGGCATTACACAACATGTCTATGTCATACTACACATTTCTGGCTATAGATGCAGACTCAACTGGGAATCATTTACGCTTTCCACCTCTTGGTGGAGGATTTCATGCAGTTGCATAAAGAAAAGACTTTGATTGGCCAAAAGGGAGATTATTACCCTTTACGATCGCTTTGGAGCCATGAAATAGCCGGATGGAAATCACCTCCACGGCTTTGCCTCCATGAATCTGCATGCAGCTCACGAATCAGCACTCCGAAGCTCCTCTGCCAGCCAGCTTCCTTTCCCATTTCCTTCTTTTCTCTCTCTCTCTCCTTCTCATTAGAAAGAGAATGGCAAAGATGGAATGAAAGTAATCCATGCATTCTCAGCCTTTTAATGAGCAGGGAAGGGCCTGGGCCCTTGGATCAAGGAATAAGGAAATGAATGGCCTTGATTTGCCCAGAAATAAGTTGAACACGGCCCGACACACCCTGTGACACGCCCGTGTCACAGGTCGTGTCCCTTAAGCGGCACACAACTGACTCAAATCCAGAACAGTACAGGTCCATGTGACACGCCCATGTCACATCCTACACACCCGTGTCCAGGAGTCGTGTACCTCAAACAGCACACCACCAACTCAACCCGAGCACGACACGGCCTGTGACACGCCCGTATCGCAGGCCGTATGTCCCAGGACACACCCGTATCCATCAGCACACACATTCCTGGCTGAACTCGAGGAGGACACAGCCCTGTGACACGCCCGTGTCACAGGCCGTGTAGTCCACTTAACTTTCCGCTCAACGATCGTGGAGCGCAGTTCATCGACCAGAAGGGGACACGCCCTCTGACACGCCCGTGTCACAAGGCATGTTCCCTCTCGAGAACTTCTCGAGTACATTTCGTCGAGCACTCAAGAGGCTGCTCAACCCGAGCACGACACGGCCTGGGACATGCCCGTGTCCCAGGCCGTGTCACCCAACCTGAACCCAAATTGGGATTTGGGATGTTACAACCCTTCCCTCCTTCAAACGAATTTCTTCCTGAAATTTAGCCGAGTTAGACATCAACATAACCATGCTCAGACCTTAGCAAAACGATCCGGGTTAGAGCTCAGAGGCCATAGTTTGTCTCGCCCCACGGCATTGCACAAAACATTCAAGTACATACATACATAACAAACATAACAACCATCTCTCCACCAGAGTCATCTCTTTTTCTCAAATATACAGACATCAACAAAGTTATTCCTTTATTCCACCTGATTGACTGATCATCAAGATAAAAGGAGGTGTACACAAACATCTCATTATTCATTCCGTATATACAACATTTAGTCACATCACTAAATTAATACAGTTCACGTTTTCATTCTTACGTCCGCTCACCGGCATCATCTTTGATAAGTCATTTGATCGCCTCTTGGAGTTCCAAACTAAACACTCAAGGTTGTACTTCACTGATTGAGCTTTGCGGCACTTGCACTTCAAGTTTATGCAGTCGAGGTTGCGTCCGGGATCAGATGACTCGGCCACTGCTTTACCCTTTTCTTCATAAGACGCACCTGTTCTTTTGTCACTCCTTGGTGGGCCACTCCAACAATCACGGGCAATATTGCCCTGCTTCTTGCATTTAAAACATGTGCGTGTTTCAACTCTTTCTTGTCCATAGATTGCTCCCAAAGAAACAGTCGAAGGAGTTGGTTCAGCAGGCCTGAACCTCTTTTTGTCTCGTCTCCTAAACTCTGAGTGTTCCGACTGTGGAACTTTGAATTCCGGCTTCTCCACCACCAGGCTCTTCTTATCTTGCACCCGTTTCAAATCCTTTTCCAGCGCACGGGTTGTATTTACCAATGCTTGGAAGCCTTGGTTTATCGAACTGGGGAGTGCCAACCTCAGCTCATCACACAATCTCTCATAAAATCGATTTGTCTTTCTCGCTTCCTCAGCGAAGGTACACCCCGCATAACACCCCAGTCGAGTAAACTCATGCAGGTAAGTATCAATATCACTCTCACCCTGCACCAGACGTAGAAATTCATTTTCCATTGCAATCCGCTGCGACATTGGCACATACTTTGCCAGAAACAATCGTGAGAATTCTTCGATCGACATCTCTTCCAATCCTCGGCCTGCCAAGTAGTGCAATTCCACTTCGTCCCACCAAAGCCTTGCATCCCCTTCCAACATAAAAGTGTCTAAAGTCACTTTCTACGCCTCCGCAGTCCGAATTGCTGCCACGATTCTCTTTACTCTTGCAAGCCAATCTTCCGCCTGCGTTGGGGAACCCATCCCTCCAAACGTAGGTGGATTAAATTCCATAAACCGCTTCAATTGCTTATCACATGCTTGCTCATCCACCACAGCTTCAACACACTCTTTCCTTGCACCAGGCCATACTGGCACCCCTGCAGGCCTTGCCTACCCAGTAGGCTGTGCATGTAACACTGCGAGCACCGTCTCAGTCACCACACGTATGGTCTCCGCCGAGGGAGGTGTAGGCGCTTCAACTGGTGTCGCACTCTCATCGGAATGATGGGGCTCAGAATGCCCAGCACCACTTCTCGTCACCTATTAATAGACAAAACACCAGTTATGTTCAGTCCATAACAACAAACATACAGAAAATACACACTCACGCTCTTCACGTGCATGTATGACATTCATAGTGGACATTCTTGAGTTCAATTATGTTCTCCCTCCCACAAATATCAAACCTGGCTCTGATACCACGTTATAATACATCCATTCGTCACATGGAATATAACGGTGGGTCCGGCCGGGGCCCCATGCCATATTTCACTGACAAACGACGGAATTACCTATGAATATCAAATCACGTTCTACTCGTATCCTAACTCAGAGCATTCTAGCACAGCATTTTAAGTTGTAAGAACTCAACCACGTGAATTTCCACTAAATATATAAACTGCACATTTATATATAAACCAGGAATGTATACAACACAAACACGCTCATGGCCTTAAGGCCTTACAAGTTGCTCTCTACAAATATACAGCTTCATACATCGGCATGCAGGCCGGCCACACATGAAATCCAAGAATTCTTCGCACGGCCTTCAAGGCCTTTAAGCAGCAAGTCTTCATTCCGCTCAATTCAATTCAACTCATCATCACCTGCAATTAGACAACCACCCCAAGAGCGGTAAACAAAGCAACGGTCAGCATTAGCTGACCAATTATAACGACCCTACCCCTTACCCGGGGCAGTGGTTTCTTCCCTATATGCATTGCCAAATATCTAGCTATTTCAACAAGTATCACAACAGTATCACAAACGCCGGCCTCCGCCCGACGCTCCGTGCACTCAAGGCACCTTACGGTGTATCAGACTCCATGGAAACACCACTAATTTGAGGTTTTTAACTTATTGGATGGCCGGTCCTAGTCCACCAACATGCATGCTAGCGACATTCCACCCAAACCACTTAGAGGTGAGAACCTCACGGTAAACTCGAGCAGTTCCTATTCAGATAGACCCCCAAGCCGTGCCACCAATTGATCTCCCAAACAACCAGGGGCAGGTCAGCCTTTCTCGTGCTCAATCCGTCAGTAGCGCATACACAGAGTATTCTCTGGTTCACAACATAACCATCACCAATCCAGGCTAACCGTCTGGATGGGCTTCACACAGCATGCCTATATCATACTACACATTTCTGGATCTAGATGCATAATCAACTGGGAATCACTTATGCTTTCCACATCTTGGTGGAGGATTCCATGCAGATGCATAAAGAAAGGACTTCGATTGGCCAAGAAGGAGATTGTTACCCTTGACGATCGCTTTGGAGCCATGAACTAACCAGAGGGAAATCACCGCCACGACTTTGCCTCAATGAATCCGCACGCAGCTCAGGAATCAGCACTCTGAAGCTCCTCCGGTAGCCGGCTTCCTTTCCACTTTCCTTCCTTGCTTTCTCTCTCTCTCCTTCTCCCTAGAAAGAGAATGGCTAAGATGGAATGAAAGTAATCCATCCATTCTCAGTCTTTTAATGAGCAGGGAAGGGCCTGGGCCCTTGGATCCAAGAAGAAGGAAATGAATGGCCTTGATTTGCCCAGAAATAAGCTGAACACAGCCTGACACTCCCTGTGACACGCCCATGTCACAGTCTGTGTCCCTTAAGCGGCACACAACCGACTCAAATCCAGAACAGTACACGGCCATATGACACGCCCGTGTCACATCCTACACGCCCGTGTCTAGGATCTGTGTACCTCAAACAGCACACCACCAACTCAAACCGAGCAGGACACAGCCTGTGACATGCCCGTGTCATAGGCTATGTGTCCCAGGACATACCCGTGTCCATCAGCACACGCATTCCTGGCTGAACCCGAGAAGGACACGACCCTATGACATGCCCGTATCACAGGCCGTGTACTCCACTTAACTTGTCGCTCGACGATCGTGGAGCGTAGTTCGTCGACCAGAGGGGGACACGCCCTCTGACATGCCCGTGTCGCAAGGCGTGTTCCCTCTCGAGAACTTCTCGAATGCATTTCGTCGAGCACTCGAGTGGCTGCTCCACCCGAGCACGACACGCCCTGGGATACGCCCGTGTCCCAGGCCGTGTCGCGCAACCTGAACCCAAATTGGGATTTGGGGTGTTACAATTGTAACTGATAACATACCACAATTTGCTAGCAGGGAATTCGTCGATTTCTGCATCAGGCTGGGAATAGACCTTCATTTTGCCTCAGTTCATCATCCACGAAGCAATGGACAGGTGGAAGCAGCAAACAAGATCATCATTAATCTTTTAAAGAAGAAAGTGGAGAACCTAAGGGGGAGCTGGGTGGAACAGCTCCCTTCAGTTCTCTGGGCCTTGAGGACCACACCAAAACCGCCATGGGAGAGACCCCATTTAAGCTCTCTCATGGCTCAGAGGCCGTCATACCAATAGAGTTCGAGGTCACATCCCCAAGAGTAGTTGTTGCAAGGGAGGGAGACGAAGGATGGATGGCAGAAAACATGGAAGAGCAAAAACTTTCTCTGGATCTCGTGGAAGAACTCATGGATTTGGCACTGATCCGGCAGGAGGAGGTCAAGCGTCGGATCGCGAAGAACTTTGATAAGCATATAAGGATCAAGTAGTTCCAGAAGGGCGACTTGGTCCTCAAAAAGGTGGACGCAGCAGGCAGAGGATCCTCAGTAAGAAAGCTCAATCCCAACTAGGAAGGTCCTTTTATAGTGAAGGAGGTCTTGAAATCGGGAGGGTTCCACCTCCAGGATGTGGACGGGGTATCCCTTGATCGCGCTCGAAGTGGTGATGACTTAAAGAGATTTTACCCATAACACTCTGTGTTCATTACATTTTTAGTCGTTCAATACTTGCAATTTTGATGTGGCCTTCTAATATAATGAAATCGCAGGTGTCCTCTTTCATGACATTAAGAGTAAAGTGGGTGCATGGAGACCTTGAGCAGACCCACTGACCAGGCTCTCATCTAGCTGGCAGGGTTGTAGGCTCACTCAGTGGTTGGAGATGGTTTGGAGAGGAGACCCCGAGTAGACCCGCTGACCAGGCTCTCATCTGTCTAGCATGGTTGTAGGCTCACTCGGTGGTTGGAGATGGTTTGGAGAGGAGACACCAAGCAGACTCATTGACTAGGCTGTCATCTAGCTGGTAGGACTGTAGGCTCACACGGTGGTTGGAGATGGATTGGAGAGGAGACCCCAAGCAAACCCGCTGGCCAGGCTCTCATCTAGCTGGCAGGGTTGTAGGCTCACTCGGTGGTTGGAGATGGTTTGGAGAGGAGACCCCGAGCAGAGCCACTGACCAGGCTGTCATCTAGATGGCAGTTCTGTAGGCTCACTCAGTAGTTGGAGATGTATTAGAGAGGAGACCCGAGCAGACCCGCTGACTAGGTTCTCATCTAACTGACAGGTTTGTAGGCTAACTCGGTGGTTGGAGATGGTTTAGAGAGGAGACCCCGAGCAGACCCGCTGACCAGGCTCTCATCTAGCTGGCAGGAATGTAGCCTCACTCGGTGGTTGGAGATAGATTGGAGAGGAGACCCAGAGAAAACCCGCTGACCATGCTCTCATCTAGCTGGCAGGGATATAGGCTCACTCGGTGGTTGGAGATGGTTTGGAGAGGAGACCCCGAGCAGACCCACTGACCAGGCTCTCATCTAGATGGTAGGACTGTATGCTCACTCGGTGGTTGGAGATGGATTGGAGAGGAGACCATGAGCAGACCCACTGACCAGGCTCTTATCTAGCTGGCAGGGTTGTAGGCTCACTCAGTGGTTGGAGATGGTTTGGAGAGGAGACCCCGAGCAGACCAGCTGACCGGGCTCTCATCTAGCTGGCAGGGCTGTAGGCTCACTCGGTGGTTGGAGATGGATTGGAGAGGAGACCCCGAGCAGACCCGCTGACCAGGCTCTCATCTAGCTGGCAGGGCTGTATGCTCACTCAGTGGTTGGAGATGGTTTGGAGAGGAGACCCCGAGCAGAACCGTTGACCAGGATCTCCTCTACCTGGTAGGACTGTAGGCTCACTCATTGGTTGAAGATGGATTGGAGAGGAGACCCTGGGCAGACCCGCTGACCAGGTTCTCATCTAACTAGCAAGGCTGCAGGCTCACTCGGTGGTTGGAGATGGTTTGGAGAGGAGAACCTGAGTAGACCCGCTGACCAGACTCTCATCTAGCTAGTGGGAATGCAGGATCACTCGTTGGTTGGAGATGGATTGGAGAGGATTCCCCGAGCAGGCCCGCTGACGAAGCTCTCATCTAGCTTGCAGGGTTGTAGGCTCACTCGGTGGTTGAATATGGTTTGAAGAGGAGACCCCGAGTAGACCCGCTGACCAGGCTCTCACATAGCTGGCAGGACTGTAGGCTCGCTTGGTGGTTGGAGATGTTTTGGAGAGGAGACCCTGAGCAGACCTGCTAATTATGCTCTCATATAGATGGCAGGGCTGTAGGCTCACTTGGTGGTTGGAGATGGATTGGAGTGGAGACCCTTAGCAGACCCGCTGACCAGGCTCTCATCTAGCTGGTAGGGTTGTAGGCTCACTTGGTGGTTGGAGATGGTTTGGAGAGGAGACGCCGAGCAGACCCGCTGACTAGGCTCTCATCTAGCTGATAGGACTGTATGCTCACTCTGTGGTTGGAGATGGATTGGAGAGGAGACCCCGAGCAGACCCGCTGACCAGGTTCTCATCTAGCTGGCACGGGTGTAGGCTCACTCGGTGGTTGGAGATGGTTTGGAGAGGAGACCCCGAGTAAACCCACTAACTAGGCTCTCATCTAGCTGACAGGACTGTAGGCTCACTCGGTGGTTGGAGATGGATTGGAGAGGAGACGCCGAGCAGACCCGCTTACCATGCTCTCATCTAGCTGGCAATGATGTAGGCTCACTCAGTGTTTGGAGATGGTTTGGAGGCGAGATCCTAAGCAGACCCGTTGACCATGCTCTCATCTAGCTGGCAGGAGTGTAGGCTTACTCGGTGGTTGGAGAAGGATTGGAGAGGAGACCCCGAGCAGACCCGCTGACCAGGCTCTCATCTAGCTGGCAGGGTGGTTGGAGATATAGGCTCACTCGGTGGTTGGAGATAGTTTGGAGAGGAGACCCCGAGAAAACCCACTGACTAGGCTCTTATCTAGCTAGCAGGGTTGTAGGCTCACTCGGTGGTTGGAGATGGATTGGAGAGGAGTCCCCGGGCAGACCTGCTGACCAGGCTCTCATCTAGCTGGCAGGACTATAGGCTCACTCGGTGGTTGGAGATGGATTGTAGAGGAGAACTCGAGCAGACCCGCTGACTAGGCTCTCATCTAGCTTGCAGGGTTGTATGCTCACTCAGTGGTTGGAGAAGATTTAGAGAGGATACCCTGAGCAGACCTGCTGACCAGGCTATCATCTAGCTGGCAGGACTGTAGGCTCACTCGGTGGTTGGACATGGATTTAAGAGGAGAGCCCGAGCAGACCCGCTGACCAGGTTCTCATCTAGCTGGCACGACTATTGGCTCACTCGGTGGTTGGAGATGGTTTGGAGAGGAGACCACGAGCAGACCTGCTGATCAGGCTCTCATCTAGCTGGCAGGACTGTAGGCTCACTCGTTGATTTGAGATGGATTGGAGAGAAGACCCTGAGCAGGTAGGCTCTCATCTAGCTGGAGGCTGTAGGCTCAATCGGTGGTTGGAGATGGTTTGGAGAGGATACCCCGAGAAGACCCACTAACCAGGCTCTCATCTAGCTGGCAGGACTGTAGGATCACTCGGTGGTTGGAGATGGATTGGAGAGCAGACCCGCTTACCAGGAGGCATGGTTATAGGCTCACCTGAAAGTTGGAGATGGTTTGGAGAGGAGACCCAGAGCAAACCCGCTGACCAGGCTCTCATCTAGATGACAGGGTTGTAGGCTCACTCGGTGGTCGGAGATGGTTTGGAGAGGAGACCCCTAGCAGACCCGCTTACCACACTCTTATCTAGCTGGCAGGACTGTAGGCTCACTCGGTGGTTGGAGATGGATTGGAGAGGAGACCCCGAGCAGACCCGCTGACCAGGCTCTCATCTAGCTGGCAGGGCTGTAGGCTCAGTCGGTGGTTGGAGATGGTTTGCAGAGGAGACCCCGAGCAAACCCACTGACCAGGCTCTCATCTAGCTGGTAGGATTGTATGTTCACCTGGTGGTTGGAGATGGATTGGAGAGGAGGCCATGAGCAGACCCACTGACCAGGCTCTCATCTAGCTGGCAGGGCTGTAGGCTCACTCAGTGGTTGGAGATGGTTTGGAGACGAGACCCCCAGCAGACCAGCTGACCAGGCTCTCATCTAGCTGGCAGGGCTGTAGGCTCACTCGGTGGTTGGAGATGGATTGGAGAGGAGCCCCGAGCAGACCCGCTGACCAGGCTTCATCTAGCAGGCAGGGCTGTAGGCTCACTCAGTGGTTGGAGATGGTTTGGAGAGGAGACACCGAGCAGACCCATTGACCAGGCTCTCCTCTAGCTGGTAGGACTGTAGGCTCACTCAGTGGTTGAAGATGGATTGGAGAGGAGGCCCTGGGCAGACCCGCTGACCAGGTTCTCATCTAACTGGCAAGGCTGCAGGCTCACTCGGTGGTTCGAGATGGTTTGGAGAGGAGAACCCGAGTAGACCCGCTGACCAGGCTCTCATCTAGCTGGCGGGACTGCAGGATCACTCGTTGGCTGGAGATGGATTGGAGAGGATTCCACGAGCAGGCCCGCTGACGAAGCTCTCATATAGCTTGCAGGGTTGTAGGCTCACTCGGTGGTTGGATATGGTTTGAAGAGGAGACCCCGAGTAGACCCGCTGACTAGTCTCTCACATAGCTGGCAGGACTGTAGGCTCGCTTGGTGGTTGGAGATGTATTGGAGAGGAGACCCTGAGCAGACTCGCTAATTAGGCTCTCATATAACTAACAGGGTTGTAGGCTCACTTGGTGGTTGGAGATGGATTAGAGAGGAGACCCTGAGCAGACCCGCTGACCAGGCTCTCATCTAGCTGGTAGGGGTATAGGCTCATTCGGTGGTTGGAGATGGTTTGGAGAGGAGACGCCGAGCAGACCCGCTGACCAGGCTCTCATCTAGCTGAGAGGACTGTATGCTCACTCTGTGGTTGGAGATGGATTGGAGAGGAGACCCCGAGCAGACCCGCTGCCCAGGTTCTCATCTAGCTGGCATGGCTGTAGGCTCACTCGATGGTTGGAGATGGTTTGTAGAGTAGACCCCGAGTAGACCCACTGACTAGGCTCCTCATCTAGCTGATAGTACTGTAGGCTCACTCGGTGGTTGGAGATGGATTGGAGAGGAGATGCCGAGCAGACCCGCTTACCAGGCTCTCATCTAGCTGGCAGGGTTGTAGGCTCACTCAGTAGTTGGAGATGGTTTAGAGAGGATACCCCAAGCAGACCGGCTGACCATGCTCTCATCTAGCTGGCAGGAGTGTAGGCTCACTCGGTGGTTGGAGAAGGATTGGAGAGGAGACCCCAAGCAGACCCGCTGACCAGGCTCTCATCTAGCTGGCAGGGTTGTAGGCTCACTCGGAGGTTGGAGATAGTTTGGAGAGGAGACCCTGAGTAGACCCACTAACCAGGCTCTCATCTAGCTAGCAGGGCTATAGGCTCACTCGGTGGTTGGAGATGGATTGGAGAGGAGTCCCTGGGCAGACCTGCTGACCAGGATCTCATCTAGCTGGCAGGATTGTAGGCTCACTCGGTGGTTGGAGATGGATTGGAGAGGAGACCCGAGCAGACCCGCTGACCAGGCTCTCATCTAACTAGCAGGGTTGTGTGCTCACTCGATGGTTGGAGAAGGTTTGGAGAGGATACCCTGAGTAGACCTGCTGACCAGGCTCTCATCTAGCTGGCAGGATTGTAGGCTCACTCAGTGGTTGGACATGGATTGAAGAGGAGAGCCCGAGCAGACCCGCTGACCAGGTTCTCATCTAGCTGGCAGGGCTATAGGCTCACTCGGTGGTTGGAGATGGTTTGGAGATGAGACCACGAGCAGACCCGCTGATCAGGCTCTCATTTAGCTGGCAGGACTGTAGGCTCACTCGTTGGTTGGAGATGGATTAGAGAGAAGACCCCGAGCAGACCCGCTGACTAGGCACTCATCTAGCTGGCAAGACTGTAGGCTCAATCGGTGGTTGGAGATGGTTTGGAGAGGATACCCTGAGAAGACCCGCTGACCAGGCTCTCATCTAGCTTGTAGGACTGTAGGCTCACTCGGTGGTTGGAGATGGATTGGAGAGGAGACCCCGAGCAGACCCGCTCACCAGGCTCTCATCTAGCTGGCATGGTTGTAGGCTCACCTGGAAGTTGGAGATGGTTTTGAGAGGAGACCCAGAGCAGACCCTCTGACCAGGCTCTCATCTAGATGACAGGGCTGTAGGCTCACTCGGTGGTTGGAGATGGTTTGGAGAGGAGACCCCGAGAAGACCCGCTTACCACACTCTTATCTAGCTGGCAGGACTATAGGCTCACTCGATGGTTGGAGATGGATTGGAGAGGAGACTCCGAGCAGACCCGCTGACCAGGCTCTCATCTAGCTGGCAAGGCTGTAGGCTCACTCGGTGGTTGGAGATGGTTTGGAGAGCAGACCCCGAGCAGACCCATTGACCAGGCTCTCATCTTGCTGGCAGGGCTGTAGACTCAGTCGATTTTTGGAGATGGTTTGGATAGGAGACCCCGAGCAGACATGCTGACCAGGCTCTCATCTAGCTGACAGGGAGGTAGGCTCACTCGGTGGTTCGAGATGGGTTGGAGAGGAGACCCAGAGCAGATCCGCTGACCAGGATCTCATCTAGCTGGAAGGGTTGTAGGCTCACTCGGTGGTTGGAGATGGTTTGGAGAGGGGACTCTGAGCAGACCCGTTGGCCAGGCTCTCATCTTGCTTGCAGTGGTGTAGGCTCACTCGTGGGCAAGTCAAGTGGGAAGAGCTCCCAAAGAAGGGTGTTTATATTTATCAGGGAATTGGTAGAAGATTCCTATGAAAAGGAAGGATTGGAGGCAATATAAGTGAGGATGAGCATTTCAGATTGGCGCTCGGCGAAGGGGGTCTCGCCCATAGCGAGCGGGTATTCACATGCGAAGACACAGGTCTCGCATAAAAAGGGGACTTATCATAAAGAGCGGTTTGATCTCCAAGGTCTACCCGCGCTGGGTTCATCTCGCGGCGAGACGAGAGTAAAAGGCGGTCTCGCGCTCGGCAAGGGTGAGGAGAAGTCCAACGACTAGCGCTCTGAACAAATTTTCAAGCGAGACGGTAATAGATAAAGCGTAATGAAATAAAAGAAAGAGTGAAAGGTTATAATAAAAAATCCTCTTGTTCATTACAAAAAGAAAAGAGGGAGGTATTCCCATGAAACATCTCAATATCAGAAAAATATATAAGTACAAGAGACAAAAAAGGGGGGAGTCCCCAGACACATTGACACCCCTTCACTCCTCGTCACTAGAGGTAGAGCTATCATCTATCTCGCCATATAGCTGGGGGACCAAGTCGCGGACTGTGATTATCTCGGCATCGTCCCTGACAACCCCCAGCTCCTTCATCATCTTCAGGACGAGCTCGGCTGTCTTGATGTTAGCTTTGAATGTATCCATTAGAAAGAGCATTAATTATGGTCTTCTCCAAGGATTATTGCTTGCCGTTTTTCCACGGGACAGTTGGGGAAATAAATCAATGCCGATTATTCTCAAGGCTGTCAACATTAATTACAGAAAAATTCAAATGTTTGAAAGATACAGAAGAAGAGAATAACAAAAACAGACAGACAGACACACAGTGAATTAATCAAGAGATACACAAGAAGGCTTCACACAGAATACTACTGACTAAGAAGCACACGGTAATTTGAAGAAGAAGCAAGAAGAACACATTTTTCAAATCAATAGTCTTCCTGTTCTTCTTCTCCAGGACCTTGCTAAAGACATCCAAGCACTATCAGTCTAAAGCTCCTAGATCAAGTCTTCCAAATTGAAGGCCTATCACCCTGTGCAAAGCTCCAGATCTCTTGTACCCTCTTTCATCTCAGGGGGAGCTTTGACAACATCATTGAATCCACATATTCTTCTCGTTTTGAATTGAGAAAAGAAGACTTCCATCAATCTCATCCCCCCACTGTAAAGGGTTGTCATCTCCCTTCAAAAGTTATTCCTTGGTTGCAAGTCTCCTGATCAAAAGACTTGGGTTGGTTTTTGAGCATCAGATCAAAAGCTCATTGGTGTCAGGTACCTGATCAAAAATCTGAGTGGATTCCTACCAAGGGTGGTAGAAGAGTGGATGTGCCCAGGTTGGGGAACAACTATAAAAGTCTTGTGTCGTCTGGTTGTCTCTTTTTCCTTTGTTCTTGCTGTGCTTGTGGTTTAGCTTTATTGTTTGCTAGATTATTAATTTCTGCACTTTTGATTTACAACAAAAGTTGTAATAGTAGTTAAGAATTTTTTTAAGAATACTCTATTCACCCCCCGCCCTCTAGAGTATTTCTGATCTAACACTAACTTTCACACTTCCACCACACCCGATGTAAATACAATGACCGGCACTATATCTGGTAATCAAGTTTCTCTTTCCCCCATAATACTAAGCGAAATTTTCGGTCTGACGAATGGTAATGAAGATATAGAGATTGATAGTTCTGAATTTGATAATATGCTGATAAAAATGGGACATATTGGAGAAAACCCAAATAAACTACTGGAGAAGAATTTGTCATTTGCATACAAATTCTTAGTTGATGTAGTGGGCAAGGTTTTGCTGGGAAAACATACCACTCATGATTACATCACCAGGCACCAGTTTCTAGTGATGAGTGCTCTGGTTGAGAAGAAAGCATTAAACTGGGGAAAACTGTTGTTCAATTTAATAAAGAAGAAGAATAATAAGAAGAAAGTATGTTTTGCGAGGATTCTGAGAATTTTCCTTCAAGAAAAGGCTCCTAAATTACTGGTCGCCACGACAGTGTTCATTAATGCCTCAAAGAGGCTTGCATCTGCCCTTTTCGGCAGATGGGAGAGGACAATCACTAGGCCATCCAAGGCTTCCTCCTCTTCCCGGACTTCTGAGAGCAATAGGGAAGTGACAGCCACTCCTCCACCTCCAGAAGAAATTCCTCTCTCTACCAGCATTCCTTCTCCTCCTCAACCTCAACAAGAACCATCATCATCTCCAGTTCAGGAAACCACATCTCCACCCATAACCACAGTTCCCACTAAAATTACTTCAGTTGATATCCCTTCAGTCATCCCCACTGACATTCCATCTACTGCTCCAGACTATACCCACACAGATTTCTCCAATGCATTCTCTGTGTGTTCAAACTATGGACATCACACTCCTTACTCCTCCTCTGCTCCTGAACCCCTATACCTCAATTTTTCTGATATAGCTAAAAATCTGCTTGCCATTATTTCTCCAACTCTTGAGCAACTTATAGCTAATGTTATTGCTCCTCTCTCTGCTTCCATCACTTCTCTTTCTTCCAGAATTATTGCCCTGTCTTCTGTCCCTTCTTCTGGATGACTGGCTTCAGCACCCTTTGAACCCAGTCAGGGGGAGATGTTCTATGAAGAATCTCCATTTCCACCCTATACAGTAGTAGCAACATATTTTGAGATGTCAGCTGATTCAGCAGAATCAGCCCTTCCAGCAGACATAATTGATTTAATTGATTCTGATATAGACATGGATGACACAGTTTTGACAGAAATAATTACTTTTGGTGATTACATTATAAATCCCACAGTTAATCTGGATTCTTTGCTAAATTCATTCAGTATGTTTACAGAAATATTCTACCTAGTCTTTCTCATCAGCAATCTAGGGCTATAGTCCCTTATACTACTCCAAAAGTCCTGCAGTTGCTAAGCAACTCAAGACTAGTTTTACAGTTCTAGTATTCACAGAAGAACACATGGTTGAGAATGTTCTTGAACCAGCATCAGCCTCTAAGTCTATTTCTCCTCAAAAGGTTATCTCCCCTCCTATATATTAGATGGATGATAGTCCCCTACCAGATCTAAATGAAATTATTTTGGCTTATATAGCAGAAGAAAGCTTAACTGCTCTTGAAAGTGTTGCTGAAACAGAAGTTTCAGAAGTTGCAGAACCTCCGGTACAGCCTCAGGCTGAAAATCGGATTTCTTAAGATATTTTAAAGGCCATTGATGCCTTATATGATAATCCTCTGGGATCATCTGATGATGAAGATGATGATGATGATTTTGATGAATCTGATAGTTCTAAGACAAAGAAGAAAGCTATAAAGAAAAGAAAGGTTGTTCCTAAAGCTGCTCCCAAACCAAATCCCACCCATGATACTACCTAATACATCTTGCAGAATATTACACCATACCCATGTTCGATCATATCCGGGAAGCAACCATTGTTGATGTATAGTTACAGCCATTTGTGGTGGAAGCTCAAAAAGGAGATAGTAGTGCCTGAGAGATGGTTGATGGGATTTTGAGGAAGGACGAAAGGATATGCGTACCGCAATTCGGCAAGCTCTGTAAGGAGTTAATGTTTGAGGCTCATTTCATGAAGTACTCCATTCATACGGGCTGAGTGTCAAAAGCTGGGCAGGTTCCTGAAGCCTCTTCTTATTCCCGAATGGAAATTTGATGATATCTCCATGGACTTTGTGCACGGTTTACCTTGGTCGCAACAGGAAAATGATGCAATTTGGGTGATCGTGGATTGCTTGACCAAAGTGGCTCACTTCATCCCAAATCGGATCGAGGACGGCGTGGAAAAGCTGGTATAACTTTTTGTTTGAAATATTATGCGACTGCATAAGATTCCTAAGAGTATCAAGAGTGATCGCAATGGACGGTTCACGTCCAAAGACTGGAGGTTGGTACAGGAGAGCCTAGGCACAAAGCTCAAGTTCAGTACGACATTTCATCCTCAAACCGATGGACAAACCAAAAGAACGAATCGTACAATGCAGGATATGCTGAGGATGTGTACCCTCAATTTTGGAAAGAAGTGGGAAGATCACCTCTTCATGGTGGAGTTTGCCTATAACAACAGTTAGCAGGAAAGTATTAAGGTGGCACCATACGAAGCTTTGTATGGAAGGCGGTATCGAACACTAATGTCTTTGATAGAGGCGGGAGATGTCAAACTTTTGGGAAGCGTGGAGGTGGCTGATGCTTGTGAGTTGGTGCGAACAATTCAGGAGCGCATGAAGGTTGCCCAGGATCGGCAAGCAAAGTATTTCAATGCTCGCCATAGGAACGTGGAGTTCGCGGTTGGCGACTGGGTATACCTAAAGATTAAGTCGCTTAAAGGCGTTTCGTGGATTTGCCGACTCAAGAAGTTGAGTCCGAGGTTTTTGGGACTGTTCGAGATTACAGAACGCATTAGATAAGCTGCTTACCGGTTAACGTTGTCTGCAGATCTGAGCGGATTACATGATGTCTTCCATGTCTCCGTGTTGAGGAATGCCTTGGTGGAGACAAGCGTTGTGGTCGCGTCGGCGGCAATGCCGATAGAAGAGAACTTGGAGACGAAAGTCCGTCCAATTAACATAGAGGATTCAGATGTCCGGTAGTTGCGGAACAAAGAAGTTAAGCTCGTAAAGGTACGCTGGGACAACTGCGAGCAAGAGGAGTTCTCTTGGGAGCCTGAGCAAGCAATGCAGGAGGAATTTCCGGAACTCTTTACAGCAGGTATGCTTATTGTTTGTCTGTATACTCAATTTCGAGGACAAAATTCCTCTAAGGGGGGAGAACTTGTAACACCCCAGTTTTTCCAAAACAATTTCTGGTAGCTACCGCCTGGCGATAGTAGCTATCGCCCGACGATAGACTTGTTTCGACGGGTAGAGGATGACAAAATAAAAGCCCTATTCGTCGAGTGCTGAGTTTTCAAGAAAGACGTTACCGTGTAGCGTTAGCCTTACCGTGCGACTGTAACTCCAAGGTTGCGTCGAGAGCATTGAGTTCTTGAGAAAGAGATTAGTTTTCGAGAAAACGTTGAGTTCTGAGAAAGGTGATACCGCGCAGTGTTAGCCTTGCCACTGGTGTTAGCGCGACATTATTTTCTGTCTTGCGGCTCGGGAAGCTACCACCCGGTGGTAGGTACGTAGTTACCGCCCGACGATAGCGAATGGAAGAAGATCCGTCGTTTGGCTTGTTAGCCGTCTGATTACTCTTAGAAGTTGATCCTAGGGCTCAAGACAATTCGTCTAGGTGCCATAAGAAGGGATGAGATCCCTTTTCCTTCACATTCTCCTCTTGTTAGAGTGGACTTAGGGTTTGGAAGAGAAAGGTGGGAGGAGGAAGAAGAAAGCATTCTTCCGCCATTGACGGAGCTTCAGAACTCCGATCGTCGTTTCGAAGCCAGATCCGTGAAGAGGACGTGGAGGCGCTCGTTTTCATCCGTACAAGACAAGCATTTCATGGTTAGAAGAGGAGTCGTAAGGAAATGACACTTCTCCTCTCGGTTTTAGGATGTGTGCATGACATCTACTCTTTTCTTATTTTCTTTCAAGCATTCTAGGCACCAGATCTCTCAAATGTGAGGGATTTGGGTTGCCATGGTTCAAGAGGAGCCACCGGGTCGATTGTGTCCGTCCCTGACATGATATTGCATTAGAAATCCACTCCGTTAGTGGATTAGGCATTATGGGTGAAGCCGTAGTCACGACCGTTAGTCAGACTCGGTGATGTTGCATAGCGAGCCTTAAGGATTTTGTAGAAATCCGTTAGCGGCAAGACGTCATTTATGATGATGTTTTCCCCTTCTTTCGTGTGAGTACGTGTGACCAGAACTGGACCGAGTGGAAATTAGAGTACGCATGGGGTGTACGTGGATGGTACGGTACGAATGGTGGATTAGGGTGGGAAAGGCTTGGGATTGTGATATACTTTGGCGTGGTTTGTCACTATGGTGGGCTGGCTATCCCGTGACATTGTAAAGTCACGTATGGAGAGTGTCCCGGCGAGACAAGTCCCCTTCTGTGGAACTGACGAGAACGCCAAGCTTTGGAAAACCCTGGATGATCCCAGCTGGGTCCCGCTGGGTCTCCTTCGGTGGACTTGATCTCAATATTAGAGTCGGGCCGGGGTCGTCGGGAACGGTTGGGGTCTAGCAAGGTTTCTTAGTATCGGTTGGTTTGTGTGGCGAAATCCTGACATGAGAAGTCAAAGCTTGCGGGCAAGGACAGGGTTTTGAGACCCACGAGCAGGTGGGGCCTAGACAAGTGCTATGTGTGGTGGCTTGTATGCCATTTGGGGAAAATTGGAAGTACCCTTGTAGTTGCGGCTTGAACGCTAATGGGGAAATTGGAAGTACCCTTGTGTTTGCGGCTTGAACGTCGATGTGGAAATTGGATGTACCCGATTGATGATGTGTTAGAAGCATATGCTTTAGGGTGCCTTGGGTGAAGCCCAGGTTTGCATTCATGCTGCATTGTAGGCCCCCTTTTTATTATATGTTCAATAAAGAAACGTGTTTGATGTATGAGACATCCAAACCTATTTTACTACTTTAAATGCACTTGTATTTTTGCATTCGAAGGGTGATGGAGTGCCCCGGGGTCCGCTAGGGACGGTCGGGAGGAGATGTGTTGGTTATACGGTTGAGGTCAGTCTTTGATGACCCACGTTACAACCAAATTTTTATATGTCAAGGATAGCAACCGGGAGCAAGCTCGCCGATCAAAAATGCCTAAGCTTCATGAAGTGTTACAAGATGTATTATAGCTCTGTTTTGTGGAATGTGATGTTTTATGTTCTATGTTTTCGGCTTGCACGCCGAGGTAACCTAGGAGTGCTTATGTACATTGACGTTTGATGTTATGATTGAGTTTTGGACTCTCAAATATTGTAAGGCCATAAGGTCGTGTTGATACTCATATGTTAGTGGATAACTTCTGGTCTTGCTCTTTTGTTTCTGATGTGTTTAGTTTGAGTTTTGAGTTGGGTAGTTTATATCATCTTATAATGCTTAAGCTGAGGTGTCTGTATGTTGTGGGGCCCCGACCGGACCCGTATTATATGGTCATTACAGGGGAGGTGTTACACATATATCCTCCCCTCCCTCTGTGCTAGTCTTCTAGATCCACTAGGAGAGATATCAGGCTCAACTGAGCCCAATGCCATGTGAGAGGGAGAAATCGAGCATTTCGTCTTGCTCGGGTTCGCTGGAGGAGTCACCTCCAGCGGCCATGTCACCGGTAAACGCTAACCACCACGTCAATGGAGGTAGCGGCGACAATTGTCGGCGGTGGCGGTGGATAGAAGGCCAGGAAAATCCAAATCAAGGCAGCCCAGGTCGGGGAAATCTGGACCGTTGGCTCATTGGAGAAGACGACCTGATGCCCTTGATTTTTATGAAATAATTAAATGTGTGTTTTCTGTCCCAATTTATACAGTCAAATTGCAAGCAATATTTAGGCCTCCTAGAGGCATTTACAAAAATTATGGTCAATATGAAAAAGGTAGATCTAGGTCTTACTTTAAATTGACACCCTAAAGTTGTAATTTGGGGTAATATAGCTCCCTGTAGGGCCATTCTACTAAGATTGGTCCTACGATAGGGCAGATTTTTAAATGAGCGCCCAAGACAAACCCTAAGTCCACATGTCATGAAATTTTGACCATGCATGTGCTTGGAATTGACCTAGGTCTTGTCTAAAAAATACAATTTTTGAGATGTACTTTCCTATAGGTTTTATCGAAACATCAATTATTAAATAAATGGAATATAGGAAGATTCCCTCTTCAAAATGCCGCCAAATTTGGGTAGAATGGTCGTTGGGTCATTATATGACCATGGTAAATATTTCAGGCCATTTGGACCTCTGTATGTTGGAAAAATCCAACATGCATGATAGAGGTAGATTTGTAAATAGTGTGTCAAAAGTAAAAAAATTGGGAAAGTGGGAAGTTAGTCCATTTGGCCCAATGAATGTCCAAGGAATTTTGGACAGAGGCTTATAGGGATGAATTACTCCTACCATAGAAATAGCGGGATTTTTGGGAACAAAAATCCCATTATTTTGAATTAATGGAAAATAAGCTCTTTTAGAAATAAAAATGAGATATATGTCTACTGACCTTATAAAATTCTAAAATTTTGATACATATCCTGATAGGACATTTTACATCTCTGGAAAAAGTTATAAGTCTATCTGAGGATTATATCTTGTGTATAAAGTAGATTTACAATTTTATCATTTTTGGAAATTAATTTAAAAGGGAAAATACTTTTGAAAAATTATGAAAAAATTTATGGCATGCTATTTCTGTGATTAAAACCCAATATAATTATTTGAGAATTTTATAATGATTATATATGTTGAAAACCCTAGTAGTGGCATTTTGGTAATAATGTCCATATGAAACTATGTTAAGGAAAATCACCGACGAGGATCATGAATTTCTATCCTGAGTATTATTATATCAATTTTGATCACAAGTAGTTTTCTAGAATTTTTGATTGTATATTTTAAGTACTTCATTTGAAAAATGGATTATTTATGGATTTAATCCTAAATCAAAAATATATGGAAATTCAAATTAAAAAATCATGATTTTTGATGAAAAGACGTTTTAAACCTAGATGAACCTCAGATAATTTATTTAGACATAATGGACCACTGGTTAGGGTAGTTCATGTTCAAAGTGACATAGGTCACTTAGTTTATTAATTTAAATTATGGTCCAAAATAATTAGAAAAATAATGAAATTCCGAATGATCAATATTACATACATGACAAACCCATGATAAGTAGTTAAGGGCATTTGGCCTAAGGAATTGGCAGTTATCTCATACGGGTTAACATTAGGTCATGAGTTGCGATTAACAAATATAACACAGCATTAGGATTCACAAGGGATATGATAGGTGGTTGGATTGAAAAGCGTATTGGGAAGTTGAAACCCCGGTTGGTGCCAAGTGTGTCACTACATAGTAACGAGTGTTAGAGTGCAAAGCCCAATGAAAGTAATTAGAACGGAGACAGACGGAAGACCATCGTTCTCCCAATAATAGCTTAAGTTATTAGGTTCACTTAAGAGCAACACTGAGAGCTGGGTATTAATAATGGTTAAACATTAATAGAGAAAGTGTCCTTGAGAAAGGGAGCTTTGGGCTTTAGCCCATCATAGTTTCTAGTGCCCCTGAGAGCCCTTCACCAGGTATTCCTTGGGCAGTCCAAGGACTAACCATAAGTTGTTATGCCTAATAAGCATTAGATAAGACTAGTCTAATAGGTTAAGAGAACGATATGACAATCTCACCCGTATGGGGTTGTAGGATACAGGACGGGTTTTGTCCTGCGAACTGAAGTCTTAGATGGTTGGTTACAAGATGGGTTTTTATCCTGCGAGCTGGAGGCTCGGATGTTTGGATACAGGACGGGTTTGTGTCCTGCAAGTTGGAGGCTCGGATGTTTGGATACAGGAAGGGTTTGTGTCCTGCGAGCTGGAGGCTCGGATGTTTGGATATAGGACGGGCTTTATCCTGCAAGTTGGAGGCTCGGTTTGGAAATAAATTGCATGTGCATAGAACATATTAGTGGTGGGTCATGCGGTACTGGGCCAATCGTCACACCGATGGCAGTACGGTGACTCATGTGATGTGTGAGGGTTTTAGGGGCCAGTAGGTTGTTTATACTGCAGTCTGGAGGACAATCCCCTAAAACACACACCCGACCTAAAAGTCTGGTGGATTAGCAGCAATTTAGTATGTGGGGACTGGTGTGTTCTTCAGAGGCGTATTGAAGGTCTAAGCCTGGTAGTGTGTATACCTGCCTAGGAGTGGAGACGCCCGCTCCACTACTACTGTAGCCACAATGGTAGTACCTGAGAGTTAAGCTAACTCCAAAAAGTGGGAACTAAAAGTCTGTGCTCATAGAGTCGTATGAGTGAGTTGCACTTGTATGATACATAACCTGCATACCATACCATACATACATACTTAGGACATACGCACCATAGATCCTTATCATATAAATTAGTATGGGCTTGTTTATATGATAAGTTACATTTGTGAAACCTTAACTTATAAGTTTGTATGGACATTCATATAAGTTAAGATACTTCTGTGATGGTAGTTTAGCAGTATATAGTTTACTTTCTGCTCCGTTCTTTACTTTACTTACCACACTACTTTTCAGTACTGTTCTTACTTACTATACTCATACCATACAGAACTGCTAGTGTAAAGATATAATGTCATTATATAAACATGATAGACTAGATCCACTATCATGTGATATACTTTTATACCTCTTGTTGTTATATGCTTCGTCCTCCCGCTCGGTACCTAGGAGTCACGGGGGTGAGGCGAGGATAAAATGGCTTAGTCTTTATGACTAACGGTCAGTTGTGACTGTATCATTTTAGGAGCTTGAGGAGCTGGAGCACTGGCAGGACGAGGTGGCAGGACATGAGGAGCTGATACCACCTACCACTACTGCAGCCCGGTGTTAGGTGATGATGCGTGTACTGATGATAAATTAGCTTCCGCTTAGTAAGATTTTGTGTGAGAGAGATTTGATTACTATGTACAGGGCATAAACCCTTTTCTCTTACATTCTGTACTCATTGTGGTCTATTGTATCTCTCATTTTATTTATATTATGATGATGTTGTGATGTGGACTTGATATATAATTGCTTATATCTCTTATATTCTAGATTTGCTGATAGGTTGAATGATCATACTAGCTAGCAGGATCGGCATCTTGCGGTGTCGACTAGCCCGTGTGTGATAAGTGTCACTGTAAGGCGACGGTTCTGGGTATAAGACCGGGTTACCTTCTGAGTGGGGGGGGGATCTTACACTCCACGCTTCAAATACTTTGAGGTCTTCTGCTGGTGCTTGAAAGCTGAAGGGGCGCGTCTCAGGCATCTGCAGCTTGTCTCATGCAGTGTACACAGGAATCTAGTGTGATGGACTTATTATCGACCAGAGCGCTTCCTACTGAGTTGAGGGAGATGTGAGCTCAGAGCATGATGCACATGAAATGTTTGTTGCTGTGCACGCGGAGCATGCTTCGTTTGTGGCAGAGTCTGTGAAGAGTGGAACGTGCACAGGGGCACCCAAAGTAGGATAAAGGTCTTTAAAGGATCATCACGATGCTTGAAGATCTTTGAAGGAGGCTTTGAAGGTGAAATGGATCTCTAAGGGATTCCTGGAAGAGATCTCATGTGCATAAGAGGCGAAGTGGTGGGAGAAGAAGATGAACATGAAGGATATCACAGGGTCCTATTTATAGGCTTCAGGGGTGGTTATGGTGGTTACACGGTTATTCGCAGATCATAACCACTTTATGCACTATTTGTAGAGTACTTTCTTATAATTTATGACATGTATTTTTCAGGGACTTACTATATGCACACTGATTATTATTTTACCTATGTGTACCCCGCAATATTGGGTGGTTGCACGAGGTGGTTATGCGTAGATTGCAAAGTGGAGATTGCGTGGCGGCAATTCGACAATGGAGGAGGGTCGGCTGGTGGTGGTGGTCGGTGACAAGCCCCTCACAATGGGAGGACGTCCGGGGAGGATGGAGAGGTGGTCGGCCGGGAGGCCAACTGCAGGCCCTCGCAGCCACGGACATGCGACCACGAGGCAATTAAGTCAGCTAGGGGGATCGCAGCCTCCTGCAACTGTATACACACTGTCACAAGGCGCGGCGGCGGCCGACCAAAAGGCTGCCCACGCGGCCGCATTTGCATATGTTTACTATATGCATATGTACTCTATGTGTGCATTCAACATTTAACATGCAACAATCATGCATGAAAGTTTTTGTATAAAGCAAGTATTTTAATTATATAAGAAAAAAATGAATTTTCAATAATGATGAACTTGCACTTCATTCATTCATGTATATGTGTACTCTATTATTCTTTCAGAGTGAGCGTGAATGCTCATTGACGTACTATATTTTAGGTACCGATGCGAACTGGGGAGATTATATGCGGTGAGCAAATATATTATGATATTATGTATGTGTGTGCTATGTATAAAGAAGATGCGGTATCAATGATACATCCATGGAAGCTCTTTTGATTATAAATAAAAATACTAGTTTTGTTAATTTTGTCATTTCTTGCTCTGGTATGTGTAACTGTAAAAAGATCATCAACTCACATTTATTGTTATCATCGTTAATTCGAGCTTCCGAGTCAGGGTGCGACAAAGCGGGCAACATAGGGACTTCCCAGGCGATTACCCATCCCGTGACTACACCAGCTCGAGCGCGCTTAACTATGGTGTCCTTTCACTTCTCATCACCAATTAAGTTGCAACTCAATTGGTGATGAGAAGTGAAAGGACTCTATAGTTTATCATGATCGTTCAAGAGTAGTCACGAGATGGATGAACTCCTGAAAAATTCCCGTGCTACCCTCTTAACTTGAGATTCCCACATCAAAGGGAGGTTGTGGCCTCCAACAACCCGCCATTGGGCAGAGCATCGCTTGAGGAAGTCCATGCAGAGAGGATTAGGGTGTACGGTTTGCTGAACAACTGATGTTGAACCCTTTGAGCTGTGCGTTTAGGGTGTCGACAGTCGTATTAGCGAGTTATGTGCTAGGGCGGATGTTTTAACTGGAAAACCTTACTTGAGTAAGAGAGAAGAGAGAGGATGGGGGAGAGATCTCAGACGTCTATTTAAGTCACCCTTAGCTTTTTTTGTGACACACGAGCTCCGCCTCCCGAAATAAATCACATTCAGCAACCCTTGAACTTTTGTCAGCGTCGGAGGAGACAGCTCGTGCCTACCACCCTCCTATGTCACCTTCCCTGCCAGACCTATATGGAGGGCTCCCCAGAGCCCCTTGTCCCTCTGTGGGATCTACACCTCATCGTAGAGGGTGCGATGACTCTCTCCTGGAGAGTTTAAGGTAGTGGAACCACTGGAGAGTAGTGATTTGGCGGTGTTCGTTGATTATTCCTCTATAACACCTCATCTCGGCACCCACCGGAGGCGCTATGACGTAAGCTGAAAGTGCAAGTTAGATCTGATATACTCTAGAGGGGGGTGAATATAATATGGTGCTTGCTAAAAACTTTTTACAATAGTTGTTGTATTCCTAAGTGAACAGGGAAGCAATTAATTAAATAAACACAGCAACTATCTAAACAAAAAGCAACCACAAATCACAGCCATAAACAAAAAGAAAGACAAACAACCAGATGACACAAGGAGCTATAGTGGTTCCCCAATCAACCTGGGTACATCCACTCTTCTACCAACCTAGGTAGGAATCCACTGCAGGATGAGTTGATCAGGTGTCCTGGGCACCAATGAGCTTTTGATAAGGTGCTCAAAAACCAAACCAGATTTTTTGATCAGGTGTCTTGCCACCACTGAGTTTTGATAAGGTCTCAGAAACCAATCACAAACGTTTGAAGGGAGTTTGAAAAACCCTTTACAGTAGAGAGAGAGGGAGAGAGATGATCTTCTCTGCCAACGGTCAGAGAGAAGATAGTGGATGTTGTCAAAGCTCCCCCTGAGATCTTGAGTTGTTCAGGAAGTGAAGCTTTGCAGTGGGGTGATAGGCATTCAAATGATTTGATCTCCAGCAATAGATGATTTCAGCAGCAACTGAAATGTGAGGTGTCTGGAGTCTTGAATGATGATGGCCTTTGAACACTTGAATCAAAAGAGATCTGAAAATTTCAGTTGGTTGATCTCCTTTTGTGATGTGTGTTCTTGTATGAATTTGAGACTGAGAATGTCTGCAACTCTCTTTCTTTCTCTTGTGTGATTGTTGTGTTGTAAGAGTTGTTGTTGCAGAGAATATGTGTCTGACTTCTTGTTCTTCTACAGCAGGAATGAAAAATCTGATCTTTTATTCCTTTTTTTCTGAATAGAAATGATCCACTGTCCAAGATAGTCGTTATCCTGTCAATAAATGACTTCCTTAAATGCATTTGTCTTCTGGAGGAAATTCCAACAAAAGATTCCTTGAAAATTCCTTGAAACTTGCTCCAGATTAAATAAAAAGCGGCTACAAGATCTCTGAATTCAATGCTGACAATAATTCCACAGCTGTCCAAATTTGAATCTTGAAAAACGTTGAACTCTTCAGAGAAAACGTCGAACTGAGCTCCACTATCGTTGAACTGAGCTCAGAGACTTGGACTTAGACAGAAACAGAGATCGTCGATCTGAGCTCAAAGATCGTCGAACTCAGCTCAGAGATAGAGAATCAAACTGGAGACAAGATCGTCGATCTGAGCTCGAAGATTGTCGAATGGAGTTCGACGACTTGTTGTGGTTGAGCTCAGAGATCGTCGAATGGAGTTCGACAATCCGTCAAAGTGAGCTCAACGATCGTCGAATGAAGTTCGACGATTCGTCGTACTGAGCTCGACGAAATGACTTAGTCTCCAAAACTGAAAAACCTGGTCTTGAGGGCAGCTTCCAAACCTAAGTACTAACCCTTAGACTCAATTCTAATTGACCTTTAGATCTATACAATGAGGTCAAAACAGGTTTCCTAAGAGACATAGTTATCCTTGCCCAAATCAGTAATAGGGTGTTCCAACAATCTCCCCCTATTTAGGTTAGGATTACTATTTACAGATATTGGAAAATTAAAAACATATACAAAGCAACAATATAACAAACAAGACATTGCAGAATCACAGACATAATCTCAGATAGATCAGAAATCAAAATAACTGTCACCTTACAGAATTACTCTTTTTTTTTGCTCTTTATAAGTACTATTTCTCTGTTTGGATTGAGAGCTTCTTTCTTAGATCTCCTGTCATCAGCTGCACCTAGAGAAGTTTGTTGCTTTGGCCTGGGCACTACAACTTCAGGGTGCAGCTTCATGTAACTTTCTGAATCAAAAAACTTGCTGGATGAATATCTTTCAAGTTCCTTTTCCTTTGATCTGATAAGGTGGTTATATTGGAAGTGTCTTTGCCTTATTCTCTAGCTTTCTTAATCTAATCCAAAACAACTAACTCTTTCATCCTAGCTGTCCATAAAGTAGGATTGTTTTCTGGATCCTCAAAAGGAACTGAAGGCTCATATCTATTGGAGGGATTGTCTGGAGGAGCTCTGGAGGAGACTAGATCTTTCAGCTTGTAAGGAAATGGACCAGAGGTTGTATCAGGTGGACCTTGTCCTTCCCTTAAGTATGGATGTTGCCTGGAATAGCCTTTGGAATAGACTTGAAATTCTCTTTGGTTTCCTCTGTAATTTCCTCTCCTTGACTGATAGCCTCTAGATTGGCTTCCTCTGTATTGGGATCTACCTTGAGGTTGATAGGAGGATTGGCTTCTGGCAGAGGGTTGAGATGCAGAACTACCACTTGCACCTGCACCTGGTGAAGGAGGAGGAGGAGGAGGATGATTTAACTGGGTTGATCCTTTGTCATATTTCCTCTTCTTCTTCATAGCCTTCAGTTGATTTTTGGAGTATTGCATCCAATGTTCTGTGATAGGACAGTTATGCAGAATGTAATAAGGAATATCATTTGTGTCTTTCACTTTGGCTGGAGGAACCCTTTTTATTGCTTTGCTTCTGGCTTTCTTTTTCTTGCAATAGTAGCAGAGGAGTCATCTGAATCAGTCCTATACTGATCACTTTCTGAGCTTTGGTCATCATATAGTGCATCAATCCTTTTGAGATAGTCTATCTGTTGTTGAGATTGAGTATAAGTAACAGTAGTGACAGCAATAGTAACAGCAATAGCAGAAAGAGAAGTAGAAATAACACTGGCAGAAGAGGTCATGGCAGCAGCAGTAGATACAGTAGTAGATGGGGAAGCAGATTCAAATATAACAGTTTCAGTAACAGAAATAACATCAGTAGTAACAGCAGGCTCAAAGTCAAATGCCTCTGTCATATGTATATCCTCAGATATTAGAACATCAGAATTAACAGCAATATCAACAATATCAGTACTTTCAACAGAAACTGAAGGAGCAGCAGCAGAAAGGGACTTTACAAAAGAATGTATTATACTGGTGTCACAGCTTGAAATAGGCACAATGGATTTAGAGAGATCTTCAGATGGCTGGACTGCAGTGTGCTCTGGAAGACAGCTGAAATAAATAGAATCAAAATCTGATAATAGTGACCTGAGGTCCATTGAGAAAACTGCAACTTGAGCTGTTGAGGCTTGAGCTTGAACTGAAGTAACAGCAACAGCAGGCAATCTTTCCACTTCATGAGGTATCTCCCCCTGCCTAGATTCAGTCAGGACTGGATCAAGGCACCTAGATAAAGGGATTGCCTGAGGAGGAATGAGAGAGGAGAGCCTGGCAGACAGGTCTGCAACTGACTTGAGAAGTGGAGCCAAGGAGGTCTCCAACAAGAGTGATAGCCTGGGAGCTATCAGCTCATAGAGTCTGTCTGCTAAACCTGGAAGATCTACATGCTCAAGAGGGACTTGAGTAGAGGTAGGGACTGAAGGTGGAGCAGCTGGAGATGTGGGTGGAGAGCTGGTGGATGGTGGAAATGATGGTTGAGAGATGGGAATTATGGAAATAGAAGATAATGGAATGGAAATAGCTGGTGTGAAAGATTGTTGTGCAATGATATCTTGCAGTAGTTGTTGATAAGATGTGGATGAAGATGGTGGCTCAGCTGGGGATGAGGGAGAATCATCCATAAAGGAATCATCTATAAGATTGAAGGATGGAATGTTGGATGATGAGTTAATATCTAGATGTGGGTATTGATGTAGAGGATGGAATACTTCTTCAGTTAGTGGAAGAGTTGGAGAATGGATAGAAGTTGGAGATGGGGTTGAAATTATGATGGTGGAGGAAACTATAATGGTGGATGTGACTGGTGTAGATGAAATAGGAGGTGGAGGAGGAGGAGAAGAAACAGGCAAGTCTTCTACAGGGGCAGAGACTTGAGGGGAAGTGACTGCAGCAGTCCTTGTGCCTGAAGTAGTAGATGTAGAGGGCCTGCTGGGCTTCACTATTTTCCTATCCCATTTGCCAAACAGGGCACAGGTGAGCCTCTTGGAGGTATTGATGTGCATCCCATTTGAAACTAGTAGGGCAGGGCATCTGTTTTGAAGAAACAACCCTAATATTCTTCCAAAATTAACAAAATTTTTGTTGATCTTCTTCTTAATCAAGTCAAAGAAAACTTCTCCCAGTTCAATTGTTTCTTATCTACAAGTGCACCCATCAAACATAGCTGATACCTGGAGATGGTATCATGGGCTGAGTGTTTGGCTAATAACACCTTTCCTACAACATCAGCCAAAAATCTGTACTCTACAGATAGATTTTTCTTCAGGAGTTTGTTAGGGTTTGCATCTGAATGACCCATTCTATTAAGCATATCAGAAAATTCTTCTCCAGACAGTTCATCTGAGTCTTCTCCAGAATTTAATTGAAAAATCTCTGTCAGGGCAGCAGGTGTTAGATATACCTGGGTTCTTGAAATTGTTCCAACAACTGTATTCTGATCCTGAGTGTGGGCAGTATACACTCATTCCTTGATTTCATCGGTAGCTAACTTGATCCTGGTAGTCATGATAGTAACTAGCTTTTGTTCCTTGAAAAGGTTCAGAATATCTTGGAAAATTTGATCACTGTTGTTGAATGAATCCATGTCAATGTCAAATCCCGCATCAAATTTCATGGAGGCCAGGACTGCAACTGAGACGGCCATTGATTCCTGCAAAAAAAAAAAATAACTAAACGACCAAGTGTAGAGAAGTTTGGAGGGAAAGAGAGTTTTGCAGAGAGTATGAAAGCGCAAGGGAGAACGACGGCCGGAAAAAGAGTTTTATATTAGGGTTCGACGCAGAAAATGAAAGATCGTTGAACATTGTTCGAAAATCTGGGCTTCTAAAGGAAACTGAAAGGTCATCAATAGTGTCGATCTCCGTTCGACGATATTGGAGAGCGTCGTGCTCCGTTCGACGATAGTTTAGAAAACAAAACCGTCGAGCGTCGTTCGACGATCGCTGACCTGGAGAGATAGTTTAGCACTATCTGAGAAGCGCTAAACTCTGGTCGACGATTTCGGAAAGCGTCGATCTCTGTTTGACGATCGGGGGGGGAACTCGTCGAGCGTAGTTCAGAGACCAGAAACACTCTATATACTAGAAAAATTAAAATGTTTGTCTAGTCTTGGTCAATTTTTAGAGTTGTAAAATCTTGGATATTATTTTATACTTCCTCCATCTAACATTCCTAACTGATTCAGGAAGAAGGTGTGTTTCTTTTCATCCAAGGGTTTGGTGAAAATATCTCCCCTTTGCAAATCAGTTGGGATATATTGAAGTTCAATTTTATTTTTCTCAACATTATCCCTTAGAAAGTGATGCCTAATTTCTATGTGTTTTCTCCTACTATGGAGGACTAGATTTTGAGCTATAGAAATAGCACTGGTATTATCACAAAATATTTTTGACTTCTCTAAGTTGTGTCCATAGTCTAGGAGTTGGTTTTGAATCCACAAGATTTGTGAACAACAACTACCTGCAGCCATATATTCAGCTTCAGCAGTTGAAGTTGACACAGATGTTTGTTTCTTGCAAAACCAGGAGACAAGTCTGTCACCAAGAAACTGACAAGTTCCACTGGTGCTTTTCCTGTCTATTCTGCATCCAGCATAATCAGCATCAGAAAATCCAGTTAAGTCAAATGCTGAATCTTTTGGATACCAGAGACCTAGATTTGGACAACTTTTTATATACTTGAGAATCCTTTTTACGAATGTTAGGTGTGACTCTCTAGGGCTCACTTGGAATCTATCACATATGCATGTAGCAAACATTATGTCAGGTCTACTAGCTGTAAGGTACAATAAGGAGCCAATCATTGCTCTATATGTTGTCTGATCAACAGGTTTCCCATGTTCATCAGCATCTAATATAGCATTAGTAAGCATAGGTGTTTTCATACATGATGCTTCAGACATACCAAATTTCTTAACCAATTCTTTTGCATACTTGGTTTGAGAAATAAATATGCCTTCAGCATGTTGCTTGATTTGCAATCCTAGAAAGAAGGATAGCTCACTCATGCTACACATTTCAAATTTGGAATGCATTAGATTGGAGAACCTTCTGCATAAATTTGAATCAGTAGAACCAAAAATAATATCATTTACATAGATTTGTACTAGTAGGGTATGAGACTTATGGGTTCTAACAAAAAGAGTTTGGTCTACATTACCCCTTATAAATTCATTTTTCAGAAGAAAGCATGCTAGGGTCTCATACCATGCTCTAGGAGCTTGCTTTAGACCATATAATGCTTTATGCAACTTGAAAACATAATCAGGATGAGTTAAAGAGATAAAACCTGGAGGTTGTCTGACATAGACTTCTTCTTTGATATCTCCATTTAGAAAAGCACTCTTTACATCCATCTGGTATACTTTGAAACCTTTGTGTGTTGCATATGCTAAGAAGATTCTTATGGCCTCCAACCTTACAACTGGTGCAAAAGTCTGGTCATAATCTATCCCTTCTTCTTGAGAGTATCCTTGAGTAACTAGCCTTGTCTTGTTCCTTACAATTACTCCTTGATCATCCAATTTATTTCTGAACACCCATTTTGTTCCAACAATGGAGTGATCCTTAGGCCTTGGTACTAGTTCCCAAACTTTGTTCCTTTCAAATTGATTCAACTCTTCTTGCATTGCAATGATCCAGTGTGGATCTTGCTCAGCATCTTGAATGGATTGAGGTTCAATTTGAGAAAGGAAGCAAGTGTGCATCAGGTTTTGGTTGACCTGATTTTTGGTTTGCACACTAGCTGAGATGTCTCCAATTACTTGAGAAATTGGATGTTCTCTTGATGTTACTAAATCAACAGGAGGTGTTGATTGTTTACCAACCTGTGTTGTTGTTTCCTCTGGTGGTATAACAACTGGCTCTTCAAGAAGTTTCTCTTCAAGATGTTGAATGTCTTCTTCATCTTCACTGATTTCCTATTTTTGAATGATTTGTAATCTGTTCAAGTCTTCAGCAAGAGAATGTACTTGCAAAGGTTCTATGGTAGAAGTATTCTTCTCCTTGAAAGACATGTTAGTTTCATCAAAATATATATAAATAGATTTTTCAATTTTATGAGTTGATTTATTATATACCCTATAAGCCTTACTGATCATGGAGTATCCCAAAAACACTCCTTCATCAGCTTTAGCTTGAAATTTTGCTAAATATTTCTTGTCATTATTATGAATATAGCTGATACAACCAAAAATTTTAAAATAATCTACTTTAGGTTTCTTCCCTTTGAGTAATTCAAAGGGAGTCTTGCCCTTCAGTTTATATATTAAACATCTGTTCAGCACATAGTTGGAGGTGTTCACTGGCTCTTCCCAAAAGGATAGAGGAAGGTGAGCATCTGACAACAATGTAGTGGCAGATTCAATAAGGGTTCTATTTTTCCTTTCAGCTACCCCATTTTGTTGAGGAGTTCTAGGAGCTGAGAAAGTGTGCTTGATCCCTTCACTCTGACAGAACTCTTACATAAGAAGAGAATCAAACTCTGTCCCATGATCACTTTTGATCAGGGCAATGTGAGTATTGAACTCAGTCTGTATGCATTTGAGAAACTCTGTCAAACACTTAAAGTTATCAGACTTCTTCCTCAGAAAGAACACTCATGTGAATCTGGAGAAGTCATCTACAACCACTAAAGTGTAAGATTTCCCTCCTAAGCTTTGTATTGTAATGGGTCAAAAAAGATCCATGTGTAACAGATACAAAATTCTAGGTGAATCACTCTTATTAAGTGACTTGAAACTATTTTTGGTTTTCTTGCCTAATTGACAAGCCCTGTAGAGTCCTTCCTTCTTGTAGGGGCCAGAAGGTAGTCCTCTAACAAGGTTGTCCTTGGATAGCCTAGCAATGGTTCTAAGGTTTATATGCCCTAGTCTCTTATGTCATAGCTCATTAGGTCTACTAATAGAATTAAACAGGCAAATATCTACTTATATTGAAAGAAAGTCTACTAAGTAGATGTTACCTTTCCTTTTACCTGTCAACACAGTTGTGTTGTCCTCTGATTTGATCTTGCATAAGGATTTATTGAAAGTCACCTGGTAGCCTTCATCACATAGCTGACTAATGCTGATCAAGTTGTGCTTCAGTCCTTCCACATAGACTACTTTCTTGAATGTGACTATGCCAATCTGAACTGCACCATATCCTTTTGGTAGTCCAAAGTTTGAATCACCAAATATGACTTTGGGTCCAAGCTTGGCTTTAAAGGATGTGAAGTTGTCCTTGCTTCCTGTCATGTGCTTGGAGCACCCACTATCCAAATACCATTGCTGGTTTGATGTTGGATAGGTCTTCACATGCACATAAAGCAATTTACTTGTTTTTGACCCAGTTTACCTTGGGCCTAGGTTGATAACCTTTAAATTCAGAAATAAATGACATCCCTGGTTGACTCTTATAACCTTCAGGATGATATCTCCTTGGAGATATTATCCATTCAGTATAAGGGTTAAAGCTTTGGGATGAAGGACCCCTAGGTTTGGATTTTGATTTACCCTTGAAAAACATTTTCAAAGCTCTAATCTCTGCTCGGCGATCATGGAGCTGAGTTCGACGATCTTGGGTCAGATCGTCGAGCTCCATTCGACGATCGACTGTGGCAGAGTTCAGGGTTTAGAGATTGTCGACCTGAGTTCGACGATTTTGCCTCAGATCGTTGATATCCATTCGACGATCGTCTAGCTCCGTTCGACGATTTCTGTTGAACCTTGGTTTTCTTGGGTAAGTCAGAATTTTTCCTAGCTACTTCTACAACTCCCTTCTCTTTATCAGAGATAAATTTAATTGGGGTTGTTAGTACTATAGGTTGGCTGGATGAAGCACCCAAGCCCAGTGTACTATTGAATCTAGAGTTCACTGTTCCTGTGATGTCCATTAGCTTGATGCTTCTCCCATTAAGGGATTCTTCAAGCTTCTTGGCCTCTGATAGCTCACCTTTCAGTGAAGCTATCTGCTCCCTACAGTACTCCAACTCCTCAGAGAGTTTGAGGTTTTCTGACTTTAAGGTATTGTGTTCAGACAATTGATTTCTGAGAGAAATGATTTCCTTCTCAGATTTTAATAAGTCTAAACATAGTGTTTTAAACTCATACTTAAAGTCCTCAGAGTTAAAATCAAATGAGTCTATTACCTGGTCTTCTTCAGGTTGAGTCTCTGATTCAGATTCAGACTCTTCTGCATCAGAATTGTGTTGTGAGGCATTGATAGCAATCATGCAAAATTCCTTCTCTTCAGCATCATCCTCATCATCACTTGAGCTGGAAGAAGTTTCTGATTCTTCTTCTATCTCACTCCAAGTTTCAGCAACAAATCCCTTTCTTGAATGTTTGTTCTTGCTGGAGGAGGCTTTGTCATTGCTATTCTTCTTGAAGTCCTTGTCTTTTCTTCTTTCTCTCTTATCCTTTTTATCCTTGTTTTTGTTTACTGGACAGTCAGGCACAATGTGGTCTGGTTTCCTGCAACCAAAATAGATAATTTCTTTGTTACTTGATTTATCATACCTTGGCTTGTCATGCTCTTTGTATGATCTTTTCTTGAAGTCCTTTCTGACCATTTTGTAAAACCTTTTGGCCAGTAGACTAAGCAGCTCATCATTGCATGTGACCTTGTCTTCAGGCTGATCTTCAGTGGCTTTGAAAGCTATTGATTTCTCCTTTCTTGTGGCTGGTGAGGCATCCTTCTGCTCTTCTTCTCTATTCTTAATGAGCAGCTCATAAGATTTGAGCTTGCCCAAGAGAGCTTCTGTTGTGATCTCATTGAGACTTCTGGCATCCTTGATTGGCCAGATCCTTGAGTCTCAAGTGCTTGGAAAGCATATTAGGATTTTGTCATTTAGCTCAGTTAATGAGATCTCTTTGTCCAAAGTTTTCAGTTCATTGACTATCAGGCTGAGTCTATTATACATTTCTGCTACTGACTCAGCTTCTCCTTTCTTGAAGTTCTCATATTGGGTTATGAGGTGAGATCTTCTGTCTTTTCTCTCATCAGCTGATCCTGAGACTATTTCAGATAGCTTATCCCAGATCTCCTTTGCTGAGTTGCATTCAGCTACCTTTTGGAATATCTCATCAGACATGGTCTGGGCTAGAATGTTCATAGCTTTTGCATCTGCAACTTTCCATTTCTTTATCTCTGCATCTGTTCCTGATGGAGGTGGAACAGCACTTGTACTTGTGTTCTCTGGAGGTCTTGGACACACTATCAAAACAGAATTGAAAATGTCCTCATCAATAGAATTCATGTATAGCCTAATCCTTGCCTTCCAAAGTGCAAACTTAGACAGATTGCACACTAGAGGTCTGGTGCTAGCATAATCTTTGTTTTGGGCCATGTTTTGTGAAGAAATAATCTTAATAACAAAATCAAAACTAGCAGATCTAACTATAGGGATCTTTGGGTTCAGGTGTTAGCTTGTGCAACCACTGAGATGTGGTATTTTTAACTAACCTCGCTTTGATACCAATTGAAAGTGCAAGTTAGATCTGATATACTCTAGAGGGGGGGTAAATAGAGTATGGTGCTTGCTAAAAAATTTTTACAACAGTTGTTGTATTCCTAAGTGAACAGGAAAGCAAATAATTAAATAAACACAGCAACTATCTAAACAAAAAGCAACCATAAATCACAGCCAGAAACAAAAATAAAGACAAGCAACCAGATGACACAAGGAGCTATAGTGGTTCCCCAATCAACCTGGGTGCATCCACTCTTCCACCACCCTAGGTAGGAATCCACTGCAGGATGAGTTGATCAGGTGTCCTGGGCACCAATGAGCTTTTGATAAGGTGCTCAAAAACCAAACTAGATTTTTTGATCAGGTGTCTTGCCACCACTGAGTTTTGATAAGGTCTCAGAAACCAATCACAAACTTTTGAAGGGAGTTTGAAAAACCCTTTACAGCAGAGAGAGAGAGAGGGAGAGAGATGATCTTATTTGTCAACGGTCAGAGAGAAGATAGTGGATGTTATCAAAGCTCCCCCTGAGATCTTGAGTTATTCAGGAAGTGAAGCTTTATAGTAGGGTGATAGGCCTTCAAATGATTTGATCTCCAGCAATAGATGATTTCAGCAGCAACTGAAATGTGAGGTGTCTGGAGTCTTGAATTATGATGGTCTTTGAACACTTGAATAAAAAGAGATCTGAAAACTTCAGTTGGTTGATCTCCTTTTGTGATGTGTGTTCTTGTATGAATTTGAGACTGAGAATGTATGCAACTCTCTTTCTTTCTCTTGTGTGATTGTTGTGTTGTAAGAGTTATTGTTGCAGAGAATATGTGTCTGACTTCTTGTTCTTCTACAGCAGGAATGAAAAATCTGATCTTTTATTCCTTTTTTTTAATATAAATGATCCACTGTCCAAGATAGTCGTTAGTCTATCAATAAATGACTTCCTTAAATGCATTTGTCTTCTGAAGGAAAGTCCAACAAAACATTCCTTGAAAATTCCTTGAAACTTGCTCCAGATTAAATGAAAAGCGGCTACAAGATCTCTGAATTCAATGCTGACAATAATTCCACAGCTGTCCAAATTTGAATCTTGAAAAATGTTGAACTCTTCAGAGAAAACGTCGAACTGAGCTCCGCTATCGTTGAACTGAGCTCAGAGACTTGGACTTAGACAGAAACAAAGATCGTCGATCTGAGCTCAAAGATCGTCGAACTGAGCTCAGAGATAGAGAATCAAACTGGAGTCAAGATCGTCGATCTGAGCTCGAAGATCGTCGAATGGAGTTCGACGACTTGTTGAAGTTGAGCTCAGAGATCGTCGAATGGAGTTCGACGATCCGTCGAAGTGAGCTCAACGATCGTCGAATGGAGTTCGACGATTCGTTGTACTGAGCTCGACGAAATGACTTGGTCTCCAAAACTGAAAAACCTGGTCTTGAGGGCAGCTTCCAAACCTAAGTACTAACCCTTAGACTCAATTCTAATTGACCTTTAAATCTATACAATGAGGTCAAAACAGGTTTCCTAAGAGACATAGTGATCCTTGCCCAAATCAGTAATAGGGTGTTCCAACATAAGCCATAGTCAGGAGGAGCACCAGTCTCTAAGGAGTCAGTGGGAGGAGGTGGCGTGGTGATCCGATAGGAGGCTGGCTGTTGAGGGAGACCGAAAGCTCTCAGCCACCGCCAACTTGCATGTGTTGTTGTATCTCTTCCCAGATATCCAACAACCATGATAACATTAACTTATACTAACTAAGTAGGATCTATCAAGGAACCAGGGGTGTCAATTGACCCCCCTGAATTTAATATATATATATATATATATATATATATGTATATATATATATATATATATATATATATTAGCATTTAGCAGGATAATTATGACTTAGGAGCCATGAGCCAAACAGTCCCCCGCATAAATATGCACGACACTTCAATTTTCCCTCAACACTAAACTCTCGATGCTTTTTCTTCGCTGGACGAACCCAATCGCGACCTCCTCCAACTCTTGATGCCTCGACGACTCGAAGCCTTGTCCTCGCTGGAAAATTGCAAACCCAGTCGCCGCCTGGCCCGCCTCCAACTCTCGAAGCCTTATCGTTGCCCGAAAATCACGATCCCGCGCTGCGTGGCCGTCTCCAAGCCAGATACTGGTCATCTTCTTCCCTCTAGATGTGCTTTTCCTGAATAATTTCTCTGATTGTATGGTTTGATGCTTCAAAAAGATTGTGATTCATGATATTCCCTTTTCTCTGATGTAACTTGATGGTAAGATTTCTGAATTTGGGGGGGTTTAGCGCTTGATCCACCCTCCAAACAATTCTGTCTGATTTCATGTTCGTCTCTAACTCCAAGCCTAGTCACTTCCAAGTTCCAACAAGTTCGTCTTCTTCCTTTTAAGTTGATGATTTCCTTAAGTTTGGATGCAATAAATTTTGGAGCTTTTGTGGTTATGATTTATTTCAAATCTAATATAGGCTTTTTTTATGTTTAGGCATTGTGCAAATTAATCAGTTATGGATAAATATTTTAAAGTCTTGCTGAAATCAGGATCACATATTTGTGAGAAGAATGATAGCGAAAGAATGCAGTTAGATGTTAAACGAGCTATAAAAGAAGTTAATATAGATAATAGAGCATCAGATCCTAGATTGAGATGCCGAATTTCTGATTATCCTATTAATGACCGCGATGATGTGAGAAGATATTATTTATTTAAGAGTCCTTGTCAACCAAAAACACGTGAATTTCCAAAAACCATCATCGGAAAAATTTTAAGGAAATTTAACCCGGCTTGGTTTGAGCATTTTCCTTCATGGTTAGAATACAATATAAAAAATATACCGCATTTTGTTTATTCTGTTATCTTTTTAAGCAAGAAATGAGACAACAATCAGGTGGTAATTCTTTTGTTGGTGGTGGTTTTAAAAATTGGAAAAAAAAAGGATTTGCAAAATTTAAAGAACATGTTGGTGGTCCTACTAGCATTGATAATCACATTGTCATTCTATGCAATAATCTGATGGATTCAAGACAACACATTGATACAAACTTTCACAAACAGATAGATCAAGCTAAAAAAGATTATCGTATTAGACTAACAACAACAATTAATTGTATTCGATTTTTGATCAGACAGGGATTGACACTTCGTGGCAATGATGAATTAGATACTTCATTAAATCAAGGTAATTTTCTGGAATTGTTATGATTTCTTGGCGATCATAATGAGTCTATCAATAAGGTTATTCTACAAAATGCTCCTGAAAATCACAAACTAACAACACCTGATATCCAAAAAGACATCAATAATGTAATGGTTGTTGAAACTACAAGTTTGATAATTAAAGATATTGGCGAATTATTTTTCCATTTTATTAGATGAATCAAGAGATATATCAACAAAAGAACAGATGACCAAGGTTATGATGGTGCACGCAATATGAGAGGAGAATTTAATTTACTTAAAACTCTAATTATGAATGAAAATTCATCAGCATATTATGTTCATTGTTTCGCACATCAGCTTCAGTTAGATTAGTTGCAAAAAGTAATGTTCAAGTTGCTTGGTTATTTGACATGGTTAGTGCTGAGACAAATATTATCACTATTTCATGCAAACGTCAGGAGTTATTACGTGTCTCAATTTACTAAGATTATTGAAGGCTTACAGACTGGTGAACTTTCAAGTGGAACAGGAAAAAATCAAGAATGAAATCTTAAATAAACCAGAGGCACAAGTTGGGGCTCTCATTTTGGCTCTTTACTAAGCATGATTGGATTGTTTTCATCAGTTATTGATGTTCTTGAAATAGTACATAATGATCATCATTTAAGTTCAGAGCAAAAAGCTTCAACATTTGCATTATTAGATTTAATTTAGACATTTGATTTTGTGATTATTCTCTTTCTAATGAAAAATATATTAGGCATAACGGATAGCTTATCACAGTCTTTATAGAGTAAAGAATTGGATATTGTTAATGCTATGAATTTAGTGAGAATATCAAAGCAACTCTAACAAAATATGAGAGATGAAGGATGAGAGAATCTACTTAAACAAGTATCTGCATTTTGTTGCAAGTATAAAATTGATATCCCTAATATGGATACTTTGTATATTGCACGTGGTCGTTCTCAAAGAAGAGTTCATGAGATGACAAATTTACATTATTATCATGCATAATTATTTTATGCTGTGATATATACACAACTCCAAGACCTGAACAACCGGTTCATAGAGATAACTACAGAATTATATCTTTGCATGACATGCATAAGTCCAAATGATTCTTTTTCATCACTTGACAAACAAAAATTGATACACCTTGCTGAATTTTATCCATTTGAGTTTTCTAGAATAGATCCCATTGAACTTGAAAGCCAGTTGGACACAAACATTCTTTATGTTCGAAGTGATAATGATTTAGGCGATATAAGTGGAATTGATGAGCTAGCAAAAAAGTTGATTGAAAAGAGGAAAAATATTTTATATTCATTAGTTTATTTGCTATTGAATTTAGTTTTGGTCCTACCAATTGCAACAGCAACGGTTGAAAGAGCCTTTTCAGCTATGAAGATTGTAAAGAATCGTCTGCGAAATAGGATGAGAGATTCTCTGATGAATGATTGCTTAGTTACATATATCAAAAAAGATATTTTTGACATTATTGAGAATGAAACAATCATAAAACTTTAGAAAGGTACTTTTTCATTTTTTCCAATACATTGATAGAAAATTATTTAATAATTTATGATGTTATAAATTTATGTATTTAAGTTTTTCTGCTTATGTATTTTGCAGGTGATTATCAGCTGTACAAATGTATTCTGTCAATTTTAAATCATGTTTCAACTTTCAATGTATTTTAATTTTGACTTATGAGGTAATTATTTTCATATATCTTGACATTTTTTAAAATCATTTGTATGTTACTATTTTTTGACCCCCCCCCCCCCCCCTCCCCCACCCCTCCCCCCCCCCCCCCCCCCCCCCCGAACAAAAATTCTGGCTCCGTCCCTGATACTAACCAATCATATCCACACAGTAAATTTGCACCTGATCCGTTGTGGAGCTGTAGGAAGGATCCTCTGACTTGATCTCAGCCAAGGATCATCCTCAGAATCTATGCTAATCCATATTAAATTTAAATCTACTACCTTGAATTATTTAATGGCCTTCATAATCTTTGTTGAAAATTTCTCATATATAAAAATTTGTGTAGAATTTCACAAGGAACTTAAATATAATTTTTATAAATTTTAATGAAACCATTTGCTATTTTTGCAATCCAAAAACAGTGAGGTTTAGTTCAAATAAATAAGGTTTCAACAAAACTATAAATCTAGAAACTAATTGGTGTATATTTGGCTTTATCCCCTCAAGGAAGAAAATGTTCTAAATTTCATAACTGGTCTATATGAATTATTAGAAAAATATCGACACCCGACCATTTGTAAACTTTGAACTATTGGGGGGCGTGGAAAACTCATCTTATTCTTCTACAATAAAACAGATTGTCAGGGGCTCCACAAAATTATGTTTTTAGTGAACCGTTATAATGCAATAAAGTAAAGGGGGACTTAAATAATCAATGGGTTTGAGCAACTTTTGTTATGTCGCTCGAAGCATCCGGATGGGGATCAAAGTGGAATCCCCTACCCGTTGCCCCTAGGCGGGTATAAATAGGCAAAACCCTTAGGAGTTACTACGGGTATGGGTTAACCGTGTACCCTAACTAACCCGTTAAGCCTCCGAACCCGTTATTAGTCCAAATATACACTAACAATCTCCTCCTATATTTGTGACAAATAACGTGTACGTTTCGGAGTGCAGAAAGTAGAGAATATCAAAAATAAATTTCCGACTTTACACATTTCCATAAGAGTTAGCACAGTTTTTAAAGAAAACACAAACATGAGTCTCAAAACAATAACATAATATATATCCAGCAAATAAAAGTGCTACTCAATAATAAAAAGTCTGGAAAACAAAAATGACTATAGATAAACGTGTAACAATTCTACTCGGAGAGTAGATCATCATCATCTATGTCAAAATCCACTTTCTCTCCTCCATATTCACCAGTGCCTGCAAGGAATTTCATGAGTCAGACTCTATGAATTCATAAACATATGCAGTGACATATCAAAGTAAACTAGCTCTACCTAAATGAGCTTAGCACTTATAGCAGTAGTGAAGTAACGCTGTCAGCATCTCTATCCAGTCTAGCTAGGACCAGTCAACTTTTGATTTTAATAAATCAAACGTTGTTATCTTGCGCATTAGTGACCACTATGTACCTCATCATATGATTTGGCACACTGTCATTTGCAACATTATCAAATGTGGAATAATGTGCTATGATCACTAAAGTTAGATTAACACATACAACGACTTTCTATTCTCAGTTGAATAATTCTCAAATCAGCTTACAACGAGAAAGATGTTAAGTCATCAGGTGTGGAATGACTAGCATCTAACCATCTTGGGCTTTCATCAAGAAATTATTTGGGGTTTTCAGTCTGTTATTAGATGCTTGAATGTTGCGACTATAGGTTCTTTCTATGAAAACATAAACATAGGAGGAAGTTTCATATCTCTATGAACTTTAATCTCATCTCCCCCGATGTTTTAATGGTGAGAACTCTATTTAAGCCCTTTGTTAAGGCGTCTGCAACATTATCTTTTGACCTCACATCAACGAGGTTAACAATCCCTTGACTCGTAAGGGAGGTCAACCAGGCTTGTTTCATCCTGAGTTACCGTCTTTTGCTATTGAACAAAGTGTTCGTAGCAACCGTTTTAGTAGCCTGATTGTCGCAGTAAACTGCAACAGAACTCAACTTCAGCCTTGACAGTGGAATGTCCATCACCAAATCTCGTATCCACTCTGCTTCTTCTCCTACTGAAGCTAGAGCGTAGAGTTCGGATTCCATAGAAGACAATGCAATACATGATTGTCTCTTGGACTTCCAGGCTACAGCTGCTCCTCCTAGTGTGAATATAAACCCACTAGTGGACTTGCTGTCGTTTAATTCTGAGCACCATGATGCATCAGAATATCCTTCCAATACTGGAGGATGACCATGATAACATAAAGCATACTTTTGGGTGTGCTTTAGGTATCGCATCAGCCTATCGAGGGCATCCCAATGGTCTTGGCTAGGACTACTAGTGAATCTGCTTAACATGCCGACCGTAAAGGCTATGTCAGGTCTTGTGCAGATCATAGCGTATATGAGACTACCAATCAGTTTAGCATAATCTGACTGTCTAACCGCAGCTCCATCATTGGGCTTCAAGCGATTATTGTAATCGTAAGGTGTCTCCACTGCTCTACGTTCACTGTATCCCCACGTGTCCAACAAGGACTTTATGTAGTGGCGTTGACTTAGGAAAATGCCATTTTTCCCAAAACTCACTTGCATGCCTAGTATAGTCTCAGCTACACCTAGGTCTTTAATGCTAAATGTCTGCATTAGTTCTGACTTAACGTCATCCACCACGGATTGATCAGAACTAAGAATAAGCATATCATCAACATACAAGTATATTATAGCGACGTTGTTCGATCTATGACGTATGTAAAGACATTTGTCCGAGAGACTCGACAGGAATCCCATGTTCCTTACACTATAGTCAAACTTCTCATGCCATAATTTTGGTGCTTGTTCAAGTCCGTATAGCGATTTGATCAACTTACAGACCTTACTTTCGTGACCGTGAACTATGAAACCTTCAGGTTGGCTCATGTATATCTCTTCGGTCAGATCTCCGTTCAAAAACGCAGTCTTAACATCCATTTGATGAACAATAAAGTTCTCAATAGACGCAATAGCTAGGAGTATCCTAATGGTTGCTAAGTGACACACTGGTGAATATACATCAAAGTAATCCACCCCACTAACTTGTGTGAAACCTTTAGCCACCAGACGTGCTTTATACTTAGCTACGCTACCATCAGGGTTGAGCTTCTTTTTCAGAACCCACTTACACCCTATAGTCTTAGCCCCTTTTGGCTTATCAACCAACATCCAGGTGTTGTTCTGAAGCAAAGAGTTCATCTCTTCATCAATGGCCTCTTTCCAGAGTAGGGAATCCCTTGATCTCATCGCGTCCTTATAGGTGGATGGATCAGCCTCAACGTGGTATGTGACAAAATCACTACCGAAGGTTCTGGGAATTCGCTCTCTCATCGAAGTCCTTCTAGACTCTAGGACATTATTGTCTACCGGGACTGAATAGGAGGTGCTCGGTACTGATTCAGGTTCTTCCTCAGTTATTGTTGCTTGCATACCTGGAATGGTCAGGTTCTTATCCTTAAGGAACTTATCCTCAAAGAACACAGCATCTCTAGATTCAATAACTATATTATTAGACAGGTCTAAGAATCTATCTGCAGCACTATCTTCAGCACAACCTAAGTAGACACACGTGTTGGTCCTAGGTCCAAGTTTAGACCGTCTAGGGTCAGAGACCCTGACATAGGCTATGCAGCCCCAGGTCTTAAGTTTAGTCAATGTCGGGGGTCTCTTAAACCAAAGCTCATAGGGTGTGACGTCTAGCTTAGCATGAGGGACTTTGTTCAGAATGTTGTTTGCAGTTAAAACTGCTTCTCCCCAATAGGCAGTAGGCATGCCAACAGTGAGCAACATAGAGTTCAACATCTCTGTTAACGTTCTATTTTTCCGCTCGGCTATACCATTCGATTGGGGTGAGTAAGGAGCAGTGGTTTCTGCTATGATCCCTTGAGAGGCAAGGAAACCCCGGAACTCACTGGACATGTATTCTCCTCCTCTATCACTTCTAAACCTCTTAATTCTCATGTCTAGTTGGTTCTCTACCCTGGTTTTGAAAAGACAAAACTTTTCAAACGCTTCATCTTTAGTTTTAAGAAGATAGATGTGACAGAACCTAGAGTAGTCATCTATAAACGTGATCATATACTTCCTTCCTCCTCTGGTGACAAAACTTTTAAAGTCATATATGTCGGAATGTATAAGCTCTAGAGGTGTTGTGCTTCTAGTAACCGCACTAAAAGGTTTCCTAGTGATCTTATTCTGAGCACACACGTCACATTTTTCAGGCTGTGACTTAGTGTCTAATGTGATCTAGTGAGTTCTAGCTATTTGGAACATTTTCCTATAGTTCACGTGTCCTAGTCTCTCATGTAGAGTCTTAGGGCTAACTAAGTTTGTTTGAACTTGTTGAACTACTTCGTTTGCTAGACTTAGTCGGTACATCCTATTTTGGACGTATGCACATCCAAAATAGTGGGAGTTAACTGACAGTGTTACTCTACCGCTACAAAAAGTAAATGACATACCAGCATCACATAATAGACTAATAGACACTAAGTTAGCAGCTAGTGAAGGAATAAATTTGACGTTCTTTAAAATTAAAGACTTACCTGAGGACAACAGCAAGGTTGCGTTCCCCACCTTCAGTACGTCAGCTGTGTCTCCATTGGCCACCGTCGCAGACTCTTTCACAGTAGTGAGACCTGTCATAAGAGCAGAATTGTTGCAAACGTGTCACGTCGCCCCCGAATCCAAGTACCACTCCGTGCTGGCCGTAGCGTTTCCGACCATTGCAACAAAGTCGGAAGGCTCAGCTTGGCTAACCATATTGGCTTGGTTGCCATCCTGTGGTGCTTTGGTTCTTTCCCTTTTAGGGAGCCTGCAATCAGATGCGCTGTGTCCCCACTTGTTGCAGTTAAAACACTTGTCCTTGAATTTTTTATTGCGTTTGTTAGGGCCTGCAACTTGGGAGCTACCATGGGAGGGTCTGGTCCTCTTAGGGTTCGGCACGCGTTTAGAACTAAGAAGCATGTTAGCTGCAGTCTTCTGCTTGCTAACAGTTTCTAAAGCGTGTCGAATCCTATTTTCATCCTCAATGCGAATAAATCGCTTGAGGTCATTAAGACCGACCTGCATCTTCTTGCGGTACATTTCAGTTTTAAAGTTGTACCACGTAGAGGGCAGTTTAAAAATAATCGTGCCAGCAACAAAGCTGTCTGGCAGGGAAATGTTCTCACTATGTAAAGAATCTACTATAGCTTCAAAATCTGATACCTGAGGGAGAATCGCCTTCTCCTCGTCGAACATGAAGGAGTGGAATTTGTCCACCAGGTGTGCCTTGGACAGATCCTCCTCTTGCCTGAAGTGCTCCTCCAGTGCCTCCCAGATTTCCTTGGCGGTCTTCATTTTGATGTACGTCTTCGCCAGGCTGGAGGACAAGCAGTTCAACAGGTAGTCGCGGCAGAAGTCCTCATCCGCAATCCACTGAGCTTCATCGTCAGTCCCCATAACAGCAGCACGATCAGACTGAACTGTGTAGAACACGTTCAGGTACTTCATCCCAAACTGCGTATTCAACTTCTAGTCGTTGAATTCGGTCGCCGTGAATTTCTTCAGTTTTATCATCGGTACCGGGGAGGAGAAATTTGACCCCTTCATCATTGTGTGTCACTCTCTCTGGTACAGATCCGCGAGATGGAGATAACCGAGCAGTAGAACCTCTCCTCTAGATCTGGAAATTCCAAAGAAGGAGAGGCTTCGAAGATCTCTCCTTTTGCTGGACTTTGAGTTTTTCCCGTCAATGGCCAAAACCTGAAGATCGAGCACAAACAAAAGGTAGCCGTTCCTGACTTTGTTGAAGATCGAGCAGTCCAGTTTCTCCAAACCAGCACAAACAACAGGGGAGCAGTCCAGTCCTGATCTTTAGGCTTTCGCCTGGAGCAACGATGGAGAAACTGAAGCAGGAGGAACCCTCGACTTCTCACGGGGCGGAATGCAAGATTAAGAACCGGGATTTCACCCTAGTTCTCACTCGCGATTAAGCAGCGACAATCTTCACACCAAAATTGATGCTTTCCCTTCTTCTTCTTCGCAAACCGAGCAACAGGGCAATTTTTTTTTCTTGATCGTTAACAACGGAGGCAGAAGAAATCAATGGCAATTTTCCTTGATCGTTCCCAGCGGCGGCAGAAGAAATCCAGGAATCGGAAACAGCGGCCGCAGAATCGGGACGGGTGAAGGAAGCGGTTACGGGATCGACGGAAGCGGTTACGGCAGCGAAGAACCACCGATCTCCTTCCCGATTTCAGCGATGATGGAAGCGAGGTCTTCTCCTTTCCGAAACCAGGCGGCCTGATCCTTCTGCCTTGCCGATCACCAGCAGCGGATGGCGTAAACTCCGGCGTCGGTTTACGGGAGCGGAGCGGTTACGGTAGATGGGAGCGACGGGAAAATCGTGAGCGACGGGGGCTTTAATTCGAGAATGTTATGTCGCTCGAAGCATCCGGATGGGGATCAGAGTGGAATCCCCTACCCGTTGCCCCTAGGCGGGTATAAATAGTCAAAACCCTTAGGAGTTACTACGGGTATGGGTTAACCGTGTACCCTAACTAACCCGTTAAGCCTCCGAACCCGTTATTAGTCCAAATATACACTAACAACTTTAACCTTGAAGAACCCTGAATTTCAAATAATTGAAAAAAATGGTGCTATAAATACGATTAAATTAAAATACCTCATTGGAACGGAGATGAGTGCATACTTGGCATATTATTCTATAATTTTTCATTACTGCTTTATATTTTAGGTAAACTAAATAATACCAAACTCGATCAACACTCTTGTTAGCAGAGGCTGCAGAGCAGTGCGGTCCAGTTCGATGTCTTGGCCTATTATTCTATTTTGTATCACCACTTTATAATTTAAGAGATAATCTGAAGATGAGAGATTCCTTCGAATTTAACCATAAATAATGTTGAACTCGATCAACTCTCTTGCTAGTAGAGTTGTGCGGTCGAGTTCGATGTATTAGCTTATCATTTTATAATTATCGTATGAGGAACACGATTTTGCAGTAGACAATTGTATGCTCTATGATCCTCGAGTGTGTGCGTGATTATGGAGCTGGGAGCCAACATAAAACAACAATGGTGAATTTAACAAAATGTCAATAGGAAATGCAAGAGCATGATGATAGAGCTCCTTGTGAATATGGACAGCCTTCAATTCCTTCTCCCAAGATTCATACAAGAAGAAATAAAAGATTCTCATGAATATGGACAGCCTTCAATTCCTTCTCCCATAATTTTTGTTTTAATTATAATTTTCATCTAATATCACATCAAAAAAATTATGCATTATATTTCATATAAATAGAGAATGACAAGAATTTGTTGTACATATATAAAGGGCATACACACATATTGTGTTGTATGGTACTTTTTTGGACATTAATGAATGTTTTGGACAAGTAGTGGTACTAATTCAAGCTTCTGCCTTCTCAAAGCAACTAATCCAGGACTGTCTTCCATGTTCATGTCTTCAATGGCCATTCCATTTGGTAATTTCCAGTCGAAACGACGCAGGAGATTGGCCAAAGCTAGCTCAACGACAACAATTGCGAATGACATTCCCGGGCAAATTCTCCGACCAGCGCCAAAAGGTATGAACTGAAACTCCCTCCCCTTAAAGTCCAACGCACTGCCCGCGAATCTCTCCGGTTTAAATTCTTCAGGGTCTTCCCAATAGGCCGCATCTCGTCCCATAGACCACGCGTTGACGATAACTCTCGTTTGTTTAGGAATGTGGTAGCCTTGTATTTGACATTCTTCGGTCGACTCTCGAGGTAGAAGCAGCGGAATCGGAGGATGGAGCCGAAGCACTTCCTTCACGACGGCTTTTAAGTAGCTCATTTTGGGCAAATGCTCCTCATTGATCATTTCCTCTCCGCCCGCAACTGCTCTAACTTCATCTTGCACCTTCTTCATCACTTTGGGATTTCGAATCAGCTCAGCCATGCTCCAATCCAAGACTATAAATGATGTATCTGTTCCCGCAGCAAACATGTCCTGCAAAAATAAACAATTTGTTGTGTTTTGATTTAGCATATTGTTCAAAACTCAAAAGTTGCTCTAATATTGAACCGAATCAGAATCAGATAAAATTGATTCTACTCAATTTGAGACGATTCAATCGGACTCGAATGTGATTTCAAGTCTATTTTCAGTCATTCCTGAATCGCTCGAAATATAATTCGAATCAACTACAATTTATGAAAAATATTATGTATTTATTAATATATTTTTATTTTAAAATAAAATACTAAAATTTAAAATTAGATAAAAAGATTGAAGACTTTAATAATTAGGTGTTTAATTTACTAAATTTAGAGGTTGTCCAATTTAATTTTGAGCCAACTAACGATAAAGAGAAAAATTGTTCTATCTCGAGCCGGAGCTATTTTGAGTCGAGCCAACTCGACTCGAAGTAGACTTCAAGCCTGAGTTCGACTCAAAAATTTTGATTTTGAGCCGAACCGAAATCGCTTGAACTCGACTCAGATATCAGCCGAAGATTAAAAGAACGAGAATGTGATATGCATGCTTAAGGAGTGTGTTGAATTTAAATTAGTTACCAGTAAGGTAGACTTGATGTGGTCTCTTGTGAGGACAAAGTCCAAGTTAGGATCTTTCTGCAGCTGAAGCAGAACATCAATAAAATCAGTTCTATCGGCAGAGGGATGAATGATATTATTGGAGTTATTGCTGCTGATTGAGTGATCCTGAATGAAGTCCTCTAAAAGTGAATCCCAGGCTTTGACATGCCTCTTTAACTTGTCATCCAAACCCAATATCCAATCCAACCATCTCAACCTGGGGAAGAAATCCTCCACAAACACTTTGGTGTTAAAGATTGAATTCTGCTGCACCAGAGTGCTGATAAGCCTTCTCCTTTCATCACCCATAGAAGATCCTACAACAACTCTGCAGAGCACATTGCTGACTAACTCATTCAGCATCTCGGTGACGCAGAGAACGGTCCCGTCATGATCCGAAACTCGCCGAAGCAGCGCGGCGACCTCTTCTCTGCGCACTGAGGCGAAGGACTGCACCATCTTTGCGCTGAGGAGGTGACACATGCTGATTTTCCTCATCTGCCTCCAGCAATCTCCGTAAGGGGAAAAGGCGACGTCGATGTTGTTGTATGATAGAGCTCTGGATGATTTCAAGGAAGGGCGGCTTGCGAATACGGTATCGTGAATTTTCATGAAGTGTTGGGCGACGGCGGGCGATGAGACGACGACTGTCGGAATGGGGCCGAGGTGGAGAAGCATGAGGGGGCCATGCTTGTTGGAGAGGAGGGAGAGCGATTGATGGGGGAGGGAGCCGAGTTCATGGAGATTGCCGATGAAGGGAAGCCCGGGAGGCGAAGGAGGCAGCGGCAGCTTCTTTGAGATGGAGTAACGGCTGATTCTTCTCCTCCATTCTGCAAGGATGAAGAAGAACAGGGGAAGCAGGAGCAGAGCTGAGAGAAGAGCTGCTGGACTCATGATCATGAATTAAAGCTGGTGGCTTGGTTACTTTTTGATTTTCAATTGCTCTTTGGCAAGATGGTGTTTATATATATAGGAGAAGCAATGCTTCTTCATTAATGGAGAAAATCTACGTCAATGGAGAATCAAAGTCAATATGGAGAAAGGCTTGTAATTGAATGAGTAATTTTGCTTACTTTTCTCTGCTTCCAATTTAGTGGCTGCGCCTATAACAAGATGGCGTGGGACGCAATTAATATATTGAATTCTGTTTGAATTCTTTATATCTCTAATAATTAGTACTGGGCGGCCAGTGTGCGGGAGCAGGGCTGCCCGCACAAGCAAGTGCAGTCTGAAAAAAGTGTAGGTGAGTTTCGCGCAGGTGCGCGAGAGGCCAATCCCGCAGTTCAATGTAGAGTGAGTATATGCAGCCGTTAGATATAGTTTTTTTCGTTGTGCTTCAACCGTTCGATGCAGAGCAAGTGTATCACGGCCGTCTCGCGCACCTGCGAGAAACGCACCAACAATTTTCTAAGTGCAGTCGCTTGGCTGGGGCAGCCCACGCAGGAGCACGCGCGCACGGGGCTGCCCGGGAGTGGGTGTGGTCGTGCGCGCGCGTGAGAGGTTGCCCGCGCGCGGGTGAGGCCGCGCATGCACGGGGATCGCCTCACGCATGTGCACGCGCGCGCGTCCACGTCCGCCCACATGCGGGAGCAGTCGTGCGCGCCCACAGTGCTCCCTGTGTGTGGGTGCGGCCGCGTGCACAAAGCAGCCGTCGCGGGAGCGCAAGGCTCCTCGCACGAAGGTGGGCCGAGAGCGCAGAGCGGCCTGTGCACGAACGTGCGCACGCCCGGGGCTGCCCGCACGCAGGTGCGGCCGTGCGCGCGGGTGCAGTCGGGCGCGCGGGTGCGGCCGGGCGCGCGGGGGCGGCCGTGCGCGCGGGTTCGCCTGCGCTCATTCCCGAGGAGGCGTTTTCGGAGTCGCGCCATCCTCCATGTGCGTTGATCCTTTTTCTTTGCCTTGCTTTGACGGTAATGCCCTTTTCAGGTGTCAAAAGATGGTGTTCCGCAGAGATCGATGTGCCTTCCGTCGTCCTTTACCTCTGCCCGCGTGGGGCAGTTGGAGGAAGTGTAACGCCCTAGATTTCACCAGACATAGCTCTCTGAGAGCTATCTCCTGTGGTAGTGATACCGCGTGGGAGTTGTAATCTTTCGTCGTAAGCATCGTTATGATAGGACGCATTACCTACCGAGCAGCGGTAGTGAAGTACCGCGTGGCGGTAGCATGGCAGTTATGGTGCAGCCACGTGTCGGTGTACGATTGGAGAGTTTGAATGGTGGGCTTGCTGAACAAGCCATCTTTCGAGGTACCGCGCGACAGTAGCTTGTTAACGCGCGGCGGTAGCGCTTTCTACAGAGAACCATTTTGAATCGTGGTCGTTCGTCACGATCTGACGATAGGCTGGGTTTTCTGATGGTTTAAGGTTGTAGGATGAGTGTTCTTCCCCATTTCAACCAAGATTTTTTCTTTCTAACAAGTTAGATAGAAGAGAGAGCAAAGGAAGAAGGTGAAGGAGAGATCTTGCCATTACCGGAGCTTCAGAGTTCCAAATCGCGAGTCGAGTTCAAGTCTACGGAGTGCGGCCCGGTACGGTTCTTTCCATCTGTTTGGATTTTGATGTATGGCTCCAAAGAGGACTTCAAGTGTAATGATCTTCCTCCTCTCGTTAGGACGTGCATGTCCTCTTTTGTTTTTATAAACGCATATGAAAGTGTCTTTTTCGCTAAGTAGCGTACGACTAGAATTTCTACGGGTTGATTTTGTTCGTTCCTCGCATAAATTGCATATAGAGTTTGAAATCGAAGTATGAACATATGCATGCTGCGAGAAACCCACACAAACAAGTTGGTATTAATTAGTGATGGTTTTATTGATGTTTACATGCCAGAGAAGACTCTGTGACGTGTCGTTTTTGGGTTCTGGGTGCCATATAGTGAAGCAGGGAGTCCGAGAGGTGAACTCCAGGAAATACCCTGAATATTGGACAGAAATTAAGTTTTGTCTGTTACGGCCCGGCGGTAGCGCTACCGCAGACGGTAGCTCCCAGTGAACTATTTTTGTGGTTGTGAAGCCCGTGTCCATGAGATAAGCTGGGTAGCATGTTTTGTCATTGAGCCTGGAGTGCCCAGCTGGGTTGGTCGTGAGTGCCAGCATTGGAACATAATGTTGGTTATGTCATGTACGGGAAAGGGGAGGCTTACCCACGTCATTGTCGTTCGTTGACATGGCGGTTTGAGCAACGAGAAAGAGCTGAACTGTACCCGCACTATGTCGTGTAAGACCCCACTCCCGGAACACAGGACACAGCCGATGGGAGTCTTATGTCCAGAACAACCGGCTTGTGAGCCAACATATGGGTTGACAGATATTACAAGATGCATATCCTGCTGACTAAAACAAATATCATTCAAGCCAACCCAATCATAAAGAAGAAACACAAGTCAAAATCCACGTAAGTATAAAAATCCACAAGTACATTAATAATAAGAAACATCAACAAGCTTCTATAATATCAGAGTACATAAAATCTTTGCCCAAAGGGCTACAATAAGAGTCTCTCAAAAACTCACATTTGTAACCGAAGGCAGCGATGGTATCGTCATGTCAGGCCCTGTCACACTGGCCTGGCTGCCCTACTGCACAACCTGTTATTGCTCTATCTGCAGGGTTTCCTCCTAAAAAGGAAGACGTAGCAACCGTTAGTCATAAACACTAACTGGCTATCACATCCGCTCCCCCGGCGACTCTTAGTGTTGAAGCCAAAATTGGCTTCTATGGAGTTCGGCGTCCCAAAATAGGGATGACCGCACACCTACTACCCTCAAGCGAACGATCTAGGCACAAGATTATGAACACAAGGGACAAACCCAAGATCTCAGCGTGGAGGACCCACCGCATACCCGGAAGACTAACAAACTCTTCCCCTCCCAAGCCAAAGGCTGAGCTAAGACATCTTCGGAGGGCGCTCTCGGCCGACCGGAACATCTAAGGAGGGTCTCGAGACCAACTCTCTCCTATCCAGATGTGTCTCCTTGGGTCTACACAAAATGCTCCTCACCCGCCCTACTAATGGCGCAAACTCACCGAGCAATTCCACGACACGCTGCCCAAAATGGGCTACGAATAGCGTAATTCCGCTATTCTAACAGGCTGTCAATAGGCCATGAGGGGCTTCCCGGCAACTATACCTCGGGGCCCCCACGGGGCGAGCGGTTCTCGAGAACACGACCCGCCTAATACGAAGAAGAAAGCTACACATCCTCAGAGCATCACAGATATTAAAAGAATATTACAGGAATATGAATTCCATACTTCGGCACGCAGGCCGACAATATAAACAAAAAAGGCCTTCGAGGGCCGGCACATGCTTGGGCTTAAGCCCGCTACTCCCTGTCTGGTACTGCAACACCTGTACGCCAACATCTCGACAAGCGGCGGTCAGCTAAACGCCAGTTGGTTAACATAAGCTGGACGAACATATTGCACATACCCCTTTCTTGGGGGCTGTGGCGCGCATTCCCTGCAAACGGATAATATACAACTTCCTCGGAGTCTTCTCCGGGAACCCCAGAACATCACCAATCTGGCTCACACATCCAGATGGGCTTCACACAGCATGCCTAAACCCGTACTCACACTTCTGGGTGTTAACACAGTTAATAGCAGGGACGTACACGTCAACCCGTCGGAGAGCTCCATTCCTCCACCCGCTGGTGGAGAGGGGCTTCCATGCAAATATGGAAAATGAGGGCTTCACCTGCCCAAGTAGAAACATTGTTACCCTTGACGCGTGTTTAGCGGGGCCGCAACTGCGCTCATTGCCCGAGGCTCCACATCTAGCGTCCGTAGTGGTTGTCCATGCACTGATCCGGCCTCCGCGGGAGAGTTAAAAGCTCCAAATGATTTGCATGTGCTCCAAATGGAGTCGGCGAAGGTTGTCCCGGCTTCCGCTACTTCAAGCGGCTGCGGGAGAGAAGCCCCCGACCTTCTTTGCTTTTGGATGCGTTGGGGAAGAAGCCCCCGACCCATCTATAACTATGAACGACACATTTTTATAAGCGATTTCTCAATGCCAGAAAGATCACTTGTTTCTTCTCCGGCCGCAAAGCCACCAGGACTGTATTGAGATCCACAGGATCGGAAAACCAACTCATCACCTCCAGTACGGGATCCGAAGCCCCAGTATCACCGGAGCCAAAACCCTAACCCCCAACTCCAAGTCCGGCGGGATCCGACCGACCAGCGCAACTGTCGACGCCGGTGCAAGGGCCAACAGCCGGGCGTCGATTGGCTTCCAACCGCGCCTCCCCATGGACCAGATCGGCGGGATTCTGCCGCCGCCGTCGCTTCCTCGGAGGGGGAAAAGATCCAGAAAATCTCCTGGCATTGGAAGCAGATGCTGGAGTGAGGATGCATGGCTGCCAAAATCCACCTCTAAGACCGAATGGAGGAGCCTTTTGGCCGACGGTTCTCCCCTGGAGATAAATCCCCATCCCCGACTTTTCTCCTTCTTCCTCTTTCTTCTTTTTCCTTTTTGCTGCCCTGCCCCTTTTTCTGTACCGAGCCCCCCTTTTTCATACCCAGCCACCTCCTCCTTCCTCTTTAATAAAACCAAATTCATATATATAATATAATATATATATAATATATATATATTATAATATAAAACATATATATATATGAATATTTTAAGCCTATGCAAATAAAATCTCCGCACGCCTGAGGACCCGCACATCCTCGAGCGGGACGACACCAATTTATCGCTCATAGCGCACCCCAAGTCCGCCACTTGGGGAGGATCCCGCTCGGCCGGATATGGGGTTGTACACAATCCCCGCTCTTTTCGAGGTTGGCACAAGCTCGGAAAGAAATGTCCAACACCAAATATCAGGCGAGTGGGAGCCGACCCAAAGAAAAATTTTGGGAGAATCCAAAATTTGCATTTAAAACAATAATCTCTTCGTGCCCCTCTTGATGAGTATCACTTTCACAATCCTGTTAGATATTTCAGCAAGTGTATCACTAGCCCGTGATTTTCCTCCTATGTTCATCATCCACAACATACACATTAAACAATGAACTCTAACACAACTAATAATCCACTCCCTTTATAGAGGGAAAAAGGCATGCTGGTGCCTAAAGATCAAAGAACTCTGAAATAAAAATAACTACAATACTAGAATCTACTGAAGAAATCATTATTTGCCCACGCCTCTATGAGTGACCCTTACTAGTATCGTTGAAACGTTCACTGTCTATTCCTCCAAGATTCAAAGTTGTCCTTACAGATTTAAAGAACTAGAATTAAAAATAGCATTTTTCTGATATCAGTCGCATGAGACCTTCACACAAAATCAGGTTGTAAACATAATTGAGCTAAGGGTTGCCTATCCAACTTTCAAGCATGAAAGCAGACTTAGGATGAGGGTGATCCCATAAAAAATATTTAACATACCATAAGGTTTTTGCTCTTGAAAAAATCAGTAATTCTTCAAATCTTGAAAATTGACAAGTTTTAAAAACAAAGCTTCCTTCTTCTTAAGAACAAAATAAAACGAGTACTCTTGGTCAGGACACGACCGCGTGACTCTCAAAGCTAAGGAGACAGGGTCAATTCTTTTAAGAAGAAAAAGTTTGTCATTCTTGTGACACGTTCTTAGCTCCCCATTATTTTTACCACGATTACTTAATTGTTCAAAGTCACGATATGTATGAGGTACATGGTCAGTATAAAACAGACATTTGAGAGCAAATCTCTTTCAAAGGGAAATTAAGGGAATAGAAACAAATTATTCAAATCATTCTTTTTGCGTGCAGCGTATCATGGGAACCAAACCTATCCTTCCACAAACCAAACCTATCCCTCCACAAACCAAACCTTCGGACCTGCCAGCTAGATGAGAGCCTGCGCAGCGGGTCTACCTGGGGTCGAGTCGAGCTCGGGGTGCCGATGACGTTCTCAAACCAACCAAACCTATCCCCCACAGGCGAGCCTACGGACCTGCCATCTAGATGAGAGCCTGCGCAGCGGGTCTACCTGAGGCCGAGCCGAGCTCGGGGTGCCGATGACGTTCTCAAACCAACCAAACCTATCCCCCACAGGCGAGCCTACGGACCTGCCAGCTAGATGAGAGCCTGCGCAGCGGGTCTACCTGGGGCCGAGCCGAGCTCGGGGTGCCGATGACGTTCTCAAACCAACCAAATCTATCCCCCATAGGCGAGCATACGGACCTGCCAGCTAGATGAGATCCTGCGCAGCGGGTCTACCTGGGGCCGAGCCGAGCTCGGGGTGCCGATGACGTTCTCAAACCAACCAAACCTATCCCCCACAGGCGAGCCTACAGACCTGCCAGCTAGATGAGAGCCTGCGCAGCGGGTCTACCTGGGGCCGATCCGAGCTCGGGGTGCCGATGACGTTCTCAAACCAACCAAACCTATCCCCCACAGGCGAGCCTTCGGACCTGCCAGCTAGATGAGAGCCTGAGCAGCGGGTCTACCTTGGGCCGAGCCGAGCTCGGGGTGCCGATGACGTTCTCAAACCAACCAAACCTATCCCCCACAGGCGAGCCTACGGACCTGTCAGCTAGATGAGAGCCTGCGCAGCGGGTCTACCTGGGGTCAAGCCAAGCTTAGGGTGCCAATGACGTTCTCAAAACAACCAAACATATGCCCCACAGGCGAGCCTACGGACCTGCCAGCTAGATGAGAGCCTGCGCAGCGGGCCTACCTGGGGCCGAGCCGAGCTCGGGGTGCCGATGACGTTCTTAACCAACCAAACCTATCCCCCACAGGCGAGCCTACGGACCTGTCAGCTAGATGAGAGCCTGCGCAGCGGGTCTACCTGGGGCTGAGCCGAGCTCGGGGTGCCGATGACGTTCTCAAACCAACCAAACCTATCCCCCACAGGCGAGCCTACGGACCTGCCAGCTAGATGAGAGCCTACGCAGCGGGCCTACTTGGGGCCGAGCCGAGCTCGGGGTGCCGATGACGTTCTCAAACCAACCAAACCTATCCCCCACAGGCGAGCCTACGGACCTGCCAGCTAGATGAGAGCCTGCCCAGCGGGTCTACTTGGGGCCGAGCCGAGCTCGGGGTGCCGATGACGTTATCAAACCAACCAAACCTATCCCCCACAGGCGAGCCTACGGACCTGCCAGCTAGATGAGAGCCTGCGCAGCGGGTCTAACTGGGGCCGAGCTGAGCTCGGAGTGCCGATGACGTTCTCAAACCAACCAAACCTATCCCCACAGGCGAGCCTACGGACCTGCCAGCTAGATGAGAGCCTGCGCAGCGGGTCTACCTGGGGCCGAGCCGAGCTCTGGGTGCCGATGACGTTCTCAAACCAACCAAACCTATCCCCCACAGGTGAGCCTATGGACCTGCCAGCTAGATGAGAGCCTGCGTAGCGGGTCTACCTGGGGCCGAGCCGAGCTCGGGGTGACGATGACGTTTCCACAAACCTAACATAACTTATCCTAACCTATCCTAACCTATCCCCTGCAGGCGAGCCTACAGATCTGCCAGCTAGTAGGAGCTAGGCAGCGGGTTTACCTGGGGCCGAGCCGCGCTCGGGGTAGTGCAAAACCAAGAGCTAGGACCTCTCCCCCACAGGCGAGCCTACGGACCTGCCAGCTAGTAGGAGCCAGGCAGCGGGTCTACCTGGGGCCGAGCCGCGCTCGGGGTAGTGCAGAACCAAGAACCAGGACCTCTCCCCCACAGGAGAGCCTACGAAACTGCCAACTAGTAGGAGCCTGCGCAGCGGGTCTACCTAGGGCCGAGCCGCGCTCGGGGTAGTGCAGAACCAAGAACCAGGACCTCTCCCCCACAGGCGAGCCTACGAACATGCCAGCTAGTAGGAGCCAGACAGCGGGTCTACCTGGGGCCGAGCCACGCTCGGGGTAGCTCTACCCGGTCAATCTCTACCCACTACGGGGCACATCTACCCGCTACGTCCACCCTCCTGAGAACGAGGGTCGGTCATATAATATTCTCCCTAAGGCACGTTTTGAGCTCCAGGATCGAACATCCTAGCGACAAGAGGGGAATGGGAGGGGACTTCTTTCATCACATGACCCTGGTCGTCACTTGGTTCCTCTTCCATAGCCATGACATTCGCCTGAGTTTTTCTGTACTGGTCACTCTCCACGCTCACCGCACCATAACTGTTGAAGCCAAAATTGGCTTCTGTGGAGTTCGGGGTCCCAAAAGAGGGGTGACCGCGCACCTACTACCCTCAAGCGAACGATCTAGGCACAAGATTAGGAACACAAGGGACATACTCAAGGTCTCAGCGTGGAGGACCCACCGCATACTCGGAAGACTAACAAACTCTTCCCCTCCCAAGCCAAAGGCTGAGCTAAGACACCTTCGGAGGGCGCTCTCGGCCGACCGAAATATCTAAGGAGGGTCTCGAGACCAACTCTCTCCTATCCAGATGTGTCTCCTTGGGTCTACACAAAATGCTCCTCACCCACCCTACCGATGGCGCAAACTCACCGAGCAATTCCACGACACGCTGCCCAAAATGGGCTACGAATAGCGTAATTCCGCTATTCTAACAGGCTGTCAACAGGCCATGAGGGGCTTCCCGGCAACTATACCTCTAGGCCCCCACGGGGCGAGCGGTTCTCGAGAACACCACCCGCCTAATACGAAGAAGAAAGCTACACATCCTCAGAGCATCATAGATATTAAAAGAATATTACAGGAATATGAATTCCATACTTCTGTACGCAGGCCGGCAATATAAACAAAAAAGGCCTTCGAGGGCCGACACATGCTTGGGCTTAAGCCCGCTACTCCCTGCCTGGTACTGCAACACCTGTACGCCAACGTCTCGACAAGCGGCGGTCAGCTAAACGCCAGTTGGTTAACATAAGCTGGCCGAACATATTGCACATACCCCTTTCTTGGGGGTTGTGGCGCGCATTCCCTGCAAACAGATAATATACAACTTCCTCGGAGTCTTCTCCAGGAACCCCAGAACATCACCAATTCGGCTCACACGTCCGGATGGGCTTCACACAGCATGCCTAAACCCGTACTCACGCTTCCGGGTGCTAACACAGTTAATAACAGGGACGTACACGTCAACCCGTCGGAGAGCTCCCTTCCTCCACCCGCTGGTGGAGAGGGGCTTCCATGCAAATATGGAAAATGAGGGCTTCACCTGCCCAAGTAGAAACATCGTTACCCTTGACGCGTGTTTGGCGGGGCCGCAACTGCGCTCATTGCCCGAGGCTCCACGTCTAGCGACCGTAGTGGTTGTCCATGCACTGATCCGGCCTCCGCGGGAGAGTTAAAAGCTCCAAATGGCGTCGGCGAAGGTTGTACTGGCTTCCGCTACTTCAAGCGGCTGCGGGAGAGAAGCCCCCGACCTTCTTTGCTTTTGGATGCGTTGGGGAAGAAGCCCCCGACCCATCTATAACTATGAACGACACATTTTTATAAGCGATTTCTTAATGCCAGAAAGATCACTTGTTTCTTCTCCGGCCGCAAAGCCACCAGGACTGTATTGAGATCCACAGGATTGGAAAACCAACTCATCGCCTCCAGTACGAGATCCGAAGCCCCAGTATCACCGGAGCCAAAACCCTAACCCCCAACTCCAAGTCCGGCGGGATCCGACCCACCAGCGCAACTGTCAACGCCAGTGCAAGGGCCAACAGTCGGGCTTCGATTGGCTTCCAACCGCGCCTCCCCATGGACCAGATCTGCGGGATTCTGCCGTCACCGTCGCTTCCTCGGAGGGGGAAAAGATCCAGAAAATCTCCTGGCATTGGAAGCAGATGCTGGAGTGAGGATGCATGGCTGCCAAAATCCACCTCTAAGACCAAATGGAGGAGCCTTTTGACCGACGGTTCTCCCCTGGAGATAAATCCCCATCCCCGACTTTTATCCTTCTTCCTCTTTCTTCTTTTTGCTTTTTGCTGCCCTGCCCCTTTTTCTGTACCGAGCCCCCTTTTTAGTACCCAGCCACCTCCTCCTTCCTCTTTAATAAAACCAAATTCATATATATATATAATATAATATATATATATATATATATATATATATATATATAATATAACATATATATTATAATATAAACTATATATATATATATGAATATTTTAAGCCTATGCAAATAAAATCTCTGCACGCCTGAGGACCCGCACGTCCTCGAGCGGGATGACACCAAATTATCGCTCATAGCGTGCCCCAAGTCCACCACTTGGAGAGGATCCCGCTCGGCCGGATATGGGGTTGTACACTTAGGCACCGGGCGAAGAAAGAAAATGGGTACAATATATATATATATATATATATATATATATATATATATATATATATATATATATATATATATATATATATATATATATGTAAGCAGTAGTACAAGCATGTGGTATAAGACTAATCAATATCAGAGTATCCAACATGCAAAACAAGTGAGTATATCAATCTACATTAGCAGTTCTACTATCAACAGTAGTATACAAGTATGATCCTACAACAGGAAAGTAACTCAACTTATATGAATGCCCATACAGACATATAAGTTAAGGATCGGCTTAACAGTAAAGTAACTCATCATATAAGAGTGCTCATACAAACTTATATGATAAAGATCTTATGCAGTGCAATGCAATGATATGAATGCAATATGATGACTCACCCATGCTCACACACACGCACACTACTATGTCGACACAGATTTGTAGTTCCCATTTTTCGAGTAGGTAGCTAACCTCTCAGGTGCCAACCATTGTGGCCGGATGGTGACAGTGGAACGGGCTTTCCACTACTAGGCGGGCATCGACACTACCAAGCCTAGGCCTCTATACGAATCAATGCTAAGAACACAACAACGAAGCTTACATGTGTACTACGGCTTAGAGGGGTCTTGGGTAGATGTGCATCAAGAACACAACCCAAACTAGCCTACCAGTGTGGCACGAAAAGTGCCTCAGGAATGAGCACCGAGAAAACAGCCAAACTGTCCACTTAGCACAAAAAGGACCCTAGGAATGAGCACCGAGGACATAGCCAAACCATCCAAAGTCCACCTGTCAACTCTCGTCGGTGTGACGACTAGCGAACCCGTAGACCTGCCACATTATCCTTAACTCAGGATTATGGTACCGCGTGTAAACTCACACCGCATGCAATTTTTGCATCGAAGGGCTCCACAATGAGTCCCTTATAATCACATCAATCTAGTGCGATCAAATACTCACGCACTTACACCCTCTTCACATTTTTTGTGCCCCAATGCACTTAAGGGTTCAACAAGAACACAGGTGGCAAGCCACATCATACAACGTACCAATTTTACACTGCTATACGTAGGGAGACACAACTCTAAGTAGTGGACTACTATACACATTCCATTAATCGTCACATCACATGGCCATGAATTAACCTCATCCAATTCCTTTCCACATGATCAAGCATTCACAATCAACTATGCTTTCATAAGTTAATCACAACGATACCATGATACTTCACATACACATCAAGCATGATAACATAGCTATGTGTTATACATTCAATTATTGGACATCACACCCTCTTTCCAAAACCTATGTCATTCTCCTGATTGTAATTGAAAGACTTAGTTTTCATGGTCAGCTAACACCTACAGGGCGGGGGGGGGGGGGGGGGTGAATAGGTTTTAGGTCTCTTTTAAACCTATCTAGACATTTACTTGATTTACCTATTCTTAGTGTTTAGTTTGTTTGGCTTTCAAGATACACACACAGAAGACGCATATATTTTATAGTGGTTCCTCATATTGTGAATACGTCCACTGTCCCTCTCCACCTTTCTAACAGCTTGTTAGACAAGGCACTTCACCAATTTCTCGGCTCCAAAGAGCTTACAATTCGTTCTTGCATGACCACTCAATCTCCTTCAAGACCTACAACTCAGGCCCAAGGATCTATAACTCAGTGATTCAGCAATCACCTACCTCAAGCTCAAAAGTCCTGCAGCTCAGGCTGGAAGGACAGCCCTACACTTAGATTCAAAGTGGATCTTACACTCAGCCTTTATAACTCAGGCTTATAACTCAGATTCTACATAGAATCCTACTCTCATATCCAAGAATGGATCCTACAGAAAATAGGAAAGATGTGAGACAGTCAGACACAGGAGAGTTATCTTTGTGTCTATCTTCCTTGGCTGAGCAGATTTCAGCCATATCTTCTTCACAACAACAAGATGAATAGATCTTCAGTAATGGTCAGCTTATGCTGTAAGTGACTCATAATCAAGGATCTGATCTGTTGTTGAAGACTATGTATCTGAAAGTATTGTATCTTCTTCAAACAACTACCTTGACTTATAGACACTAAAGGCTCTGCTTCTCTTCCTAATCAGAAAATGATTATGAACTTGCTGTCACTGATGAAGATTGCAACAACTAACTCTTGTCGCTTTTAGGTTCACTAAACAGAACTTGTGCTTCAGGCTCGATGTTAATGGCGAGGAAGAAGACTAAGTTCTGCCGCTATGCGTATTCAGAAAACCCTAAAAGCTCTCTTCCTTTCAGCCAATCTTATCCTTTTATAGTCAGCTAATCAACGACTCTTTGTACTGTGGGCCTAGCCTATAAAAGATGAGTTACCACCTTCCATTTGCAGAAAACGAAAAAAGCTATCCGCCGGCACCATTAAAGGCATACTGCAGCTTTCCCGCAAAGAATTTGAACTGTGTTGACTTTATTGACTTTTGCTGATGTCACCCATTCTGGACTTAGCCAAATTCACAGAATCACTCCAAGCATTGAATGACGTTGAGTGAAAGGCCTTCACTCAATGATTCTGGACTTAGCTTATTATTTAGCTCTTTCTGCATCCATGACGTTGAGAGCGTTGAGTGGTTGGCCTTCACTCAATGCCATGTGTCTTAGCACCTTCTGAACTCTGCCAACTGCTGAGGCGTTGAGTGTGTTGACTTAACTCAACGCTTCTTACCTCAGCCTCATCTTTTGACTAGGTGTTGAGTGAACTGGCTTCACTCAACGTTTCTGGACTTAGTCAAATTCTGGTTTCTTCTTATGCTTTGACTGTCTAGACTTATCTCAACTCTTTCTGTTATATAACATTGAATGAACTGGCTTCACTCAACACTTTTTTACTTAAACAGATTTTTTTGTTTATCTTCTTGGGCTTTGTCAGAATCATCATGGTGTTGATTGAATTGTATTCACTCAACGCATTTGGACTTAGAATCTTTTCTATTGCCAGAAACTCTCTGCCTTTGACTGAGCCAGCTTTACTCGACGAATTTACTACATGGCGTTGAGTGAGTGGAATAACGGGCAGTCCGCGCGGCCTGGTTGCAGTCTGGCGACTAGGCGGACTGAGTGGACTCCGTAGTGTCGCAGTAGTTCCGGCGGCTACTCCTTGAGTCCGCGCGGACTGTTATTTGCCTTGTATTTTTCTGTTTTTGTTGGTTACATCGGCGAATCATGTCTTGCCATGTATGTCTCGTAGTGTAAAAAAGTTGACTATAGTACAAGATTCTTGTTCTTCTGTTTTGTATCTGATTTATTTGGCTCAGATAGGTTGACTATTCCTGCGCCTGGTTTCCCGTCTTCTGCTATATCAAATTTTCAACAAGCGTCATCCAATGGCTTAGTGAAGATATCAACAACTTGATTGTCAGTGCAGACAAATTCAAGGTGAATATCTTCACTCTCTACATGTTCTCTGATAAAGAGATATCTAATTTTTATAAGCTTAGTCCTGTTATGTAAGATAAGATTGTTAGCAATAGGAATTTTACTGAATGAGTCATAATACAAAGGAGAATGACTTGTTAGAAACTAATTCAGATTTACTAATAACACCCTAAATAAGTTATAATCCTCAAATCATAAGACAATAATTCTTTCTTTTTCAGTCGGTCCACTCCGTCAGTAGAGGGAGCAAAAGAAACAAGACAAGGATTCCAGTTATACAATATTCATCAATGCCTTGTACTTTTGGAAGATCCGTATTTAACAATTAATTATCCACCTCCACCGATTAAGATATGTTTTCGCTCAAGCTCTCACCTTGATATCCCCATTAAAATAAATCTTTATTTGTTATGATTTAATTGATTACCCTTTTAAGTTTTAACACGGATGAAGATCTTCTCCCTTTGGACTCTTCCATTTCTCGGTTGTTCAGATTTAATCTTATATTTTTGAGGGTGCAAAATTTTTTATCAGCATAAAAAAAATGAAGGTTCCGGTTGGCACTGTGGTGGCAGTCATGAATATGAAGTTAAATTGTCATTCGTTAAATATCATCTAACAAACATCATCTAGTTAAATTGCCATCATCGTGTCAAATGGAGCCAAAATTATCCGTGGTATTCATTTGCATTCAAATGAAAAAAAAAATTCAATTCAACACAAACAACCCGTGGGGTGTAGTAATAATTTAGGATTCGTTTGATTAAGCGGAAGGAGACGGGGAGGGGGCAGACAGGGCCGCTGATCGAGCTGGAGGGGGGAGGCTGCCAATCAAAACAGAGGTTTTATTCTTCGTTTTCCATGGCCGGCGAGAGGAAACGCGGCAAACGCCGCCGTCGGGCATTTGATTACCCGCTGTGCGGCGGCGTTTGCAGCAAACGACGGGTCAAAACGCCGCCCAAAACAAAGCTTAATATCCATTCTAAGGCAAAGAATAATTTAAAGTGAGAAATTTTGCATGGGTTTCTGCAAAATTTTACCCGCTGTACTTAACGAATGACGGTTTAACTCATGCGTTTATGAATGCCGCCACCTATGTTGCACCGACATCGACACGCGACACGCGATACGACACGACACGACTCGCGACTCTTGAGTTCTCAAAAAATATCATATTTTGACACGCTGGGACACGCATATTAAATATTTATTTTTTATAATTATGAAAATCCTAAAATATTTAACAAAAAAAATTTAAAATGAACAAATATTCAAATAAATTAAGACACATTTAAATATTTCTAATCAAATATTCAAATACAAACTTCAAAAGGTCAAAAAAATGATAGAACATTAACACATTTCTCTTCTTGTAGTTTTTTCACCTCAAATATATCACTTCTTAAGACTTTTACGAACATTCCAATTTCTTTTCCCCCAATGATTAACAAATGTGTTCTTACTCTTGTATATGAACTTATAAAACATTTTTCACAAAAATTGCACTTCCAAGACAATGGCCTCCAGTCTCACCGTGAGTAGCTAACTTAGAGACACGTGTGTCTGATTGAGAGAGACACGTGTGTTCGATTGAGCAGGACACGCAAGTCCCGCGGGAGTCAGCGTGTCGGACTTCCGACACGAGTGTCAGAGAGTGTCGGAGAGTCGGACGAGTGTTGGAGAGTCTGACACAAACATGCTGGACATTTTGAAGTGTCGGTGCTTCATAGGCCTCCACCTTTCTCCCTTATATTGGCGCAAAAAATTAGGAAAAAATACGATATGACCGGCCAAAACTACGATGCGGATATCAGCGTCTTATTCTTTTTCTTATTTTTCATGCATTTTTTTGCTAACTATCTGGTGCACACCTAAAAATTAATAAATCGCAAGCCATGACGTTGGCATGATTCAACGAGGAGTCATGAGTAGCTGTTGACCACATGCCATCAAATCAATGGGGAGGATTAATAAAGGCGATCGATATCCGCACTACACTTTTGAATATTCGCACTACGTTTAATTCTAATTTTCTGCGTCTTTTGAAAATACTCCTTGTACATGCATTTTTAGGAAACGTCTTCAACACGAAATTTGTAGATCTCGACGAGATCTACAACTTTCGTTTTGAACACGTTTCCTAAAAATGCATGTACAAGACGTATATTACGAAATACGATCAGATTTCGCGGCTTTTAGAAATACGTCTTATACATGCATTTTTAGAAAACGTGTTCAAAACAAAAGTTGTAGATCTCGTAAAGATCTACAACTTTCGTGTTGAACACTTTTCCTAAAAATGCATGTACAAAAATTATTTTCAAAAGGTACGGAAAATTAGAACTAAACGTAGTACGAATATCAAAAAGTATAGTGCAGATATCAATCGCCTTAATAAATTGCAAGCCATGATGTTAATTTAGAAATATTTAATTATATCTTGCAGAAAACCCATGCAAAATTTCTCTCTTTAAATTGTTCAAAGCCTTAGAATGAATATTAAGCTTGTTTGGCGCCGCGTTTGGACCCGTCATTTGCAGTAAACGCCACCGTATGACGGGCAATCAAATACCAGAGGACGGCGTTTGCCACGTTTCCTCTCGCCGGCCATGAATATTCTTCTTTAGTTTTTTTCTCTCCATTTTTTGTTGACGGTTAGATCTCGAATCAATCCGACGACAATATTTCTACTCGCATCTAGACCTACGTGCACGCGCGCACCTAAATATAATTTTTTTCGTACGCACGACACAAGAGAGGAAGGTGTGTGTGTGCACTGCTGGCCGTCCGATCAACCTTACCCGCCATCCGATCAAGATAACTCACACATATTCTTTGGGCGCTGATATCCGGACCGCAGTTTTGGCTAGTCACACCGCACTTTCTCCTAATTATCCGTGTCTTTTCGAAATACGCCTTGTACGTGCATTTTTAGGAAAATTGTTCTACACGAAAGCTGTAGATCTCGACGAGATCTACAGCTTTCGTGTTGAACACTTTTCCTAAAAATGCATGTACAATACGTATTTTCAAAAGCCACGAAAGCTAGACCTATTTTCAAAGTACGCATTGTACATGAATTTTTAGGAAAAGTGTTCAACTCACTTTCGTGTTGAACATTTTTCCTAAAAATGCATGTACATGACGTATTTTCGAAAGACGCGAAAAATAAAAAAAAATACGATACGACTAGTCAAAACTGTGGTGCAGATATTAGGGTCCTTTAATTTTTAATCATTTTTGGAAGTTGCAGACGTAGAGAAACATAATTAATTAAAGACCACTTAATATTGATTAATAATACGTTTAGCAGTTTTTCTTCCGTCGTCCGCCCAGTCTCGATGAAGATATTTTTTGTCATGCTCTTCAGGGAAATCAGGACTGCTAATCTATTTTTTTGCAGAAATATTAACAAATTCATGACAAAATTTCAAACTGCCCCACTTATGTTTGAAGGGGCTTTTTCCTCCTTTTCGTTATATGAAAAATGTCATCGTCATAATATTGTGTTTGTTTTCTCTACCAGTGAAACATGCAACCCATTTAGAATAAGTTATTTTATCTTTTTAGAAAGTCACCTGTCCCTTATGTTGGTTCGGGATTCCTCCTAGGTGGATAAAACTTGCCGCGACGGACGTCGAGAGATCCGTAATGGGGTGGATCGAGCCGTGAAGGAATATTGGTGCGACCATGGGTAAGATCGAGTAGATCAAATGTTTTCATCGATGAACGGCTCTGATCTAAGCTATTATATACTATTATTATTATTATCCTATATAATAATAATATATATCTATACTACTATTATCTTTTACCCCGTCCGTTACTTCTGAACTTCCGCTTCTGCCCTCCGAATCCCCGTTCCCCCGCCGAAGCGAACCTCTTTTACCCCGTTCGTTACTTCTGAACTTCCGCTTCTGCCCTCTGAATCCTCATTCCACCGCCGACGCTTCCTTCATGTGTCCGCCTGCACCGTCTGCTCGGCGCGTGGCGCAGCCGACGCGTGCCCCTTCCGCCGCCTCATTCCTCTCGCCGCGTGACTGCCACCGCTTATGGCCCGAAACGGGATAACTCCCCCAATTTTCGCTTCGTTTCCTCACTGCCTTCTCTCCTCCTTAGCGATTTGCCTCGCTTCTGCTCCTCACGCCACCAACAGCCGGAACTCCTCCCGCGATCTAAGAGCCATCGTTTACTGATTTCCAGATTTCTCCTCCTGCTCACCTTGCTCCCGCAGCAGGTATGTGTTATAGATTTCTACGATTCATGTCCATCCCCCTTTCTTTCATTGCTTATTGGTTTTATTGATTCCTATGGGTTGGGTTCATTGAGTCTCCATTGCTGATTGTATGGATTCTCCACATGCACTGCTTTACTGTAAACTCAACTACCAGTTTGCTGCCTCTGCTCTACTCCAGTGATCGACCAGGAACTCCTTCCGCGATCGAAGAGCCATCGTTTCCTGAGTTGCAGATTTCTCCTCTTGCTCACCTTGGGTTCATTGAGCTTCCATTGCTGATTGTATGGATTCTCCACATGCAGTGATTTACTGTAAACTCAACTACCAGTTTGCTGCCTCTGCTCTGCTCCAGTGATCGGGCAGGAACTCCTTCCGCGATCTAAGAGCCATCGTTTCCTCATCTGCAGATTTCTCCTCTTGCTCACCTTGCTCCCGCAGCAGGTATGTGTTATACATTCGTTTCTGTTTTTTTATTAGTATCAATTTTGTTTGTTCAAACAAAGGTACCACACGTAAGCTAACATCATGTACTCTTATGTTCAATTAATTTGTAATTCGATGTTAGGAGAAGCCCATACACTTAATTAAAAAGGCAGTACCCACATGCTCAGTTGCACCGCCAAATGGGCATCGACAAACTGAACTAGGTTGCTAACTGAGATTGCTTGCCACACACTGCTCTTTGCATGACTTATTTATGCTCTTCACTGCTCTTTGCATGAGTTATTTCTGCATGCATTATTTCTGTTGTTTGCCTCACACGACGTTTTGCCCAACACGGCTTTTTGCATGAGTGATTTCCGCTGTTTGCATAGATACTGCTGTGTGTAATTGTTTGATCACTCCAGCCCATTGCATCTACCCCAGGAGGATTACACCAAAGCCAACACGCTGCTGCTTCCACCTGCTTCCATCAATTACACCTATCCCTCTCCAAACTTGCATATATATACTACTGTTTCTGGGGGCAGGAATTTGGATAAATCCTACAGTGTGGATCTGCGGCTTAACCATTGAAGGTACAAAAGAATTGAGGTCACTCTTTACTCATGAATTTGTTGATCATAGCTTATTGTATTGTTTTTTTACCCCAGCAAATGATGCTCACATACGCTCACACGATCCTCTCATTTGTTAAAGTTAATTGGATTATATTATTTGCTATACTTATTTTGTTTTCAACACAATTTGTCACCTTTGTTTGTCACATGATGCTCTCACTTCTCAAAGTAAACACAATTTGTCACCTTTGTTTGTCACATGATGCTCTCATTTCTCAAAGTAAATTGGATTATACTATTTAATGTACTTATTTTGTTTTCAAATTATATATAAACGGTTACAGTTGTAAATATTGTTAAAATCAAACGGTGTTAAACCACTCCCCAAATGAGAGTCAGAACAATACTCTGCAGTGACAAAATTACTTTCCTGTGATCAATGCAGTTATTTTTTACTATGCCTACAAGTTACAGATCAACCTTTATGTTATGCTGTGAATTTTGCATGATGTTTTGGTGACCGCATTTTTATGATATGTATCATCATTGGAAAGTGAGTTATTGATTTTGTTTTGTCCACAAGTTGTAACCATATTTGATCATGTACTTGCAGTAATTTAAAGTGCCTGCACAGTCAATGTTGACATTCTTCGGTGCCATTAATCTCTGTACCTGCGAGACAACTACACTTCAGTCAAAAATTTGCAATGTCTGCATCAAACTCTTCCTCAAACATCGTCATATGCCCCCAACGGTGCTTCTGCTCCAGGTTGATGCAGTTTGCACTGCACCTTCCTGCACAGCGCATCGTTGCTGCCCTGCAATTTGCAGTGCAGCACACTGCATTTCTGCAGGAAGCTGTTATGCTTCACTGCATTTCTGCATCACCTGGTATGCTCATATGCTCCCAAATTTGCTCCTGCTCCAGCTTGCTGCATTTTGCCCTGCACCTTCCTGCAGAACGCATTGTTGGTGCCCTGCACTTCGCAATGCAGCACACTTCATTTCTGCAACATCCTCCTATGCCTGACTGCATCTCTGCAGCAACCTGCTCTTCTTCAGAGCACGTATAGATTTACTTCTCTATCATTAAGAATACCATGGCCTTTTAATTACCAACACTTGCAAAATCTATTTTGGTCACACCATAAGAAGCCAAAATATTTGATAGAAAACAGAAAACTATAACAACAAATACACCCTGCTTGCTAACTTGCTCAGATCGTTAACCATCTCAAAAACCATGCTACCCAGTCATGTCATTGCAAACTTCGTTAATCATTCCGCGAATAATTGCCAACGTAGGCCATGATGCTATTCCGGAAAGGACAATTGCTTTAACATCTACATATTCAACTCTGTGATGGAAACAATAAGCCACAAAAAAAATTTACAAAGATACTCTTGGACAACAAGGTGCGGACGGTAATGCCAGAGGTAACATTAGCGTGGAGGTTGCAGATTGGTGTAGTCGAACTCATTGGGGCACACCACGTTAACACTAACCGCAGGCAACATAGAGAAAATTGTTCCTGAGGGTGCGACCTCTGCGGATAGAAGTGTTTTTAGTAAAGTTGTCATACACAGGTGTTGGTAGTTTATTTGTGTTGAGTAGTACATATGTGGAAGTTGAATTGTAATCCATTTAATCTCTTTGTCATTTATATATAGATGTATAAGAATTTATTACCCAGCTCTTCCAACATCTAAAAGAAGGAATTAGTTATTGTCAGAATTTCTTCATTCTAACAAGGTGACACCAGGAATCAGTAATCACTGAAACATTGATGCTCTGTCGCAAGTAAGATTCCATTTTCTTTGGAGACAATATGGTGACTACGACTGTCTTCAGCAAGACGGTGCCGCCCATGAACATGAGTGTCATTAAATAGTGATTCATCAATGTCCACCTACGGAATTTCGTTACACTTTCATGTTCAAACTGATGAAATTTAATAATGGTGATTTATCATCTGTCGAGTGAATGGAGTGTATATGTGCCTGTTTGAATTGGTAAGAGGATTTTTGTACCTTAAATCAATGCCTAATTATAGAAATGCCCAATAAAAATTGGCTTAATAAAAACCAATCAGAACATGTTCAAACTCCCTACTTCATGGCTACAAATCGCGTACACCTCTTGAACAAATGAAATCAGCTTAAAATCATCAAATGAATTGGTAAGAGGATTTGTGTACTGTTCGCTTCTGTAAAAATTTTATATATGTTTACTTGGCTAATCTGATTACTTTTTTCATTTGATCTCCTGTCATTGATAATCGTTCGGAGGTTCTTCGATTTAGGTAATTTGATTTCGTTTGAATTTCCTGCTTCGCTTTACGCACTGTTTCTCCCTTGATTCCTCAAATATTTAAAATTATAGTCGCATTTTCGTACAAAAAATAAATAACAAAGCCTTAAAAATTTACTATGTCGAATAATATATGAAATATATCCTTCTGCTTTGCTATGCTGTTGCTTTACTCATGATATGCTCCACTACGTCAGTATTGTATAGTACACTACTCTATTGTACTCTGATGAGGAATTTTATATAGTTTTAAAAATGTATCCAAACTATAATCTCAAATAGGCAAGTGTACCTATCGAAATATAGTATAGGAATGTCGTATTAGACTCGGGCCTGTTGAGTACTTCTACTTACGCAAATTAATATTATTTTATCTAAATAATAAAAATGAGTGAATTTAATGTACGACTATAAAATAAAATAAAATATATCACTTGATCTAGAATCCCTTTGGACTAAAATAAACCTCCTTTATGAATATAAAGTATGCAAGACTCTTAAATTGCTCACCCGACCGTGGAGGTTCCTTAAGTACAAAAGCGTCTCTCTCGAGCTCATGCTTTTGACTAACCTTAGGTTGATCGATTAAGACCTCTCGGCCAGTCGAAACCCCTAAGCTTGCTTTAGGCGGTGAACCCCTCTATTGGATTTGACTCCAATCCAGAAGATTTATGTCGTCCTCTCTCGAGGAGTGCATGCAACTCCTTTTATCTTTGAGTGATCTCCTTGTATCCGCAACCTCTCGATCATTTAGGATACGGATCTTAGATCGAAAAACATATCCGCGAAATATGAATTCGACGAAATATAAATCAAAGATAAATCATAAGCGAGCAAAATTAAGAACAAGACATTTGATAAAGAAAAGAATAGTTTATTTTATTCCAAGCTTAATCATGATCATGTACTTATGAAAATTGAGCTATTCATAATTGAAAAATACATTTTATCACTATGAAATAAAAGAGTACAGTTGCATGAAAAGAAAAATCTAAACTATATTGCAAATAAAATAAAATTGCATAAAATAAAACTAACTCCAAAGATATCATGAAAATAAGCCACCCAACCCGATTTTCAACCCCAATGGTGGACTCTTCTCATCATTCCCCCTTGGCCATTATTTATAGGAAAAAAGAAAGGATGAAAGACACATGAAAGGTTGGAAGGCCAAGGGTAAGAGGAGGAAAATAAAGTGGTAATAATAATTAAATATTAATGAAATATATGAAAAAACAACCAAATTAAATGAGGGAGTTTCATAGTTTATAAAGAGGAGATGAATGGTGGACATAAATACTAAAATTAAGATGGAGTTGAAACATCAAATATTTATCAAATATTTAAGAGGAGGTAAATGGAGGGAGGAGATAATGAAGAAGAATATAAAGTTGGTGGTTTCATGGAATAAAGAGGAGCTAGCGGTTTCATGGAGAAATGAAGAGTGGAAGTAAACGGCTATATTAATATTAATAATAATAATAATAATAATAATAAAGTGCATGTATCTAACTGTGGAGGTTTTTAGAAAGAGAAATGGGTGGTGATGTAGGTTGTATGATGAGATGGGGGCTTTGCCATGAAAAGGTGACGGCGATGGCGTTGTGCATGGGAATGATGAAAATAGTTGAATGTCGAAGACTTGATTGGCACCGATCATTTTGAGAGTTGGCGATGATGGCATGGCAGCATAAATGCATAATAATATATTTGTCATGAGCTTGCATGAAGAAGAGCTGAATGGGTAGTTACGACGTGAACGCTTGATCGGCTTGAACGAGTGCAGCGAGTCCTTGACTTGGTTTCATGTAGACTGCATGAATTGCTCGGCCAACTTCGATAAATATTTCTTTTGCAAACGTTGGGAGCGCGACCACGTCAATAAACTTACAAAAATAAATATATATTAAATTATTAAACTAAAATATAAAATAAAGATTTATAAATGAAAATATATAAATTATTATTAATTTTATATTAATTATTAAACTAAAATAAATACTAAAAATAGTTATAAATCCTACAAAAATAAATAAAACTTAAATTATTTAACATATATTAAAAAGATATAATTTATTAACTAGAATAAATAAAATATGATTAATTTAAACTAAAAATTAAACTAAATATTATAGTAAAAATACACGTAAATATTACTTATCAAATACCCCCATACTTAAGTTTTTGCTATTCCAGAGCAAAAATATTAGAAGTACTTATAAGATATTAATATAATTTTTAATCAAACTAAAAATTTATTAAATCAAAAGAAAGTTAAAAATAAAATTTTAGGGATACAAAATTTTAAGTCGTAAAATATGAAAGTAAAATATGAAGAGCTAAATATTTAGCAAAGTTTTCTCTAACAAATTAATTAGAACTCAAAATTAAGTATTTAGCAAACAAAGTTAGATTAAAAATTATTAACACTTTTTCACTAAAAAAACTCTTAAAGGAAAATTTAAACTACTACTTATGCTCTCTTAAAATTTTAATTTAAATCTAAGCAATTATATTGGGTTTTGGGTTTGGAAAAAGGAAAATTGAAGAGATCTTAGATTGGGGGTGATGAATTTTATCCTCTCACCCCGCACAATTTTTTTCTTTTTTGATGTTTTTTTTTCTTCTTTTTTTCTCTTCAAACAAAATTGCTTAGGAGTAATGAATTTTATCCTCTTACTCCTTTTGGGGGGGGTGCATATGTGTACCAAGGAATATTTAATTCCCATGACATATGATCTAACCAAAAATGAAAAAGTGCATATGTGTACCATGGGATAATGAATTTTATCCTCTTATCCCCATGACATATGATCTAACAAGAAAATTAAAAATAAGGGGAAAGACTTAACAAATTTTAGATTAAATTAAAAAACAAAGAGAGCAACTATAGTGATTTAAGTTTTCCTAAAAATCTTAAAGCATAAAGTGAATATAATTAAAATCTAAGAATTGTTAATCTAAATACCACAAAGTTGAAACTAATTACAATAAAAGAGAAAAAAGGGCTAAATAGATTTCTCCAAAAAAAATTGCTTCATAAATTTATTTCTTAAAATCAAATCACCTAAAAATTAAATTTAACTAACTTTGATGAAATAAAAGATTAGAAAATCAAAAATTATAAAAATTCTTATAAATAAACTCAAAATAAATTTCTGAAAAGTCACAAAAATATTAAGTAAGGGTTTATTATATTTTTTTGGATTTTCTTTTTTTCCTATTTTTTGTATTTTTTTATAAAATAAAAATAAAAAACAAAATTTTGTAATTTTTTAAGATTTTTATATTTTTTAAAAATTTTAAAGATTTTTTCATTTTTTTTATATTTTTAGATAAAAACAATAAAGATGAATCCACCCCCATACTTAAAAATAAACATTGTCCTCAATGTTTATAAGTCAAGTAAGAGGGGAGAAACAAGAAGAAATAAAATAAAAAAAAACTTGAAGTTTTGTTTTTTAAAAAATATTAAAGATAAACAAGGGGTGTCTCCCAAGAGCGCTTTTCTTTTTCCCGTCTTTAAGCTAGACGGTTCGGGTTAGGAGAAAGGAAAATAAAAATTGAAATGAATGGGTAACTCCCTTAATTCTCGCTTTGGCGAAGATGCCAAAGTCGCTTGCCCGGCTACTCCTCCGCTTGCTTCTTGATTTTCCTTCTTGCAGTTGACTTGAAAATTTAGATTCAAATCACCTATGCATACCTGAGGTGATTTGAATATTTCTAGATGAGCGGCAAATGGGTCGGGGACAACATTGTATTGCAACGGCTCATTTACTACATGAAAATCATTAGTGAAAGACAAATCAAGGAGAAACGCGTCAGAAAAATCTTCGCAAGGAGGAGGCTCTTGCGAAGTTATATGATTATGTTGAGGTTGTTTATTTTCTAAAATAGAGTTGTTATCAAAAAGAAAAATACTGGGCACTATAGTTTTATGAATGTCACTGTCTAAAAATTCATAAGTGGAGTTAGAGAATTCATGAGTAGAAGGAAAATCCGAAGAAATAGGAGAAGACACATGTTTTTCTTCTATTTCACCCGGTGTGCCCATGACCGTAAAATATAATAATTCTTCCTCCTCTTCTGAATAAGTCACCAAGGGGGCACATGAATATTCATGATCCGCATTAGGTGAAAAATTTGAAGAGGGTGAAAAATCATTAGAAAAAGGAATAATATTTTCTAAATTTTGGGGAGAATTAACTATGAATTGCGTAAAATCCCCAAAATTAGAAGAAGATGGTTGTGGTGTGCTAAAAGAAGAACAAAAATTAGGATCTAAACAATTGTTCTCATAACTCAGAAAATTTTCCGGTGGATCTTGCGAATAAGAAAAACCCAAAACAGAGTTAGAGGAAAAATTATTTAAATCAAAATAATTATTCGCATTTGAAAAATTATTTTCATGAAAAATATGCGAATTGGAAAAATTAGTTTCATGAAAATTTGAAGCAGAATCAGTATCAAAGTGGGGATAATTGTTAATTTCAAAATTATTTTCATAACAAAATTGTTTATAATAATCATAATAACAATTATCACGATGATGAGGAGCACCACAATAAGAACATGAAATTTGACGCTGTCTTGCGGCTTTCAAAATATCTAGTTGATTTTGAAGCTCTGCAATTTTGGCGGCCAATTGCGATAACATTTTCTTATAAAAGGAAAATAAAACAACCGTTACCTAATAGAAATGAATTTGAAAAAGAAAATAAAAAGAATTGGGGAAAGAGAAAGAGAGTGATAAAAGTAATAAAATTCGTGCTTTCAAAATATCAACAAAATTTCCCCGGCAACGGCGCCAAAAACTTGATGAGGAATTTTATATAGTTTTAAAAATATATCCAAACTATAATCTCAAATAGGCAAGTGTACCTATCGAAATATAGTATAGGAATGTCGTATTAGACTCGGGACCTGTTGAGTACTTCTACTCACGCAAATTAATATTATTTTATCTAAATAATAAAAATGAGTGAATTTAATGTACGACTATAAAATAAAATAACATATATCACTTGATCTAGAATCCCTTTGGACTAAAATAAACCTCCTTTATGAATATAAAGTATGCAAGACTCTTAAATTGCTCACCCGACCGTGGAGGTTCCTTAAGTACAAAAGCGTCTCTCTTGAGCTCATGCTTTTGACTAACCTTAGGTTGATCGATTAAGACCTCTCGGCCAGTCGAAACCCCTAAGCTTGCTTTAGGCGGTGAACCCCTCTATTGGATTTGACTCCAATCCAGAAGATTTATGTCGTCCTCTCTCGAGGAGTGCATGCAACTCCTTTTATCTTTGAGTGATCTCCTTGTATCCGCAACCTCTCGGTCATTTAGGATACGGATCTTAGATCAAAAAACATATCCGCGAAATATGAATTCGACGAAATATAAATCAAAGATAAATCATAAGCGAGCAAAATTAAGAACAAGACATTTGATAAAGAAAAGAAGAGTTTATTTTATTCCAAGCTTCATCATGATCATGTACTTATGGAAATTGAGCTACTCATAATTGAAAAATACATTCTATCACTATGAAATAAAAGAGTACAGTTGCATGAAAAGAAAAATCTAAACTATATTGCAAATAAAATAAAATTGCATAAAATAAAACTAACTCCAAAGATATCCTGAAAATAAGCCACCCAACCCGATTTTCAACCCCAATGGTGGACTCTTCTCATCATTCCCCCTTGGCCATTATTTATAGGAAAAAAGAAAGGATGAAAGACACATGAAAGGTTGGAAGGCCAAGGGTAAGAGGAGGAAAATAAAGTGGTAATAATAATTAAATATTAATGAAATATATGAAAAAACAACCAAATTAAATGGGGGAGTTTCATAGTTTATAAAGAGGAGATGAATGGTGGACATAAATACTAAAATTAAGATGGAGTTGAAACATCAAATATTTATCAAATATTTAAGAGGAGGTAAATGGAGGGAGGAGATAATGAAGAAGAATATAAAGTTGATGGTTTCATGGAATAAAGAGGAGCTAGCGGTTTCATGGAGAAATGAAGAGGGGAAGTAAACGGTTATATTAATATTAATAATAATAATAATAATAATAATAATAATAATAAAGTGCATGTATCTAACTGTGGAGGTTTTTAGAAAGAGAAATGGGTGGTGATGTAGGTTGTATGATGAGATGGGGGCTTTGACATGAAAAGGTGACGGCGATGGCGTTGTGCATGGGAATGATGAAAATAGTTGAATGTCGAAGACTTGATTGGCACTGGTCATTTTGAGAGTTGGCGATGATGGCATGGCAGCATAAATGCATAATAATATATTTGTCATGAGCTTGCATGAAGAAGAGCTGAATGGGTAGTTACGACGTGAACGCTTGATCGGCTTGAACGAGTGCAGCGAGTCCTTGACTTGGTTTCATGTAGACTGCATGAATTGCTCGGCCAACTTCGATAAATATTTTTTTTGCAAACGTTGGGAGCGCGACCACGTCAATAAACCTACAAAAATAAATATATATTAAATTATTAAACTAAAATATAAAATAAAGATTTATAAATGAAAATATATAAATTATTATTAATTTTATATTAATTATTAAACTAAAATAAATACTAAAAATAGTTATAAATCCTACAAAAATAAATAAAACTTAAATTATTTAACATATATTAAAAAGATATAATTTATTAACTAGAATAAATAAAATATGATTAATTAAAACTAAAAATTAAACTAAATATTATAGTAAAAATACACGTAAATATTACTTATCATACTCCATCTCCTTTCTGAATATCACTGTTTCAACATTTTTGTACAATAACAACTGCTTATGTAAGCTTTGCACTTTTACGTATTTTAATCTCACCTTGCTGTTTGTCACTAGATAAATTAGACGGGCGCCCATCTGTGATGACTGAATACAATTCCTCAGAAAACATGACGCGTGAAAACAACATGTCAACAACAGTGGAGTCTGTTCACTGCTACAACAATGTACCCCCACATATGCGAGATTACTACTACTTTGCTGTATTACTCAGCAACCTTAACCATGCTACGACCACTAATGTATTAAGATCACGTTTCCAAACTCTGTCAGGATTTCTGCATGCCAGCGTAAGGACTACTGCTGAACACTGCAACATAACATACTACAGCCGCTTTGTTTTAAAAATCAAACATGCTCACCATTTATTTATTACTGAAGGCTGATGTGGACACAATGGGAAACCCAACTGGGACAGGAGAGTTGATCTTTGCAGATGAGGCCTCGATGGAGGCTGCTGTAGCTGTGATAAACGACCAAATAATTGACGGAAACACTATCTCAGCCCACGAGCTCCGCCTATTTGATGTTAACCCGGCATACTACCAACAATATATGAACTATATTCCAATATGAGCGCATTTACATGTACATATATTTGTTCTTTCAGATCTGGTTTATATTGAATACTTTGTTGATGCTGTAAATATATAAACGAACTGACAGTTTCAAAAAATGTACATGTTTACCTATATTTGAAAGTACTTATACACAATACACCCAACTTTTGACCGTACGCTCTCCTCCATATCTTATTCGAATTTACTGAATGTTTCTCACATTTACATTTTCCTAACAATTACACATATTAGATGCAACCACGTCTGTCCAGCCATGAGTTTGTAAATGCTATTGCCATTTCATTGTAGCTGTGATAAATGACCAAATACTTGACGGAAACACTATCTCAGCCCACGAGCTCCGCCTATTTGATGTTAACCCAGCATACTACCAACAATATATGAACTATAATCCAATATGAGCGCATTTACATGTACATATATTTGTTCTTTCAGATCTGGTTTATATTGAATATTTTGTTGATGCTGTAAATATATAAACGAACTGACAGTTTCAAAAAATGTACATGTTTACCTATATTTGAAAGTACTTATGCACAATACACCCAACTTTTGACCGTACGCTCTCCTCAATATCTTATTCGAATTTACTGAATGTTTCTCACATTTACATTTTCCTTACAATTACACATATTAGATGCAACCACGTCTGTCCAGCCATGAGTTTGTAAATGCTACTGCCATTTCATTGTAGCATGCACTTACCTCTTGCTCATACTCTAACTTAAATTACATTTACCTCTATTTCTCATTCTAATTTATTTGTTAATCTCAACAAAAATTTTGTAATTTACTTTTCAGTTACTTTCCTCGAAACCACCACATTCAAGCACTGTATATACACAATGTCTTCACGGCGAGTTAGAGTATCCGAAATGTCTGATGAAGAACGTCAAATCCATCGAGAGCGAGCACGAGATCGTTTGCGACAATGGCGATCACAGCTCACTAAAGATCAACGGGCCTCATAACAAGCATGGAACAGAGTAAATGCACAAGCAAGAAGATCACGCATGTCCGCAGAATGCCATCATGTACCTACTACTATGTCGTTACAGCCACAACTTATACAACAAGAAACTCATCCTCTGCAACTACAACCATCAAACATTTCGATTGGTCCTACACATTCAGCTGCTATAGTAGAAGATCCACCATTGCTGCACCTCAACCAATCAAGCTTCCTACAGGACCATCACAGTGGGAATGTTACATGGGGTAAAAATCTACGATTTCCTACTTTTATATCTGTACATATTGTTTGCTCTCAAAACGTAATCATCTGAACCTTTTTTTATGATGTTTGCCTCATAAAGTCAGCCATACGGAAAACAGTGTCATTCATAGATACTCTTTATGTGACACAACTTCATTACAACATCGACCACACACTGTGTCATCATCAAATATAGCAGCTAAATTATTAACAACAGATGTTACATCAACATCTCAGCAGTTCGACGCATTGCATACTGCAAATGAACATGAACCAATCATTAGAGCAGGTACAATTGCTCTGTCGCCCATCTAATATCCTCTTACACTTCTCTACACTACTTCATTTCACCATACGAATCTGTGTCGCGCAGATTTTACTACACCCCAACTTCCTCATCTGCAAACAATCAGCGAGCAAAGCACATATTATGACGTAGACATAAATGCCCACAGAATGCTCAATAGAAGCTATCGGACCAAATGCCACAATATAGCTCGAATTTCTGCTTCACCGCAACAAATTACACATTTGCAACTAAAAAGACCATATCTGTGTCGTTACTGCGCAGCAAAATTGTTCGATGGTGAAACACAAACTATGTGCTGCAATAATGGAAGAACAGTCATGCCACCTATACCAACACCAACGGAACTATAGATTCTTTTCAGCGAACACTCTGTCGATCACCAAAGATTCATAACAAATGTTCGCTCATACAACCATATTTTTGCTTTTACCTCCATGAGTGTTAAACTGAATCAAAATATCGCAGTCAATCATCAAGGATTGTATACATTTCGAGCTCATGGTGCTATATATCACAAAATTGGAACTTTACTGCCTGCTGCAAACACAAGACCAAGATATTTGCAATTATTTATTTATGATAGTAATCATCAGACTGACTACCGATTGCAAGAAAATGAACAGTTGCACCGTGCATTACTTGACAAAATAACATCAATCTTAAATATACACAACCCGTTTGTAGCAATGTTTCGCCAAATTGTGCAAAGACCTGATATTCCCAACTGCAAGTTGTTGATTAAAGAACGATCGTCTGCAGAACTTCAATATACATTACCAATGTCATCACAAGTTGCTGCTATAATTGTTGGTGCTGAAGAATATATGGAGTCAAACGACAAAAATATTATGGTGGAAAGCATCAACACAAGCTTTGTAACTGTTCCAGAATACACTGGCTATTATGATCCAATGCAATATCCATTATTTTTTCCTTACGGAACATATGGTTGGCATGCTGAATATAAAGGACTTAATAACCGCCATGTTAGTTGTTTTGAATACTACTCCTATATTCTGCAGGTTCGATATTTCATCTACTATTTTTTTTCATGTATTATTTCCATTGTTATCATCCTATCCTAAACATTTGCTTTCAGAATGATGCAGATTCGCTCGCCACTTCAATCATTACTTTTTGCGTGGGTGTCGTCTGTTACAACAATACGTTGTTGATAATTACATTAAAGTTGAAACGTAAAAATTACGTTGGATAAAAAACAATCAGAAAAATATTCGCGCTGAACTATACAACGGACTCCAAGACTGTTTAAATGCTGGAGAAAATAACACCGGTATGACGTTCTTTGTACGCATAATTTCTTTAATGTACTAACTTACTACTTTGTTTTATATTGTTTGCTTATACTACAAAAAATGTTGGCAGACGTGTTATACTACCATCATCATTTGTTAGAAGCCCCAGAGATATGTATCAACGATATCAAGATGCAATGGCGATTTTGCAGCATTATGGAATACCAGATATATTTTTGACAATGACATGTAATTCTGCGTGGCCAGAGATTACTAATGAACTTCTCCCAGGTCAGCGAGCACAAGACCGACCTGATTTAGTAACTCGAATTTTTCGTGCAAAATGCGAAAAATTAAAAAAAGATACATTCCATAAACATGTCTTGGGAAAAACAATGAGTCATGTGCACGTTATTGAATTTCAGAAAAGAGGCTTGTCGCATGTACATATGTTGGTCATGTTCGATGAAAATGACAAACTAAACATTCCAAATGACTACGACCGAATTATTAGTGCCGAACTTCCTTCAGTTTCAAACGAACCGAAATTATACAATGCAGTTGTATAACATATGATACACGGACCATGTGGAAACATTAATTACAATGCTCCTTGCATGAAATATGGTGATTGCAAAAAAAGATATCCAAAGTATTATGCTGAGCATACAATTCAAGGAACAGACTACTACCCAATATATCGCAGACGCAATGACGTCAGATCTATTATTTTACGGGGTGTTGGAGACTTTCCAATTGACAATCGTTGGATTGTTCCTTACAATCCCTGGCTTCTACTAAAATATGACTGCCACATTAATGTTGAAATTTGCAGTAGTATTCAAAGTATCAAATACTTATACAAATACATTCACAAAGGTCCAGATTGTATTTTGTTTCAAATTCAACCAGTTCCACAGTACGATGAGCTCTCTAATTATGTTAACGGGCGCTGGATATGTCCCCAGGAGGCCTGCTGGAAATTATTCAAGTTTCATATGAATCAAATATATCCGCCAGTCGTTCGTTTACAGGTTATTTTTTCAACCTAACATTACCTTCTTACTAAATTCACATTACGCTATTATTACTCTCTTTTGAAAGCGCATCATGTGTTAACATTTGTTACAAAATATTGAAACTTCCTAACTGACAGGTTCATCTTCCAAACAAACATCAAGTACAATTCTGCATCCACGAATCTGTTTCTTCTGTTCTGTCAAAAGAACGCAACTCAATGACAATGCTCACCGAATTCTTCACCGTGTACAATGACAACCAAGAACCCCACCATTACTTATATAGAGACTTTCCAAAACACTACAGATGGAATTCCACTTCAAAAACGTGGAGTAAACGAAAAACACTACAACAAGTTATTGGACGAATTTACTCCGTCCATCCTGCAGAAGGCGAGAGGTTCTATTTACGTCTTCTATTAAACCATGTTTCCGCACCAAAATCATTTGATTATCTTCTAACAGTAAATGGTACTCAGTACTCCACTTTCAAACAAGCTGCTGAACAGTACGGTCTGGTTGAAATAGACAATAGTCTCCATGATTGCTTACATGAAGCTCGCAAATTTAGAATGCCTTCAGCACTACGTACTCTTTTCACAACTATTCTGATGTATTGCCAACCGACTAATGTCAGAGAACTGTGGAATGGCAACTACTGCTCCATGACTGAAGATTACATCATGTCGCGTGCTATGAATGATCTCTATGTGACAAATAAACTTCTTCATGAAATCAATTATATTCTTCAATAGCATAATAAGAGTACAGCTGATTTTGATCTCCCAGAAATCAACACTTCGTTCGATACCATGATTGGTTATTCCAACTTAATAGAACATGAACTATCAATTGCTATATCAGAATCTGACTTAAACTCTATTGCATTACTTAATGTTTATCAACGGAATGCATATTGTGTCATTACTGAAGCAATACATCATAATGAATGCTCTCTTTTCTTTGTTGATGGACCTGAAGGCAGTGGTAAAACATTTTTATATCGTTGTTTGCTTGCAAATATGCGAAACATTGGCCACATTATTATAGCTACAGCTTCATCTGGAATTGCAGCCACTCTTCTTCCAGGTGGTACGACTGCACATTTGCGCTTTAAAATTCCGATACCAATAAGCGGTACATCATTCTGTAATTTTGGAAAACTATCTGATACGCATAAACTCCTGGACCGCTGCTCCGCCATCATTTGGGATGAAGCTCCAATGACACATCGCCATGCATTTGAAGTAGTCGATCGATCAATGAGAGATGTGCTTGGAATAAATAAACCCTTCGGTGGTAAAATAATGATAATGGGCGGAGATTTTCATCAAATAGCACCGGTTGTTATTAATGGAACTAAGGCTCAAATTATCAGTGCAAGCATTGTCAAATCACCTTTGTGGTTAATCGTAAGAGTGCTTCCCTTAACAGAGAATATGAGATCTTCCTCTAATCATGAATTCTCTACTTTCTTACTCCGCGTTGGTGATGGTGAAAAAATGACTGTTGAAGATGAAATGATCCGAATCCCAAATGATATGACTACTTCGTGGGAAGGGGAACAATCAATAGATATGTTAATTAACTCAGTATTCTGTAACATCAATACACATATACACTGTTCAGATTATCTTGCAAATACAGTTTTGCTAACTCCACTAAATGAAGATGTCAATCATTTAAACAATAAATGTCTATCACTATTTCCATGAGAAGAGGTCACGTACTACTCATTTGACTCTGTGAATGATGACAGATATAATTTATATCCACAAGAGTTTTTGAACAGTTTATCACCAGGAAATCTCCCACCGCACAAACTGTCTTTAAAAAAGGGTGTGCCTATTATGCTACTACGAAATCTCAACGCCACAACAGGCCTGTGCAACGGGTCACGTCTTCTGTGCCGTCAGTTCAGCAAAAATATCATTGAGGCTGAAATTCTTACTGGAGAACATAAAGGGAAAACATTATTTCTTCCGCGTATACCTTTGAAGAATCCTGAAGATTCAAGGATGCCTTTTGAACTAACACGCAAACAATTTCCAGTTCGCCTTAGTTTTGCACTGACAATCAATAAATCACAGGGACAAACTGTGAACAAAATAGGAATTTACTTACCCGGTCATGTTTTTACTCATTGTCAACTATATGTAGCTCTATCAAGAGCAATGTCTTCATCAGGTACTACAGTACTAATTAAAAAGGATCACTGCCTCCTCACGAGGGTATGTACACAAAAAATGTTGTGTTCAAAGAACTTCTCATTCAACCACACCTACAGGTACATAGCGAGTCATTACATACAATTCATTTTACTGTATACAATCAATATTAATGTATTTTACATTTTACAAGCTTTCTCTCAGAACAATTTCAATGTACAGTGATGTGTAATGTCAATTGACATAACAAGTACAACTACATCATATTTCAGCAGTAATAACAACAATCTTGCCAACACATCTTACAAGTTAAATACTCTGATCAAAAAACGTACGTTTCATTATTGTAATAAATATTCTTTGTTTACTCATTAAAAAAACAAAAATTCTCTCATATATATTATAAAATACGCATTCATTTCGCAGTTATTGATTAATTTTTTTATAACTGTCAACAATTCGCAGATGGAAAACACGAACTCAGCAGATCAACAACTACAGTTACGTAATCCTTCTGCCACGCAACCCAGTAAGCGATTATTAATATTCCTATATATATTTTTACTACCATACAAATTACAAATTGAGCCTATAACAACTGTTTGACAGATGACCCTGACAACAACACCCCTACAGCTGCCTCAGATGACAACTACTATGATGAGCTCTACCCGCCAACCACAACACGGTGGTCAGATCTGCCACGAAATGAAATTCCGGGTTTTTGACTACGTATCCCAGCTGTACCAGCAGGTCTAACACCCAAGGAAGAGTGGAAATATGTATTCACAATGATTAGAAGGTAACACATACAAAATAATATGCATTAGATAACGAACATTAGTACGATAACTCAATCGCTGTTTGCTAATACCTAATATCACTTTACATATTCCACAACTGCAGAGTCTCTGAAGGCCACTGAATAAAATATGACATCAATCACTGTTGTTACTGTTGATCTCCTCCAACTACATATGCACATACCCGACTTCTACTATTTTGTATGTGTACATCTTTGTTTTTCTCCTCATGTTCTTATTTCTCTTCTTTTTATTAACATTTCTGTATTATTCGAACAATGCTCCTACCATTATCTTTTATGCTTCCTGGAAAAAAATACATGCTGTAATAACATTTCATTGTATAGATCTCTCGCCGCCGCTACTTGCTTAATTATGATACATATGCTGCTTTATATGCTCATCAGTGAATGTGTTTTCACAATAAGGGACATATATTTTATGTATACATTTCAATTATTCATTTCCACCTTCTGATATTGATTACATCTTATTACATTGCAACTTACAAAATATTTAAATATGCAAAATTAAATTGCACACTCAATGTGAAGTCCACGAGGGCAGGATAAGCTCACCAAAGGCGGCCACAGCCCAGCATCTGAGCTCGAATCCATAGGATAATCGCCCTATGTCGACCACGCTTCTACCTCCATCTGCTCAAAGAAATCATATATATATGTGCGCCGTGTTGCAGCATCTTGCGATTTTGCGTCAGAGCCTTAGAATTGTGTTGAATCACTTCGATTTTTTTCGTGCCGCGGTTGCACGTACAATCAGACGCATTCAAAGCTTGCGTGCACGCATGCGAATAACGTGTGCATGCGAACTGCGCCAAGTCGCAACAACTGGCGTTTGTGGTGCCGACAGTTTCAATTACGTTGTAGCGCGTGTCAATTCTTTGCCTGCAAAGGCCGCCCGGAGTATCACCCACCGTGAAATCCTACATACAACCACGCACATATCATGTTCATGCAGGCTGCGCTGCGTGGCAGCAATTTACTTTTGTGGCACCGAGACTTTCAATTGTGTTGAATCGCATGACAACTCTTTGTGTTCTGAGGCCACCCAGAGGATCAGGCGCAATCGAAGCGTTGGTGCAAGCAACCGAATACCGTGTGCAAACGCCGTCCAGAGTATCACCCGCAGTGAAATCCTAGGTACAAGCACGCGCATATCATGTGCATGCAAGCTGTGCTGAGTGCCAGCAATTTGCTTTTGTTGCACCGAGACTTTCAATTGTGCTGAATCGCATGACAATTCTTTGCGTTCTGAGGCCACTCAGAGGACCATGCGCACTCGGAGCGTTGGCGCAAGCAAGCGAATACCGTGTGCAGGCGGGCGAGATGCTGCCGAAGGCAGCCCGAGAGCATCGAGCACGGGCGTAGCCCGTGCGAAGATGCTCGTATGATATATCTAAACTAATATTAAACAGAAACTTTGTGTTGCTACAGTAGAGACGTCGGTTATTTTTGGATTTCCATTTTTGCCCCTCCCCAACCCAGCCGGCATTTGCTGTAAAAAAATGACTGTAACGCCATCGCCGCCGGCGGAACCAGCGGCATCCTGACCGGACCCAACCGGCGGGGTCGCCCGACGCGGGCGACCCCGGCTGAGGTAGGCCGGCGTGAGCACTGTTCATCTTCCCCAAATTAACTGTTAACCATTTTTTTTTGCTTCAAGCACTGTTTATCTTCCCCAAATTAAACAACAACTCACAGTTTCCTCAACAGGAATTCTCACACGCATTCAACAAAATCATTTCAATATTCAATATTTTCACACCTCTAAAACAACTACATCAATCCCCTTTTATATGGTCTCCAAAGAAAAAAATGTTAACAGTTAACCTCCATGAAGCTTCGGCCATCGCTGCTGCCTGTTTAGGAAAAAGAATTTGCTGCTGCTGCTGCCGTAGCCGGTGATGGGGGAGAGAGAGAGGGAGGGGAGAGAGAAAGAGAGAGAGGGGAAGTTTTCCGCCATTGTTGAGCAGAGAGGGAAGAACAGAAAAAGGCAAGAGGAAGAAGTGCGGCGTCCGCCTCGCCGGACCCCACCGCCGGGGTCGCCGGCCGCCGGCGACCCGGCGGGGGTAGGACGGAGGCGAACGGGCAGGGGCGGTGGCCCTGCCCGTGAGCCCCTAACCTGGGGCTCACGAGCAGGGCCACCCCCGGCGGTGGCCCTGGCGGTGAGCCTCCGGCCTAACCTCGCCTTGCGGCGCCGAGATGATGGATTGCGTGGAAGCGGACTAAGTCTGCTTCTATGTGGTCGAAGACTACTCAAAACATCAAACACGGGCGAAGACCATGCGCAGACGGGCGAAGCCCGCCTGATGCGGCCGAAGCCCGCCCGAAAGCATCGAGCACGGGCGTACCCCGTATAAAGATGCTCATATAAATAATAGAAAATGATTTCATTCCTAAATCTAATCCCCCAAGCAACAGCCCGCCTATATTATAAAAGAGAAAAAAAAGAGCGGTGTTATGGACACATCAACAATAGCTATGGACAGCCAACGGCTATGTACAACCCAATATTGCTATGTACAACCCAATCACACTATGTACACACCAAATTATTATTTACAAACCAAGTATCAAAAAAGAGAATCATCCAACTATAAAAACTATGCTCATGTAAGTTTAGTTTATATTATCTTATCACTCATCTTTAACCAGCACTCTCAATCACAATATTTTTCCGCAGCAAAAATTTTATCAGAATCATCCAACTAGTTAAGAACTGCAAGTATGGATCATCCATTGAATCAGAAAAGAACGGTTTAGCATTGAGATTTAAAAAACTGTGGATTCCCGACTTTGGCAAGGATGAAACGACTGCAGGATTCCCTGAGGCAAATTGACAAACATCTTGCAGACAACTTGAAGCAGCATTTCCACAAACACCTGACTGCAGATTTGATTTACAGAAAACTGTTGTTGCATGTTAGATTCCAGCGCCGCTAGCTTTTGAAGAAGATGAATGAGATGAAGGAACAAGCATCTGACAGATCATTTCATTCTCAGATTCAGACGGGGCTTGAATTGAATTCAGCTTGAGGCAGCTGTTGAAATATACTTAGCCTTTGACCTTCCTCCCCATTTGAGCCGTACCCACCAGGACACCAGCAAGCAGATGGCCGCCACAACGAAAACGAGCTGAAAAGGCCCGGCAGGGGTTACGAGAAACTTACCTGGACAGCTACCAATCACCGCACGCCGGCGCCAATGAGGGTCGACCCGCACAACACCGTTTCCAAGCTCCACACGCAACGAAGCTCTGTTCCGGCGACAGTGCTAAGCTAGGGGCGGGGCTAGGTCGGGGGGACAGAAAGCACGGGCTTGGCTGTACCTAGCGACTGCGAGAAAGAAAAAAAAAGGACTTTTAGAAGTTTTATTTTAGTATTTTGGGGTGTCCATAGCCATTATTGATGTGTGCGTAACATTGTTCAAAAAAAAACCTAGACAGGGAGCCTCTCCCTCTCCCTCTCCCGTGAAAAATCAATAGAACAGCGCCTCCTATAATTTTCTCCATTACTGTCGGGTTCTTTGATCAAGTCTCCCGTGCAAGGTAAGATTTCAATCTTTCTACTCTTCCTCTTTCTCGTCCGGGCGGGGCCTTTCTTGCATACGACTTTGGGCAGCGCCGAGGCCGAACCAAGTCGCAGCATGTGGGGTGGAGTTAGATTTGGTTGAAAGCCGTTGAAGCCGCAAGGAGTTGAGGTTTGACGACGACGATTGTCACAAGGGCGGAGACACCGACGACTCTTTGTACGGGGGCTGATTTTGGAGACGGTGTTGGCGCCGTGCTTGTGTAGCGAGGCGGCGGTGCACGTGTGCGGGGGAGCGGCGTAGGCGGAGACCGATTTGGGCAGAGCCGGAGCGGCGTTGGCGGATGCCGATTTGGGCAGTGCCGGAGCGGCGTTGGCGGAGGGCAACTTCTGAGTGCGCATCTTGGAGCAAAGGGCGGCGGTGTGAAACCGCTGTATTTACTCAAACTAGTATATTGGGTTGCATCTGCGGCTAGCGGCGGTCAGTGCAACGAGACATCTTAGCCTCAAGTGAACTTTGGAGGCGAGGCATCTGAGCCTCGAGCAGTGCAACCTACTGACGGGTTGCGGAATGATCGGAGTGCGCCAGCGACGTCGTGTGTTGACGTAGGTGGACAGCTAGACACAATATTGGAAGACTGCACGGGATTAAGAGAACTAGTTTTGAGCGAGTCTCTCTGACTCGGACTTGATCGTCTTTGTCGGCATACCTGTATTTGTCTCTTGTCTTTATTTTGTGCTAGTTGTAGTATCCATACGAGTATCGCGTGGGGAAAGTCATTGTAATGTTGAACATTATTTAGTAGCGGCTTTCTGGGTTGCACTACGATTGTCTTATGATTTTTACCCTGATTTGGGGCTTTTTCACGTATACGTTCATGTGTCTGTGATTGTGTTTGTTCTTGCCTATTTCACTGACATTTTGCAGGTATCTCAACCCGCGTCATCGCGTGCACTCAGGTCCGTTAGAACGTGTTTCTCACAAGTGGTATCAGAGGGAGGTTCAGTTGATTCGATTGAATATTTCGAGTTTGTGAATATGTGCGGTAGGTGACGACCATTGGTCCGCTCCATATCCTCTATAGTCATATTTTTTAAATAGTCGGCTCCAGGATCAGTGCTCAGAGTTAACAGTGGACTGAGTGGAGATGGATTCGAGGTTTGAGATGGGTATGATGTTGAATGGGGCCAACTATCATGAGTGGCACATGATGATGGAGGACTTGATTTATGACGGGTTGACACTCGCCTATCTTTGAGAAGATGCACAAAGGTATGGATCCTACAAAATGGGCGATTGAACACCGCAAGGTGTGTGGCTTTATTAGGCGATTCATGGAGCGCAATGTTTATAATCATGTGACGAGTATTATTGATGCCAAAAAGTTATGGAAGATATTGGAGTCTCTGTATGTAAAGAGCACGGGTCTTAATAAACTTTTGATGCTGACGAAGATTAGTGAGTGCAAGTGTTGAAGTCAAAAACTGGCATCAACGAGAGTTCGAACCTTGGGGTGTAACCGACACCTATTTCTCACAAACCTCAACCCCAGACTAGTGATAAATGACTAAGAACTGACCCAAAGCTGCAGCTGGGAGGTCCCTACTCGAACCCGAAAGTTCTCTGAGCACTTCCCCTCCAAAAGCAAATTGCTGAGCTCGGAATACCTCAGAAAGCTCTAGAAAGAAAAATCAGAGTTTGAGAAAATCTGCCTTCGAGGTATCTTGTAGGTTTATTTATAGATTTTTCATATCTGGTCTACAAAAAACGTAATTTTGCTATCCTAAAATTACTAAAATTCCCCTGGGATGGTCTATTAATAGTCAAACTCCGTTGTTCTGAGGAGCTAAATGCAGACCCAGGGGTATTTAGGTAATTTCAGGTCTGGGTCTCATCTAGCGGAAGCTCTAGCTTCCCGCTGATCTCCGCGAGAACACTGCTTATTCCGAGTGCAAGCCATCCCGCCTACCCCGGGCGGGAGTCAAAAGACTGAAGGAGCATTGAGTGGAGAAGCATCGCTTAACGCTGAGAGGTGAATAGGCTTCCGCCAACGAGAGGCACAAGCCTTTTCGCCTGTCCAAGGCGGGAGTCTTCCCGCCCGCCCTGGTTCTGCTACGGCCCAAACCTAAAATCTGCTCGACGAGAATAACTTTAAGTCGAGGGCACAGCTCGATGAATTTGCGTTCAACGATTAGCGTTCTCAGCTCGACAAATTAAGCTCGATGAACTGGCGTTACTCGACCCCTGGATGAGAGCCTACCCACCTACTTGCGGGGAGAGCCCTCTCGCTTGCTTTCTTAACCAATCCAATTTTAAATCCAAAGCTAGCCCAACTCGGGTCCTTGGGGTGTCTTGGTCCCACCCAACGAATATGGAGTTGTACAACAAGTATCAAGAGGGCACACCAATACTTGATCATGTGAATGAGTTTCAAGGAGTATTGTATCAATTATTTGCTATGAAGGTGACCTTTGATGATGAGGTCAATGCTCTGTGGTTACTGAAGTCTCTCCCTGCCTCTTGGGAGATGGTCTGAGTTTCACTGATTAACTCGTCTCCGGGAGGTGTTCTGACTATGAAGGTTGCAATGAGTGGGATTCTAAATGAGGAGGTGAGAAAAACATTTCAGGGTGATTCATATGAGAGTATCCCCTCTATCCACTCAGGTGCTTTGTATACTGAGTCTAAGGGGAGAGATAAGGGAAGATATGACAAAGAGTCTAACAGGAGAAAGTCCAGGCCCAAACCCAAACTGTCGAAAACAGTTTGCGCGGGACAGATGCATAGTTGCAGTGATGGTTCTTGCATGGAGGTCGCCAATTTGGCGAGCCCTTCCTCCTATTTGGGAAGAGGGAGAATTGTTGGGTTCGGGTTCCCTCCTAGGTGGATAAAATCCGTGGCGACGGATGTCGAGAGGTCCGTAATGGGATGGATCAAGTCGTGAAGGAATATTAGTGTGATCATGTGTAAGATCGAGGAGATCGAATGTTTTCATCGATGAACGACTCTGATTTAAGTTATTATATACTATTATTATTATCCTATATAATAATAATATATATGATATATAAATAATAGGGAATGATTTCATTCCTAAATCAAATCCCCCAAGCAGCAGCCCGCCTATATTATAAAAGAGAAAAAGAACCCTAGCTAGGGAGCATCTCCCTCTCCCATGAAAAATCAATAGAGCAGTGCCTCCTATAATATTAATCCCTCAGTCCGCAACACCTACAAGATTCCAAGGTCACCTATTTCATTATCCGCGAAATCAATTTGGCAGCCCGCCTATGTTTCAAACCCTTCACATAGGCCACTTGAGTGATAGTGATTAAGTTGTTAGAAATGTTACCAAACCCTTTGATGACTCCTTTTTCAGAACCACCAAAGATTACTTTAGGCCCATTCAGTATTGGTGAGTAGTCCTTCAGCAATCCTCTTGTTCCAGTCATGTGCCTGGAACATCCACTGTCCAAGTACCATATAGGGGCATGACAACTTGGACTCACCTGCAACAAATATTACTTAACCTTAGAACCCAAATAACTTTTGGGTCCTTGGTTTAAGTTAGCCGAAAACTTAACAAATCTGTCTGCACCTCTTCTAACAGGTAGACTGTTATTCTCCTTGACACTGGTGTTGTGCCAATAGTCTAGGGCATAATGTCCTATCTTGCCACAGCACCAGCACTCATACTTATTATACCTCTTTTTTGGTACAATCTTAGTTGTATTGTTGACAGCAGCTCTTTTGTTTTGTGCTGAGGTTTTGCCTTTATTATTGGACTGTGCAGCCCACGTAGTTCTCTTAAAGCCTAATCCTGCCTTACCCTTTTGAGACACAAAGTCATCAATTAGGGGTAGGACAGATTTTGGCTTAGAGAAACTAGCCACTATCTCCTTCTCTTTCTGAAGTCTATTTTCCAAACTTTTGATCTGATCATTTTTGAATGTAATTGTTCCCATCTGAATAATTGTTATGTTTTTCAGCTTGGCAATCTCATTCATCTTTTGATCCAACAGCTTCTCTGAATCAGATGCAACCAACTTAAGAGCTGCAATTTCTTTGGCCTGATTTTTGGCCAGGTTTTTGCTTCTCTTGAGTGCCTGCAACAAAACTCTATATTCATCTATAAGATGATGAATATCTCCTTCAGATTCAGACCCATCCACATCTCTTGATGCAGATGCATCAGATTCTGACCCAGAAAAGTAATCAGAATCTATAGATAAACTTTGTACTTTTCTGGGGCCAGGTTGATCCTGACACTGGTCTTCCTCAGATACAACCATCAGTCCTTTGCACTGATGGTCGTCTTGCTTATAGATAGAGTCCAGTAATTCCATGAACTCATCCTCTCCTTCTGTTGCAAACAAACCAATATAGTCCTCAGCCTCAGATTCAGATTCTAAAGTTGATTGGTCAGTCCAACTTCTCTATTTCTTAGCTACCAAGGATTTCTACTTCTTGCTCTTATGCTGAGACTTCTTTTTATCAGCAGACTCCTTCCTTTTATCTGGACAGTCAGCCATAATATGTCCAGGTCTGTTGTAGCAATAATAAATAATCTTTGATGTAGTTGACTTGTTGGGCTTTGTCCTACTCCTGTCCTTCCTGGATGATTTCCTCTTCTGATAATATTCATCTTTGGACTAAGATGAGGATGGCTTAGATTTCCACTACTTCTTTTTTAAGAATCTTTGAAACTGCCTAGTGAAAGCAACAAAGTTTTCATCAGAACTACTACTGTCTAAACTGTGATTATCAGAATTTTTTGAGATCACTTCTGCAACTTTCTTAGGAGAAGATGGTGACATCCTCCTATTCTTCCTTGTGGCATCTACCTTGAAGGCCACTGACTTATCTCTATAGTCACCTTTTGTATTTTTCTCTTCCTCCTTTCTGGCTAACAGCTGCATCTCATAAGACAGCAATTTGCCAAACAATGTTGGAGGTGAAATCTCTGTCAGTATGGCCACTTACCTTATGACACATATCTTTGTATCCTAATCCTTAGTCAAAGACGTAAGGAATTTGTCATTCAGCTCATATGTACTGAAGATTTTTCCATAAGACATTAGTTCATTTACAATTCTGTAGAACTTCTTATAACATTCAGTTATGAAAGATATTGTACCTAATCACCTAGAGGGGGGGGGGTGAATAGCTGTCTTAAATCTTTTTAACTTTTTAGGCAGCAATCAGATAATATCACAGAATTCTATCTACTTTATCACAGCACACATTCAGTAATCACAGAATTTCACAGCACTCAGTAGACACACAGTTTTTATAATGGTTCCCCAAGGTTTGGGTACATCTACTTTCCCCCTTCGCCTATCTAGCAGTGTACTAGATTCGGCCAAACTCCTTCACTATCTCAGAACCCCAAAACAGGTTCATACAATCTCAGACCCAAGGCCCTACAACTCAGCTTTTTCCCAAAGCCTACACTCAGCCACCAAGGCCTACACTCAGAGATTCAACTCTCCTACACTCAGGCACACAGGCCCTACACTCAGCCTTTATAATTACAGGCTTACAATCTCAGATCCCTAAGGATTCTACAAGTTATAATGAATACAAAAAGTATATACTCAGCAACTCAGATGAAAGAGAGATGAGATGTGAGTTTCTTGATGAGTTCTTGGAAGAACTCAGCTGAAATCAATCTGACTTGGCTTTCTTCAAAGCTTCTTGAAAGTAGAACACAATAAGACTGATTTCTCTGCAGTTGATCCTTGATCTCTGCTACTTAAGATTCAGAATAAATCTGAACCCTTCTTCTCAGCCTGGTTCCAATGGCTGACTTCTTGGATGAAGCTCTCTCTCCAACTTCTTAGATCTTCACTAGATTCTTCAAGGAATAGCTAGATCTTCTTCTATTTCAATTACTTGAACAACTTGATCTTTTGAACCTTTTCAACTCAATCAATCAATCTTCTGTAGACAGTATAAGCCTATTTATAGGTCTTCTTCATGGTAACCGGCTGGTCCGGTTCATAACTGAATTCTGACAACTCTGACAGGTGCAGTAGACCGGCTGGAAAGGCAGCTGTCAAGTCATCCAGTCAGTTGTTAAAAATTCTGTAACTGTCTAAAAGTGTCGAGACTTTCTGTCTCTAAGTGTCGACACTTATAGACCAAGTGTCGACACAAGTTGTCTAAGTGTCGACACTAGCCTACAAGGTGTCGACACAACTCCTTGTGTTGTAGATTTTATATCTCGACACTGCTTCTTCTTCATGTGTCGACACTGATATTGAGTGTCGACACAACACTTTGTTCTTCAGCACTTTGTTGACTTCTTGTAAGTGTCGACACATCTCCTTGTGTCGACACATCTTCATGTGTTGAACTTGTATTAGTGTCGACACATCTTCTTGGTGTTGACACTTGCCTTCAGTGTTGATACTTGCTAAGTGTCGACACAGCTCCTTGTGTCGACACATGTCTTCAGTGTTGAGACTTCAGCTGAGTGTCGACACATCCCCTTAGTGTCCACACTTGTACTTAGAATATTTTGTTGATCCTTGCTAATCTTTGCTAAGTGTCGACACAGCTCCTTGTGTCGACACTTTCTTCAAGTGTTGACTCTTCTGTTGTGTGTCGACACATTGTTCTGGGTGTCGACACTTATACTTAGTCTCTGCTGACTTTTTCTGAGTGTCGACACAGCCTCCAAGTGTCGACACTTTCTGATGTAGACACAGCTTCACTGGGTGTCGACACAACTGCTAAGTGTCGACACTACTTCACTGCACTTTTCTTCACTGAGTGTCGACACAGCTCCTTGTGTCGACACTTTCTGTCTGGTGTCGACTCTGCATCCCAGGTGTCGGCACAATCACTCCAAGTGTCGACACTGCTTGCCTGGGTGTCGACACAAGTCTTCTTAAGTGTCGACACTTTCCCTCTGGGTGTCGACACATGGACTTAGAAACTTTTCCTTCTTTCCTGTAAATACTTAACCTGCACAAGTGAACTCAAAACACATCAAATACATTTTGATGTATATCATTGAGTTGGGTGAGGCTTCTTCAAATCAGGTACATTTAAACCAATGTACCCAACAATCTCCCCCTATTTGGAGAAGTCATAACCCTAAGTCAATGATATACACCATTCATAATAAAATTACAAAATGATGTAAGGCAGGATTATATATAGCAGGGCAAACATAAACATGTATCAATCACACATGTATACATAGACATCATCACAGAACAATTATGAAACAAATTTATCACATAGTAAATTTATCACACAGACATTGTTCTAAAAGCTTGCCATATTTATATTCCCAAAAGTTTACAGAATGTTAACATCAAAAGATTACATAGTAAACTTAAGAAAATTTCTATGCTATTTTTGTTCAGCATCTTTAATCACTATTCCTTTTCCTGACTGAATCTTGGCTTGCATAGGAACTTCAGCATCTTCAGTTTCAGCAGGCTTCTTCCCTTTCAGCTCCTTCTTCTTAAGTTTCTCAGCTTTAATCTTTTGCCTTTCAAAATAATGATAAGGCTTGGGAAAGTACTTGCTAGGCTCCTGAGCAGTAGGAGGTAGCTTTCCCATATTGGCCTTTCTTCTGTATTGGACTATGACCTCCTGCCTTGACTCATGTTTTCTCCATTCTGATTCAGAAAACCACTTGTTCCTGTCATGCACACCATCTTTTGTAGCTTTCCAGGCAGTCAAAATAATGTTCCTAGAGGTGGGGCTCCACTGCTCAAAGTCAGGCCTTTGTTCAGCTTGCTCCCTGAACCTCTTCTTAGATAATCTGGCTTCTTGTTCAGCTTGCTCTTTCAAAATAGCTTCCTGCATGGCTTCAGAGACTAGCTGAACAACTTTCTCTAGGATAACCTTCTGAGTACCATCAGGTGGACTATACATGGTCTGGATATCAGCATGTACCATGTCAAAATCTGGAGGAGGGTAGATAACTTGAGCTACTTCAGGTGTCTCCCCTCCTAGATATGCAGGGTTAATTCCAGATTCAGCCACATCATTGTCATCACATAGAGGAGGATATCCAAGAGTTGCCCTGATGGAATTAGAAATCCATTTAACATGCTCAGAGCCAGCTTTGACTAAGACCCTCTCCCCCTTTATGACTTCACTTTCTATGTGATCCCTTATATCATCTTTTTGAAATCGGATTTGGGCATTTAGATAATTAACTCCATCTCTGTAGAAAGGTTTTAGCCTTTGGAGTTTGTTAGTGATGATCTTCTGAGAGTCTTAGATAGCAGTCTGAATAGCAGTTAAGCTTTCTTGCAGTGCTTTATCAAAATCTGCCTTAGCAGTAGCAATAGAAGTAGAAGGTCCAGTAGCTATATTCTTCATTTCTGTGACAATTGCATTATGGGAAGCAGTTAAGTTATCATTCATTCTTATCTGATTTTCCAGTACATACCCTTGATTCAGTGCAATGTCATCTACTTGAGCCTTTATTTTCTCTTGATGAGTTGCTAAATAGACTACTGCATTCCCTCCCTTGTGGAAGCAGTCAGTCATTTCTTTCTTATTAAGATTCATTTCAAATCTTATTGACTTTATATCCTGGGCCAAATCAAACTGCAATGATTTCTGCCCTTCATCCACATACTTCTCAATGGCCTTTCTGTGCTCATCCAACTTGATCTGCATGGCAACCATCAGGGCACTGTAGTCAAAAGTTAGGGCTGGCTGTAGTGCAGGCTGTGGAGCAATGGTTTGCAATGCCTTCTTATAGGTTTGGCTCCTTCTTCTGAATACCTGAAACTTCTTCTTCTTAGCCCTTGTAGCCTCCTCATCTTCAGAAGCTGAGGTGCTGGCTATATCTACCCTTTCCTTTGGTAGTTCCTCAACAGCTTGGGGCTTCTCAAACTCTTGCCTTGCAGTCTCTTCAAGAATTTGCACTTGCTCCCCCTCAACTGGAGCATTCTCCCCCTCAGCAGCAGCACAATCCTTGTCAAAATCTGTTTGATCTAGATTTAAGAAAAGATCTTCCATGGTATACTCTTGTGGAGAATGAGCTGGAGAAACTCTGGGCTCATCAACAACTAGATCAGATACTTCTTGAACTACAACAGATGTGTCTTGCATTACAACATCTGGAACTTGACTATCAGTCTGGGGTTGTTGATAAACATCAGACAAATCAGTATCTTCTATATGGAAATCTAAAGCATTAAGCTCAGTGATTACCTCAAGGATGATGTGTGTAGTTTGCTCACTCTCTAGAGTAGTTGGATCTTCTACACCTAGAGGCTCCCCCTGGATTTCAGCAACATCTTGAGGAGCTGGAGACTTTACAGCAGTTCCTGTGACTTCATCCTCATCAGGTGTTGTTGAAGTTGGTGACCGGGCGGTCTATCTTCGCGGGTTGAAGACCGCGCGGTCTGGCGGTTTGTCTCGTCAGCTTGTAGATCGGGCGGTCTAGCGGTCTTCACAGGCGACCTCTCTTCTTATCTTGTGGTAGTCGTGCGGTTAGCCCTTCTGTCTAACCGCGCGGCTTGTGCGGTTTGTTTTGTATAGTCCGCTTAACTTGTAAATTTTTAGTCCCACATCTCTTATTTGTATTCTCTCATCTCTCCTCCATTCTATATAAGGGAGGGCATACCTTTGTAATAGATATCTTTTTCGGATAATAAAGTTCAGTTTAAAACCATTTCGGTTTGTTTTTGTTCGGCTTTTACATGGTATCAGAGGACTCGATCTACTCCTCCTGATTCTGTGTCTTGCTGTCTGTGCGGCTTGTTGCGCCGGTTTGCTCCCTGTCCGCGCGGCCTCTTCTTCCCTCTACTGGTGTTTGCAGCTTGGTAGTGGCTTTTCTGGCCGCTGGTTTTCTCCCCTTGACCGCTGCATCCCTTCGTTCTCCTCTCATTACATCGACTTGTTTTGTCCTGCTTTTGTTCGCACGGCCAATCCTCTAGCCGTTCGACTTCTTCCCCTCTGTTTGTGTCTGTAGCTAGGTCGTGGCTTTTCTGGCCGCTGGTTTTCTCCCCTTGTGACCGCTGCCGCCCTTCTTTCTCCTATCCGCGCGGTTTGTTGCCTAACCGCCCGACTTCCTTTGTTTCCAGCTCCTATGGCTTTTTCTGATGCCTCTACTGCCACCACCCCTGTTACCAATCCGGCTCCGCCTCATCCTCCAACTCCTTCCGGGAACCTTGGGACCGTTTCCAAGCTTGTTGGCTCCAACTACCCGGATTGGAGTGTCTCTTTCACCTTTCTTCTTTACTCACAACGCAAATGCCACCATCTCGTTGATGACCCACCTCCTATCACTTCACCTCTCTTTGATGACTGGGATGCTAGTGACACGCTTGTGCGTACTTGGCTCGCGAATAGTCTTTCTGATGAGTGCCTTCCCGTCATACGTCATGATGAGACGGTCAAGGCCGCTTGGCTTCATCTTGCCGCTTTGTACTCCAATGGGGCTCAGACTTCCCGCATCTATACGTTGTATGCGGACCTCTTTGCCCGTCCTACCTTGTCTCCTGCTGCTGCCTACCAATAGGTTCAGGCTCTTGGGGCTGAGATTCTTCAGAATCGCCCCTTTTCTGCGGATTTGGCTCAACAACACAAGCACTTCCAGGAGCTTCTGGTTGTGTGTTATCTGCTCCGGCTTCCTGATACTTATGACATGATCCGCCAACAAATTCTGGGTGAGGCCGAATCTCCTACTTTGGATGCCACCGCTGCCCGCATTGCTGCTGTCACCTCCCTCCTTCAGCGCCCTCTTTTGCCCGCTCCTTCTCCACCACCGGACAACTATTCTCATCACACTCAGCGGAGTGGCTCTGGTAGTCGCAGTCACCAGTCCGGCGGCCGTGCTTCTTCCCGCTACCTCTGTTCTCATTGTGGCCGAACCGGCCATACTTTCGAACGCTGCTGGACGAAGCATCCTCATCTTCGCCCCTCCGGTGACTCTTCTAAGCCGTCTGCCTCTGTTGTAACTTCTTCAGGTATTTCCCACATGGTGACTCAAGGTAAATGGCTCATCGACTCTGGTGCCACTAATCACATGACGGGCAATCCTCAGTGCTTCTCTTTGCTCGAACAACATGATCGGTTGCCCCCGGTCCTAGTTGCGGATGGTTCTCCCTCCCCGGTTCATGGGACGGGAGTGGTTCATGTTACTCCGTCACTACGCCTAGCGGACACTCTCTATGTGCCCAAGTTTCCGTGCAATCTGTTGTTTGTTACCTCTTTATGCAAATAGCTTCAGTGTTCTGTGACATTTACACCATCTTCTTGTTCTTTTCAGGATCCGAGCTCCCACCGGACGATTGCTACTGGGACTGAGAGTGGCAGCCTCTACTTCCTCGACAATGTTTCTGCCTTGTCCGCCTTCTCGTCTTCCTGTACGGATCTTCTCCAGTGGCATATCCGCCTCGGTCATCCTCCACCACGTCTTCTACATCAGCTTCTGCCGCACCTCCCTCCGTCCAGTACTCCTCTCCAATGCGACGCCTGTCAACTCGGCAAGCATCACTGTTCCTCCTTCCCGCCGAAGCACGGACGGGGCTCTACTAGTCCTTTTGATCTTGTCCACTCTGATATCTGGGGACCTGCTCCAACCCTCACTATTGGTCGGGGTAGTTCTTATTTTGTAACCTTTATAGATGATTTTTATCGATGTACTTGGGTGTATCTCCTCTGAGATTGCTCTGAACTTTTAGATGTATGGATATCCTTTTATCCGTTGATTAAAACTCAGTTCAATATTTGTGTTAAAACCTTTCGTTCCGACAATGCTAAAGAGTATCTGAGTCATGCTTTTACTTCTTTTTGTGTGCAACATGGCATTATTCATCAGACTAGCTGTGTTTACACCTCCCAACAAAATGGGGTGGCGGAACGCAAAAATCGTCACCTCCTCGATGTGGCTCGCACATTGATGACCCAGATGCATGTCCCTCGCTCGTATTGGGGTTATGCCGTTCTCCTTGCCTGCTACCTCATCAATCGTATTCCATCCACCATTCTCCACGGGAAAACACCCTTCTCCATTCTGTATCCGTGCAAGGAGCCTTTTCCTCTCCCTCTCCGCATCTTTGGATGCACTGCTTTTGTCCATACCCCATCTGCCACCCGTGACAAGCTCTCCCCTCGCTCCACCAAATGTGTCTTTCTGGGGTACTCCACCACTCAGAAAGGCTATTGTTGCTTTAACCCTGTTCTTCGTCAGCAGTTCGTCTCTGCTGACGTTACCTTCTTCGAGAATGCCTCCTACTTCTCGGCTGACTCCTCCTCTCTTTACCCCACTCCCTCTCCTCCTTCCCCGCCTTCTGACTCTCCTGCTGTTCCCTTCGTTCCCTCGTCTCCTACCGAGATACCCTCCCCTCCGCCCTCTCCGTCCCCTCCCCTCGCTCTGCCTCTCTCTCCCACTTCTCCACCTCCATCTCCACCCTCCCCGCCGCCGTCACTCTCTTCTCCCGGGCCAGCTCTCTCTGCCACGGACGCTCCAGATCCCGAGGGGGCTGCCGACCTGGATCTCTCTGTGGCTCTTCGCAAAGGGGTGCGGACATGTACCCTACACCCCCTTGCTGTTGTTGTTTCGTATGATCGCCTTACACCTTCTTGCAGGGCCTTTGCACTGGTTATCTCTGCCACTGCCACGCCTCATTCCTATCAGGAGGCTCTTGCTATTCCCCACTGGAAGCTAGCCATGGATGAGGAAATGACGACCCTCACGGAGCGGGGTACATGGACTCTTGTTCCTCCTCCCTTCGGCACTGATGTTGTTGGCTGTCGCTGGGTCTTTGTGATCAAATTTGGCCCATACGACACTGTGGATCGGTATAAGGCTCGCCTTGTTGCTAAGGGCTTTACTCAGACCTATGGGGTTGATTACTTTGATACCTTCTCCCCCGTGGCTCGTCTCAGCACTATCCGGGTCCTTCTCTCTGTGGCCGTCAATCGGGATTGGCCGATTACTCAGCTGGACGTCAAGAATGCCTTCCTTTATGGTGATCTTCACGAGGCCGTTTACATGGAGCAACCTCCTGGGTATGTTGCTCAGGGGGAGACACGAGTATGCCGGCTGCAGAAGGCAATTTATGGCCTCAAACAGAGTCCTCGAGCTTGGTTTGACAAGTTCAGCGGCATTGTGGCGGCTGTTGGTTTTATGCAAAGCTCTGCTGATCACTTTCTCTTTATTCTCAAAACTCCTTCTGGGATGGTTATTCTTGCTGTGTACGTCGATGATATTCTTCTCACTGGCGATGACCAGGAAGGGGTAGCCCTGACAAAGCGACATCTTCGCCAACATCTGATCACTAAAGATATGGGCTCTCCAAAGTACTTTCTGGGGATCGAAATCTCTCGGAAGCCCGACTCCTTAGTTCTCTCTCAGCGTAAGTATGCCCTTGATCTTTTAAAAAAGGCAGGATTGATTGGAGCAAAACCTGCCCGATGCCCCATGGCAACTGGGGAGGACAAAACCTGGACAGATGATTCGCCTCCTCTTTCAGATAGTTCGCAGTACAGGCGTCTGGTTGGTAAGATCATATATCTCACAGTGACCAGACCCGACATTTCCTATGCTGTGGGCAAGGTGAGTTAATTCATGCAAGCACCTAGGGAGTGTCATCTACATTCCGCCTTGCGGATCTTGGAGTATGTCAAAGCAGCGCTTGAGAAAGGATTACTTTTTCAGAAGAATGGTCATCTGAGGATTGAAGCCTACTCAGATGCAAGTTATGCTGATGACAAAGGGGATCGCAAGTCAACCTCAGGTTTTTGCACCTTTGTTGGGGGAAATCTGGTGAGCTGGAAGAGCAAGAAGCATTCTGTTGTCTCCAGGTCCAGTGCAGAAGCTGAGTATCGCAGTATGGCGTCAACCACTTGTGAGTTAAAATGGCTGCAGGCTCTCATGCTAGATTTAGGAGAGGTGTACAACCATCCTCTACCTATGTTCTGTGATAACAAGGCCGTCATATACATCTCCAAAAATCCGGTATTCCATGAAAGAACAAAGCACATTGAGGTCGACTGCCATTTCATTCGTGAAGAGATCTTAAAAGAACAAATTTGCACTCCTTTTGTCACTTCTGATAAAGAGCTGGCTGACATCTTCACCAAGCCTGTGTCCGCCTCGTTTCTGCATGTTTGCGACAAGCTGGACATGATCGATATATATGCTCCAGCTTGAGGGGGAGTGTTGAAGTTGGTGACCGGGCGGTCTGTCTTGGCGGGTTGAAGACTACGCGGTCTGGCGGTTTGTCTCATCAGCTTGTAGACCGGGCAGTCTAGCGGTATTCACAGGCGACCTCTCTTCTTATCTTGTGGTAGCCGTGCGGTTAGCCCTTCTGTCTAACCGCGCGGCTTGTGCGGTTTGTTTTGTATAGTCCGCTTAACTTGTAAATTTTTAGTCCCACATCTCTTATTTGTATTCTCTCATCTCTCCTCCATTCTATATAAGGGAGGGCATACCTTTGTAATAGATATCTTTTTCGGATAATAAAGTTTAGTTTAAAACCATTTCGGTTTGTTTTTGTTCGGCTTTTATAGGTATGAAGACCACATGCTCTTCACTGCCAGAGCTGCTAGTGGAAACCTGAGCCACTGGAGCAGTTTTCCTCTACTTCTTTAGAGGAGTTTCCTTCTCAGAAGTTACCTTCTCAGGGGTTGGCATCTCCTTAGATAACACCCTGTCCCATCTAGAGAATATCCTCAAGTCCATTTTTCTCATATGATTGATTTTAGTGCCAGCAGCTTGTTGCATAACCTCTAGTATGCTACCAGCTAGGTATAAACTTATGATACTACCCAAATTGGGTTTCTTCAAGCTTTCCTTTATCTTCTCAAAGATCACTAGAGACCAGTCAGTTTTCAGGTTGAAGATTATCCTAGTCATTATACTGAACATATGGGCAGATATCCTGTCATGCCCTCCTGGCTTACTCAAAATCACTTTGCCAACAATTTCAGATAGAAATTTTCCTTGTGTGTTCATACCTTTTCTATTAAATACATATCCAATTTTCATTTGAGAATCTAGCCCACACCAAGTTAGAGCTTCTCTGGTCTTTGAAGCAGTAACTTCATCCTCTTCCTTAGTTCTTGGTAACTGTAGTACTTTCCTCAAACTTTTAGGTGATATCTTCACCTTGGCACCATGGACCCTGGATTTGATCTTGAATCCAGTGTCGTCTAGGGTTGCTCCATTAAGGAATTCCAGAACTTCCTTCTTCCAGATCTTTGTTGGCTCAGAAACCAGATATTCTAACCCTGAGTCGGCAACTAGGGTTACCACAGTCTGAATCTCCGGGTCTGCATCATCAAACGCATTCCGCACCAGTTCATATCCCTCATTGACGTTCTCCTCAAGCTTTGGCGCCATTAGGGTTTGAAGAATTTGACTGGAGAGAAGAGAGGTGTTGACACACAAGTTTGGTCTCGAAACTTTTGAAAGCGTGTCGACAGACTAAGGCAAAATCCTATTTATACCTTTCTAAGTTTGAAGATGAAAAGGCGGGTCAGCTAACTTAAATTGTGTCGACACTGTGGATAAGTGTCGACACTGACTTATAATGTCTCGACACCTATGTGTCGACACAAGTTTAGTCAACAGATAATATGTGTCGACACTTGATTATGTGTCGACACCACTCAACTCGACATTTAGTCGAGACTTTACTTAGATAAATCTGAGTAAATACTAAGTGTCGACACCACCTTGGATGTGTCGACACCAACTTATCATGTGTCGACACTAATATTCTGAAGTGTCGACACTAACTTTCTAGATGTGTCGACACCTTTTCCCTGAAGTGTCGACACCAATATTCTGTCTCGACACAGACAACTCTGTGTGTCGACACTATTTTACTTAGACAATTCTATAAACTTATTCTAAGTTTATCATAACTAGTTCAATTTTAAACCTATTAAACTTAGCTTCTTCTAGAGGCTTAGTATACATATCAGCTAGTTGATTATCTGTTCTAACATATTCTAGTAAAATATCTTCTCTTTCTACATGTTCCCTAAGAAAATGATATTTTATTTCAATATGTTTGGTTCTACTATGGGATACATGATTATTAGCTATTGATATAGCACTAGTAGAATCACAAAAGAGTGGAGTTCTACTTACCTGAATTCCATAGTCCTCAAGCTGATGTTGTATCCATAGAAGTTGAGCACAGCAACTTCCAGCAGCCACATATTCTGACTCTGCAGTGGAGATAACCACACTTGTTTGTTTCTTGCTACTCCATGAAATTAGTCTTCCACCTAGGAATTGATAGGTTCCAGTAGTGCTTTTTCTATCTTCTTTGCATCCTGCAAAGTTTGCATCTGAATAACCTGTTAGTTCAAAATCCCCATTCCTAGGGTACCAGAGGCCTAGATAAGGAGTGCCCTTTAGATATCTCAATATCCTTTTGACTGCTGTCAAATGAGACTCCTTATGGCATGCTTGATACCTTGCACAGACACATGTAGCATACATGATATCTGGTCTACTTGCAGTCAAATAGAGTAGGGAGCCAACTATCCCTCTATACAAAGTTTCATCTACAGGTTTCCCTGCATCATCTTTGCTAAGAGACATACTTGACCCCATAGGAGTCTTCATGGTACTGGATGAATCCATACCATACTTCCTTATGAGTTCTAGGGTGAACTTGGACTGACATATGGATAATCCATTCTTAGTCTGTCTTACTTGGAGACCCAAGAAGAACTTAAGTTCTCCCATACTACTCATCTCAAATTGTCCTTGCATAAGTTTTGCAAACTTTTTGCAAAGACTACTTTCAGTAGACCCAAATATTATGTCATCTATATATATTTGGACTAGTATTACTTTGCCTCTAGATTCCCTAAGGAATAGAGTCTTGTCTATTTTCCCCCTTATGAACTTGTTCTCAATGAGGAAACTAGACATGGTTTCATACCAAGCCCTAGGGGCTTGCTTTAACCCATATAATGCTTTCCTAAGTCTATAGACATGATTAGGTAGAGTTGAATCAACAAAACCTGATGGTTATTTCACATAGACTTCCTCTTTTAGATTACCATTCAGAAATGCTGACTTAACATCCATTTGGTAAACTTTAAATCCTTGAAAAGTTGCATAGGCCAGGAACATCCTTATGGATTCCAGTCTGGCTACTGGAGCAAAGGTTTGATCAAATTCAATACCTTCTTCCTGCCTATATCCTTTAGCAACCAATCTTGCTTTGTTATTAATGATGACTCCATGTTCATCCATCTTATTCCTGTAGATCCACTGGGTCCCTATTATATTGTGGTCTTTAGGTTTAGGAACAAGTTCCCAGACCTTGCACCTCTTGAACTGATTCAGCTCTTCTTGCATTGCTTCAATCCAGTGTGGATCTAGTATGGCTTCTTCAAACTTCTTTGGCTTAACTTGGGATAGAAAACTTGAGAAGAGCACTGCATTCAGATTTCTGCTCCTTGTTTGTACCCCTTGTCTTGGATCACCAATGATTTGCTCAACTGGATGATCTTTAAGATGCCTATTGGCTGGAGGCATCCTGACTTCAGGTTAAACCTCTTCAGTTTCTTCATCTTGCTGTACTCCTTGAACTTCATCTGCATTAGGTACATGTAGTACTCCCCCTGGACAACAGCCACTTTCTTCAATCTGCTGTCTTGCTGTAGGTCCTTCTTCTATAGTGAGCTTGTCCATCTTCTTAGTAATACCTGAGGAGCTGCAAATACTACTAGACAACTCATTGTTAATAAGTCTAGTTTCATCAAAGACTACATGTACAGACTCCTCTACAACTTGAGTAGACAAGTTGTAGACTCTGTAAGCCTTACTGTTGTTGCTGTACCCAACAAAAATTCCCTCTTGGGACTTGACAGCAAACTTAGTCAAGTAAGACTTTCCATTGTTAAGTATGAAGCACTTACAACCAAAGATCCTGAAATAGGATAGGTTTGGTTTTCTGCCTTTCACAACCTCATAGGGGGTCTTGTTGAGGCCTTTAGTAATGGTAGCCCTATTAATAACATGACATGCAGTATTAACGGCTTCAGCCCAGAAATATTCTGGTAGTGATGTATCACTTAATAGGGTCCTACCAGCCTCAATCAAGGTTCTATTCTTCCTCTCAGCAATGCCATTTTGCTGAGGTGTTCTTGGTGAAGAAAACTCTTGAAATATCCCAAAGTCTTCACATAGTCTTGTCATACTATCAGACTGAAATTTAGTACCATGGTCACTTCTTATTTTGACCACTGTACTGTCTAGTTCATTCTGAATCTGTTTGACAAAGCTATAGAAGACACTAGGTGTTTCAGATTTCTATCTGAGAAAGAACACCCAGGAAAACCTTGAGTAGTCATCTACAACTACAAAGGTATAGACCTTCCTACCTAGGCTGTGCACTGGCATATGACCAAAGAGATCCATATGCAAGAGGTATAAACACCTCACAACATCTTTGTTGTTAATGCTACTAAAGGTGGATCTTGTCTGCTTGCCCTTTGACAAGCTGAGCATATTCCATCTTTAACACACTTAACTTGAGGACCATTCCTCACTAACTCTTTGCTAAAGAGTTTGCCAATTGTCTTGTAGTTTAAATGGGCTAGCCTCTTGTGTCATTTGACACAATGAGAGGCTTTCTCATCAGCTACAAGACACACTTGAGAACCATTGGTCTCACACATAATGTCTAGGCAGTAGACATTCCTCTTTCTATAACCTGTCAAAATGATCTCTTGATCATTTGACCTCTTGATATGACAACCATCCTTAACAAATGAGATGTCATACCCTACATCACTTAATTGACTTATACTTATTAGGTTGTGTTTCAACCCTTTAACATAAGCCACTTGAGTAATGGTAACCAAGTTACTAGAAATGTTACCAAACCCTTTGATGATTCCTTTTTCAGAACCACCAAAGGTGACTTTTGGACCATCTTTGATTGGAGTGTAGTCCCTTAGTAATCCCCTAGTTCCAGTCATATGTCTGGAACATCCACTGTCCAAGTACCATATTGGGGCATGGCCACTTGGACTCACCTGCAAAACAGATTAGTGAACCTTAGAACCCAAAGAATTCTTGGGTCCTTGGTACTTGTTAGTTTGCATCCTGACAAAGTTACCTACAGGTTTTCCAACAGGCAGTTTGCTACTCACTTTGGCACTAGCATTGTGCCAACAATCCATGGCAAAGTGGCCTACCTTGCCACAGCACCAACACTCAAATCTATTGTACCTTTGCTTAGGTACAGTCTTAGTTGTTTTATCTACAGCTGGCTTGTTGAGAGTTGGGGCTTTGCCCTTGGACTTGGACTTGACAGTCCTTGCAGGTTTAGTAAAACCCAGTCCAGCTTTACCTTTGTGATGAACAAATTCATCAATTAAAGGTAGAACTGACTTAGGTTTAGAAAACCTAGCAACTAGATCTCTCTCCTTCTGAAGACTAATCTCCAGACTCTTGATTTGATCATTCTTATATGTGATAGTCCCCATCTGAATCACAGTTATGTGCTTCAGACTGGCTATCTCATTTAGTTTTAGATCAAATAACTTCTCATAATTAGTTGCAGCCATTTTGAGACTTACAATCTCCTTAGCTTGACTCTTGGCCAAGGATTTGCATTTCTTAAATTCTTGCAATAGAACTTTATATTCATCTATCAATTGATGAATATCTTCTTCAGATTCAGATGCATTCTCATCACTTGATGATGATGAATCTGATTCTGAACTAGCACAAGAAATTGAACTGGAAGAACAATGTTGTACCTTACTAGGTCCTGGCTGCTCCAGGATTTTGTCACTTGCTGTCAATGCCATTAGTCCTTGGCACTGACTGTCTTCTTGATCATATATAGAGTTCATAATCTGAATGAACTCTTCTTCTTCTTCTTCAGCAAACAGCCCTATATATGCCTCAGCATCTGACTCAGTTTCTGATGAAGAAATATCTGACAGGCTCTTGTCCTTTTTAGCAACAAAAGACTTTTCCTTCTTGCCCTTGTATTGTGTCCTTTTCTTGTCACTAGACTCCTTCCTTTTTTCTGGACAATCTGCAACAACATGGCCTTGTCTATTACAGCAATAACATACTATTTTTGAAAGAGTTGCCTTGCTAGACTTAGTCTTTTTCCTGTCTTTCTTTGAAAACTTTTTATTCTGATAATAGTCTTCTTTTCCCTGTGAAGTAGATGGCCTTGTCCTGCACTGTTTCTTCTTTAAGAACTTCTGGAAATGTCTTGTAAAGGCAGCAAAGTCCTCATCACTTTCACTGCTTTCAGACTTTCTACTTACTGACTCATCTGATTCTGTTTCAGCAACTTTTAGTGGTGGAGTTGGAGACTTACTTCTGTACTTTCTGGGGGCTTCTGTTTTAAAGGCCACTGTCCTTTCCTTATGTTCACTTCTTGTTGATTTCTCATATTCTTTCCTCACCATTAACTGCATTTCGTAGGACAGCAGTTTGACAAATAGTGTTGGTGGAGGAATTTCTGCCAACTTTGCCATTTCTCTAATGACACAGATCTTGGTGTCCCAATCTTTTGTTAGGGACCTTAGAAACTTATCATTGAGTTCATAATTACTGAACTCTCTGCCATAGGACATGAGTTCATTCACAATCCTGTAGAACTACTTATAGCATTTAGTTATGCTATCAGCTTTTCCTTGTCTAAAACTTTCATATTCTTGGTTTAGCAAGGATTTTCTGTCTTGCCTAACTTCTTCAGAACCCTTCATGTACACAATAAGAGTATCCCACATCTCTTTAGTTGTCTTACAGTATATCAAATTCTGAAAAGTTACATCATCTATGACACTCACTATTATGTTCTGAGCCCTCTTATCCATAGTGGCTAGAACAATTTCATCCTTTGTCATTTCAGAGAAATCCTTAGGTGTTCTCTGATTTGCATCTAAGACTGACACCTTCATGGGCACATATGACCCTTCTTTCACTGTGATATAAATCCTAGGGTCTGAGGCTTCCATAAAAAGTCTCACCCTTTCCTTCCATATACCAAATATCTCTTTTCTGCATATGGGTAACTTCATGGATCCCAATTCCTTTTGATTCTCAGTGGAACCCATGGTTCTTGATTTTCTTGATTCTGTAATTTGACTTAGACTGAATCTGCCAACAGGATCTACTCAGACAGTTATGTTCTCTTTTGAGTAACCTCCCTCTGATACCACTTGAAAGATATTGTACCTAATCACCTAGAGAGGGGGGGGTGAATAGGCGTCTTAAATCTTTTTAACTTTTTAGGCAGCAATCAGATAATATCACAGAATTTTATCTACTTTATCACAGCACACATTCAGCAATCACAGAATTTCACAACACTCAGTAGACACACAATTTTTATAGTGGTTCCCCAAGGTTTGGGTACATCCACTTTCCCCCTTCGCCTATCTAGTAGTGTACTAGATTCGGCCAAACTCCTTCACTATCTCAGAACCCCAAAACAGGTTCCTACAATCTCAGGCCCAAGGCCCTACAACTCAGCTTTTTCCCAAAGCCTACACTCAGCCACCAAGGCCTACACTCAGTCACCAAGGCCTACACTCAGAGATTCAACTCTCCTACACTCAGGCACACAGACCCTACACTCAGCTTTTATAATTACAGGCTTACAATCTCAGATCGCTAAGGATCCTACAAGTTATAATGAATAAAAAAGTATATACTCAGCAACTCAGATGAAAGAGAGATGAGATGTGAGTTTCTTGATGAGTTCTTGGAAGAACTCAGCTGAAATCAATCTGACTTGGCTTTCTTCAAAGCTTCTTGAAAGTAGAACACAATAAGACTGATTTCTCTGCAGTTGATCCTTGATCTCTGCTACTTAAGATTCAGAATAAATCTGAACCCTTCTTCTCAGCCTGGTTCCAATGGCTGACTTCTTGGATGGAGCTCTCTCTCTCCAACTTCTTAGATCTTCACTAGATTCTTCAAGGAATAGCTAGATCTTCTTCTATTTCAATTACTTGAACAACTTGATCTTTTGAACCTTTTCAACTCAATCAATCAATCTTCTGTAGACAGTATAAGCCTATTTATAGGCCTTCTTCATGGTAACCGGCTGGTCCGGTTCATAACTGAATTCTGACAACTCTGACAGGTGCAGTAGACCGGCTGGAAAGGAAGCTGTCAAGTCATCCAGTCAGTTCTTGAAAATTCTGTAACTGTCTAAAAGTGTCGAGACTTTCTGTCTCTAAGTGTCGATACTTATAGACCAAGTGTCGACACAAGTTGTCTAAGTGTCGACACTAGCCTACAAGGTGTCGACACAACTTCTTATGTTGTAGATTTTATATCTCGACGTTGCTTCTTCTTCATGTGTCAACACTGATATTGAGTGTCGACACAACACTTTGTTCTTCAGCACTTTGTTGACTTCTTGTAAGTGTCGACACATCTCCTTATGTCGACACATCTTCATGTGTTGAACTTGTATTAGTGTCGACACATCTTCTTGGTGTCGACACTTATCTTCAGTGTTGATACTTGCTGAGTGTCGACACAGCTCCTTGTGTCGACACATGTCTTCAGTGTTGAGACTTCAGCTGAGTGTCGACACATCCCCTTAGTGTCGACACTTGTACTTAGAATATTTTGTTGATCCTTGCTGATCTTTGCTAAGTGTCGACACAGCTCCTTGTGTCGATACTTTCTTCAAGTGTTGACTCTTCTGTTGTGTGTCGACACATTGTTCTGGGTGTCGACACTTATACTTAGTCTCTGCTGACTTTTGCTGAGTGTCGACACAGCCTCCAAGTGTCGACACTTTCTGATGTAGACACAGCTCCACTGGGTGTCGACATAACTGCTAAGTGTCGACACTGCTTCACTGCACTTTTCTTCACCGAGTGCCGACACAGCTCCTTATGTCGACACTTTCTGTCTGGTGTCGACTCTGCATCCCAGGTGTCGACACAATCACTCCAAGTGTCGACACTGCTTGCCTAGGTGTCGACACAAGTCTTCTTAAGTGTCGACACTTTCCCTCTGGGTGTCGACACATGGCCTTAGAAACTTTTCCTTCTTTCCTGTAAATACTTAACCTGTACAAGTGAACTCAAAACACATCAAATACATTTTGATGTATATCATTGAGTTGGGTGAGGCTTCTTCAAATCAGGTACATTTAAACCAATGTACCCAACAAGTTATGCTCTCAGACTTGTCTTGTCTGAAACTCTCATATTCTTGATTAAGCATACACTTTCTATCTTACCTAACCTTTTCAGAACCTTCCATGTAGACAATCAATGTGTCCCACATCTCCTTGGAGGTTTTGCAGTGAATCAGATTCTGGAATGTTGAATCATCTATGACACTTACTATCATATTCTGTGCTCTTTTATCCATTGTAGCCAAGATGATCTCATCCTTAGTCATTTCTGAAAAATCCTTAGGAGTCCTTTGATTAGCATCAAGAACAGAAACTTTTATTAGAATATATGGTCCTTCCTTAACTGTTATATAAATTCTAGAATCAGATGCCTCCATAAATAGTCTGACCCTTTCCTTCCATATTCCAAAGATTTCCTTTCTGTAGATAGGAAATTTCATTGAACCAAGTTCTTTATGGTTTTCTCTTGAACCCATCTTCTTTAACTTATTCTGCCTCACAGATCTCACTCAGACTGTTAAGTCTTTCTTTGAGGAACCTGGCTCTGATACCACTTGAAAGAATTGGTTCCTAAATACGTAGAGGGGGGGGGGTGAATAGGTGCAATTCCTTTTTATGCTAAGGCAGAATATTAATTCAGATAATCAAATTAAATCTAGCAGTTCTACAGCTACCACAATCACAGAATTCACAGAATCACACACAATCACAGATTGCACACTGATTTATAGTGGTTCCCTAAGGTCTGGGTACATCCACTTTCCCCCTTCGCCTATCTAGCAGTGTGCTAGATTCGGCCTAACTTCTTTCCTTCTCCTCAGATCCGCAGATTTTACAGCTCAGAAACCAAATAAGGCTCCTACAAATCAGAGTGAGTCGACACTCCTACAGCTCAGGCAATCTGCCCTACCTCAGCCTTCAACAAGGCCTACAACTCAGAGATTAAAATCTCCTACAACTCAGGCTCACAGCCCTACCTTAGCCTTCAATAAGGCCTACCACTCAGAGAACTTAATCTCCTACAACTCAGCCTTTATAAATCAGGCTTACAACTCAGATCTTAAAAAGATCGTACAGAAAAATAGATGTAAATCTAAAATTTACCACCACCCTGATAGAGAGAGAAAGGATGGATGGTTTCTTGATCAGTTCTTGAAAGAATCTGACGTTAGAGATCAACCCGGCTTAGCTTTCTTCAAAGCTTCTTGAATCTGAACACAGTATGGTTAATCTCTTTTGAAGTTGATCTTCAATCAGCTTCTTTCTTGAAATTCAGCAATCAATCTGAATTCTTCTTGGCAGACTGGTTTAGACTTTGCACTTGAGAGACTTGTTGTTGTAAGTCCCTTTATTCACTTGAATAGATGGAGCTCTCTCTCTCCAAATTCTTCTGAAGATTATTCTGAATACTTCTTTGAATTCTCTTGACAAACTCTGAGTAGATCACTACTTGAGAATTTCTTCTTAGATCTTCTATTGAAGATCTTCTTCAGTTTGTATGTATCTCTATCTGTGTTCTCGTGTTCTTTCTTTCTTCTGTATGTGTTCTATTTGTTGATGGAGAATCACTTTATATAGACTTCCTCCATGGTAACCGACTGATCCAGTTTCTAACGAACTTCTGACAGCACTGACAATTGCAGTAGACCGGTTGGTTATGGTAGCTGTCAAGTCTTCCAGTCACTTCTTGAAACTCTGTCTCTGTCAGCAAAGTGTCGAGACTGAACTGCATCATGTGTCAACACAAGTAGACTAAGTGCCGACACAAGCTTTAGTGGTGTCGACACAGCTTCTTTGGTGTTGACACTACTTCTCGACACAGCTTCTATAGAATGTGTCGACACTAGTTCTGTGTGTCGATACAGTCACTTCTTTTCTTCACAAAAATTAACTTTGTTTAAACTCTGGTGTGTGTCGACACAAATCCTGTGTGTCGACACAGTTGATGTCGACAAAGTCTTCTGTGTGTCGACACTGCCTCTGTGTGTCGACACAGTTGATGTTGACTAAGCTTCTTTGTGTGTCGACACTGCCTCTGTGTGTCGACATAGTTTCTTCTGATGTCGACACAGCCTTTCCAAGTGTCGACACAATTGACTCCAAGTGTCGACACAGCTTTTCTCTAGTGTCGACACAATTGACTCCAGGTGTCGACACAGCTTTTCTCCAGTGTCGACACAAGCCTTCATAAGTGTCGACACAACTTCTTCTGGTGTCGACACATGGACTTAGAAACTTTTTTCTGCATTCCTGCATTTTCTTAACCTGCACATATAAACTCAAAACAACATCAAATACACTTTGATGTATATCATTGAGTAAGGTGAGGTTTCTTTAAATCTGGTACACATTTTCCAATGTACCAAACACTTACTGAACAAGAAGCCACCGCATTGGAACCAGAAGCACCTGGAGCATCGCTCCCCTGCTTCCTGAGCCAGACATCTCTGCTCTTAAACAAGAATAGCCTGGACCATCGCTCCCCTTGCTTCCTGAACTAGATGCCTCCATACTGGATCCAGAAGCACCTGAAGCAACGTTCCCCGGCTTCTAGAATCAGATGCCTTTATCCCGGAGCTAGAACAACCTGGAGCTCCTAGTGACACAGGCAGCTCCAACTTAACCTTAGCAGCAGCCTTCTTCAGCCCACCGTCTTATGATGCTCGACATGTCCATGTACGTAATTTATATGTTATATAAAATAATAAAAATAATATCGATTAATATCCCTGATGATGAACATATTAAAGTCAGTGACGTTTTAATTTTGTTGTTGATTTAGAAACCTATAAATGGTATGATTTCTCTATCACATTTTGTACTTGGTGTAATTAGTAGTTGTTGCTGAATGGTGTCGTAGGTTTCACTGTCACTTCTTTTCGCTTGCAATTAATTACTGTCTCATTCTGAGTTAGCCAATTCATCCCCAATATCATATCAAATTCCATAAGTGGTAAAACCACTAAGTCGACCGTAAAAGTTTTATCATTTAATGCAAAGGAAATACCTACTCGTTGTTGTGTAGAAATTTGTTGATTATTTGGCAAGGTGACTTACAGAATGTCTTGTGTTGAGTAGGGTTTTGCCGAAATTGTACTCAATATACTATTGGACATAAAAGAATGGCTAGCACCCGTATCAAATAAAACCTTCAGTAGATGGCCATCAACATAAATCATACTTGTCACCACCGTGTCATCTGCGATAGCCTCCTGCTGACTCAAATTGAACACACGGGGTTGAATATGACGTTCTTCTACTGAAATTCCCACTGGGGCTGAAGTGGAGGCAAAAGATTCACTTTCTTTTGAAACATACATTTGATAGACTTTTTGACTCTGAGGAATTGGAAACCTTTTCGAACTATTATTGTTGAATTTTCTCAAAGTGGTCAGCATGGTAGCCCAAACTAAATTAATATCATCGGCACTACCCAGTTAGCACTTTGAACCAAGGAACAAGGTTAACACCAACACACAATGGAAGCATAAGAAAATTCCAAAAAACAAGTCGGGCGGACAGCACCGGAGTCCGCCGAGACCGCCGAGGTCGCCAAGTCCGCCGAAGCCGCCCGAGCTAAGCTGCTATTCGCCGAATAGACATGGAGTCCCCCAAAGCCGCGAGGCCGCGCGGACACACCGTTATTCTCCTCCTGCTGAGGAACCGAGGAACAGACCGCTGCCTACCCGCCTGAGACCGACGAACAAGTTATTGGAACTAGGCAAAGATGAAGCAGAGAACTGACAAGCCGCAGAGCGACCTGACCCGCTGAGACCGCAGAGTCCGCACACTTCCAAGTACTTGACCGAAGTCACAACCAAACTCCTGGATCCTTGAAGCTACCCACGCGACCTGCACACAACAACAGTTAACTCTGAATCAAACCGCGCGGACAAAAAAATGAGGCCGCAGCACCTCGCCGAACCCAACTTACTGTTCACTCGGTTACTGCAGATGTGCCAGGGGGTCCTATTTATAGGCGAGGTGAGGAGTGTGGTCACCTCCCTAGAGATAGCGACACTGCCCTAGCCCGCACGATAGCAAAACTCCGTCCGCCGAGTCCGCAAGGACTTAGCCGGATACCAAGGAAAACCCGCCAGGAGCAAGGCACCTTTGGCGAACCATCATCAGTCCGCCCAAGCTATGTGGACAAGGCATCATCCCGCAAAGCCCTCAACCACTGCAGGACAGCAACCCCCTTGAGTGACTGTACGCACACACCAGAGGCAGTCTGCAAGACTCAAGCCTCTATCCGCCACAAGTCCACAACTAAAGGCAGAGTTAGCAACAGTCTGCTCGGTCAACACCGGACTTGGCGGATACTGCAGACACCCTGGTCTTGGCACATTGTGTGACCAAGTCCAGAATCACCAAAGGTCAAAAAATGAGCATGGCGGACACAGGATCCAGTCCGCCAAACAAAAAGCAACAGACCGCCAAACACTTCCTCAAAGAGAAGCAGTCCGCAAGCTACTCGCCACCTGTCCAACGCAATAGTCACCTGCCAGACTCCACACACCAATCCGCCAAAGACTTCCATAGCAGTGCACCTGCTGTACCACCAGAGCTCGCCAGGGCCATAGACAAGCTCTAAGGCCAGTCCGCAATAGCGAACACCGCAGACAAACCCGTCTGCCAGCCTTCTGCGGATAGCACCCAATCCGCTGGTTACACACAAGCTTGGAACCCGGCCAATGAGCAAAGTACACCAGTCCGCAAGCCGCTATCCGCTCAGGCCGCTCCATGGCTAAACCAATCAGCCAACATCCTATCCACAGATAACAGACTGCACAGTCCGCAGACTTCAAAGTATAACCCGATCAGAACAGCCAGCTTCCACTAGACTTATCACTAGGTCGCAGTACGCCCAGTCCGCCGACGCTGTCCTCCCAGGCCGCCCGGCCTGTCCTATCAACCACTTCCACTTCACAAATTTCAACACTCCCCCTTAAAGTGAGAAGTGGTGATCAAGCCCAGCAAGCTGCGCAACCGCTCAAAAGGCCCCTTCGACAGTGGCTTCGTGAAGATGTCAGCAAGATTATCTTCACTCCGAACATGCCCGACCAACAGAGATCCCTCCAACACCTTCTCCCTGATGAAGTGGTGATCGATCTCAATGTGCTTGGTCCTGACGTGACACACTGGATTGTCTACCAGCTTGAGAGCACTCTCATTGTCACCCCGGAGTAAAGTAGGCCCTTGCACTTCTTCATGAACATCCTCTAGAAGTCTCCTCAACCAGATGACTTCCCGAGCAGCCAAGGTCGAAGCCATATACTCTGCCTCCGTAGTTAAGATTGACACCGAGTTTTGCTTCTTGCTACACCACGAAATGCTAGCTGAACCGCAAGTGAACACATAACCTGAAGTAGACCTCTGATCATCCGAATCACCGCCATAGTCAGCATCCGTGTAACCAAGCAAGGAAAACTCTGAGTCCCTTCTATAGAGAAGTCTCATCTCAGAAGTTGACTTGACATACTTCAAGATGTGTTTTGCCGCCACTAGATGAGATTTCCTTGGTTCAGCCATGAACCGACTTACTCGGCCAACAACATAAGCAATGTCTGGCCTTGTAATTGTCAAGTAGATCAAGCTCCCAACAAGAACCCTGAACACCAAGGGATCAGGAAGAATCCTACCTTCATCTCGTCGAAGCTTTCGCCCAGGTTCCAATGGAGTAGAGCACTTCTTCCCTTTGCACATGCCGAACCGCTTCACAATGCGATATGCATACCCTTTTTGGCAAATGAGAATCCCACACTCCTTCCTCTCCACTTCAAGACCGAGAAAGTGATGAAGCTCTCCCAAGTCTTTCATCTCGAAGCGTATAGTAAGCTCGGCCCTGAGCCTTGCTACTTCCCCCTCCAAATTCCCTATGATGATCATGTCATCCACATACAGCAGGACCAAGACTTGTAGCTCCCCCTTCTTCTTGACGAACAAGCTTGAATCCGAGTTGGAAGCAAGGTATCCACAGAATTGCAAGTACTCTGCAATCTTCCCATACCAAGCTATAGGAGCTTGCTTCAACCCATAGAGAGTCTTCCTGTGTTTGCAGACATAGTCCGGATGATCTTCAGAAACAAAACCAAGTGGCTGATCCATGAAGATGTCCTTGTCAATCTCTCCGAAAAGAAAGGCATTCTTCACATCGAGTTGTCACAACCTCCATCCCTTGCAGCCAAGGCGATCACCACTCTAACTGAAGTCATTTTCACCACCGGACTAAATGTCTCCTCATAGTCTTCTCCATACTGTTGTGAGAATCCTCTAGCGACTAGGCGAGCTTTGAACCTATCAATGCTCCCATCAGCCTTCTTCTTCAACTTATACACCCACTTGCAAGTAACCAGAGTAATGCCATCAACCTTGGGCACAAGATCCCAGGTTTCATTCTTCTTCAGAGCATCAATCTCTTCCTTCATGGCATCTTCCCACTCCTTAACTCCAGTGGCCTCGTTGAATTTTGCAGGCTCTCGCTCATCCAGAGGACCTGCAAAGAAGCAGGAGACAAAGCTCACTACATTCCCATCACAGTACCGAGTCGGGGGCTTAATAACCCTCTTCGATCTCCGAAGGGTCGGCTCCTTGCTCACAAACTCCGTTGCTTCTTAGGGCTCAACTCCTACTTGGGGCAAGCTTTGGGTAGAGCTCCCCCTGCTTCCTGAGCCAGAAGGCTCAACCTCAGAGTTAGAAGCAACAGGAGCTGCTAGTGAAACAACAAGCTCCTCTTCCAAGCCATTGGCAGCTACCACCGGTGCTTCATCAACCTTGCTACTTCCGGTTAGCTCATCAGAGCCACCTCCATACGACGTCAGCTCGTCAAAGACAACGTCTCTTGACACCACAAACTTCTTCGTCGCTGGGTCCATGCATTTCCATCCCTTATTCTGCTCATCATAGCCAACAAAGACAAGCTTCCTTGCCTTCACATCCAGCTTAGTCCGTGAAGCATCCGGGACATGCACGTAGCAAGTTGAACCAAACACCCGAAGGTGTCCCACACTCGGCTTCTCCTTTAGCAACAGCTCAACAGGAGTCTTCATGTTGATAGGGCTGAGCGGCATCCGGTTGATGACATAAGCAGCACAAGACATCCCCTCTGCCCAAAAGGACCTTGGAATATCTTTCGTATGAAGCCAGCATTTGCAGGTTTCCGTCAAATGATGGATCTTCCGCTCCGCTACTCCATTTTGTTGTGGAGTGTGAGCACAAGTAAGCTCTCGTTGGATCCCGTGCTTCCTGCAGAAGTTAGAAAACTCGAAGGAGATAAACTCATCACCGTTGTCAGTTCTCAGCTTCTTGATCCGCAAGCCAAGCCGGCCTTCTACCAACTCCTTGAACTCCACAAACAAACGGAAGGATTCTGACTTCTCCTTTAATAAGTACACCCAAGTATACCTTGAGTAGTCATCAACCAAGACAAGCATGAATCTGCTTCCACCAAGGCTGGCAGTGACCGTTGGTCCCATCAGGTCGCCACAAATACATTCCAATGGTTTCTTGCTCCTTGTTTGTGATTTATCAAACGGAAGGCGATGTGCTTTACTGTATTGACACCACGCGCAAACATTCCCATCACCAAAGGAGGACAACTTAGGCAACCCCCTCACCAAACTTCTACTAGTCATCACCTTCAGCTTGTCCATGCCTACATGCCCCAGCCTCTCATGCCAGATAGCAGCGCTATCATTGGCCCTCATTCTATCAACATAAGCATTGGTGGAAAGAACAAACAAGTTCTTCACCCTCCTTCCAACATGAGCAACATCAGCCTTAACTGCTGATACGTTGCGAAGGAACCTCACGTCTGTTGGCCCAAACAGAATGTGATACCCATCGTCCACCGCGTTGGTCACCGAGAAGAGGTTTTTCTTCATGCCCGGTACGTGATACACACTCCTTAATGTGAGTGGCCCTTGATCACTACCCAAAGATATTACCCCCTCTTTCTCTACTGCATAAACAGTATTATCAGCAGTGATAATAGCTTCATTACCTGAGTATGCTTGCATGGAGGTGAACTTTGAATTATCTCCAGTGAGGTGATGACCACACCCAAAGTCCACGATCCACTCGCTATTGAAGTCCTCAGCAAACAAGGCCCGGACACAAGTGCCCGTCATGAAAGCTCCACCCCATTCTGCTTCTTCACTTCACGAGCAAGCTTCCTCCTTTCCCGCAGCATGCCCAGGCTGCAGTTTGACCTTGCAGTCCCTGAAAGATATAGTACCTAAACACCTAGAGGGGGGGTGAATAGGTGACCAAATTCTTTTTCACTTTTTATGGCAGCAATCAGTATTTAACACAGAATCTAATCTACTATTGCACAGCAATCACACAGTATTCACAGCAAATCACAGCACATAGAAGACACAAAGTTTTATAGTGGTTCCCCAAGGTTTGGGTACATCCACTTTCCCCCTTCGCCTATCTAGCAGTGTACTAGATTCGGCCAAACTTCTCCACTATCTCAGAACCCAAACTGGTTCCTACACCTCAGGCCCAAGGCCCTACAACTCAGCTTATCCACAAAGCCTACACTCAGCCACAAAGGCCTACACTCAGCCACAAAGGCCTACACTCAGACACCAAGGCCTACACTCAGAGATTTCAATCTCCTACACTCAGGCTCTCAAGCCCTACACTCAGCCTTTATAATTACAGGCTTACAAAAACTCAGATCCAAAGGATCCTACAAGATAAAATGAATATACAATTGTTAACTCAGCAACCCAAAGACAAGAGAGGGGAGTTATGAGTTTCTTGATGAGTTCTTGGAAGAACTCAGCTGAAATCAATCTGACTTAGCTTTCTTCAAAGCTTCTTGAAAGTAGAATTCAATAAGATTGACTCCTTCTGCAGTTGATCCTTGATCTCTGCTTCTTAAGATCCAGAATAAATCTGAACCCTTCTTCTCAGCCTAGTTCCAACGACTGATTTCTTGGATGGAGCTCTCTCTCTCTCTCCAACTTATTAGATCTGCACTTAATTCTTCAAGGAATAGCTAGATCTTCTTTGTTAGATACTTGATCAATAATGTGAACTTTTTCAATCTTCAACTGCTTTTTCTGTAGACTGTGTAAGCCTATTTATAGGCCTTCTTCATGGTAACAGGCTGGTCCGGTTCATAACTGTTTTCTGACAACTCTGACAAGTGCTGTAGACCGGCTGGAACGGCAACTGTCAAGTCATCCAGTCAGTTCTTGAAAATTCTCTAACTGTCTGAAAGTGTCGAGACTTTCTGTCTTTAAGTGTCGACACTTATGGACCAAGTGTCGACACAAGTTGAGTAAGTGTCGACACAAGTCTACAAGGTGTCGACACAACTCCTTGTGTTGTAGTTTCTAAGTCTCGACACAGTTTCTTCTTCATGTGTCGACACTGAAATTGAGTGTCGACACAAGTACTTGATCTTCTGTATTTTGCTGAATTCTTCTAAGTGTCGACACATGTCCTTTGTGTCGACACATCTTCATGTGTTGAATCTGTTAAGTATCGACACAGCTTCTTGGTGTCGATACATGTCTTCAGTGTTGATACTTGCTGAGTGTCGACACAGCTCCTTGTGTCGACACATTCTTCTTTTTGTTGAGACCTCAGCTGAGTGTCGACACATCCCCATAGTGTCGACACTTTTACTTAGAATAATTTGTTGATCTTACTGTTCTTTGCTAAGTGTCGACACAGCTCCATGTGTCGACACTTTCTTCAAGTGTAGAGTCTTCAGCTTAGTGTCGACACATTCTTCCTTGTGTCGACACTTTCTTCAAGTGTTGACTCTTCTGTTATGTGTCGACACATTGTTCTGGGTGTCAACACTTTTTTCAAATGTTGACTCTTCTATTGAGTGTCGACACATTGTTCTGGGTGTCGACACTTATACTTAGTCTCTGCTGACTTTTGCTGAGTGTCGACACAGCTCCAAGTGTCGACACTTTCTGGTGTAGACACAGTTCTTCTAGGTGTCGACACTGCTGTTAAGTGTCGACACTGCTTTACTGCAGTTTTCTTCACTGAGTGTCGACACAGCTCCTTGTGTCGACACTTTGTGTCTGGTGTCGACTCAGCATCCCAGGTGTCGACACAATGACTCCAAGTGTCGACACTGCTTGTCTGGGTGTCGACACAAGCCTTCTTAAGTGTCGATACTTTCCCTCTGGGTGTCGACACATGGACTTAGAAACTTTTTGCTTCATTCCTGCAAATACTTAACCTGCACAAGTAAACTCAACAACACATCAAATACATTTCGATGTATATTATTGAGTTGGGTGAGGCTTCTTCAAATCAGGTACATTTAAACCAATGTACCCAACAATCTCCCCCTATTTGGAGAAGTCATAACCCTTAGTCAATGATATACACCATTCATAATAAAATTACAAAATGATGTAAATCAGGATAATATATAGCAGGGTAAACATAAACATGTATCAATCACACATGTAATCATAGACATCATCACAGAATAAATATGAAATAGACATAGACATCATCACAGAACAAATATGAAATAGATTTAACATATAACACATTGTTCTAATATCTATCATATTCATTTTACAGAATGTTTTACATCAAAAAGATTTCAAAGTAATCTTTAAGAAAATTCTAATTCTATTTCTGTTCTGGCTCCTTAATCACTATTCCTTTGCCAGCTTGAACTTTGGCTTGAACAGGGGCATCAGCAACTTCAGCATCAGCATGCTTCTTGCCTTTCACGTCTTTCTTCTTAAGCTCTTCTGCTTTAATCTTCTGCCTTTCAAAGTAATGGTAAGGCTTAGGAAAGTACTTGCTAGGCTCCTGAGCAGTAGGAGGTAGCTTTCCATCTTGGCCTTCCTTCTGTATTGGACTATTGCCTCCTGTCTAGTCTCATGTTTTCTCCATTCAGCCTCAGAGAACCACTTGTTCCTGTCTTGAATGTTATCTTTGGCAGCTTTTCAGGCAGTCAATATAATGTTCCTTGAGGTAGGGCTCCACTGCTCAAAATCTGGTCTTTGTTCAGCTTGTTCCCTAAACCTCTTCTTTGACAATCTAGTCTCTTCTTCTTTCTGCAGTGCCTCTTGCATAGCTTCAGATATAGGCTGAACAACTTTTTCAATAATAACATTGTCCTTACCCCCAGGTGGGCTATACATGGACTGTACATCTGCATGAATCATGTCAAAATCTGGAGGAGGATAAATGACTTGAGCCACTTCAGGTTGCTCTCCTCCTAGATAGGCAGGATGAATTCCAGATTCTGCCACATTATCATCATCACAAAGAAGAGGATATCCAAGAGTTGCCCGGATAGAATTTGATATCCACTTGGCATGATCAGAGCTGGCCTTGACTAACACTCTCTCCCCCTTTATGACTTCTCTTTCTATATGATCTCTGACATCATCTTTCTGAAATCTTACTTGATTATCCAAATAATTAACTCCATCTTTAAAAAAGGGTTTTAACCTTTGGAGTTTGTCAGTTATGAGCTTTTGAGATTCTTGAATGGCAGTCTTAAGAGCAGTGATTTCTGCTAGGAATACTTTGTCAAAATCTGCCTTTGCTATAGCTGGAGTCTGCCCTGCAGCTAGATTCTTCAGTTCTGTGACTATTGCATTGTGAGATGCAGTAAGGTTGTCATTCATTCTTATCTGATTTTCAAGAACATAACCTTGCTTCACAGCCATATCATCCACTTGTGCTTTTATCTTTTCTTGGTGTGTAGCTAAGTACACCACTGCATTCCCCCCTTTGTGGAAGCAGTCTGTCATCTCCTTCTTGTTAAGATTCATCTCAAATCTTATTGACTTGATATCTTGGGTCAGATCAAACTGCAATGATTTCTGCCCTACATCCACATAAGTCTCTAGTGCTTTTCTATGCTCATCAAACTTGATCTGCATGGCAACCATCAGATCACTATAGTCTATTGATGGGGCTGGCAGAACTATAGGTTGTGGAGCAACAGCTTGCAAAGCCTTCTTATAACTTTGGCTTCTTCTCCTGAAGACCTGAAATTTCTGTTTCTTAGCCCTGGTAGCCTCCTCATCTTCAGAAGCTGAGGAGCTAGCAATTTCAACCCTCTCCTTAGGGCTTGGGGGCCTTTCAGTTTGCACATCTGGTGCTGTCTCAGGTTCTTGCCTTACAGGCTCTTCCAGAATTTGCATGTGCTCCCCCTCAATTGGAGCATTCTTTCCTTCAGCAGCAGTAGTGTCTTTTCCAAAGTCTTCTTGATCTAGATTTAGAAATAAATCTTCCATGGTATACTCTTGTGGAGAATTGGCAGGAGAAATTCTGGGTTCTTCAACTACTGGGTCAGTAACTATTGGAGCTGCAACAGATGTGTCTTCCATGACAACATCTGGGACTTGGTTATCCAGCTGAGTTTGCTGAAGAACATCAGACAAATCAGTATCTTCTATAGGAAAATCTAAAGTATTGAGTTCAGTGATTACCTCTAGGATAATGTTGGTTTCTTGTTCACTTTCAAGTGTAGTGGGTTCATCTACAACTGGAAGCTCCCCCTGGATTTCAGCAACCTCTTGAGGAGCTGGAGACATCACAGCTGGCTCTTCCTCATTCTCATCTGGTGTGAAGACAACTTGTTCTTCACTGTCTGAGCTGCTAGTGGACTCTTGAGCCACTGGAGCAGTTTTCCTCTTCTTCTTTGGAGATGATACTTGTTGGGTATTGTATCCACAATTACCTGGATTTGAGGAAGCCATCTGTCAAGCTAAGATGAATTCACAATGTATTTGATGAAACCTCTTAAGTTGTGCTTGCAGCTCTTCCACGCTAAGTGCACACCAATGTCAGGGTGTAGTAGGTCAATATACACGGGTCTGCACGACATAATCCCTAGTTGAGCAGATCAGTGTGTTGGCCTACGTGTACTCTCTCTATTGGAGTGCACTTACTTTCAAGTACAGGGCCGTGTATATGCAAGAGAAGACAAGGAGCAAGGATGGGTCAAGGAGCAGCTCTTGGGTGGAAAGACGAAAATTCGTCTAAGTATAATTCGACGAGAATCACCAAGTGATTCTCGTCGATTCGGCGAGAATCACTAGTGATTCTCGCCGAATCGTCGAGAATCATTAGTGATTCTCGCCGACTCTTTCCGGCTACCTCAAAACAGTGCCAAGTAAGATTCGGCGAGAATCACTAATGATTCTCGCCGAACCCGTCGCTGAGCAGATCATGAATACCAAGTGAAAATCGTTGAGAATCACTAAGTGATTCGGCGAGAATCACTAGTGATTCTCGACGAATCGTCGAGAATCACTAACTGATTCTCGCTGATTCGTCGAGAATCACCTGCGATTCTCGCCGATTTTTACTTAGCGATTTCCCTGGAAGCTGCTGGACCGGATTCTGCCGCTGGACTATTTTGAACCGGATTTCGGGTTTCTACTTGTGGGACCCACAACGGTCATATTGTTAGTATCTACAGTGTATAAATACACGGGTATTTTTGAACAGTAAGAAGAGCGAAGAAAAGAAGAAATACGCGAGCACGGACGAACCCAAAATCGCCGCTTCCGCTCCGCCACCGCCGCTGCCGCTCGCGACAAGGTGTTCGCCGGTTGATCGTGGTTTCGCCCAGATTCTCCTGCGATAGAAGCCTAGCTAAGCTTAGCGTCTCACGTGTCTATCCGGAGATCTCTTGTCTCTCGATTTTTAGATCGGGAAAATCTTCCCCATCCGAATCGATCGAGACGATTGATCCTAGTGTGACCGTTGGTAGACCTAGCTTGCTTCGCTACGAAGTTTGGATCAACAAAGAAGTGCAGCCTCACATCGTTGTTGCCGCCGATCCCGTGAACCTAGCCGCCGCTCATCTTGCCGCCGCCGGTTCCGGGGAGATCCTCTCCAAGAGAGATGTAAGGTCGTGGACTCCTTGTGGACGTCAAGAACACGTCGTCAACAAAGAGGGACATCTTAGTCTCCAAACGAAGTTTGTATCACGTGTACATTCTATTTTACTTTTGTTGTAAAGGAACGTTTGTTCCGTGATTGTAAGGGTTGGGTGCAACCCGGTTTGTGGGAGTGTTGACTCCTACGTGTGGAAGGGTTCCTTCCGATAGTGCAAGGATTGGATTTCAATCCTGTTGGAGAAGTGACCGAGTCGTCCCTTGTTGGGAGATAGGTCGAAGGGGGAAAGTGGATGTACCCAAGTCGGGGAACCACTATAAATTGCCTGTGTATTCTGTGTGCTGTGCTGGTTATTTTTATTGTGCAGGTACAATCTTAAATTCCGCAAAAACGCCGCACGTCACCTATTCCGCCCCCCCCCCCCCCCATAGGTGAAGCTAGTTGACACTAGGTGGACTTTCAAGTGGTATCAAAGCGAGGTTACTCATCAAAAAGGTTAACACCTTGAGTAGAATCCTGCCACCAGTGTCAGAAGCATGGAGCTGGATTATGAGATATCGCCACTCAAACTCCCCGCATGCACAAAGGATTATTATCCCATCTGGAGGATGAGAGTATCGTATCACTTGGATGCTATCAATCCTCGAGCATCCTTCATCCTGGAAGAGGGTCCGTTTATTCCCATGAAGACCTCCGACTCTGGAATCCAAGTGCCCATGTACATTGCTGAGATGTCAGAGACGGAACTGTCACTATTTAACTTGGACGAGAGGATTCGTCAAATTATCTTGGATATCTGGTCTGGAGCTTCTCTCTCTAGATTAGAAAAATGTAGGACGGCTAAATCCATGTGGGTGATGATCTCGGAGTTGATGGTGGAGTCAGAGAAAGCTGGAATATGCTATCAACCAGAGGATGAAGCCTATGTGGGGGTCCTCACCTCTGAAGATGAAGGCAAGGATCTCTCGGACAGCATCAGAGCTCCAGTGTCCGTGTCTGAGACTGAAGAGACCAGTGAGGAAAGCAGCTCTGATGAGGATGACGCAATGGTCACTGGCTCGAATGACAATAACACTGAAGAGCAGGTAACTTCTTCATCCTGCCCCATCTCTTTTGAACTTTCTGAAGACAGGAACTGCTTTCCTCCAGAAGATTCTGATTCTCTGAAGAGAGCCCTTCAGTCAAGCAACCTACTTGCTGAGGAGCTAGCTCAAGAGATTGCTCGACTGAAGACCTTGTTGGTTCTCCAATTGGCATCCAACAAGGTCAAGGACTCCAAAATCTCAGCTCTAGAGAGTAGTCTAGAAAATGAGAAAAGAATAGTATCAAACTTTTCCAAAGTTGATCCTATAAAGAGAAAGCAAGAAAATGGGTGGATCTCCCGGATTATCAATTCGTGGAGAAATGGGGAAACGGTATTCCGACCCCCACTCCAAGCAGGAAGGCAACTCATCATGCCTTCAGGTATGACCACAGGAATAGTCGTGGTCACTGCAAGGGTGATCTGTCCCCTTGTGGAGACACCCGTACTGCAAGGGCCGTCGTGGCCACCCATGAGAGAATACCTAAGGCTCATTCTGAGCCCTTTGTATTCACTGCCACTGCCTCAACTCGGTGTGAATCTGCAGGTCCCAGCTCACAGAAGACTTCTCACCACCCGAGGAAACAGGATAGGGAGGATAGAAGTCATGGTGTAAGTTTTAATGGGGCCTCGGGAAGGGGGGTGCCTGAAAGAAAGGCACCACCTCCCCGGCCTCATGACGCTCGCAACATGCATTCCTTCCACCCTTCCACGTGTCACGATGGAAGAGGAAATTTTGTGAGAAGGTCATGCTCTATCCCGTTTAGACCTAGGACCGTGACTACCTCAGTCACTAGATTAGGTCGGAAACGGCGCTACAACATTCACCCGTGTTGGTGCTGTGGCAAAGTGGGACACTTTGCCATCGACTGTTGGCACAACCCCTCTGTGCCAAGGGCAGGGGCTTATCCACACTCACGGAACAGAGGTAGTCTTCCTGACAGGTTTTCTGGGGGAAGGCAGTCGAGTGCTTATGCTAACAGGAACCTAGGACCCAACATGATTTAGGTTCCTAAGGTAAGGTAATTCCTTTTTGCAGGGTAGTCTAGGTTCCCGTAAATATGATGGGAACTAGACAGTAAGTGTTCCACGACTGAATTGGAACATGCATCTGGAATAACAGAAGTGATATATATATATAAGCATACTCACATCGAGCACCTGGTATGTTATAGTCAGAGAGACTAAATGTTAACTCTCATAATCCCAGGTACTTTTGATCAGTTCAAGGACTTGAGTCATATTGCATCCACATTTACACATATATCTCTATCTATATATATATTTATACTTATGCTTATACATGTATGTGTGCACATCTAAGGATAGGTTAACTCGATACATACAAACCTTTTATACATCAATAAATAGTTAACGAAAATATGTCATTGTGAATCTCGATAACTCACAATTGACATCAAGAAGTGTTTGGAAAAGCCTCGTTCAAACCCAAATAGATTGGCTTTAAAATATATATATATTTGTCATTTTTAAATTGACTTGACATCAGAAGAATTCGAAAATGTTGCAATACCTCTTAACTTGAAGATTCCTAGCAAAGAAACCTTTCGATTTCGACTTAGACAAATCCCGCCGACCTTTCATTTCCACAGGAAACTTACCACAACATACTCGTCGAATGAGCTGAAATCCCGCCGACCCTTTATATACTTAGAATCCCGCCGACCCTTCGCCTTCCATACGAACTCACCGTCGTATTGGATCCCGCCGCAAGGAAAGCTCGCCGAATCAACTCCTCCGCCGGAAACTCGCCGACTCCTGCAAGAATCTCGCCGAACCGATCTCCATCGAAGGTCTCCCGCCGATTCCCACTGGAATCTCTCCTAATCGTCTTCCCCTTTCATCGTTGCTCACCGCAAGTTTCCCGCAGGACGCTCACCTTGCTCTTGGAAGCTCTTCCGGTTTCGATTCTTGCCTCCAGGAACTTCTCGGCGTACACTCATCGGGTGTCCCTCGTCTTCATCGCACTAACCCACCGTCTACACCTTTAGGTAACCCTCCCTCACCCTTACTTGGACTTGATCGCTAGTGTCGCATCCTTTTTGATTTTTGATTAAGCGTAGAATAGGGCTTCTCTCCTTAGATCTGCAATGGCTCCAAGGACAACTGCTGGGTTGGTCACTGGTTGCGAGTTTGTTCGAACTGGGTTCTCTCACGCCTCTGACGAATTCAGAAACATCATTCTGATGCTGGAAGAGGCTGGGCTATCTTTCGTCCTGGATCACCCCTGTAAAATCTTGGACAAAGAGGTGCTGGAGTTCTTCGCTACCGCAAGACTCCGAAATGGCGACTCACTAATCAAAAGCAAGGTGGCTGGGGCAAAGGTCAAGATGTCTGCCAACAAGCTGACCCACTTCCTGCAGCTCTCTAGCTTGGAGGACGAGGACTATCTTGAGGAAGAAGACAAAAGCAGGACTCTCCTATTCTGTGGTCTCCCACGAGGAACTCGGTCGATCAAGCGCAAGGATATGAATGAAGAAGGGAAGCTTCTGTCTGACATAATTGGAAAGGTGCTCATCTGCAAGCCGGGCTCTCATGACCATATCTCAGCGGATATGTTCAAGATCCTGATAGCTATTGTCTGCCGTAAAAGGTTCAACTGGGGGGCGTTGCTGTTCGAGAAGATAAAGGACACCTTGAGCTCTCCGAGTTTTGGGCGCATCATAAGTCTGTTTCTAAATCAGCTAAATGGAGACAAGTTTGACATGAGTAAAGGTGTTCCTTTACACTACTTGAAGAAGATGGACTCAAGTGTGTTTGACCGATGGGAGAGGCGTATTGGGCAGACTGCCGTGGAAGAACAACAGGGAGTATCTCCAGCAGTCACCCCCAGTGAAATTCCTGATACTTTGACTGCAGGAATCGAGTGGGAGCCTCTACCCCCTCATACTGATATAGTATCTGACATCTCCCAGCTGGCCAGAGATGCTGTGGCAGATCTACACGAAGAAAGTGAACCTGAGCTGGAGCATGAGGAGGCCCCGAACCGAAACGATCAAGGAGACGAAGCTACTGTACTAGAGACTGCTGACAAAGAGTTGGAAGAGGCTGCTGATGAAGATGAATTCATGGATGATGACGGAGAGGAAGACGAGAATGAGGGACATGACGCATTGGAGGCTCCGGATCTCATTGAACCTCCATCTGACAAGCACGCACCTGAAATCGCTCCTGAAAACATTGGTGCAGGATTGGAGGGGGAGTCAGAAAAATCTACAGAGGCCGCCAGCATTCCCCCATTAGAGACTGTGCTTGTATCCAGCTCTACAGATGCGTCTGCTGAAGAGCAAGGCCAAGAAGTGCCTCCGGCTCTTCCATTATGAGATGAGCTAGCCACTCACACTGTAAATGTCATTCAGGGCATAGTGAATGAACTTAAAGCCTCCTTTGATAAAGCTCAGAATAAACTGCTGCAAAGAATTTAGAAGTCTGAAAATCTCATGCTCAAGAATATGGTAGAGATCAATCATAAACTTGACGTGATGGATAAGAAATTTGAAGAGAAGTATACCGCGGCCGGCGAAGCTGTCACACTTCTTATGGCCGGATTGAAAAAGAACACCGACACTCTTGCTGTAGTAAATCAGAATGCTCATGTTGTAGCCAACAACATTCAAAAGTTTGACGGTAATATGGTCACTCTCAACGCCAATCAGCAGGCCTTGGTCACTGAGTTCTCCCGGACCACCAAGCATATTGATGACTCCCTGCACTCCTATGCAAACTTCATCGCTGTCGAAGCCAAAAAGGGGGAGAAGGACTACATAGCTAAGATGGCTGAGCTCCGAGAAGTCATGATCAATAACTTCGAACAGTCAAACAAGTACGTCTATGACAGCAGCTGGTGGATGCTCCACCAGGCGTTAGGCGTCGCCGTACCTGAAAATCCTGCGGATACTCATGCTCCTGAGACATCTACGGCCGCTGAGGGAGTAAGTGCTGCTGAGGGAATAAGTGCAAGTGCTGCAGATGTTCCCATAAGTGAAGCTGATGCTAGGGCTCTCTCCAAAGCTAAACTGAGGAGCATGTTTGACCAAGAGGCCCTAGCAAAAGCCAGGGGCAAGAGAAAAGCTCAGGAAGGGACCTCCAAGGAGACACTAGCTGAAAAGAGAATTAGAATGAGTGAGGAGGAAGTACGAAACGAAAAGTGGAGTCCAGTTTCAAAGAACATCATCTTGGACACCTTCTGGCTACAAGAAAAAAGGAGAACTCAATCGAAACGAAGTATACATCTAATATGAGTGGGAAAGGTACAAGACGTATGAAGCAAAACGAAACATCTTCTTCAGAAACAACACGGATGCAGATAAAGTTCCTCCTCCCAGATATTATCCGAAACCTAAAGAGTACATGGAGAGACAAAGGAAGAAGTTTTTGGCGCAAAAACTCAAGGATGACTTAGCTAAGGAAAGATAGTCAACAACTTGTAGCTTGTCATTCTCTCCTAAAAACATTTAATGCTTATTGTTATGATATGAACAATTCTGAGATTATATATATATATATATATATATATATATATATATATATATATATATATATATATATATATATATATATACATTTGTATTTGAATTTGTGAATGACTCAAGTCCTGATCTGGTTGCATATATTCTCTTGTGCTGCATGTTTATCTTCTGAATGCTATGTTTATTATTTGATTGGTGTTATTCATCTTAGCTAGTAGGGTTTTGGCTTCGTCAAATAGGGGGAGATTGTTGGGTATTGTATCCACAATTACCTGGATTTGAGGAAGCCACCTGTCAAGCTAAGATGAATTCACAATGTATTTGATGAAACCTCTTAAGTTGTGCTTGCAGCTCTTCCACGCTAAGTGCACACCAATGTCAGGGTGCAGTAGGTCAATATACACGGGTCTGCATGACGTAATCCCTCGCTGAGCAGATCAGTGTGTTGGCCTACGTGTACTCTCTCTATTGGAGTGCACTTACTTTCAAGTACAGGGCTGTGTATATGCAAGAGAAGACAAGGAGCAAGGATGGGTCAAGGAGCAGCTCTTGGGTGGAAAGACGAAAATTCGTCTAAGTATAATTCGACGAGAATCACCAAGTGATTCTCGCCAATTCGGCGAGAATCACTAGTGATTCTCGCCGACTCTTTCCGACTACCTCAAAACGGTGCCAAGTAAGATTCAGCGAGAATCACTAATGATTCTCGCCGAACCCGTCGCTGAACAGATCATGAATACCAAGTGAAAATCATTGAGAATCACTAAGTGATTCGGCGAGAGTCACTAGTGATTCTCGACGAATCGTCGAGAATCACTAACTGATTCTCGCCGATTCGTCAAGAATCACCTGCGATTCTCGCCGATTTTTACTTTGCGATTTCCCTGGAAGCTGCTGGACCGGATTCTGCCGCTGGACTATTTTGAACCGGATTTCGGGTTTCTACTTGTGGGACCCACAACGGTCATATTGTTAGTATCTACAGTGTATAAATACACGGGTATTTTTGAACAGTAATAAGAGCGAAGAAAAGAAGAAATACGAGAGCACGGACGAACCCAAAATCGCCGCTTCCGCTCCACCGCCACCGCTGCCGCTCGCGACAAGGTGTTCGCCGGTTGATCGTGGTTTCGCCCAGATTCTCCTGCGACAGAAGCCTAGCTAAGCTTAGCGTCTTACGTGTCTATCCGGAGATATCTTGTCTCTCGATTTGTAGATCGGGAAAATCTTCCCCATCCAAATCGATCGAGACGATTGATCCTAGTGTGACCGTTGGTAGACCTAGCTTGCTTCGCTATGAAGTTTGGATCAACAAAGAAGTGCAGCCTCACATCGTTGTTGCCGCCGATCCCGTGAACCTAGCCGCCGCTCATCTTGCCGCCGCCGGTTCCGGGGAGATCCTCTCCAAGAGAGATCTAAGGTCGTGGACTCCTTGTGGACGTCAAGAACACGTCGTCAACAAAGAGGGACATCTTAGTCTCCAAACGAAGTTTGTATCTCGTGTACATTCTATTTTACTTTTGTTGTAAAGGAACGTTTGTTCCGTGATTGTAAGGGTTGTGTGCAACTCGGTTTGTGGGAGTGTTGACTCCTACGTGTGGAAGGGTTCCTTCCGATAGTGCAAGGATTGGATTTCAATCCTGTTGGAGAAGTGACCGAGTCGTCCCTTGTTGGGAGATAGGTCGAAGGGGGAAAGTGGATGTACCCAAGTCGGGGAACCACTATAAATTACCTGTGTATTCTGTGTGCTGTGCTGGTTATTTTTATTGTGCAGGTACAATCTTAAATTCCGCAAAAACGACGCACGTCACCTATTCCCCCCCCCCCATAGGTGAAGCTAGTTGACACTAGGTGGACTTTCAAGTGGTATCAAAGCGAGGTTACTCATCAAAAAGGTTAACACCTTGAGTAGAATCCTGCCACCAGTATCAGAAGCATGGAGCTGGATTATGAGATATCGCCACTCAAACTCCCCGCATGCACAAAAGATTATTATCCCATCTGGAGGATGATAGTATCGTATCACTTGGATGCTATCGATCCTCGAGCATCCTTCATCCTGGAAGAGGGTCTGTTTATTCCCATGAAGACCTTCGACTCTAGAATCCAAGTGCCCATGTGCATTGCTGAGATGTCAGAGACGGAACTGTCACTATTTAACTTGGACGAGAGGATTCGTCAAATTATCTTGGATATCTGGTCTGGAGCTTCTCTCTCTAGATTAGAAAAATGTAGGACAGCTAAATCCATGTGGGTGATGATCTCAGAGTTGATGGGGGAGTCAGAGAAAGCTGGAATTTGCTGTCAACCAGAGGATGAAGCCTATGTGGGGGTCCTCACCTCTGAAGATGAAGGCAAGGATCTCTCGGACAGTATCAGAGCTCCAGTGTCCGTGTCTGAGACTGAAGAGACCAGTGAGGAAAGCAGCTCTGATGAGGATGATGCAATGGTCACTGGCTCGAATGACAATAACACTGAAGAGCAGGTAACTTCTTCATCCTGCCCCATCTCTTTTGAACTTTCTGAAGACAGGAACTGCTTTCCTACAGAAGATTCTGATTCTCTGAAGAGAGCCCTTCAGTCAAGCAACCTACTTGCTAAGGAGCTAGCTCAAGAGATTGCTCGACTGAAGACCTTGTTGGTTCTCCAATTGGCGTCCAACAAGGTCAAGGACTCCAAAATCTCAGCTCTAGAGAGTAGTCTAGAAAATGAGAAAAGAATAGTATCAAACTTTTCCAAAGTTGATGCTATAAAGAGAAAGCAAGAAAATGGGTGGATCTCCCGGATTATCAATTCGTGGAGAAATGGGGAAACAGTATTCCGACCCCCCACTCCAAGCAGGAAGGCAACTCATCATGCCTTCAGGTATGACCACAGGAATAGTCGTGGTCACTGCAAGGGTGATCTGTCCCCTTGTGGAGACACCCGTAGTGCAAGGGCCGTCGTGGCCACCCATGAGAGAATACCTAAGGCTCATTCTGAGCCCTTTGTATTCACTGCCACTGCCTCAACTCGGTGTGAATCTGCAGGTCCCAGCTCACAGAAGACTTCTCACCACCCGAGGACACAGGATAGGGAGGATAGAAGTCATGGTGTAAGTTTTAATGGGGCCTCAGGAAGGGGGGTGCCTGAAAGAAAGGCACCACCTCCCCGGCCTCATGACGCTCGCAACATGCATTCCTTCCACCCTTCCACGTGTCACGATGGAAGAGGAAATTTTGTGAGAAGGTCATGCTCTATCCCGTTTAGACCTAGGACCGTGACTATCTCAGTCACTAGATCAGGTCGGAAACGGCGCTACAACATTCACCCGTGTTGGTGCTGTGGCAAAGTGGGACACTTTGCCATCGACTGTTGGCACAACCCCTCTGTGCCAAGGGCAGGGGCTTATCCACACTCACAGAACAGAGGTAGTCTTCCTGACAGGTTTTCTGGGGGAAGGCAGTCGAGTGCTTATGCTAACAGGAACCTAGGACCCAACATGATTTGGGTTCCTAAGGTAAGGTAATTCCTTTTTGCAGGGTAGTTTAGGTTCCCGTAAATATGATGGGAACTAGACAGTAAGTGTTCCACGACTGAATTGGAACATGCATCTGGAATAACAGAAGTGATATATATATAAGCATACTCACATCGAGCACTTGGTATGTTATAGTCAGAGAGACTAAATGTTAACTCTCATAATCCCAGGTACTTTTGATCAGTTCAAGGACTTGAGTCATATTGCATCCACATTTACACATATATCTCTATCTATATGTATATTTATACTTATGCTTATACATGTATGTGTGCACATCTAAGGATAGGTTAACTCGATACATACAAACCTTTTATACATCAATAAAGAGTTAACGAAGATATGTCATTGTTAATCTCGACAACTCACAATTGACATCAAGAAGTGTTTGGAAAAGCCTCGTTCAAACCCAAATAGATTGGCTTTAAAATATATATATATTTGTCATTTTTAAATTGACTTGACATCAGAAGAATTCGAAAATGTTGCAATGCCTCTTAACTTGAAGATTCCTAGTAAAGAAACCTTTCGATTTCGACTTAGACAAATCCCGCCGACCTTTCATTTCCACGGGAAACTTACCGCAGCATACTCGTCGAATGAGCTGAAATCCCGCTGACCCTTTATATACTTGGAATCCCGCCGACCCTTCGCCTTCCATACGAACTCACCGTCGTATTGGATCCCGCCCGCAGGAAAGCTCGCCGAATCAACTCCTCCGCCGGAAACTCGCCGACTCCTGCAAGAATCTCGCCGAACCGATCTCCATCGAAGGTCTCCCACCGATTCCCGCTGGAATCTCTCCTAATCGTCTTCCCCTTTCATCGTTGCTCACCGCAAGTTTCCCGCAGGACGCTCACCTTGCTCTTGGAAGCTCTTCCGGTTTCGATTCTTGCCTCCAGGAACTTCTCGGCGTACACTCATCGGGTGTCCCTCGTCTCCATCGCACTAACCCACCGTCTACACCTTTAGGTAACCCTCCCTCACCCTTACTTGGACTTGATCGCTAGTGTCGCATCCTTTTTGATTTTTGATTAAGCGTAGAATAGGGCTTCTCTCCTTAGATCTGCAATGGCTCCAAGGACAACTGCTGGGTTGGTCACTGGTTGCGAGCTTGTTCGAACTGGGTTCTCTCACGCCTCTGACGAATTCAGAAACATCATTCTGATGCTGGAAGAGGCTGGGCTATCTTTCGTCCTGGAGCACCCCTGCAAAATCTTGGACAAAGAGGTGCTGGAGTTCTTCGCTACCGCAAGACTCCGAAATGGCGACTCACTAATCAAAAGCAAGGTGGCTGGGGCAAAGGTCAAGATGTCTGCTAGCAAGCTGACCTGCTTCCTGCAGCTCTCTAGCTCGGAGGAAGAGGACTATCTTGAGGAAGAAGACAAAAGCAGGACTCTCCTATTCTGTGGTCTCCCACGAGGAACTCGGTCGATCAAGCGCAAGGATATGAATGAAGAAGGGAAGCTTCTGTCTGACATAATTGGAAAGGTGCTCATCTGCAAGCCGGGCTCTCATGACCATATCTCAGCGGATATGTTCAAGATCCTGATAGCTATTGTCTGCCGTAAAAGGTTCAACTGGGGGGCGTTGCTGTTCGAGAAGATAAAGGACACCTTGAGCTCTCCGAGTTTTGGGCGCATCATAAGTCTGTTTCTAAATCAGCTAAATGGAGACAAGTTTGACATGAGTAAAGGTGTTCCTTTACACTACTTGAAGAAGATGAACTCAAGTGTGTTTGACCGATAGGAGAGGCGTATTGGGCAGACTGCCGTGGAAGAACAACAGGGAGTATCTCCAGCAGTCACCCCCAGTGAAATTCCTGATACTTTGACTGCAGGAATCGAGGGGGAGCCTCTACCCCCTCATACTGATGTAGTATCTGACATCTCCCAGCTGGCCAAAGATGCTGTGGCAGATATACACGAAGAAAGTGAACCTGAGCTGGAGCATGAGGAGGCCCCGAACCGAAACGATCAAGGAGACGAAGCTAGTGTACTGGAGACTGCTGACAAAGAGTTGGAAGAGGCTGCTGATGAAGATGAATTCATGGATGATGACGGAGAGGAAGATGAGAATGAGGGACATGACGCATTGGAGGCTCCGGATCTCATTGAACCTCCATCTGACAAGCACGCACCTGAAATCGCTCCTGAAAACATTGGTGCAGGATTGGAGGGGGAATCAGAAAAATCTACAGAGGCCGCCAGCATTCCCCCATTAGAGAATGTGCTTGTATCCAGCTCTACAGATGCGTCTGCTAAAGAGCAAGGCCAAGAAGTGCCTCCGGCTCTTCCATTACGAGATGAGCTAGCCACTCACACTGTAAATGTCATTCAGGGCATAGTGAATGAACTTAAAGCCTCCTTTGATAAAGCTCAGAATAAACTGCTGCAAAGAATTAAGAAGTCTGAAAATCTCATGCTCAAGAATATGGTAGAGATCAATCATAAACTTAACGTGATGGATAAGAAATTTGAAGAGAAGTATACCGCGGCCGGCGAAGCTGTCACACTTATTATGGCCGGATTGAAAAAGAACACCGACACTCTTGCTGTAGTAAATCAGAATGCTCATGTTGTAGCCAACAACATTCAAAAGTTTGACGGTAATATGGTCACTCTCAACGCCAATCAGCAGGCCTTGGTCACTGAGTTCTCCCGGACCACCAAGCATATTGATGACTCCCTGCACTCCTATGCAAACTTCATCGCTGTCGAAGCCAAAAAGGGAGAGAAGGACTACATAGCTAAGATGGCTGAGCTCTGAGAAGTCATGATCAATAACTTCGAACAGTCAAACAAGTACGTCTATGACAGCAGCTGGTGGATGCTCCACCATGCGTTAGGCGTCGCCGTACCTGAAAATCCTGCGGATACTCATGCTCCTGAGACATCTACGGCCGCTGAGGGAGTAAGTGCTGCTGAGGGAATAAGTGCAAGTGCTGCAGATGTTCCCATAAGTGAAGCTGATGCTAGGGCTCTCTCCAAAGCTAAACTGAGGAGCATGTTTGACCAAGAGGCCCTAGCAAAAGCCAGGGGCAAGAGAAAAGCTCAGGAAGGGACCTCCAAGGAGACACTAGCTGAAAAGAGAATCAGAATGAGTGAGGAGAAAGTACGAAACGAAAAGTGGAGTCCAGTTTCAAAGAACATCATCTTGGACACCTTCTGGCTACAAGAAAAAGGAGAACTCAATCGAAACGAAGTATACATCCAGTATGAGTGGGAAAGGTACAAGACGTATGAAGCAAAACGAAACATCTTCTTCAGAAACAACACGGATGCATATAAAGTTCCTCCTCCCAGATACTATCCGAAGCCTAAAGAGTACATGGAGAGACAAAGGAAGAAGTTTTTGGCGCAAAAACTCAAGGATGACTTAGCTGAGGAAAGATAGTCAACAACTTGTAGCTTGTCATTCTCTCCTCAAAACATTTAATGCTTATTGTTATGATATGAACAATTCTGAGATTATATATATATATATATATATATATATATATATATATATATATATATATATATATATATATACATTTGTATTTGAATTTGTGAATGACTCAAGTCCTGATCTGGTTGCATATATTCTCTTGTGCTGCATGTTTAACTTCTGAATGCTATGTTTATTATTTGATTGGTGTTATTCATCTTAGCTAGTAGGGTTTTGGCTTCGTCAAATAGTGGGAGATTGTTGGGTATTGTATCCACAATTACCTGGATTTGAGGAAGCCACCTGTCAAGCTAAGATGAATTCACAATGTATTTGATGAAACCTCTTAAGTTGTGCTTGCAGCTCTTCCACGCTAAGTGCACACCAATGTTAGGGTGCAGTAGGTCAATATACACGGGTCTGCATGACGTAATCCCTCGTTAAGCAGATCAGTGTGTTGGCCTACGTGTACTCTCTCTATTGGAGTGCACTTACTTTCAAGTACAGGGCCGTGTATATGCAAGAGAAGACAAGGAGCAAGGATGGGTCAAGGAGCAGCTCTTGGGTGGAAAGACGAAAATTCGTCTAAGTATAATTCGACGAGAATCACTAAGTGATTCTCGCCGATTCGGCGAGAATCACTAGTGATTCTCGCCGAATCGTCGAGAATCATTAGTGATTCTCACCGACTCTTTCCGGCTACCTCAAAACGGTGCCAAGTAAGATTCGGCGAGAATCACTAATGATTCTCGCCGAACCCGTCGCTGAGCAGATCATGAATACCAAGTGAAAATCGTTGAGAATCACTAAGTGATTCGGCGAGAATCACTAGTGATTCTCGACAAATCGTCGAGAATCACTAACTGATTCTCGCTGATTCGTCGAGAATCACCTGCGATTCTCGCCGATTTTTACTTAGCGATTTCCCTGGAAGCTGCTGGACCGGATTCTGCCGCTGGACTATTTTGTACCGGATTTCGGGTTTCTACTTGTGGGACCCACAACGGTCATATTGTTAGTATCTACAGTGTATAAATACACGGGTATTTTTGAACAGTAAGAAGAGCGAAGAAAAGAAGAAATACGCGAGCACGGACGAACCCAAAATCGCCGCTTCCACTCCGCCGCCGTCGCTGCCGCTCGCGACAAGGTGTTCGCCGGTTGATCGTGGTTTCGCCCAGATTCTCCTGCGACAGAAGCCTAGCTAAGCTTAGCGTCTCATGTGTCTATCCGGAGATCTCTTGTCTCTCGATTTGTAGATCGGGAAAATCTTCCCCATCCGAATCGATCGAGACGATTGATCCTAGTGTGACCGTTGGTAGACCTAGCTTGCTTCGCTACGAAGTTTGGATCAACAAAGAAGTGCAGCCTCACATCGTTGTTGCCGCCGATCCCGTGAACCTAGCCGCCGCTCATCTTGCCGCCGCCGGTTCCGGGGAGATCCTCTCCAAGAGAGATCTAAGGTCGTGGACTCCTTGTGGACGTCAAGAACACGTCGTCAACAAAGAGGGACATCTTATTCTCCAAACGAAGTTTGTATCTCGTGTACATTCTATTTTACTTTTGTTGTAAAGGAACGTTTGTTCCCTGATTGTAAGGGTTGGGTGCAACCCGGTTTGTGGGAGTGTTGACTCCTACGTGTGGAAGGGTTCCTTCCGATAGTGCAAGGATTGGATTTCAATCCTGTTAGAGAAGTGACCGAGTCATCCCTTGTTGGTAGATAGGTCGAAGGGGGAAAGTGGATGTACCCAAGTCGGGGAACCACTATAAATTGCCTGTGTATTCTGTGTGCTGTGCTGGTTATTTTTATTGTGCAGGTACAATCTTAAATTTCACAAAAACGCCGCACGTCACCTATTCCCCCCATAGGTGAAGCTAGTTGATACTAGGTGGACTTTCAATACTTTCTCAGGAACTATCTTCTCAGGGGTTGCCATCTCTTTAGACAACACCCTGTCCCATCTGGAGAATATTCTCAGATCCATTTTCCTCATGTGATTTATTTTACTTCGAGCAGCTTGTTGCATAACCTCTGGTATTACAGCAACAAGGTAAAGACTTATAATTCTGCCTAAGTTGGGCTTCTTTAGGCTTTCTTTAATCTTCTCATAAACTAACATAGACCAGTCAGTTTGCAGAGAGAAGATTATCCTTGTCATAATACTAAACATATAGGCAGACACTCTGTCATGCCCTCCTGGCTTGCTTAATATTACCTTTCCAACAATTTCAGAAAGGAATTTCCCTTGATTGTTCATTCCCTTCCTGTTAAACACAGATCCTATCTTCATCTTAGAATCTAGTCCACACCAGGTTAGAGCTTCCCTGGTCTTGGAAGCAGTAACCTCAGCTTCCTCTTTAGTTCTTGGCAACTGAAGTACCTTTCTCAGACTCTTTGGTGTAATCTTAACCTTTGCTCCATGAACTCTGGATTTGATCTTGTATCCAGATTTGTCCACTTCAGCTCCATTGAGGAATTCCAGTACCTCTTTCTTCCATATTTTAGTAGGTTCTGAAACAAGATATTCTAACCCTGAATTTGCTACTAGGGTTATCACGTTCTTGATTTCTTGATCGGCATCCTCAAAAGCACCGCGCACCAGCTCGTAGCCTTCGTTGACATTCTCCTCAAGCTTTGGCGCCATTAGGGTTTGTAGAATTTGTCTTGAGAGAAGAGAGGTGTCGACACAAAAGTTTGGTCTCGAAACTTTGAAAGCGTGTCGACAAACTAAGGCAAAATTCTATTTATACCATTCTAGGTTTGAAGATGAACAGGCGGGACAGATAACTTAAATTATGTTGACACTGGCAATAAGTGTCGACACTGAGTTATAATGTCTCGACACATGTGTGTCGACACAAGTTTAGTCAACAGCTTATATGTGTCGACACTTGTTTATGTGTCGACACCACTTAACTCGACATTTAGTCGAGACTTTACTTAGAGAATTCTGAGTAAAACTTAAGTGTCGACACCACTTTGGATGTGTCGACACCTACTTGACATGTGTCGACACTAATATTCTGAAGTGTCGACACCAACTTCCTAGATGTGTCGACACCTTTTTCCTGAAGTGTCGACACCTACATTCTGTGTCGACATAGAAATCTCTATGTGTCGACACCTTTTTACTTAGTCATTTCCAATTCTGTAAACTTACTCTAAGTTTATCATTCCTATTTGAATTTTAAACTTATTGAACTTAGCTTCTTCTAGGGGCTTAGTATACATATCAGCAAATTGATTATCAGTTTTAACATATTCCAATAAAATATCTTCTCTTTCTACATGCTCCCTAAGAAAATGATATTTAATTTCAATATGTTTTGTTCTACTATGAGATACAGGATTATTAGCTATTGAAATAGCACTAGTAGAATCACAAAAGAGTGGAGTTCTACTTACCTGAATTCCATAGTCCTCAAGCTGATGTTGTATCCATAGAAGTTGAGCACAACAACTTCCTGCAGCCACATATTCTGACTCTGCAGTGGAGATAGCCACACTTGTTTGCTTTTTGCTACTCCATGAAATTAGTCTCCCACCTAGGAATTGACAGGTTCCAGTAGTGCTTTTTCTATCTTCTTTGCATCCTGCAAAGTTTGCATCTGAATAACCTATTAGTTCAAAATCCCCATTCATAGGGTACCAGAGGCCTAGATAGGGAGTGCCATTTAGATATCTCAATATCCTTTTGACTGCTGTCAAATGAGACTCTTTAGGGCAGGCTTGATACCTTGCACAGACACATGTAGCATACATGATATCTGGTCTACTTGCAGTCAAGTATAATAGGGAGCCAACTATCCCTCTATACAAGGTTTCATCTACAGGTTTCCCTGCATCATCCTTGCTAAGAGACATACTTGACCCCATAGGAGTCTTCATGGTGTTGGATGAATCCATACCATACTTCCTTATGAGTTCTAGGGTGAACTTAAACTGACATATGGATAAACCACTTTCAGTCTGTTTAGCTTGGAGACCCAAGAAAAACTTTAGCTCTCCCATACTACTCATCTCAAATTGACCTTGCATAAGTTTTGCAAACTTTTTGTAAAGGCTGCTTTCAGTAGACCTAAATATAATATCATCTACATATATTTAGACTAGTATAACTTTGCCTCTAGATTCCCTAAGGAATAGAGTCTTATCTATTTTCCCCCTTGAGAACTTGTTCTCAATGAGGAAACTAGATAGGATTTCATACCAAGCCCTAGGGGCTTGCTTTAACCCATATAAAGCTTTCCTAAGTCTATAGACATGATTAGGTAGAGTTGAATCAACAAAACCTGATGGCTGTTCCACATAGACTTCCTCTTTAAGATTACCATTCAGAAATGCTGACTTGACATCCATTTGGTAAACCTTGAATCCTTGAAAGGTTGCATAGACAAGAAACATCCTTATGGCTTCCAGTCTGGCTACTGGAGCAAATGTTTGATCAAAGTCAATACCTTTTTCTTGCCTATATCCTTTAGCAACCAATCTTGCTTTATTCTTAATGATGACCCCTTGTTCATCCATCTTATTCCTGTAGATCCACTTGGTTCCTATTATATTGTGGTCTTTAGGTTTTGGAACAAGTTCCCAGACCTTGCACCTCTTGAACTGGTTCAGTTCTTCTTGCATTGCTTCAGACCATTGTGGATCTAGAATAGCTTCTTCAAACTTCTTTGGTTCAACTTGAGATAGAAAACTGGAGTAGATTGCTGCATTCAGATTTCTGCTCCTTGTTTGTACTCCTTGTCTTGGATCTCGAATAATCTGCTCTACTGGATGATCTCTAAGATGCCTATTGGCTGGAGGCATCCTAACTTCTGATTGAACCTCTTCAGTTCCTTCATCTTGCTGCACTCCTTGTACTTCTTCTGCAATTGGTACATGTAGTTCTCCCCCTGGACAACATCCACTGTCTTCTACTTGCTGTCTTGCAGTAGGTACTTCTTCTATAGTAAGCTTGTCCATCTTCTTTGTTAAACCTGTGGGGCTGCATACACTACTAGACAACTCATTGTTAATAAGTTTAGTCTCATCAAATACTACATGTACAGATTCTTCTACAACTTGTGTAGACAAGTTGTAGACTCTATAAGCCTTACTGTTGTTGCTGTACCCAACAAAAATTCCCTCTTGGGACTTGGTAGCAAACTTAGTCAAGTAAGACTTTCCATTGTTAAGTATGAAGCACTTACAACCAAAGATCCTGAAGTAGGATAGGTTTGGTTTCCTGCCTTTCACAACCTCATAGGGGGTCTTGTTTAGGCTTTTAGTGATGGTAGACCTATTTATAACATGGCATGCAGTATTAACTGCTTCAGCCCAGAAATATTCTGGTAGTGATGTATCACTTAATAGGGTCCTACCAGCCTCAACCAAGGTCCTATTCTTCCTCTCAGCAATGCCATTTTGCTGAGGTGTTCTAGGTGAAGAAAACTCTTGAAATTTCCCAAATTCTTCACATAGTTTTGTCATGCTATCAGACTGAAATTCAGTACCATGGTCACTTCTAATCTTGACCACTGTACTGTTTAGTTCATTCTGAATTTGCTTGACAAAGCTATAGAAGACACTAGGTGTTTCAGATTTCTGTCTTAAGAAGAACACCCAGGAAAACCTTGAGTAGTCATCAACAACTACAAAGGTATAGACCTTCCTTCCTAGGCTGTGAACTGGCATTGGACCAAAGAGATCCATATGCAAGAGGTATAAACACCTCACAGCATCTTTGTTTTCTATGCTTCTAAAGGTGGATCTAGTCTGCTTGCCCTTTTGACAAGCTGAGCAAATACCATCTTTAACACACTTAACTTGAGGACCATTCCTCACTAACTCTTTGCTAAAGAGTTTGCCAATAGTCTTGTAGTTAAGATGGGCTAGCCTCTTGTGCCATTTGACACAATGAGAGACTGTCTCATCAGCTACAAGACACACTGGAGAACCACTGTTCTCAACCATAATGTCTAAGCAATAGACATTCCTTTTCCTATAACCAGTCAAAATGATCTCTTGATCAGTTGACCTCTTGATATGACAACCATTTTTAATAAATGAGATGTCATACCCTACATCACTTAATTGACTTATACTTATTAGGTTGTGTTTCAACCCTTTAACATAAGCCACTTGAGTAATGGTAACCAAGTTACTAGAAATGTTACCAAATCCTTTGATGATTCCTTTTTCAGAACCACCAAAGGTGAATTTTGGACCATCTTTGATTGGAATGTAGTCCCTTAGTAATCCTCTACTTCCAGTCATATGTCTGGAACATCCACTGTCCAAGTACCATGTTGGGGCATGACCACTTGGACTCACCTGCAAAACATATTAATGAACCTTAGAACCCAAAGAATTCTTAGGTCCTTGGTGCTTGTTAGTTTGCAACCTAACAAAGCTACCTACTGGTTTTCCAATAGGCAGTTTGCTACTCACTTTGGCACTAGGATTGTGCCAACAATCCATTGCAAAATGGACAACTTTGCCACAACACCAACATTCAAACTTATTGTACCTTTGCTTAGGTACTGTCTTTGCTGTCTTATCTACAGCTGACTTGTTGAGTGTTGGGGCTTTGCCCTTGGACTTGGACTTGGACTGAACAGTCCTTGCAGGTCTAGTAAAACCCAGTCCAGCTTTACCTTTGTGATGAACAAACTCATCAATTATGGGTAAAACTGACTTAGGTTTAGAAAACCTAGCAACTAAGTCCTTCTCCTTCTGAAGATTGATCTCCAGACTCTTGATTTGATCATTCTTATAGGTGATAGTCCCCATCTGAATCACTATTATGTGTTTCAGTCTGGCTATCTCATTAAGCTTTTGATCAAATAACTTCTCAAATTCTGTTGCAGCAGCTTTGAGATCAGCAATTTCCTTTGCCTGACTTTTGGCTAGGGACTTGCTCTTCTTATAAGCTTGCAACAGTACTTTATATTCATCTATCAGCTGATGAATATCTTCTTCAGACACAGATGCACTCTCATCATTTGATGATGATGAATCTGATTCTGTACTGGCACAAGAAACTGAACGTAAAGTTGAACTTTGTACCTTACTGGGTCCTGGCTGCTCCAGGATTTTGTCATTTTCAGTCAATGCCATCAGTCCTTGGCACTGACAGTCTTCTTGCTCATATATAGAATCCATAATCTGCATGAACTCTTCTTTTTCTTCCTCAACAAACAACCATATGTATGCCTCAACATCTGACTCAGTTTCTGAAGAAGAAATATCTGACAGAGTCTTCTCCTTTTTGGCAACAAAAGACTTCTCTTTCTTGCCTTTGAAATGAGTCTTCTTCCTGTCACCAGACTCCTTTCTCTTTTCTGGACAATCTGCAACAACATGGCCTTGTCTATTACAGCAATAGCACACTATTTTTGAAACAGTTGCCTTGCTAGATTTAGTCCTCTTCCTGTCCTTCTTTGAAGCCTTTTTATTCTGATAAAAGTCTTCTTTTCCCTATGAATTAGAAGGCCTTGACCTCCACTGTTTCTTCTTCAAGAACTTCTGAAAATGTCTAGTGAAGGCAACAAAGTCCTCATCACTTTCACTGCTTTAAGACTTTGTGCTGACAGACTCATCTGACTCTGATTCAGCAACCTTTGGAGGTGGAGTTGGTGACTTACCTCTGTACTTTCTGGGGGCTTCTGTCTTGAAAGCTACTGTTCTTTCCTTATGTTCATTTCTTATTGATTTCTTCTCCTCTTTCCTCACTGTCAACTGCATTTCATAAGACAACAATTTGCCAAACAGTGTAGGTGGAGGAATTTCTCCCAACTTAGCCATTTCTCTAATGGCACAGATCTTGGTGTCCCAATCTTTAGTTAGGGACCTTAGAAACTTGTCATTGAGTTCATAATTACTGAACTCTCTTCCATAGGACATGAGTTCATTCACTATCCTATAGAACTTCTTATAGCACTCAGTTATGCTATCACCCTTTCCTTGTCTAAAACTTTCATACTCTTGATTTAGCAAGGATTTTCTGTCTTACCTTACTTCTTCAGAACCCTCCATATACACAATAAGAGTATCCCACATCTCTTTGGCTGTCTTACAATGTATTAGATTCTGAAAAGTTGCATCATCTATGACACTCACTATAATGTTTTGAGCCCTTTTGTCCATGGTGGCTAGGACAATCTCATCCTTTGTCATTTCAGAGAAATCCTTTGGTGTTCTCTGATTTGCATCTAGAACTGATATCTTCATGGGCACATATGACCCTTCCTTTACTGTGATGTAAATCCTAGGGTCTGAGGCTTCCATAAACAGCCTCACCCTTTCCTTCCATATGCCAAAGATTTCCTTTCTGCATATAGGTAATTTCATGGATCCCAATTCCTTGTGATTCTCAGAGGAACTCATGGTTCTTGATTTTCTTGAATCTGTAGTTTGACTTCCACTGAATCTGCCAATAGGATCTCCTCAGACAGTTAGTCCTTTTTGAGTAACCTCTCTCTGATACGACTTGAAAGATATAGTACCTAAACACCTAGAGGGGGGGGGGGGGGTGAATAGGTGACCAAATTCTTTTTCACTTTTTATGGCAGCAATCAGTATTTAACACAGAATCTAATCTACTATTGCACATCAATCACACAGTATTCACAGCAAATCACAACACATAGAAGACACACAGTTTTATAGTGGTTCCCCAAGGTTTGGGTACATCCACTTTCCCCCTTCGCCTATCTAGCAGTGTACTAGATTCGGCCAAACTTCTCCACTATCTCAGAACCCAAACTGGTTCCTACACCTCAGGCCCAAGGCCCTACAACTCAGCTTATCCACAAAGCCTACACTCAGCCACAAAGGCCTACACTCAGCCACAAAGGCCTACACTCAGCCACCAAGGCCTACACTCAGAGATTTCAATCTCCTACACTCAGGCTCTCAAGCCCTACACTCAGCCTTTATAATTACAGACTTACAAAAACTCAGATCCAAAGGATATTACAAGATAAAATGAATATACAATTGTTAACTCAGCAACCCAAAGACAAGAGAGGGGAGTTGTGAGTTTCTTGATGAGTTCTTGGAAGAATTCAGCTGAAATCAATCTGACTTAGCTTTCTTCAAAGCTTCTTGAAAGTAGAACTCAATAAGATTGACTCCTTCTACAGTTGATCCTTGATCTCTGCTTCTTAAGATCCAGAATAAATCTGAACCCTTCTTCTCAGCCTAGTTCCAACGGCTGATTTCTTGGATGGAGCTCTCTCTCTCTCCAACTTCTTAGATCTGCACTTAATTCTTCAAGGAATAGCTAGATCTTCTTTGTTAGATACTTGATCAATAACGTGAACTTTTTCAATCTTCAACTGCTTTTTCTGTAGACTGTGTAAGCCTATTTATAGGCCTTCTTCATGGTAACCGGCTGGTCCGGTTCATAACTGTTTTCTGACAACTCTGACAAGTGCTGTAGACCTGCTGGAACGGCAGCTGTCAAGTCATCCAGTCAGTTCTTGAAAATTCTCTAACTGTCTGAAAGTGTCGAGACTTTCTGTCTTTAAGTGTCGACACTTATGGACCAAGTGTCGACACAAGTTGTGTAAGTGTCGACACAAGTCTACAAGGTGTCGACACAACTCCTTGTGTTGTAGTTTCTAAGTCTCGACACAGTTTCTTCTTCATGTGTCGACACTGAAATTGAGTGTCGACACAAGTACTTGATCTTCTGTATTTTGCTGAATTCTTCTAAGTGTCGACACATGTCCTTTGTGTCGACACATCTTCATGTGTTGAATCTGTTAAGTGTCGACACAGCTTCTTGGTGTCGACACATGTCTTTAGTGTTGATACTTGCTGAGTGTCGACACAGCTCCTTGTGTCGACACATTCTTCTTTTTGTTGAGACCTCAGCTGAGTGTCGACACATCCCCATAGTGTCGACACTTGTACTTAGAATAATTTGTTGATCTTGTTGTTCTTTGCTAAGTGTCGACACAGCTCCACGTGTCGACACTTTCTTCAAGTGTAGAGTCTTCAGCTTAGTGTCGACACATTCTTCCATGTGTCGACACTTTCTTCAAGTGTTGAATCTTCTGTTGTGTGTCGACACATTGTTCTGGGTGTCCACACTTTCTTCAAATGCTGACTCTTCTATTGAGTGTCGACACATTATTCTGGGTGTCGACACTTATACTTAGTCTCTGCTGACTTTTGCTGAGTGTCGACACAGCTCCAAGTGTCGACACTTTCTGGTGTAGACACAGTTCTTCTAGGTGTCGACATTGCTGCTAAGTGTCGACACTGCTTTACTGTACTTTTCTTCACTGAGTGTCGACACAGCTCCTTGTGTCGACACTTTGTGTCTGGTGTCGACTCAGCATCCCAGGTGTCGACACAATGACTCCAAGTGTCGACACTGCTTGTCTGGGTGTCGACACAAGCCTTCTTAAGTGTCGACACTTTCCCTCTGGGTGTCGACACATGGACTTAGAAACTTTTTGCTTCATTCCTGCAAATACTTAACCTGCACAAGTAAACTCAACAACACATCAAATACATTTTGATGTATATCATTGAGTTGGGTGAGGCTTCTTCAAATCAGGTACATTTAAACCAATGTACCCAACAGTCCCGCTTGAAGTACCCTCGCTGATGACACCGGTAGCACTTCAAGTTCTTCTTCCAGTCCTTAGGAGCATTGCTCCTCTCCGGCTGATATGAAGTAGAAGGCTCCTTCTCACCAACGACCTGCTTCTTCTTCTTCTTCCCTTCCCATCATTTCTTCTTGCCTGAGAAGAGAGCTTCACTGCCTTTCTGATTTATATTCACTCCAGCCATCTGCGTTGCCAAGCTCTCCTATGATGCCAGCAGGTTCTCAAGCTCTAGCAGAGAGGGCTGAGTAGCCCATCCTTGAACAGATGTAATAAAGGCCACATACTCCTTCCGCAAGCCGCGGATAATGTGCCTTTTCATCTTAGCCTCATAGATTGGCTAATCAGGATCAAGTGCCGACAGCTCAGCACACAAGCTCTTCATCTTTAAAAAGTACTTTGAGATGGAAAGGTCTCCCTGAGTTATTCTAGCCAACTCATTCTCCAAAAACTGAAGCTGCGCCACATTCTTCCTATTGAACAACTCATCAATGGTTGTCCAAATATCAGCAACCGACTCTTATCCAATGATGTGATCAAACAGTTCTGGGGACACAGCCCACTTGAGAATGAACTCCGCCTTAGCATTTGTTCTTCTTCAGAGCCTAACCTGCTCAGCAGTACCAAATGCAGCTGTCACTTCCTGTCTGTCGTCACCACCGACGACTTCCCATAGCTCCTCGCCCAGAAGATAACTCTTCATGCACGACTTCCACTTCTTGAAGTTAGTCGGCGTTAAGAGTTCAATGCCCAGACCTCTTGCAAAAGTTCCTTCCATTGCAACACCAGTTGGTCACCTTTCAGAAGCCCCGAGCAACAACACAGGTTGATCACCACTCAGGCACAGAGTCACAACACTGGTTGACTACCGCTCACGCAACTGAACCTTGCTTTGATACCATGTTGAATTTTCTCAAAGTGGTCAGCAAGGTAGCCCAAACCAAATTAATATCCTCGGCACTACCCAGTTAGCACTTTGAACCAGCGGAAAACCAAGGAACAAGTTTAACACTAACACACAATGGAAGCACAAGCAGATTTTTATACATTCACTTCTTTACAGGGCGAAGTATACGTAGCGAGACATAATTTTGCTCATACACAAGCTAAACAGAAAGTTCCAAAAAATAAGCCAGGCGGACAACACCGTAGTCCGCCGAGACCGCCGAGGTCGCCAAGTCCGCCGAAGCCGCCCGAGCTAAGCTGCTATTCGCCGAATAGGCACAGAGTCTGCCAAAGCCGCGAGGCCGCGCGGACACACCGTTATTCGCCTCCTGCTGAGGAACTGAGGAACAGACCGCCGCCTACCCGCCTGAGACCGACAGACAGGTTATTGGAACTAGGCAAAGATGAAGCAGAGAACTGACAAGCCGCAGAGCGACCTGACCCGCTGAGACCGCAGAGTCCGCACACTTCCAAGTACTTGACCTAAGTCACAGCCAAACTCCTGGCTCCTTGAAGCTACCCGCGCGACCTGCAAACAGCAACAGTTAACTCTGAATCAAACCGCGCGGACAGAAAACTGAGACTGCAACACCTCGCCGAACCCAACTTACAGTTCACTCGGTTACTGTAGATGTGCCAGGGGGGTCCTATTTATAGGCGAGGTGAGGAGTGTGGTCACCGCCCTAGAGATAGCGACACCGCCCTAGCCTGTGCGATAGCAAAACTCCGTCCGCCGAGTCCGCAAGGACTTAGCCGGATACCAAGGAAAACCCGCCAGGAGCAAGACACCTTGGGCGAACCCTCATCAGTCCGCCCAAGCTATGCAGACATGACATCAACCCGCAAAGCCCTCAACCAATGCAGGATAGCAACCCCCATCAGTGACTGTCCGCACACACCAGAGGTAGTCCGCAAGACTCAAGCCTCTATCCGCCACAAGTCCACGACCAAAGGCAGAGTTAGCAACAGTCCGCCCGGTCAACAGCGGAATTGGCGGATACTACGGACACCCTGGTCTTGGCACAATGTGTGACCAAGTCCAGAATCACCAAAGGTCAAAAAGCGAGCATGGCGGACACAGGATCCAGTCCGTCAAACAACAAGCAACAGACCGCCAAACACTTCCTCAAAGAGAAGCAGTCCGCAAGCTACTCGCCACCTGTCCAACGCAATAGTCACCTGCCGGACTCCACACACCAGTCCGCCAAAGACTTCCACAATAGTGCACCTGCTGTACCACCAGAGCTCGCCAGGGCCATAGCCAAGCTCTAAGGCCAGTCCGCAACAACGAACACCGCAGACAAACCCGTCCGCCAGCCTTCCGCGGATAGCACCCAATCCGCTGGTTACGCACAAGCTTACAACCCGGCCAATGAGCAAAGTACACCAGTCCGCAAGCCACTATCCGCTCAGGCCGCTTCATGGCTAAACCAATTAGCCAACGTCCTATCCGCAGATAACAGACCGCACAGTCCGCGGACTTCAAATTACAACCCGCTCAGAACAGCCAGCTTCCACTAGACTTATCACTAGGCCGCAGTCCGCCCAGTCCGCCCAGTCTGCCGAATCTGTCCTCCCAGGCCGCCCGGCCTGTCCCATCAACAACTTCCACTTCACAAATTTCAACAATTATCTCCTTCCTTCCTCTTCAGACATTCCATTTGTCGATGTCCAGGCTAACGACATAAGTAACAAACGTTACTCCCCACGAGACATTGTCCTTTGTGAGATTTCCCGCACTTCCCACACTTTTGTTCCTGACCTTTCTGCTGCGTAACACTACTGCTTTCTGCTGGAAGAGGTCGCTTCCCAGAGTCACCAGATTTCCACGATGCACCTGATTTTGATGGCTCCTTATTTGCTGTCCACTAGGATCTCTTATGATATGATGGTCAATAATAATCTTCTATGTTGTTTATATAGCAAGGTAAAGAGATAATGCCTCGCTTAGTCTTGTGAAAGACTAACGTTTTATTATTCTAAATTTTTAGGAAAAGGAAACAACAGGCCAACAAATACTAGCGCGCTGAGTGGAGCAAATGAAGTGATTGAACACATATCGATGTTTTATTTATGGCTCATGAATAACATTAGTTTTGCATATATAAATAACCTATGTATCTATAATATTTTGTACCCTGTTGTGAAACTTGCTTGTGTATGTAACTATTATTTTAAACCAGTTGGAGTGGGGGTTGTGTACTAAAATGATGACACTTTATTATATGAAAAGACACATGTATCTATTTAAACTTGTGTGTGTTGTGCTGTACTCATTGTGCTTGGAAAATTTATAAATGTTTGGTAATAATCAAGATAAGAGATGAATGCGAATTGTGCGGACTACGAGTCGTTACACCGTCTGACCTGCTCTCCTCTAGCTCCACACAAGAGCTACCCCAATATGACGTCATCTCATCGAATACAACGTCTCTTGACATGATGAACCTCTTCGTCACAGGATCCATACACCTACATCTCCTCTTCTGCACATCATACCCAACAAAGACTAGCTTCGTCTTGAGAGCATTCAGAGCGTGTACGTAGCAGTAGAACCAAACACCCATAGGTGCTTCACGTTGGGCTTCACCCCGAACATAAGCTCAACTGGAGTCTTTATGATGATCGAACTCAGAGTCACCCGATTGATGACATGAGCCACACAGGCCATCCATTCCGCCCAAAAGGCCTTAGGAATGCCTTTGCACAGAAGCCAACACTTGCACGTCTCCGTCAAAAGACAGATCATCCTATCTGCAACACCACCTTGTTGTGAAGTATGTCCACGAGAGAGCTCCCTTCGGATTTCATACTTCCTGCAAAAGTTCGAGAATACGGTTGAGCCGAACTCACCTCCGTTACCCGTCCTTAACTTCTTGATCCGCAGGCCAAGGTGACCCTCCACAAGCTTCTTGAACTCCACAAACAAGCGGAACATGTTCGATTTCTCCTTCATGAAGTATACCTCGTATGGTCATCAAACAAAATCAGCATGTACCTGCTGCCTCCAAGACTGGCGGTGACTGTCGGTCCCACCAGATCACAAAGGACAACCTCCAAAGGTGCTTTGCATCTAGACCATGACTTATCAAACATAAAGCGATAAGCTTCACCGTGTTGACATCCCGCGCAAGCTTGGCCGTCGCCATAGGATGACAATCTAGGCAAGCCTCTAACGAGGCTCCTTACCATCATTGCTTTCAGCTTGTCCATGCCCACATTCCCCAGTCTTTTATGCCAGATAGCTGCACTATTACTGGCTTTCATCTAATCAGCATCAGAACTTGTTGACAACCCAACCAAGTTCTTCTCCTTACTCCCAACATGAGCAACGTTCATCGAGTGCAGGATAGCCTTACACTCCTTCCTGAGGTGACCAGGCTGTTTACATCTATACCACCTTGGTCCTTTCTTCCTCTTCCCATCACGCCTAGGAGAAACACTCCTCTCTTGCTGATATGAAGTAGAAGGACCAACCTCAGCAGCCCCCTTCACCTCCCTGTTGAACAACCCATTGTGGGAAGTCCAAACCTCCGCAGCTGACCGACATCCGTTGATGTGGTCCAAGAGTTCCGATGAGATAACCTGCTTGAGAATAAACACCGCTCTTGCAATTGTCTCCTTCCAAGCTCTCCTTGCTTCAGCATTGCCAACAGTAACCACTTGCCTTTCTACTTTGCACACCACCTCCCAAAGGTCCTCGCCAAGAAGATAGCTTTCCATATATGACTTCCACTTTACAAAGTTAGTCCATGTAAGAAGCTTCATTACAAGATCCCTTGCCAAATATCCTTCCATTGCACTCATCCCTGGTTCACTTAGACTCACAGAAGCACTTAAGCAACATGTCGGTTGATCCACTGCACAAGCCTATGTTCCCTCAGATACCATGTTGAAATTTCACAAGATGAGCAGGAGATAGCCCTGATACCAAGTAAAAACTTCCAGAGCTATCAAGTTGACAACTTGATCACATAGAAAGCGGGAAACCAGGAGCAAGAACACTCAAACTTTCTGAGCACAATTAAATTAGATGCAAACTAGAAGTGCAACATCTTGTACTAAACAATCTTTATAAGGCGAGACATACATAACGAGACATGATTCGCCAAAATAACCAAAGGGAAAACAAAAACAATTATAAGACAAATCAAACCGTGCAGACTAAACAAGTAGGCGCCAGTTCTACTGCTGCATTACGGAGTCCGCACAGACCGCCAGGCCGACGGACCGCAAACCAAGCCGTGCAGACTGCCCGTTATTCCAATGCTGAACTCTAGCCGCTGATCTGCAATTCGCCTAACCGCGAGGTCGCCTAAAGCAGACGACTTATTGAACCGGGAAACTAGTTGCCGAAGAGAAGACCGCCTGGTCGCTATCCGCGGCCTGCTGCTTATCGCATGTTGCTAATCGGAGAGTCCGTACTATCCTTGACCGCTATCAGAACCAAGTCCTGGCTTTCCAGCGCTATCCGCACAACCTGCACAACACAATCTGGTCAACCTTCAAACTGCGTGGATACAAAAATCCAATCCGCAGAAACTATCCGCGAGTTCACTTACTGTTCATTCGTTCTTAGTATTTATGCGACAGGAGGTCCTATTTATAGGCACAGTGAGGAGTGTGGTGAACGCCCTAGCCGATAGGATAACCGCCCATCCCGCAACAAGAACCAAGTGTATCTGCAAGCCGCGGATACACAGCCAGTCCACCGCGACCTGTGCCGGATAGACAGCCCGCCAAGTGGCATCACCGAGGCCAGATAACAACCTCAATCTGCCATGTCGCCGAAGGGCCAAGCCAGGACGCCACCACTAGCCGAACTCTGTAGCAACACCTTGTCCGCCTATCAGCGGACACAACTCCAGTCCGCACGCCCTGTGGACTCAACTCCAGTTCGCATTCTCCAAGCGCGCAACCAAGGCACACAACACTGCTGCCGAGCTTGCCGGATTGAGAAGCAGTCCGCACTTAACTGCGCGATCTCGCCGATCTGGGCCAAACCTGGACTTGGTTCAGAACCAAGTCCACTCCACCGGCCACAAGGGCCAGTCTGCTCTTACTGGCGGACACTAGATCCAATCTGCCAATCCCTGCGAACTCTACCACCTGTCCGCACTAACTGGCATCTTCCGCGCTTCCGCTTGTCGCGCCATCAGTGCTAGACCAAGGCATCTACCATGCCGGTCTACCGAGCTCCCACCCAGACTGCTCCAACTGGCGAACTCCACGGCTTCGGCTAGCCGCTCCACCAGAGCTAGACCAAGGCTTTTGCCAAGCCGGCCTGCTGAGCTCCAGTCCAGTCCGCTTCTTGCTGGACTCCGCGGATAGAGTCGCAATACGTCTGGTTACCTTCTGGGATCCAACTGTCTGTTGAGCATAAGCCGACCTGGATGGCCGCCACCTCTGTTCGAAAAGACTGCGCGAACAGACCGCCCATGCCACCAAAGAACAAGCCGTGTGCAACAGCTCTGCCGACCTGGCTAACTGCCAGTCCTGTCCGCATAGACCGCGCGGACAGGTCGCCCATGTTGCCAAATCACCAACTTTCACCTCACCATTTTCAACCGCTTATGTTTTAAAGCATGCTATTTATTTAGGCGATTGTTAACCGTGTTAAATTTTCTCAACGTGGTCAGCAAGATAGCCCAAACACCAAATTAATATCTTCGGAACTACCCAGTTCGCACGCTGAACCTGCGGAAAACCCAAGGACTAGAGGTTGCACCGAACAAAACAATGGAAGCACAAGAAGGTCTTATTATGCATTCACTTCTTTACAATCCGAGGCATACATAGCGAGACATGATTTCGCTAGTATTACAGCTGTAAACAGAAGGAACCAAAAAACAAGCCGAGCGGACAGCACTCCAGTCCGCCGAGACCGCGAGGTCGCCGAGACCGCCGAGACCGCTGAGCTCGCCCAAGCTATGCTGCAATCCGCCGAGTACCACGGAGTCCGCCGAGACCGCGAGGCCGCGCGGACAGACCGTTATTCGCCTCCTGCTGAACCCGAACTGAGGAACTCCCCTACCCGCCTGAAACCGGCGGACAGGTTATTGAAGCTGGCAAAGATGAAACAGAACTGACAAGCCGCAGAGCGACCTCCTGCTGAGTCCGCAGAGACCGCACACTTCCAAGCACTGACCGAAGTCACAGCCAACCTCCTGGCTCCTTGAAGTTATCCGCGCGACCTGCACACAGCAAACCGTCAGCCTGAAACAATCCGCGCGGACTGACAAACACAGACCGCAGCACTTCGCACACCCCAACTTACTGTTCACTCAAGTTACTTAGGTTACTGTAGATGTGCCAGGGGGGTCCTATTTATAGGCAAGGTGAGGAGTGTGGTCACCGCCCAAGAGATAGCGACACCACCCTCAGTCCGCGCGAATACAACCACCGTCCGCTGAGTCCGCATGGACTTAGCCAGATACCAAGGAAACTGCCAGGAGCTAGGCAACAAATGACGAACCCTCTCCAGTCCGCCTAAGCTAAGCGGACAAGGCACCAGCCCGCAAAGCTCCAACTGCTGCAGGACAGCAACCCCCTTCAATGGCTGTCCGCACCAACCCGAGGCAGTCCGCAAGACCCACACCTCAATCCGCCACAAGTCCACGACCAAAGGCAAACAGCAACAGTACGCCCGGTCACAGCGGACTTGGCGGATACGGCGGACACCATGAACTTGGCACAATGTGTGACCAAGTCCAAAACCATCAAGGGCCAGTGCGAGCATGGCGGACACAAAGTCCCGTCCGCCAAACACCCTAGCATAGACCGCAACCAGTCCACGAGCTCCTCGCACTTGTCCAACCCAGCAGCTTCCTCCCGGACTCCAAACCCAGGCCGCCACAACGATCTCCACAGCAACTCCCTGCTGTGCCACCAGAGCTCGACAAGGCCTCAACCAAGCTCTAAGCTCAGTCCGCAACAGCCCAAACCGCGGACACACCAGTCCGCAAGGCTTACCGCGGACAAGAGCCAACCCGCCTTTCAGCACAAGCTTGCACCCGCGACCACTGAGCAAAGCACCAGTCTGCAAGCCTCTCTATCCGCAGATACCAGGCCGCACCAAACCGCGGACTCCATGCAACAACCCGCTCAGAACACAGCCGGCTTCCACCAGACTTCTCACCAGGCCGCAAACCTCAGTCTGCCCAGTCCGCCCAGTCCGCCAAGGCTGTCCGCCACAGGCCGCGCGGCCTGTCCCGTCACCCACTTCCACTTCACAATTTTCAACACTCCCCCTTGAAGTGAGAAGTGGTGACCAAGCCCAGCAAGCTGCGCAAACGTTCAAAAGGCCCCTTCGACAGCGGCTTCGTGAAGATGTCAGCAAGATTGTCTTCACTCCGAACAAGCCCGACCAGCAGAGATCCTTCCAACACCTTCTCCCTGATGAAATGGTGATCAATCTCTATATGCTTGGTCCTGGCGTGACACACTGGATTGTTTACCAGTTTGAGAGCACTCTCATTGTCACCCCGGAGTAAATTAGGCCCTTGCACTTCTTCATGGACATCCTCTATAAGCCTCCTCAACCAAACGGCTTCCTGAGCAGCCAAGGCCGAAGCCTTATACTCCGCCTCCGTGGTTGAAACCGACACTGAGTCCTGCTTCTTGCTACACCACGAGATGCTAGCTGATCCGCAAGTGAACACATAACCTGAAGTAGACCTTCGATCATCCGAATCACCGCCATAGTCAGCATCCGTGTACCCGAGCAACGCAAACTCCGCATCCCCTCCATAGAGGAGTCCCAACTCAGAAGTCACCTTGACATACTTCAGAATTCCCTTCGCCGCCACTAGATGAGATTGTCTTGGTTCAGCCATATACCGACTTACTCAGCCAACAACATAAGCTATATCCGGCCTTGTAATCGTCAGGTAAATCAAGCTCCCAACAAGAGCCCTGAACACCAAGGGATCATGAAGAACTCTTCCCTCATCCCGTCGAAGCTTCAGTCCAGATTCCAGTGGAGTAGAGCACTTCTTCCCTTCGCCTATGCCAAACCGCTTCACAATGCGATCAGCATACCCTTTCTGGCTAATGAGAACCCCGCACTCCTTCCTCTCCACTTCCAGACCAAGAAAGTGATGCAACTCTCCCAAGTCTTTCATCTCGAAGCGTATAGCAAGCTCTCCCCTGAGCCTTGCTACTTCCTCCTCCGAGTTCCCTGTGATGATCATATCATCCACATACAGCAGGACCAAGACTCTTAGCTCTCCCTTCTTCTTGATGAACAAGCTTGAGTCCGAGTTAGAAGCCAGGTATCCACAGAATTGCAAGTACTCTGCAATCTTCCCATACCACGCTCGAGGAGCTTGCTTCAACCCATAGAGAGCCTTCCTGAGTTTGCAGACATAGTCCGGATGCTTTTCAGAGACAAAACCAAGCGGCTGATCCATGAAGATGTCCTTGTCAATCTCTCCGTAAAGAAAAGCATTCTTCACATCAAGTTGCCACAACCTCCATCCCTTGCTAGCAGCCAAGGCGATCACCACTCTTACAGATGTCATCTTCGCAACTGGACTGAATGTCTCCTCATAGTCTTCTCCATACTGTTGTGAGAATCCTCTTGCGACCAGGCGAGCCTTGAACCGATCAATGCTCCCATCAGCCTTCTTCTTCAACTTATACACCCACTTGCAAGTAACCGGAGTAACGCCATCAACCTTGGGCACAAGGTCCCAGGTTTCATTCTTCTTCAGAGCATGAATCTCTTCCTTCATGGCATCATCCCACTCCTTCACTCCAGTGGCCTCGTTGAAGTTTGCAGGCTCTCGCTCATCTAGAGGACCTGCAAAGAAGCAGGAGACAAAGCTCACTGCATTCCCATCACAGTACCGAGCCGGTGGCTTAACCACCCTCTTCGATCTCCGAAGACACGGCTCTTTGCTCACTGCTTCCGTTGCTTCTTCAGGCTCCACTCCTACCTGGGGCAAGCATTGAGCAGTGCTCCCCCTGTTTCCTGAGCCAGAAGGCTCAGCCTCGGAGTTCGAAGCAACAGGAGCTGCTGGTGAAACAACAAGCTCCTCTTCCAAGCCTTCAGCAGCCTCCACCGGTGCTTCATCATCCTTGCTACTTCCGGTTAGCTCCACCGAGCCACCTCCATATGACGTCAGCTCGTCAAAGACAACGTCTCTTGACACCACGAACTTCTTCGTCACAGGGTCCATGCATTTCCATCCCTTCTTCCGCTCATCATAGCCAACAAAGACAAGTTTCCTTTCCTTCGCATCCAGCTTTGTCCGTGAAGCATCCGGGACATGCACGTAGCAAGTTGAACCGAACACCCGAAGGTGTCCAACACTCGGCTTCTCCTTCAGCAACAGCTCAATAGGAGGCTTCATGTTGATAGGGCTGAGTGGCATCCGGTTGATAACATAAGCAGCACAAGACATTCCCTCCGCCCAAAAAGACCTCGGGATATCTTTCGCATGCAGCCAGCATTTGCAGGTTTCCGTCAAATGACGGATCTTCCGCTCCGCTACCCCATTTTGTTGTGGAGTGTGAGCACAAGTAAGCTCTCGTTGGATCCCGTGCTTCCTGCAGAAGTTAGAAAACTCGGAGGAAACAAATTCTCCTCCGTTATCAGTTCTAAACTTCTTAACCCGCAAGCCAATCCGGCCTTCTACCAACTCCTTGAACTCCACGAACAAATGGAAGGCTTCCGACTTCTCCTTTAAGAAGTACACCCAAGTATACCTTGAGTAGTCATCAACCAAGACAAGCATGTATTTTCTTCCACCAAGGCTGGCAGTAACAGTCAGTCCCATCAGGTCGCCGTGAATACACTCCAATGGTATCTTACTCCTTGTTTGAGATTTATCAAACGGAAGGCGATGTGCTTTACCGTATTGACAGCCCGCACAAACATGCCCATCACCAAAGGAGGACAACATCGGCAACCCCCTCACCAGACTTCTACTAGCCATTGCCTTCAGCTTGTCCATGCCAACATGCCCCAGCCTCTCATGCCAGATAGCCGCACTATCATTGGCCCTCATCCTATCAACATAGGCACTGGTGGAAAGAACAAACAAGTTCTTCACCCTCCTCCCAACATGAGCAACATCAGCCTTTACCGCTGATACGTTGCGAAGGAACCTCACGTCTGTTGGCCCAAACAGAACGTGATACCCAGCGTCCACCGCGTTGGTCACCGAGAAGAGGTTCTTTTTCATGCCCGGCACGTGATATACACTCCTTAACGTGAGTGGCCCCTGATCACTACCCACAGACACGACCCCCTCCTTCTCTACTGCATAAACAGTATTATCAGCAGTGATAATAGTTTCATTACCTGAGTAAGCCTGCATGGAGGTGAACTTCGACATGTCTCCGGTGAGGTGATGACCACACCCGGAGTCGATGATCCACTCGCTGTTGAAGTCCTCAGCAGATAAGGCCCGGACACAAGTGCCCGTCATGAAAGCTCCTCCCCATTCTGCTTCTTCACTTCGCGAGCAAGCTTCCTCCTTTCCCGCAGCATGCCCAGGCTGCAGTTTGACCTTGCAGTCCCGCTTGAAGTGCCCTCGCTGATGACACCGGTAGCACTACAGATTCTTCTTCCAATCCTTAGGAGCATTGCTCCTCTCCGGCGGATATGAAGATGAAGTCTCCTTCTCAACAGCGGCCTGCACCTTCTTCTTCTTCTTCCCTTCCCATCCCTTCTTCTTGCCTGAGAAGAGAGCCTCGCTGCCTTCCTGATTCAGATTCACTCCAGCCATCTGCCTTGCTAAGCTCTCCTGCGAGGCAAGCAGATTCTCCAGCTCCAGCAGCGACGGCTGAGTAGCCCACCCTTGAACAGATGTAACAAAGGCCACATACTCCTTCCGCAAGCCGCGGATAATGTGCCTCTTCATCTTTGCCTCAGAGATAGGCTCATCAGGATCCAGTGCCGACAGCTCAGCACACAAGCTCTTCATCTTTAAGAAGTACTTGGAGATGGAAAGGTCTCCCTGAGTTGCCCTGGCCAACTCATTCTCCAGGAACTGAAGCCGCGTCACATTCTTCCTATTGAACAACTCATCAATGGTTGTCCAAATATCAGCAGCCGACTCACATCCAATGATGTGATCAAACAGTTCCGGAGAAACAGCTCTCTTCAGAATGAACTCTGCCTTAGCATTTTTTCTTCTCCAGAGCCTCACCTGCTCAGCAGTACCGAAAGCAGCAGTTACTTCCTGTCTGTCGTCTCCACCGACAACTTCCCACAGCTCCTCGCCTAGAAGATAACTCTTCATGCACGACTTCCACTTTTTATAGTTAGTCGGCGTTAAGAGTTCAATGTCAAGACCTCTTGCTAAGCTTCCTTCCATAGCAACCACCTGTTGGTACCCTTCAGCAGCTCCGAGCAACAACACAGGTTGATCACCACTCAATCACTGAGTAACAACACTGGCTGACTTCCGCTCACGCAACTGAACCAACAACCTCAGAAACCTCGCTCTGATACCATGTTAAATTTTCTCAACGTGGTCAGCAAGATAGCCCAAACACCAAATTAATATCTTCGGAACTACCCAGTTCGCACGCTGAACCTGCGGAAAACCCAAGGACTAGAGGTTGCACCCAACAAAACAATGGAAGCACAAGAAGGTCTTATTATGCATTCACTTCTTTACAATCCGAGGCATACATAGCGAGACATGATTTCGCTAGTATTACAGCTGTAAACAGAAGGAACCAAAAAACAAGCCGGGCGGACAGCACTCTAGTCCGCCAAGACCGCGAGGTCGCCGAGACCGCCGAGACCGCTGAGCTCGCCCAAGCTATGCTGCAATCCGCCGAGTACCACGGAGTCCGCCGAGACCGCGAGGCCGCGCGGACAGACCGTTATTCGCCTCCTGCTGAACCCGAACTGAGGAACTCCCCTACCCGCCTGAAACCGGCGGACAGGTTATTGAAGCTGGCAAAGATGAAACAGAACTGACAAGCCGCAGAGCGACCTCCTGCTGAGTCCGCAGAGACCGCACACTTCCAAGCACTGACCGAAGTCACAGCCAACCTCCTGGCTCCTTGAAGTTATCCGCGCGACCTGCACACAGCAAACCGTCAGCCTGAAACAATCCGCGCGGACTGACAAACACAGACCGCAGCACTTCGCACACCCCAACTTACTGTTCACTCAAGTTACTTAGGTTACTGTAGATGTGCCAGGGGGGTCCTATTTATAGGCAAGGTGAGGAGTGTGGTCACCGCCCAAGAGATAGCGACACCACCCTCAGTCCGCGCGAATACAACCACCGTCCGCTGAGTCCGCATGGACTTAGCCGGATACCAAGGAAACCGCTAGGAGCTAGGCAACCAATGACGAACCCTCTCCAGTCCGCCTAAGCTAAGCTGACAAGGCACCAGCCCGCAAAGCTCCAACTGCTGCAGGACAGCAACCCCCTTCAATGGCTGTCCGCACCAACCCGAGGCAGTCCGCAAGACCCACACCTCAATCCGCCACAAGTCCACGACCAAAGGCAAACAGCAACAGTCCGCCCGGTCACAGCGGACTTGGCGGATACGGCGGACACCATGAATTTGGCACAATGTGTGACCAAGTCCAAAACCATCAAGGGCCAGTGCGAGCATGGCGGACACAAAGTCCCGTCCGCCAAACACCCTAGCACAGACCGCAACCAGTCCGCGAGCTCCTCGCACTTGTCCAACCCAGCAGCTTCCTCCCGGACTCCAAACCCAGGCCGCCACAACGATCTCCACAGCAACTCCCTGTTGTGCCACCAGAGCTCGACAAGGCCTCAGCCAAGCTCTAAGCTCAGTCCGCAACAGCCCAAACCGCGGACACACCAGTCCGCAAGGCTTCCCGCGGACAAGAGCCAACCCGCCTTTCAGCACAAGCTTGCACCCGCGACCACTGAGCAAAGAACCAGTCCGCAAGCCTCTCTATCCGCAGATACCAGGCCGCACCAAACCGCGGACTCCATGCAACAACCCGCTCAGAACACAGCCGGCTTCCACCAGACTTCTCACCAGGCCGCAAACCTCAGTCCGCCCAGTCCGCCCAGTCCGCCAAGGCTGTCCGCCACAGGCCGCGCAGCCTGTCCCGTCACCCACTTCCACTTCACAATTTTCAACAAACCGCAACCGGTTATTGACTAGTCGCACCCCAAAATCTCATAACTTTCCGCATCTTTTCAAAATACGACTTGTACATGCAATTTTAGGAAAAGTGCTCAACACGAAAGTTGTAGATCTCGTCGAGATCTACAACTTTCGTGTTGAGCACTTTTCCTAAAAATGCATGTACAAGACGTACTTTGGAAATATGCTCAGGTTTTGCGCCATTCAGAAATACGCCTTGTACATGCAATTTCAGGAAACATGTTTAACACGAAAGTTGTAGATCTCAAAAAGTCACGAAAAATTAGAAGATTTTGGGATGACTAGCCAATAACGAACTGCAGTTAACAATCACCTTTATTTACTAATAAAATCATAAACTACACCCAGCTAAATCAAAACGTGCAGATTGTTGTGATACAGTACTAATTATTAGAGATATATAGAATTCAAACTTAATTCAACATATTAATTGCGTCCCACGCCATGTAATAGGCGCAGCCACTAAATTGGAAGCAGAGAAAAGTAAGCAAAATTACTCGTTCAATTCCAAGCCTTTCTCCATATTGACTTAATGACTTTCATTCGCCATTGACGTTGATTTTCTCCATTAATGAAGAAGCATGGCTTCTCCTATATATATAAACACCATCTTGCCAAAGAGCAATTGAAAATCAAAAAGTAACCAAGCCACCAGCTTTAATTCATGATCATGAGTCCAGCAGCTCTTCTCTCAGCTCTGCTCCTGCTTCCCCTGTTCTTCTTCATCCTTGCAGGATGGAGGAGAAGAATCAGCCGTTACTCCATCTCAAAGAAGCTGCCGCTGCCGCTGCCGCCTTCGCCTCCCGGGCTTCCCTTCATCGGCAATCTCCATGAACTCGGCTCCCTCCCCCATCAATCTCTCTCCCTCCTCTCCAACAAGCATGGCCCCCTCATGCTTCTCCACCTCGGCCCCATTCCGACAGTCGTCGTCTCATCGCCCGCCGTCGCCCAACACTTCATGAAAAATCACGATACCGTATTCGCAAGCCGCCCTTCCTTGAAATCATCCAGAGCTCTATCATACAACAACATCGACGTCGCCTTCTCCCCTTACGGAGATTGCTGGAGGCAGATGAGGAAAATCAGCATGTGTCACCTCCTCAGCGCAAAGATGGTGCAGTCCTTCGCCTCCGTGCGCAGAGACGAGGTCGCTGCGCTGCTCCGGCGAGTATCGGATCACGACGGGACAGTTCTCTGCGTCACTGAGATGCTGAATGAGTTAGTAAGCAATGTGCTCTGCAGAGTTGTTGTAGGATCTTGTATGGGTGATGAAAGGAGAAGGCTTATCAGCACTCTGGTGCAGCAGAATTCAATCTTTAACACCAAAGTGTTTGTGGAGGATTTCTTCCCAGGTTGAGATGGTTGGATTGGATATTGGGTTTGGATGACAAGTTAAAGAGGCATGTCAAAGCCTGGATGCTCTTTTAGAGGACTTCATTCAGGATCACTCTATCAGCAGCAATAACTCCAATAATATCATTCATCCCTCTGCCGATAGAACTGATTTTATTGATGTTCTGCTTCAGCTGCAGAAAGATCCTAACTTGGACTTTGTCCTCACAAGAGACCACATCAAGTCTACCTTACTGGTAACTAATTTAAACTCAACACCCTCCTTAAGCATGCAAATCACATTCTTGTTCTTTTAATCTTCGGCTGATATCGAGTCGAGTTCAAGCGATTTGAGTTCGGCTCAAAATAAAAATTTTTGAATCGAACTCAGGCTTGAAGTCTATTACGAGTCGAGTCGAGCCTTTCGAGTCGAGTCGGCTCGACTCAAAATAGCTTCGGCTTGAAATAGAACAATTTTTCTCTTTATCGTTAGTTGACTCAAAATTAAATTGGGCAACCTCTAAATTTAGTAATTAAACACCTAATTATTAAAGTCTTCAATCTTTTTATCTAAGTTTAAATTTTAGTATTTTATTTTAAAATAAAAATATATTAATAAATACATAATATTTTTCATAAATTGGAGTTGATTCGAATTATATTTCGAGCGATTCAGGAATGAGTGGAAATAGACTTGAAATCACATTCGAGCCTGATTGAATCGTCTCAAATTGAGTAGAATCAATTTTATCTGATTCTGATTCGTCCCATATTCGAGACTTTCGAGTTTCGAATAATATGCTAAATCTAACCAAACAAATTGTTTATTTAATTTTGCAGGACATGTTTGCTGCAGGAACGGATACATCATTTATAGTCTTGGATTGGAGCATGGCTGAGCTGATTCGAAATCCCGAAGTGATGACGAAGGTGCAAGATGAAGTTAGAGCAGTTGCGGGCGGAGAGGAAATGATCAATGAGGAGCATTTGCCCAAAATGACCTACTTAAAAGCCGTCGTGAAGGAAGTGCTTCGGCTCCATCCTCCGATTCCGCTGCTTCTACCCCGAGAGTCGACCGAAGAATGTCAAATACAAGGCTACCGCATTCCTAAACAAACGAGAGTTATCGTCAACGCGTGGTCCATGGGACGAGATGCGGCTTATTGGGAAGACCCTGAAGAATTTAAACCGGAGAGATTCGTGGGCAGTGCGTTGGACTTTAAAGGGAGGGAGTTTCAGTTCATACCTTTTGGCGCTGGTCGGAGAATTTGCCCGGGAATGTCATTCGCAATTGTTGTCGTTGAGCTAGCTTTGGCCAATCTCCTGCGTCGTTTCGACTGGAAATTACCAAATGGAATGGCCATTGAAGACATGAACATGGAAGACAGTCCTGGATTAGTTGCTTTGAGAAGGCAGAAGCTTGAATTAGTACCACTACTTGTCCAAAACAATCAGTAATGTCCAAAAAAGTACCATACAATACAATATATGTGTATGCCCTATATATATGTATAACAAATTCTTGTCATTCTCTATTTATATGAAATATAATGCATAACTTTTTTGATGTGATATTAGATGAAAATTATAATTAAAATGAAAAGTAATAGGGAAGGAATTGAAGGTAGTCTATTTTTTGTGATTTTGCATTTAGTGATTAATAGTGTGTGTCTATATATATATATATATATATATATATATATATATATATATATATATATATATATACACGAGTGACAGGCACGGGCCTCGTGCCCGATGACCACACGCCACAGTACCAGACTCGTGACGGCGGGCTTCGTCCGCACCGGGCGGGCTGCTCCCGCCCCCGCTGAAGCCCGCCTCCCGGCGCCCTTCGACCGCAATGAGGAGGGCCCTTCGGCGGGCGGGCGGGCCTACTTAGGCGGGATTTAATCCTCACCTAAGCGGGATTTAATCCCGCCTAAACGAGATTTAATCCCGCCTAAACAGCCGTAGGCGGGATTAATCCCATCTGTTTAGGCGGGATTAATCCCGCCTAAGCAGGCGTTTAGGTGGGATTAATCCCGCCTAAGCAGTCGGGATTAATCTCGCTGTTTAGGCGGATTAATTCCGCCTAATTAGGCGGAATAATATATCCTGTCTTGGATTAATCTTTGCTTTAATTCCGGATGGGATTAGTCCCACACTGCGAAATAAATATTAAATTTCGTGTATATATAGATTTGGCGCGACTACAAATAAAAAGACTTGTCTTTATCTGGTTGGTTTGAAGATTAATCTTGTGGCTTTTATGGCGGGCCTTGTTTAATTGTTTTTGTCTTGATTTTGTAGCACCCAGATTGAGTGGCTTGCTTTAGGGTATCCTACAAAAAAATTGAGTGGTTGGAGGTGCCCTATAATAGATTTAGGAGACCTAAGAAAAAATAAGAACGTCCCTGATTTGTTTCTGTGATCTAACGGTTCAATTAAAGGGAATGAAAAAATATTACGAATCATGATTTAAATGGATGATAGGATCATAACGATTGTCTTATTTACCTTGTCATGGAACCTAAAACGATACTTCTTTTAATGTAGTATATATATATATACACGAGTGCACGACACGGGGCTCCGCCTCTACTACCAATCGCGACAGTACTCGACCCGCCCATACACCCCCGCGCGACTGTACCAGGCCCCACTACGACCTCGCCGCAACTGTACCCGGCCCGCCCAACGGCCCCGCGCGACTGTACCCGGTCCGCCACTACGACCTCGCGCAATTGTACCCGGCTATTGTATATTTATATGTAATAATGAATTATATTATACCTATATTTATATAATTTTTTTTATAAAAATACATAAAATATAACAATATATTAATAAATTATTTGAATTGTTATCGTAGTTGTCTACTTGCCTCATTGAATTGAGTTGTTTCTCTTGTCCTTGAGGTCCTGTGTTCGGAACTTGATGACCGCATTTAAATAAAAATATAATTTTAAGAGCCAACCACCCGATTTTTTAAGAGTTATGGGGCAAAATCGTAATTTTACATAGGTTTGGACACCCTAGTAGTAGGTTTGGAGACCTACTAAAATGTGGAGAGATGAAATGATTTTTTTGTGCTCGATCAGACGGTTGTTGAATTATGAACTCATGATCTGACGGCTTACGGAATTTTGAACTTATGATATTCGCAGACCACCGTATTTCTTTATATATGGTATATATATATATATATATATATATATATATATATTTATATATATATATTATATATATATATATTATATATATATATATATATATATATCTTCCATTATTATAAGGGAAAAGTTGTATTTGGTGAAACATTCAAAAATACCAATTATGCCTCATTTTTATGTTTTAATGACTTAACATATATTTATATTTATTTCAAAGAAATTAAAATACAATGCCCATTCAAGTAATTACACTATCAAAAAATAAAAAGTAACGATGAAAATCCATTTAAATTCAAAAAGTTTTTAGTAGAACTCTTACACATACTATGGTAGGTTGTCGTTAGGCATGTCAGAGGTCTATTCAAAGAAGGTTGTCATTAGACATATCAGTGGTATTTTCGAGGTGATGACATTAAATCAATCAACTTTATTACAGCCAAAATTATTATTTTTAGGTCAAAACGTATATTATTTTATAAAATAAAAATTATAATATTTATGTATATTTTTTACTGTCATTTTGAGTACTCATATGTATATGTCGCGTGCGAAACCCGTCGTCGCCGGTCGGATTTCACCCCCATCCATTTCCTGGATGCGGCCGAAGGCCGCCCGAGAGCATCGAGTCGGGGCGGACGAAGCCCGCCGTCGCCGGCCGGGTACTGTCGCGCCTGGCCGTAGGGGCGGAGCCCCGTGTTGGGCACTCGTGTATATATATATATATTAATAAGGATATATGTATAGGGGCGTCGGTCACGCGAAATCCCCGAACAGCCCTCCCGCCGCTTCTCCCCTGCTTCGGTCACGGCGACATCGCTGCCCCACGCTCCTCTCACCATTCGCCGCGCCATCGCACCGCCCTTGCCGCGTGCTGCCCCCGACGCGTGCCGCCCCGACGCGTGCCGCCCCGACGCGTGCCGCCCGCGCCGCGTGCCGCCCGCGCCGTATATTCTGCCGCTGTTCCCCGGGTATATTTCCCCCAACCTTCGGATCTTCTCCTCACTCGCTTCTCTCTTCCTGCCATTTTCCGCGCTTCTCCTCCTCACGCGACCAACATGCCCACTGTCTTTCAGGGAGGCGTTCTCAGTCCATCCCCACGTCCGCCGGAGGTACCACACCGCACCTGCTCTTGACGCTCTTCCCGATTTTGAACCTTGACTCTCGGTTTGGTATATCACCATCTGCTTTCTGCCTTCCCCGGTTTCGCCTACGGTGCAGGTTCACAACTCTCCCTCACATTTCAAAATCCCCTTCCTTCGCATCAGCGCGCGCCTGCTCTTCCTGCACCACGCCACCACATCTAGGTAATTTTCTCTACTCTCTTCTCTGCTTTTTGCTACAGACTTGCTTTGCTCCTCCTGGTTAATTCCTACAGAGACTCTTACAATTTCTTCTATGAGCTATCACAAAAGCACTAGAACTTACTGCAATTTTTTGATACATTAATGTGCTGTGTTTTTTGTATGGTGATATATTAGTTGAACGCTAAGAAGAACTGCTTACTTTCCTCATTATAATCTGCTATCATTATAGTATATACTGTTTGTATATGTGTTGACTATAGTACTCGCTGCCTGAACCTGCAATCAATCTGTATTTTGTAGTTTAACACCAAAAATTATAAATTAAATGCGAACTGCATACATAATGACAATTTACAAACAATGAATAAACTAGATCTGAATTCCGTCTAATTCATTAAATCCAAACAAACCCAATAAAAAGCACAACACCAACAAAAAACAAAAGATTAGTCGACTTTTTCTTCTACAGGATCCATAAAAGTCACAATTCCAGCGCCAAGAACTTGGCTTGGGTTGCAAGAGATCATGATTCATGAGTACTATATTATTAACAAAGTAAAACACTGTTAGTGAAGCGAATGTAATCCCGGTTCTTTGGCTACAAGCAATCTTGGCCATTGGCTGATTCAATCATAATTCATTTTCAAACCATGGTTAGCTCATTTACTGTGTGCTTCGAGCACCACCCCAGCGAAACATTGATTTTGCGTCTAAGAATTTGAATTTTTATCACAAATTTGGTGTCTAACCGATAGCTCCCATGCATATATATATTATATATATAATGAATGGATAAGACACATAAATGACACATAAACAAAGGTTTATTATGGGGACCTTCACTGGGCTTTGCATAATTACAAGGACCTTCCATCTACTTTTTTAAATGTGTCCTACTTTTTAATTAGCATCCAGAAAAACGTTATGAACACGCGAAAAACTCATTTTATTTTCTCTAAAAAAAGTAGGGGGAGTTTATTTTTAGCATGTGACGATGAAATATAACTTCTCTGATCGCCACAACTGTCCTAAACAGAACCTATATTCCTCTGAACTCCGACCATTAGAAATAAACACGCACCGTTACCATGAGTGATCGCCATTACTTTGTTGAAAGCCACCATGTTTGTAATCTCTTCAAAGAGGGAGCTGGAAAGAAACCCGTCATCAGCAACTAGGTGATTCCCTGCACACCAAGAATGCGTGATTTCAAAAACTGTAATTTTTTTTAGCATTGGTACCATTAAATTTTTTTTTATGATGATTATCAAAATTTATTGTCCATGTTAACAAGAGGGATGGATTACTCTCAAGCGTGCAAATTCCCCAATTACAACTGGGAAAGAACAGATTGCAAAATAACGAGGATCATTACATTATAATTTTTTTTACTGTGCTTTTAGAACTTATGCGTCCAACATAATGAGGATCATTACATCATATTCATTTTAACCTTACAGCTAGAATAATGTATGTCGTTTCTCTATTTTATGATGGTTGTTCTACTAAGGCTACGTTTGTTTTGACATTTTGCTCCGGCGGCGGGGAGGATGGCCTTTTGGAACCGGAGGGGGGATGCACGGTTGGAGTCCCTCCATTTTCCTCTATTTTCCATGGCGCGGCGGGTGCAAATGGAGCAAACGCCTGCTAGCCATTTGGTTACCCGCTGTGCTGTGGCTTTTGTCTCAAATGGAGAGCTCCAAACGCTGCACCAAACGAAGCATAAGTTTCATAGAAACAGTTGACATTTTCTATGAATGTCCCTGTCCAATATTCAACTTAATATGTTTGCTAATTCTCAATCATCTTCTTTAAACATTGTTCATTATCCCAAACTAATTATGTTCATAATTTATCTATTATAAATTGCCTTCTGATTGCAATTTTGATTTGCACGTTGTCGTTCACGCCGCTGAAATCCCGAAAAAGATCTCGCCACTTTCATGCGCTGTTAATGCTTCTCTTCACGCCACTGCTGCTTCTCATTCGGTGTAACTCTTCTTTTCGTAGTGGTACTCTGCCGCAGCTTCTCCAGCAAAATATTGTGGAATCCCATCGTCTTCCTCAACAAAAAAAACCAACCAAATCCTCTTTCTCCAGCACAACACTGCTCAGGCCGAACTTGCTTCTCATAGGTTTTCATTTCATTATCTGATTTTCTTCCTTCTATGGTCCAATGAGCTCAGAAACACAAATACCACAAGTGTGAGTAAAGCACTCTAATTTCCATTTCAGATTGTTTGCTTTGCTTCAATGTGAGAAAATGTCTTTGATTAAAGCTGATTATGATTGATTAAAACTGATTATAGATTGATTAAAGCTGATTTCCACATTTTTTTAGGAGAAAGTAGTTTGTTCAATTTCACAATTAAAGGAGTGTGATATATTCAATGTTGCATTACTCAATTGTAAGCTTGTGAGAACATTCAATTTTTCAATGCGGTTTGCTCAAACAAGTACCATCATCTTGGTCTTCCTCCTATCTTGAGGAGGGACTTCTTTGACATTGTGGAGTGGAACATTTGTACATTTCTTCAACACATTCAGATTTGAAGGCCCATTCTTTTCAATCTCTAATCTCAGTTGTGAACGACATGTAAAACATGTGGCATACCAATTAACACAACAGTTGGATTTCTTTTGATGAAAGTTTCTAAATTGAATAGATGAACATGGTTGAATCAGGGGAATCATTTCTCATACATACTTCCTGATCTTCATCAGATATTTCGAATGCTCATAAGATATGGTTAATAAGACTTTCTCAAATTTCCATGTCACATACTGATATTGTATCTCTAACTTCTTTGCCACTGAATCCTGCATCATGTAGCATTAGGATAATCAACTACTTCTCATAGGGAGGGATTCTTTTTGCATATCAAATCATTTTCAAACATTTGAGCTAAGCAAGAGCAATCTGCTCACCAGTTGGAGCTGTCAACCGCCGCAATGCCAGGCAAGAGCATTAGAACTTCTTCACCCCGCCTCAGGCGCAAGCGAGATCATCCAAACAATGTCGGCGATTCCTCGCCGCCAGTGATGTTATGAATTTCTCTGCAAGTCTTTATAAATGTCCCTACATTTTTTGATATCTCTCGGATTGTCTTCTCCTCTCCCTCATGCCCTCCGACCGTACAAAATTGTGTTTGTCATTCAAATTATCAATGGACATCAAACACAGGGTTGTGGGCACGAGGTTTGCGAGGTGCAGAAGCACTGCCCCCGCGCCGTGACACTGTCGAGCGGGGTACTGTCGCGTAGGGCACGGGGCTCCATGTGCCATGTCAATTGATCGAGTGGTGTAGAGAGAGGCCGAGTTTGGGGGCGAGGTACCGTCGCAGCTGGGTACCGTCGATGCGAAGAGCATCGAGCACGGGCCATCGAGCACGGGCGGAGCCTGCGAAGATGCTCGATATATATATATATATATATATATATATTATATATATATATAATATATATATATATATAAATATATATAAACAGACATGCACGAGATTCCCATATGTGAAGATACACCTATTGTTCACCATTCTTGTAAAATATCTCCCAAAACATATTTAAGAAAAGTTGAGAGAATAATGATATAATTTTAAAAATAAAAGAAGCAGACAATTAAATCTAATTTTGAAAATCAATAAGGAATAAGTGAAATATTAGAATGATGAATGTTGCACAAAAAAAATCTTATCTATCCATACACAAAAGAAAGAATTTTATGATGAAAATGTGGAATTAAATAAAGCATGCTACTCATGAGTAATTTATGTACATGTTTTTTACAAGATTCTTGGATAGCACTCCAAGAGTGCAACACTAGCCAAAGGATGTGTAGCTCGACAATAGAACTCGAGCATTTAACTCAAAACAACTCGTTAAGTAGTGATGTGGACTAAGATCTACAATGAGTGCACAAAGCTACATTCCGTGACCGAAAATCCCAACAAATGTATGGTACTCCATATTGATGAGAATCATGTAATCAATTATGCATCAAATTATTTTATTTCATTCAAAGTAATTAATACTGACTTTATTTTAATATTGTGCCATATTAGGCAAAAAAGAGTTGCTATTTAGCACTAGCCAATGAAGACAATTAATCATTTCACCCATGATTATGAGTCAATATCATCATGCTCATGCATTTCCTATTCATAATTTTTTATATACACCATTTGTTGTTTTATGCAGGCTCCTGCTCCATAATTACGGGCACACTTGAGGATCATAGAACACAACAATTGGCTTATTGACTTTGGTGCCACTTATTACATGACCAAAAACTCTAGTTTGTTCCCTTTTTGCTTGAACAGAACATGCTATCTCCTGTTGTTATTGCAGATGAGACTTCTGCTCCTGTGCATGGTGTTGGCACTGTGCGTCTCTCTTCGTCTTTGCTGCTTGAGAACACTCTATATCCCTACTTTCCAGTGCAATTTAATCTTTGTTCATGCTCTTTGCACTCAATTAAATTGCACAGTTACTCTTACGGGAACCACTTGTTCTTTTTCTGATTCTATCTCCAAAGCTACGATTGCTATTGGGACTGTCAATGGTGGCCTCTTCTTTCTTGACCACGACGTTGCTATTTCTGCTTCTTCATCTCTTCAGCATTGTCATCGTCGTCTTCCTCAAGAGGATTCCCCTTTAATTGTGAAGCATGTCAGTTTGACAAACATCATCGCTCTTCTTTTCGAGCACGAACGGGATGTAGTTCTTCACGTCATTTTGAACTAGTTCATTCTAATATTTGTGGTCCTGCTCCTACTGCCACTGTTGGTAGAGATAGCTTATACTTTGTCTCTTTCATTGATGATTTCTCTAGGTGTACTTGGCTGTATTTCCTGAAATATCATTATGAACTTTACACTGTGTTCACCGTCTTTTATCATGAGATCTTGACACAGTTTCAGGTGCCTATTCAAGTTCTTCGTACTGATAATGCCAAGGAATATGTTAGTTGACAATTTTCTGATTTTTGTGCGAACTATGGTTTGATTCATCAAACTTCTTTCCCCTATACCTCTCAACAGAATGACATTGTTGAACGCAAGAATCGCCATCTCTTATGTTGAAGCCAAAATTTGCATTCGACAAATGTTCGCAAAATAGGGGCGTAGCCGGCACCTACTTGGCCTAAGCTCCGACCTTCGACTGGTCGTGAAGGACTAAAAAACTAGCCCAAAGCCGCAACAGGGAGGTCCCACCGCTTACCTGGAAGGTCACAGAGAGCTTCCCCTCCAAAGCCAAAAGCTGGGCTTGGAGTTCCTCAGAAGACAGTGCCGATGATTCCCCTTGGGAGTCCAAAAAAAAGTCCCTCCTGAAGAACCCCTATGGGCTTTTTTATAGATTTCAGAATCTGAACTGCCAATAATAAAACTGCACCGGTCTGAAATTACCGGGGTACCCTTGGCTGGGTCTGCCAACAACCAAACTCCGCTGTTCTGAGGAGCTATATGTAGTCCACTAAGGGTAAGAGGGTAAAAATACCCGGGGTAGAAGAGTAAAAACCTCTGCTTGACAGGGAAATATAAAAAAAGGCCTCTTCTCGCCCTGGCTGTTGAAACCGGAACCCGACTTCCTGTGGAGCTCGCCCTTGGGGAAAGGGGTGGTCTCGCGCCTACTTCGCTCCTGCAAGAAAAACACCAGCAAAGTGAAACAGACCCAAGGGCTCGGCAGGGAGGTCCCACCACAAACCCAGAAGATCTCAGAGCGCTTCCCCTCCTTAGCCTGAAGCCGAGCTAAGGTACCCTCAGAAAGCACTTGAAGATTTTGGGAGGAAGAGTACAGGGAAGAACCTGCTTTCTGGAGTACCCCTTGGGTCCTATTTATAGCTTTTGAAATCCGGACTGCCAATAACCAAAAGAACTGACCTGAAATTACCAGAAGACCCTTGGTTGGGTCTGCCAACAGCCAAACTCAGCTGTTTTGAAGGGCTATGGGCAGACCAGCAGGGGCAAAACAGTAAAAAGCACCTCACACATCCGGGCGAGGTGGGGAGTTCGGGCCACCTCGACATGTACTGCTCGCCTATCGCTGCCGAGCTCCACTGTGAGGACGCGAGCTGTGGATCGCCTGGCGAATGCCGAGCTCGGGGTCGCCGATCGTCGGTCTCTAGTCGACGGATGCCGAGGGCGAGCTCGCTCCCTTTACTGCCGAGCTCGCCTATTGCTCCTAGCCCGATCTGCTCGCCCCTGGTGATCTTGCTCGCCGGACACGGGGTTGTACACAATCCCCGCTCTTTTCGAGCTTGGCAAAAAGCTCGGAAAGAAACATCCAACCCGAAGTGTGTGGCGAGCCCTGGCTGGCGAGTTGGAGGGAATCTACTGGTGGGGGCCACCTACGGCTATATATATGCACCTGCTCTGCTGCCTGGCTCTTGCCATTCCTCCTGTTGCCTTGCCAAGATGCCCCTCCCTAAGGAGATCCAAGAGCACATAGACCGAGCTCGCCAGGCTTCTGCGGCTCGCGTTGCCGCGCTGACGGCGGTCCCCGCGAAAGCTCCCCAAATTGATTCTGCCGAGCCGAGCTCCAAGAGGACAAAGCCATTCCACGAGGCGGCCGAGCTCATTTTCCACGACCTGAGGGCCACCCTGGCTCGCGAGACCGGCTCTTCTACCCGAACTATTCTGGAGAAGGATATGGAGGTCGTCGTAGTCGGCGACGATCAGGACGGCCAACCAGATGGCGAGGGCACCGTGCCGCGAGTCCCCACGCCGCGAGGCGAGGTCACGTTCGCCACTTCGCGATTCTCGGCACCGGACAGCCATCCCCGGGACCCGCCGCCCCTCTTCGGGATCCTGCCTATGAGCTCGCAGAGGCCAGCTTCACCACCGGGCTCCCCTCCTCGGCAAATTGACGCGGCCGCCGGGGAAGGTCTGGGGTCCATTCCCACCCCGGGCTTCGAGCTCATCTCACCGGGGGCTCGCGACCCAGGTTGCGGGAAGGACCTGAGGTTCATCCCTCCCCGCATCTCCTTTGAGCCGCCGAGCTCTTCAGGTCAGCCTCGCTCAACCCTGTGCTTCATAAGTTTTTGCTCTGCTGATATCTGCCTTTACAGCTCTTCCCAGTCAATCGGCTGCCGAGGAGTCCTCACGGGCAGCCCACCACTCTCCCCTCCCGTCTCCGAGCTCGCTGGACTCTTACCTGGGCCCGGAGGTGGATCAAGGCGAGCTGACGAGGAGGGAGGTCAAGCTCCTCAAGAAGCTGGTTTGCGGACTGCGCGAGGTGCAGAGGGTCAACGAGACGCTGTAGCGTGACTACGCGCGTCTTGCTGAGGAGGTGCGCCTCGGTCAAGCTAGCGAGTTGATGTCCCCCTCCCGACTCCTGGACGAGATAGACGACGGTCTCTTGGTTGCGCAAAGGAATTCTGGAAGGATCCGTGAGCTACTCCGCGCGCGGCAGCCTGGGGGGCGGGGGTCGCGAGGCCGGGGTAGGTAAGTCTGCGGGCTCCTCTGCCGAGCCGACCGGCGCTCGCATCCCGGTGCCCTCCCTGCCCGCGCGCCCCGCTTTCAATTCTGAACTTTTCACTTCTGTGATGAATAATTCCTTGAACATTCTTAATTATGTTACTTAAATAAAAAGTTGCAATGTTTGACTTAGCCTTGGTTGAGATGCGTCAGAAGTCGGCGAGCTGGGGTGGCGAGCTGGGGCAGCGAGCTGCGCCGATGTGACAGCCTGCCTCAGATTTCTTTTCCTATAAATAGCCCCCCTCACCTACCCCCATACTGCCTTTATTGCTTTGCTTTCCTTTCTTTGCTTTCTTCTTTCCCTGCTCGCGTCGTGCTTTTCCTCTGCGATCATGGGCAAGACCAACCCGGACGCCAACGACCGCTCCAAATGCGCGCAACACTTCGTAGACTATTGCTTCTTCGACGGCCATACCAGCGAGGAGGAGCTCGCGGAATTCAAGGCCGCGTATGTGCCGCCGGGCTTTGAGGCACGCAGGCCGGGGCCGGGCGAGGCCATCAACACGTTCTACGAGAACGAGCTCGCCTTCCACATCTCGCACTTCGAGGTGGGGCTACGACTTCCCTTGTGGCCGGAGATCCGACAGATCCTGAAGTACTACGGGACCGTCCCCGCGCAGCTGAACTCTAACGCCATCGCAATGATGGTGGCGTTCGCGAGCTACCTCCGGCGGGAGAGGATCGAGTTCAACCTGACGGTGTTCAGGAAGCTCTTCTCCTATAAGGCGACGACGGATGGGGTCACCTACTTCGGCGGCTCCTTGATCAAAGTTCGCGAGATTGCGAACAAGCACCATACCTGGATGACCAAGATCGCCTTCATCAAGGGCGATCTAGGCAACATCCCCTACTCGCCGCAACAAATAGGCGAGGAGGGGTACCGCCCGCCGGCCGTGTCCGGCAACGACGCCGAGCTCCACAAATTCTTCCTCCACAAAGATTTCGAGGTCGCCTTCCTGCGGAGGGGCCTCGACGCGCTCCTCCCGGTTCTGCCCGGCGAAGGTATACTCTCCTCATCTTGCCGAGCTCGCCTACTCGCCGAACTCGGCACATAATCATATCTGAATTCCTAACATTTCCAAGTGTTTTCCTGCAGGGGAGCGAATAATCACCGCGAACCCGCCGTTCGCGGACCAGGGGCAAGAGGCGATTTGAGGACGCGGGGTCGAACCCGCCATCCGGCCCCCGTCAGACGAAAATGATGCGGAGAGCCCTGCTGGCTCTGCGGGGGCAACAACAACAACAACATCAGCCCAGCCCCAAGTACATCAGCTCGTCGGAGAAACCTCCCGACGCGTCACCGGAGAGCCCGCTGAAGGAGAGGACTAGCAAGGGCCGAAAGGGTGGCAAGGGCCCTTCTTCCTCGGCTGCGATCTCCCCTCCTCCTTCGGCGAAGAGGGCTGCCCACGAGCGCGCGCCGCCGAATCAGCACCCCCTCTTTAACTTCGGCGCGCGCTGGAAGGATTCCGTGGGCGAGCCCATGCTGCAGTGGGACGAGCTCGCTCATCGAGTTTCCGTCTCCACTCTGCACCCGTCCTGGCACGACCGCGAGCCCGCCACCGGTCATGCCTATGCCCTCGGCTTCGGCCTTTATGGCCGGGAGGATGCCGAGGCCTACAAGAGGATGACCCTCCAGCAGCTCGGCCATGAGGGTCTGCAGTCCCACCTGCGGACTATGGAGCTGCACCACATGTCGGCGCGCCGCAGCTTCGCCCTCAGCCACCAGCTCGAAAAGGCCGAGCAGGCTCGCGACCTCGCCAAGGAGCAGGTCGCCGATCAGGCGAGGCGGCTCGGCATCGCGGATGGTCTTCTCGCCCAAGCCGCCGACGGGTTGGTAAGTGTTACACACCGCTCTCTTTTACTTAGAAAGCTTTGTGCTGCTGCTAAATGGGCTTTTCTCCAGGATGCCAAGGCGGCGGGCGAGCTCCAGGCTCGCAACACTGAGCTGGGGGAGGTGGTCAGCCGGCTGCGCGCACGCCTTGGCGAGCTGGAGGGCGCGAACGTGAAGCTGAAGGGGGAGAACCAACACCTTCTCGGCGAGGTGCGTCGCCAGGCGGAGATCTTCTTCCCGTCGCACGACATCGATCCCACACTCCCCTACAAGAGCCCGCGTATCTTCGGCGAGGCCGACCTCGTCGAGAGACTGCGGATCAACTCAATCCAGACCGCCGAGTGCACCCTCTCAATGATGAAGGACTCCGGGGTGTTGGTGGAAGGGTGCGGGGGGATCTCTGCTCGGGACCTGATGCCGCTTCTGTTTCCGGCGACGCCTCCCAGCGAGAAGGAAGATATCCTGGATGCAATGTTCGGGAAGAGCTTCCAGGATCCTTCGGGCGACGGCGAGGACCAGCCCGACGGAGGGGGCGAGGCCAGTGGATAGCCTTGTATTTTTTCTTTTTTCTTTTTCTTTTTTGATGACTCGCCGAGGCGAGCTCCCTGTAACTTTGTAAATAATGAAAGTTTTTTGATCATACCGGTGTCATTTCCTTTCTTTACTATGCTTGTTGTGCTATGAATGTATGCGAGTGCTTCCTCCCGCGACCTCGTAGAGACAGGTTCCACGAGTAGAGTGATTATGAGAGCGTGCACGCGAGCGAGACGCGTTTTGAGTGTTCGCCAAGCCCCAAACAATTTCGTAGCGAGTTGCTCTCCGCCCTTATCACCCCACTATTACTCGCATGCGAGCCATCCAGGTTGGGACCGTCAAAGAAGAAATTTTTTGAAGTGTAATGGGCCAAGGGGGCGAGATGCCCCGGTCTGGCTTGTCTTCCTTTGGCGAGGCCCGGGCTTGCGGCCTACTCGCCGATGCCGAGCCGGGAATGACGAGCCCGAACTCGCCCATGCAGAGCCCTCCAGCCCGGCTTGCCTTCTTGATTATGTCGAGCTGGGTTTGCCGAGCCCGAGCTCGCCCTGACAGGACTCTTCCCCTTTGCTCCCTGCCACAGACTTTGACCTGTACCTGACGACTTCAAGGCCGACACCATCGAGTGACTTCCGGCCCTGCCAGCTAGGTGAGAGCCTGACAGCGGGATCTGCTCGAGGCCATGGATGACACCGAGTGACTTCCAGCCCTGCCAGCTCGTTGATAGCCTGACAGCGGGATCTGCTCGGGGTCCGCCACTACCACCATCGAGTGACTTCCAGCCCTGCCAGCTAGGTGAGAGCCTGACAGCGGGATATGCTCGAGGCCAAGGATGACACCGAGTGACTTCCAGCCCTGCCAGCTAGGTGAGAGCCTGACAGCGGGATCTGCTCGGGGTCCGGTACTACCACCATCGAGTGACTTCCAGCCCTGCCAGCTAGGTGAGAGCCTGACAGCGGGATCTGCTCGAGGCCAAGGATGACACCGAGTGACTTCCAGCCCTGCCAGCTAGGTGAGAGCCTGACAGCGGGATCTGCCCAGGGTCCGCTACTACCACCATCGAGTGACTTCCAGCCCTGCCAGCTAGGTGAGAGCCTGACAACGGGATCTGCTCGAGGCCAAGGATGACGCCGAGTGACTTCCAGCCCTGTCAGCTAGGTGAGAGCCTGACAGCAGGATCTTCTCGGGGTCCGCTACTACCACTATCGAGTGACTTGCAGCCCTGCCAGCTAGGTGAGAGCCTGATAGCGGGATCTGCTCGAGGCCAAGGATGATAACGAGTGACTTCCATCCCTGCCAGCTAGGTGAGAGCCTGACAGCGGGATCTGCTCGGGGTCCGCTACTACCACCATCGAGTGACTTCCAGCCCTGCCAGCTAGGTGAGAGCCTGACAGCGGGATCTGCTCGAGGCCAAGGATGAAACCGAGTGACTTCCAGCCCTGTCAGCTAGGTGAGAGCCTGACAGCGGGATCTGCTCGGTGTCCGCTACTACCACCATCGAGTGAATTCCAGCCCTGCCAGCTAGGTGAGAGCCTGACAGCGAGATCTGCTCGAGGCCAAGGATGACACCGAGTGACTTCCAGCCCTGTCAGCTAGGTGAGAGCCTGACAGCGGGATCTGCTCGGGGTCCGCTACTACCACCATCGAGTGACTTCCATCCCTGCCAGCTAGGTGAGAGCCTGACAGCGGGATCTGCTCGAGGCCAAGGATGACACCGAGTGACTTCCAGCCCTGCCAGCTAGGTGAGAGCCTGACAGCGGGATCTGCTCGGGGTCCCTACTACCACCATCGAGTGACTTCCAGCCCTGCCAGATAGGTGAGAGCCTGACAGCGGGATCTGCTCGAGGCCAAGGATGACACCGAGTGACTTCCAGCCCTGTCAGCTAGGTGAGAGCCTGACAGCAGGATCTGCTCGGGGTCCGCTACTACCACCATCGAGTGACTTCCAGCCCTACCAGCTAGGTGAGAGCCTGACAGCGAGATCTGCTCGAGGCCAAGGATGACACCGAGTGACTTCCAGCCCTGTCAGCTAGGTGAGAGCCTGACAGCGGGATCTGCTCGGGGTCCGCTACTACCACCATCGAGTGACTTCCAGCCCTGCCAGCTAGGTGAGAGCCTGACAACGGTATCTGCTCGAGGCCAAGGATGAAACAGAGTGACTTCCAGCCCGGTCAGCTAGGTGAGAGCCTGACAGCGGGATCTGCTCGGGGTCCGCTACTACCACCATCGAGTGACTTCCAGCCCTGCCAGCTAGGTGAGAGCCTGACAGCGGGATCTGCTCGAGGCCAAGGATGACACCGAGTGACTTCCAGCCCTTCAAGCTAGGTGAGAGCCTGACAGTGGGATCTGCTCGGGGTCCGCTACTACCACCATAGAGTGACTTCCAGCCCTGCCAGCTAGGTGAGAGCCTGAAAGTGGGATCTGCACGAGGCCAAGGATGACACCGAGTGACTTCCAGCCCTGTCAGCTAGGTGAGAGCCTGACAGCGGGATCTGCTCGGGGTCCGCTACTACCACCATCGAGTGACTTCCAGCCCTGCCAGCTAAGTGAGAGCCTGACAGCGGGATCTGCTCGAGGCCAAGGATGACACCGAGTGACTTCCAGCCCTGCCAGCTAGGTGAGAGCCTGACAGCGGGATCTGCTCGGGGTCCAAAATGCATCACATTCCACCATGCAGGCTAGTTACAACAATATCAGAGAGCTTGAAAGAATTTATTATAATCAAAAGTGCTGCTTACATGTTTCAGGGGAAAAATCGTTTGAGGTCGTCACCACTCCAGGTGATTCTCAGGGTCTCGCCTTCTACATTTTGGAGTCGATAGCCCCCTGACCCCAAGGCTACCTTTATAATGAATGGTCCCTCCCAGCTGAGATTGAGCTTCCCCACGGATGCTGACCTCCCTGCTGCATGTACTTTCTTTAGTACCAAGTTCCCTTCCACGAACTGCTTGACCCTGACATGCTTGTCAAAGTGCTTGTCCATTCTTCTTTTTACCTCCTCCTGTCGGATAGCGGAAAGGTCCCTAACCTCTTCCACCATGTCAAGGGAGAGCCTCAGTTCCTCCTCATTCTCTGCTTGCCATTCCTCACGACCTTCTTTTGCCACCACGACTCGCGGCGTTTGGACTTCGAATTCTATGGGGAGCACTGCCTCGCACCCGTGGGATAGTTTGAAGGGGGTCTGTCCCGTAGCCGTGTTGGGGGTGGTCCTTAGGGCCCAAAGAACCGCAGGAAGCTGCTCCACCCAGCTCCCCTTCAGATTCTCCACCTTCTTCTTGAGGAGGTTGACGATGATCTTGTTCGCGGCCTCCACCTGCCCGTTACTCCTGGGGTGATGGACCGAGGCGAACCTGAGGTCGATTCCAAGCTGCTTGCAGAAGCTGGTGAACTCGACACTGGCGAACTGGGGCCCGTTGTCCGTGACGATGGCCTGGGGTAGCCCATGACGACAGATGATCTCCCCCCAAACAAAGTTCCTGATCACCTGGGAGGTCACCTTGGTCAACACCTTCACCTCCATCCATTTTGAGAAGTAGTCAATCATTACCAGGAGGAACCTTCTCTGACTGCTGGCTTGGGGGAATGGTCCTACCAAGTCCATTCCCCAAATTGCGAAGGGCCATGGGGCCGTGATACTTCTGAGTCGCTGGGCCGGCTGCAGCTGGAGAGGGGCAAACATCTGGCACTTATGACATCTTCTTGCGAACTCTGCAATGTCTCGGCCTAGGGTGGGCCAGAAATACCCTTGCCTGACTATCCTCCCTTCCAGGGTCCGACTCCCGGAGTGACTTTTACATTCCCCGGAGTGGACTTCCTCCAAGATCCTCCATACTTCGCCCTCGGTCACACATCGATCCAGCATCCCTGAGAGGGTTTTCCTGTATAACTGCCCGTCCTAGAGGAGGTAATATGCTGACTTGTGCCTCAATTTCTTCTTATCGACCCCCTCCGGATACTCCCCCGTGGAGAGGAAAGCCATGACTGGATCCATCCACGACGTTTGCTGATCGATTTCCATGAGCTCTCCTTCTTTGATGGAGGGGCGGAACAGGTCGGTGATGGTGCCCCCCGCCTGGGGACCGCGCTTTGCCAGCTGATCGGCTTGCTCATTCTCTTCCCTGGGCACATGTCGGATGGTGAAAGTTTGAAAAGTGCCAATGATCCCCTTTACTTTGGCCAAGTATGATCGCAGGGTGGGCTCCCTTGCCTCGAACTCCCCGTTGATTTGGGAGGCTACTACCATGGAGTCCGTGAGGACCTCCATATTTGACACTCCAAGCTCCCTGGCCAGGCGAAGCCCTGCTATCACGGCCCCGTACTCGGCCTGGTTGTTGGTAATGGGAAAGTGTACCACCACAGTCTGCTCGATTCGGGTCCCTTGAGGGCTTTCTAGGATCACCCCCACTCCTAGGGAATGTCTTCCCGAGGCTCCATCCACCCTCACCTTCCAAGGGGCCGGGCGAGTGAGCTCTTCCTCTGCCACTTCAACCACGTAGTCAGCAAGAAAGTCGGCTATCGCCTGAGCTTTGATTGAGAGCCGTGGAACGAAGGAGACGTCGAACGCGCTCATCTCTACCGACCACTTAGCCAACCTGCCTGAATGCTCCACCCCCTCGAAGATGTTGCAGAGGGGGTGGTCGGTCATCACTTGGATTGAGTGTGCCTGGAAGTAAGGCCGCAGCCTCCGAGCCGAGATGATCAGTGCGAAGGCTAGCTTCTCTAAAATCGGATACCTTAGCTCGGCCTTCCTCAGGACCCGGCTTACGTAATAAATTGGGAGCTGCCTCTTCCCTTCTTCACGAACTAGGACCGAGCTCAAGGGCTCCGTCCCGACCCCCAGATATAAGAACAGGTCCTCCCCCTCCTTCGGCCCTTGGAGTAGCGGGGCCTATGTCAACTGCACCTTGAGGGCCTGGAATGCCTCTTCACACTCCTTGGTCCATTCAAACCTCTGACCTCCCCTTAGCATTTTGAAGAAGGGGGAGCACTTTTCTCCTGCCCGTGAAAGGAAGCGACTCAGCCCTGCTAGCTTCCCTGTCAGCCGCTGGACCTCCTTTGCGTTCCGCAGGGACCCCAGCTCTAAGATAGCTTTGACCTTGTCTGGATTCGGCTCGACCCCTGCGGGGGTGAGGAGGTGCCCCAAGAACTTTCCCCTGCTGGCCCCAAAGACACATTTCAGTGGATTCAATCGCATCTTGTATTTGCGCAGGGTAGCGAAGGTCTCCTCCAGGTCCCGGAGGTGGGAGTCCACATCCCGGCTTTTGATCATGAGGTGATCTACATACACCTCCAAATTCCTTCCCCTCTGCTCCTCGAAGACCCTGTCCATCATTTTCTGGTAGGTGGCCCTAGCATTCTTCAGCCCAAATGGCATCATCCTGTAGCAGTAGCATCCATCCCCTGTGATGAACGAGACATCCTTGATGTCTGGGGGGGTGCATCCTGATCTGGTGATAACCTGAAAAAGCACCTAAAAACTCATTACAGAAAAACCGACGGCTGAGTCAACCAGCGCGTCGATCCGAGGCAAAGGATAACAATCCTTAGGACAAGCTTTATTAAGTAAGGAAAAGTCGATACACATCCTCCATCGCCCGTCTCCTTTTTTAACCATAACCACGTTGGATACCCAGCCGGGGTACTGAATCTCAGATACAAAGCCGGCCTTGAGGAGTTTTGCCACCTCCTCCCTGATGGGCTCTGCCAGCTTGTCCGCAGTGGACCTCTTCTTCTGCTGAACGGGGCGTGTTCCCAGGTCCAGGTTGAGGCGGTGGCAAGCCACATCCGTGTCAACCCCCGGTATCTCTGCGGCGTTCCAGGCGAAGATGTCCACATTCTTCTGGATGCACTCCAGCATCCTGCCCTGGTCCTCCGAGGTCAACCCCCCACTGACGCGGATCTTCTCCATTCTTCCCCCTCGAGTGAGCACCTCCAGCTCCACCACTTCCTCTGCTGCCTCCAGCCTGGATTGCTCTGCCCATCCTTCAGCATCCCCTTCCTCTGGAACGGGGACCTCTACCTCTATCTCTCCTCCCACGGCCCTCACCTCGGTCACCTCCTCCAGATCTCCTCCTGCCGCCTCCTCTGCGCAGTCCTTCACTCCCAGCTCCTCCCCTCCTGCTTCCTGCTCGACTTACTTCATCCTTCGCCCCATCTCCTCGGCGCCCTCCAGCCAGGAGATGGTGTTCACCGAGTGACATAACACTCCCGCGCCACCTTTGGGTCCCCCCTAACCCTGACCTGAACCCCCTCAGCGTTGATCTTCAAGCACTGATGGAAAGATGAGGGGATGCAGTGGAAGGCGCTGATAAGGGGCCTCCCGAAGATGGCGCTGTAGCTGCTGGGGGCGTCCACAATGACGAACTTGCAGTTTCGGGATTGCCCCCCCAAGGTGACGTGGAGTCCAACTCCTCCTTCTACTTCCTTCCTTTCTCCTGAAAACCCGAACAAGGGCCCGTCTGAGGCCAACACCCTCTTGGCCTCCACCCTCATCGCGTCGAATGCCTTTTTGAAGACGACGTTGACGGAACTCCCGTTGTCCACGAGGATCCGAGAGACGGTGAAGTTCTCGATGGCCGCCTTGATGACTAGCGCATCACAGAACGGATCCTCGTGGTCTGGCATGTCACTCCTAGAAAAAGTAATCCTCTCCTCCGGGGGTGGGGTTTGGGACATGGAGGCGACGCTCCGCTGGTACATGGTGTGGAGACTGGCCTTGCGGGAGGCCTCGATCCCTACTCCCCCGTGGATCACCCCGATCCCCCCTCGGGTCCCCACATCCACCCAGTCTTCGCAACGATCCTCCTCTGCCCGAGGAAGGACCTCCTCAATCATTACTTCCTGTCTCCCTTGCTGCTGCTGCTGCTCTCTATTCCCCCTCATCTCGAGGAACTCCGGACAGGTGGCCGTTGCATGCCCCTCTTCCTGATGGAAGTCGCAATAGGGCAGCTCCACCCTGGGCTCTCTTCTCCTCCTCCTCCACACTCCTCTCCTGGACCCCAAGGCTATGGCCATGGCCTCTTCTTGATTGGGGAGCCGGGGCCTCTGGCCCTTCCTCCAGCCCGGGGGGTGGAATTGGTCTTGCCTCCCCTGAAAGTGACCCCTTCCGAAGTTCCCTCTCTGTGGCCCCTGCCCCTGCCACTCAGGCCTCCAGCCCAACCGATGGTCGGGCCCCTGACGCCCCCACCCTGGCTGCTGCGGCCCTTGGAGCTGCCTCTGCTCCCTCTGCCTGGACTCCCCTCTTCTCTCCTCCTGTCCTCTTCCTCCCTTTGACTCCCTCTATTCCTCTGTGGCCCACCTTGCCAACTTCCTTGCAAACTCTGGGTTCGATGCCTCCCCGTCGACCTCTCTCGCCGCCCTCTCCATCAGCTCCTCATAGGAGAGGGGGGGGGAACTCTTTTCAGCTCCATTTGGAAGAAACCCTGCTGCAGGCCCAGGGTAAAGGCCATCATCAGACTATGGCCCGGTATTTCCTGGACCTGAGTAACCTCCTCCTGAAATCGGTCCACGTAGCTCCCCAACGTCTCGTTTACCCCCTGCTTAATGTGAAACAGAGACTCGGACTCCCTCTTCATCATCTTCGAGGTGGTGAATCTCAGCATGAACCCTCGGCGCAGGTCCTCGAAGCAGTAGATGGAGCTGGCCGGTAGCTGGTGGAACCACTCTCTCGCCTTTTCCCGGAGGGTGATGGCGAAGAGTCGGCACTTGAATCCGTCCGACATCTGACAGATGGAGACCACGTCCTCGAACCATTGGACATGTTGGACCGAGTCTCCCTTCCCAGTGTAATAGGACATCTCGGGCTCCCTGAACCCATCTGGAACTGGAGCTGAAGAGACAAGCTCGCTGAAAGGGCTCTCTCCCCCCACTGGGCGAGCTGGCGAGTCTCGCGTGCCCAGCTCGCCGAAGCGACCTCGGCCTGCCGAGCCGGGGAAGAGCTCGCGCCCGGGGAGCTTGCACCCTCGGCCTTCCTTGGCGACTTCCTTCCCAGCTCGCCTGCCGGGAGCATCCTCGCCCAAGGAGGGGGCAGCCGCGATCTGGATTGCCGGAGTCGAGCACTCGGCCCGCGTGCCGAGTGCGAACTTGACCAGAGTCAGCTCCTCGTTTCTGAAGTCTTCAAACATTCCCACCGTTGCGAGAGGCGGGGGGGGGGGGGGGGGGGGGGGGGGAGATCGGCCTGTCGGATCCTTGTCCCGTCATTGAGCTCGCGGGAGCTTTTCTGCACTGACCACTGTCCATGCTCACCTCACCAAAATGTTGAAACCGGAACCCGGCTTCCTGTGGAGCTCGCCCTTGGGGAAAGGGGTGGTCTCGCGCCTACTTCGCTCCTGCAAGAAAAACAACAGCAAGGTGAAACAGACCCAAGGGCTCAGCAGGGAGGTCCCACCACAAACCCGGAAGATCTCAGAGCACTTCCCCTCCTTAGCCTGAAGCCGAGCTAAGGTACCCTCAGAAAGCACTTGAAGATTTTGGGAGGAAGAGTACAGGGAAGAACCTGCTTTCTGGGGTACCCCTTGGGTCGTATTTATAGCTTTTGAAATCCGAACTGCCAATAACCAAAAGAACTGACCTGAAATTACTAGAAAACCCTTGGTTGGGTCTGCCAACAGCCAAACTCCGCTGTTTTGAAGGGCTATGGGCAGACCAGCAGGGGCAAAACAGTAAAAAGCACCTCACACATCCGGGCGAGCTGGGGAGTTCGGGCCACCTCGGCATGTACTGCTCGCCTATCGCTGCCGAGCTCCACTATGAGGACGCGAGCTGTGGCTCGCCTGGCGAATGCCGAGCTCGGGGTCGCCGATCGTCGATCTCTAGTCGACGGATGCCGAGGGCGAGCTCGCTCCCTTTACTGCCGAGCTCGCCTATTGCTCCTAGCCTGATCTGCTCGCCCCCTGGTGATCTTGCTCGCCAGACACGGGGTTGTACACTGGCGAGTGGAAAAGCACCTGTCGGCGAGAGGGACCCCACTGTCCGTCTTGCCGGTGCCTCTCGCCCTTTGCTGTGAGGTCTTCTCGCTGCTGGAGGCTCTCTCGCCCATGGAGGCCCTCTCGCCTCTGGGTGGGGTATCTTGCCCATTGGAGAGTCAATCATCTCGCCGCCTGCGAGTGGGCCCCCTGGTCCCATTTGCCCACCTCAAACTATTTGCTTCTTGAGGGCTCTTTGCGAGCCCGAGGTTGTACACAATACCCGCTCTTTTTAAGATTATTCTAACCTCGAAAAGAATGTTCAACAGAGGCTCGTTATTTAAGGCGCATTAAAAAACGTATTTATGAGGAATATTTTGAGGCCCCCAACGGGGCCTATAAATATATGACTCCTGCCCCGCACACCTGGCGCCCTGCTCTGCATATTCTTCTTCCCTATCTTGAGTCTTTTGGTATGACGCACAGCCAGAGCTTCCGTGAACGTCTCGCAATGGTGCGAGAGCATCACAAGGCCAACGTGGCTTCTTTTACCTCTTCTTTAGTTCGCCCTCTCCCCCCATCGTCTCACCTAAAAAAGATGAAGGCTGGTGGTCCGTCACCTGCCGCAGGAGATCTGTCTCGCGTCGCTTTGGAAACCATCCCCACTCCTCATGCATCTTCAAGGGAAAAAAGAGGTGGGTACTTGCTTTTGCCACTGTTATCTCCACGATCAGGTGCTCTCTTTTGTTGACTATTGTTTTTTCAGGGGGCTCTCGTGGTTCCGCAGCACCCGAAGAGTCCGCGAGATGGTTCTGCCACCCACTGCGAGGAGTTCGATTCGCAGCCCTCTTCTACTCCCCCAACTACTCCCATCGAGAGGAGGGACGACCCTTCCCCGGCCGCCGAGACCTCTCGCCCTCCTGGTAAGGGACCTTCCCTCGCCCTTTTGAATCCCCTTCGCTATTCTCACTCCCTTCTGCGAGTGCCTCTTCCACCCTGCCTCTGCACCCCTTGCGCAGATTCTCGGGCCAACTCTCCTGTTGAGGAGCAGCCAAAGCGACTCTCCGTCTCGCCTCCTCCTGTAGACGGGATTGAAGACTATCTGGGTGACCCTTCAAATCCAGCAGATATGAAGCGCAAGACGGCTGAGCTTTTTCGGAAGCACGCGCGCATCATCCACTCCTTGACGCTGGATAAGCAGGCCGCGGAGAAGCGCATCGAATCACTGGAGAACGAATGCGCTCGCCTATCCTCCGGAGCTAATGCTGAGCTAGATGTCGATGGTACCAACCCCGAATCCATCATTAATGAGACCGATATGCAGCTCCGTCTCGCGCGCCGCAGTCTTGAATCCATTCGCTCCTTCCACTCGCGGAGTAGACCTCCCTGTGGGGGAGCTCGCGGTGGCCGCTGGGAATGGCGCCCGTATTGAAAGACGTCTGTCTCGCTACTTTTCTTTTTCCACTTCACACGAAAGTTGTAATAATAGTAGTCTTGCGGCGTAGTATCGCCAAAATATGTAGGAAACTTGGTGCCCGCTGCACGCGGGACGATCTCTGAACATATATTTTTATTGCTTGGTTTTTCATTCCTTTTTAACTCTCCTTTTAATTTATGCTATATATATATATATTCCTGATTGCGATGAGTCGCGCCGATCGAGATTTAGGAGAGAGGAAAGGACATCGACTCTTCCCCTCCCCTCATGTTTTTCCCGCCCCTCAATCATTGTTATGTATCGGTTATAAATATGCCTGATCCGGGATCAGATACCGCATTTTCCACTTCTGCTGTTGCCCAAGCTTTTGGCTCTCTGACCCTTCCGTCTCGCCGGCCCCTCTCGCCTTTCTCTCATGGATCTCTCGCCAATTTCTTCTTTTCCTTTGTCTCGCCAAAGACCATCTCGCCTAAGAAGATGGGTAAGAAGAAGGTTGAGGAAGGTGAGGGGCGCAGCCGCTGTGGGAAGAGGTTTACCGACCATGACTTCCCGCTCGGCAGGCTCCCTCAAGAAGATTACCATAGGTTTGCCCGCGAGTACCTGGGGGAAGGGGTCGAGTCGCGTCCCCCCAAGGTCGGCGAGTGCATCAATACCTACTACCCGGGGGAACTCGCCTTCCCCGTCTCGCATTTCGAGGAGGGGTTGCGGCTCCCCCTTTGGCCTGGGGTAAAACAGGTCTTTAAATACTTTGGCGTCATCCCAGCGCAGTTCAACCCTAACGCCATCTCGGTGTTGATCGCCTTCACTTGCTATATACGCCGGGAGGGCATTGAATTCAGCTTGACGGCCTTCCGCATGCTCTTTATCTACCATGCCAACGCCGATGACGTCTCGTACTTTACTGGGCAGGGGCTTAAGGTATGCGAGACGCCCAACAAGAACCACCATTGGCTCACTCGATTCGTCTTCATCCGGGGAGACCGTGCTGATTTTGGCGGCATCCCTCTCGCACCGGTGTCTCCGCCAGAGAGCTTCTATGCCACCCCCCAAGTCAGTGGCCCCGAGAAGCTGCTGTGCGAATACTTAGTCGGCAGGAATTTTGAGGTCAACTTTTTGCGGCGAGGTCTCGACTCGCTTCTCCCAGTGCTCCCGAGCGAAGGTATTCGTATCCTTTCGTTCATCGCATCTCGCTATTTGCCGTCTCGCTGTTCAATAATCCTTGCTTGACTTTAGGTGAGCGAATTATTCTAGCCCTCCCCCCTTACAAGAGCAACATCCACCCCGCGAAGGGTCTTGATCTCGCGAACGCAGCGACAGAGGCGGCGAGAGAGTCCCTGGCGGCCATCCCGCCGAAGAGGCCCGCAGACGATACAGTCCCTTTTCGCTCTAGTCCTCCCAAGAAAAAGATGAAAAAGGCTGTAGTTATTTCTAAGAAAAAGAAGAAAGCTCCCCAAGGGAACCCTATTTCTATAGGGGAAACTCCACCGCCCCTCTCGCCCAACCACCAGGCCGTCTCGCCTACCCGTGGGATGGTACTCTCTGATCAACCTGTCGCCGCCTCCAACCTGCCTGCTACGGCGTCCAACCCGCGAGCAATTGCTCCTGAACAGGCAGCTGCCACCTCCTCTCGCGAAGGCGACTCCTCTGGCCGTCCCGCCCCCTCCTCCCATATGAATTACAACCTGGGTCTCGTGGTTCATGATGCCGTCGGCGACCCGGTTCTGTTGTGGGGGAGGGATGCCAACCGTGTGTCCATCTCCACCCTCCTTCCATCTTGGAAGGAGCAAGAGGTCCCTACTAGCCATGCCTTCGCCATAGGGTACGGCCTCTATGGCGGCCTTGACGCCGTTTCGCCTGAAAGCGAGTCCACCAAGGATCTTGTGCTGAAAACTTCCCATCACCAAATGCGGGCCTTGGAGTTCTCGCACTGCTCCTCTCGCCGCCTCATTTATATCAATTCAAAGTGGAAGGCCAGCGAGGAAAATCTGGAGGCGGAGCGGGAGAAGTCCATCGGTCTAGCGAGTAGGTTATCTGATGCTGAGTCCCTTCTCACGAAGGCCCAAGGTGGCGTGGTAAGCCATAACTTTTTCCTTGGGTATTTTTCTTTTTCCATCATTCTCGGCTAATTGCTAGGTCATCCCGCAGGATGCCGAGACGGCGGAACAACTGCGCTCGCGCGTGACGGCTTTGGAAGAGGAGGTCCGAGTATTAACAGCTGAGAACGCGCGTCTTCAGGCTGATGCTGCGTCGTCATCTCGCCGCGAGCCCTTCTGGACACCTCTGCCTCATTACTCTCACGAGGAAGTCGAGGAGCAGTGCCAAGATGCTGGTGTCCGTGCGGCAGAGCTGGTGCTGCAAATGATGAAGGATCTGGGGGTTGTGAAGGATGACTCCGAGACTGTGACTGCTCGCGACCTGGTCCCTGAACTTTATAGCGAGGAGAGCGATGATTCGTCATCTGGCGAGGAGGACTGACGTGCCGCTTCTAAGATTTAGAATCACTCTCTCCTCCTCTTTTTGTTGTAAAACTTTAAATCATATTTTTTGTGGTATCTGTCAAATATCGAGCGAATGCTCGTTTTTACTCTGTCTCTATTTTTTGTTCTCTATTTTGTGCAGTTAATCCCTGGCTCGTTCCGGTCTGCGGGACGGTGCTGCCGCTCCATCTCGCCGTGTAAGCCTTTCTGTATTCTGCCTCCCTCTTCTAATTTTTTACGCGAGACGGCTTCCCGACGCGCTTACGGCCGCGAGTTGACGCAATACCTTGCCTTGCGGGTGTACCTTCGCTACCGGCGAGACGATCCTCAAAAACCGTCCGATGCGAGTGCCTCCACCTGCCTTACTCCACACCCCTTTTTCCTTAGTTTATTTTTGTACCTTAGGACTAAGCTGAGATACTAAGGTGTAATGTCGCTTAAGGGGACTTCTCACCCTATTCTGCCAAAGTGAATTCACTGTCCTGTCAGTTCGATTACGATGGAGATAGCTCGATCCAAACCCATCTCCCAAAGGCGATCCCTCGGACCTGCCAGCTAGATAAGTGCCTGCGCAGTGGGTCTACCTGGAGCCGAGCCGAGCTCGAGGTACCGATGAAGATCTAAAACCAAAACCTATCCCCCACAGGCGAGCCTTTGGACCTGCCAGCTAGATGAGAGCTTGCGCAGCGGGACTACCTGGGGCCGAGCCGAGCTCGTGGTGCCGATGAGGATCTCAAACCAAAACCTATCCCCCACAGGCGAGCCTTCGGACCTGCCAGCTAGATGAGAGCCTGCGCAGCGGGTCTACTTGGGGCCGAGCCGAGCTCGGGGTGCCGATGAGAATCTCAAACCAAAACCTATCCCCCACAGGCGAGCCTTCGGACCTGCCAGCTAGATGAGAGCCTACGCAGTGGGTCTACCTGGGGCCGAGCCGAGCTCGGGGTGCCGATGAAGATCTCAAACTAAAACCTATCCCCCACAGGCGAGCCTTCGGACCTGCCAGCTAGATGAGAGCCTGCGCAGCAGGTCTACTTGGGGCCGAGCCGAGCTCAGGGTGCCGATGAAGATCTCAAACCAAAACCTATCCCCCATATGCGAGCCTTCGGACCTGCCAGCTAGATGAGAGCCTGCGCAGCGGGTCTACCTGGGGCCGAGCCGAGCTCGTGGTGCCGATGAAGATCTCAAACCAAAACCTATCCACCACAGGCGAGCCTTCGGACCTGCCAGCTAGATGAGAGCCTGCGCAGCGGGTCTACCTGGGGCCGAGCGGAGCTCGGTGTGCCGATGAAGATCTCAAACCAAAACCTATCCCCAACAAGCGATCCTTCGGACCTGCCAGCTAGATGAGAGCCTGCGCAGCGGGTCTACCTGGGGCCGAGCCGAGCTCGGGGTGCCGATGAAGATCTCAAACCAAAACCTATCCACCACAGGCGAGCCTTCGGACCTGCCAGCTTGATGAGAGCTTGCGCAGCGGGTCTACCTGGGGCCGAGCCGAGCTCGGGTTGCCGATGAAGATCTCAAACCAAAACCTATCCCCCATAGGCGATCCTTCGGACCTGCCAGCTAGATGAGAGTCTGCGCAGCGGGTCTACCTGGGGCCGAGCCGAGCTCGGGGTGTCGATGAAGATCTCAAATCAAAACCTATCCCCCACAGGCGAGCCTTCGGACCTGCCAGCTAGATGAGAGCCTACGCAGCAGGTCTACCTGGGGCCGAGCCGAGCTCGGGGTGCCGATGAAGATCTCAAACCAAAACCTATCCCCCACAGGCGAGCCTTCGGACCTGCCAGCTAGATGAGAGCCTGCACAGCGGGTCTACCTGGGGCCGAGCCGAGCTCGGGGTGCCGATGAAGATCTCAAACCAAAACCTATCCCCCACAGGCGATCCTTCGGACCTGCCAGCTAGATGAGAGCCTGCGCAGCGGGTCTACCTGGGGCCGAGCCGAGCTCGGGGTGATGATGAAGATCTCCAACCAAAACCTATCCCCCACAGGCGAGCCTTCGGACCTTCCAGCTAGATGAGAGCCTGCGCAGCGGGTCTACCTGGGGCCGAGCCGAGCTCGGGGTGCCGATGACGTTCCCTCTTCCTGTCATTAGGACTTCTTAATAAACAATAAACAAGAAATAATTCGAGAAGTATGTTATATTGACCATGCTTTGAGTACATATCCACCGCTCTCCCTTTTCATGGGTAGAAGCGTTTTAAGTCATCCCCACTCCAGGAATGGTTCAAGGTCCTACCCTACACATCCTGGAGGTAGTAACCCCCCGCTTTCAACACTCTCTCTACAATATAAGGTCCCTCCCAATTTGGATTGAGCTTTCCCACCGGGGCGGACCTCCCTGCCGCATCAGCCTTTTTTAGTACTAGGTCTCCTTCCGCGAATTGCTTTATCCTGATATGCTTGTCGAAGTGTTTTGCCATTTGACGCTTGATCTCTTCTTGTCTGATGGCTGCTACGTCTCGCAGCTCCTCTGCCAGGTCTAGTGAGAGGCGCATGCCTTCTTCGTTTTCCATCCTCCACGCCTCGTCCCTATCACCTGCACCCGCAACTCATGGGGATCGGACCTCGAACTCCACCGGTAGTACCACCTCACATCCATGGGAAAGCTTGAAAGGAGTCTCGCCGGTGGCCGTGTTCGGGGTTGTTCTCAGAGCCCACAGGACCGAGGGGAGCTGCTCTACCCAATTCCCTCTCAGATTCTCCACCTTCTTCTTTAGCAAGTTAACGATAATCTTGTTTGCCGCTTCCACCTGACTGTTGCTCCTGGGGTGGTGGACGGAGGCAAACCTGAGGTCAATGCCCAGCCGAGTGCAGAAGCTGATGAATTCTTCACTAGCAAACTGAGGACCGTTATCCGTGACGATGGCCTGAGGCAACCCGTGCCTGTAGATGATCTCTCCCTAAACAAAGTTCCTGATGACTTGGGATGTTACCTTTGCCAGCACCTTAACCTCCAGCCACTTGGAGAAGTAATCTATCATAACCAGGAGAAATCTTCTTTATCCACTAGCTGGAGGGAAAGGCCCAACTAAATCCATCCCCCAAATGGTGAAGGGTCATGGTGTTGTAATGCTTTGGAGCCTTTGAGCCGGCAAGAGCTGGAGGGGGGCGTAGAGCTGGCTTTTTCGGCATTTCCTCGCAAACTCTGTCGCGTCCTTCCTCAGGGTGGGCCAGAAGTACCCCTGTCTGACCACCCCTGCTTCCAACGTCCTCCCTCCGGAATGACTACCACATTCCCCGAAGTGCACCTCCTCCAAAATGTGTCTGGTCTCCTCCTCCGTCACGGATCGAGCTAGGAGACCCGAAAGCATCCTCTGGTGCAATCCTCCTTCATGCATGAGATAATGAGCCGCCTTATGGCGGATGTTTCTTGCCTCCTTGACCCCCTCAGGGAGGGTTCCTGTCAGAAATAAGGTAACGAAAGGATCTACCCATGAGGGCCGCCGATCCACCTCCATTAGCTCCCCCTCTTCGATCGCTGGATGGAATAAATCAGTCAGGGCACCCCCTTCCCAAGGTCCGAACTTAGCCAATCGATCGGCAACAGTGTTCTCTTCTCTGGGGACGTGCTGGATGGAGAACATCCGGAACCCCCCGATGATTGTCCTCACCTTGGACAAATATTTCACAAGGGTGGGCTCCCGAGCCTCGAACTCTCCACGTATCTGAGATGCCACCACCAATGAATCTGTGAAAACCTCAACGTCCTTAATCTCGAGCTCCTTAGCCAAGCGAAGGCCGGCTATCACTACCTCATACTCTGCTTGGTTGTTGGTTGTGGGGAAATGCAAGGCGACCGCTTGTCTTATGGTTACCCCCTGAGGACTTGTTAGTACCACCCCTGATCCAAGGGAGTGCTTTCCAGAGGCCTCGTCGACCATTATCTTCCATGCTTCCGGTGGCCACGGCTCCTCGGCCCCGACCTCCACGACGTAGTCTGCCAAGAAGTCGGCCACCACCCGTGTCTTAATGGAGAGCCTTGGTACGAACGAAATGTTGAATTCACTCAACTCGATAAACCACTTGGCCAGCCTACCCGAGTGCTCTACTCCTTCCAAAATATTTCGGAGAGGATGGTCTGTCACCACCCTAATCGAATGTGCTTGGAAATATGGCTGGAGCTTCCTGGCTGAAACAATCCAGGCATATGCCAGCTTTTCTAGGATAGGGTAACGAAGCTCCGCCTTCCTTAAGATCCTGCTAACATAATAAATGGGCAGCTGCTTTTTTCCCTCTTCTCTGACTAGGACGGAGCTCACCGCCTCTGCTCCCACTCCTAGGTACAAGGTCAGATCCTCCCCCTCTTTTGGGCTTTGAAGCAGAGGAGCCAGGGAGAGTTGCTCCTTCAGCTTTTGAAAAGCTTCTTCGCACTCCGCAGTCCATTCAAATCTCTGATTCCCTCGTAGCACTTTAAAGAAAGGTGAGCACTTCTCCCCTAACCTGGAGAGGAATCTGCTAAGACCGACCAACTTTCCTATCAAGCGCTGCACCTCCTTAGCGTTTCGCGGTGAATCTAGCTCCAGAATGGCTTTTACTTTATCAGGATTAGGTTCTACCCCTGCCAGGGTCAGAAGGTGGCCAAGGAATTTCCCACGACTTGCCCCGAAAACACATTTTAAGGGGTTCAACCTCATTTTGAACTTCCTTAAGGTGGCGAACGTCTCCTCCAGATCCTGGAGATGCGAGTTCACTCCCTTGCTCTTTACCATGAGATCATCAACGTAGACTTCTAGGTTCCGACCCCTCTGGCCCTGGAAAACTCGATCCATCATCCGTTGGTATGTCGCTCCCGCATTTTTTAACCCAAAGGGCATCATGTTATAACTAAAGCACCCTTCCCTTGTGATGAAGGAGACGTCCTTGACGTCAGGAGGGTGCATCCGGATCTGATGGTAACCTGAAAAAGCATCCAGAAAACTCATAATAGAAAAACCGACGGCTGAATCAACCAGTGCGTCGATTCGAGGCAGGGGGTAGCAATCCTTAGGGCATGATTTATTTAATAAAGAAAAGTCGATACACATTCTCCATTTTCCACCCCCCTTCTTCACCATTACTACATTGGAGATCCAGCCTGGATACTGCATCTCTGAGATGAAGCCTGCCCTAAGTAGCTTCTTGACCTCCTCGCATATTGGCTCATCTAGCTTTGTTGCGATGGTCCTCATCTTCTGACGTATGGGGCGCATCCGGGGGTCCAGATTTAGGCGGTGGCAGGCCACGTCCGCATCGATGCCCGACATGTTTGCCACGCTCCAAGCGAAGACGTCGATGTTGCTTTGAATGCAGTCCCGCATCCGCTCCTGGTCTTCGGGGCTCAAGCCCCCGCTGATCCGCACCCTTTGTACCTGCCCCTGGCTGGTGTGGACCTCCATCTCCACCACTTCCTCGGCCACCTCCAGCCGCGACTGCTCCCAGTCGTCCCTTGCTTCTTCTTTTGGCTCCGGCTCTTCCTCCCCTCCTGCTCCCTCAACTTTCGTCACCTTGTCCTGCTGCATCTCAATTTCCATGCCCCTTCGGGCTTCCTCCTCAGCCCCTTCTCCTTCCACTTCCTCCTGCCTCCCCTTCTGTGGTTCCAACTCCCCGCTTCTCCGGACCTCCTGCACACCTCCTCTTCTCTGCTCCTCCTCAATCTCCATGGCCGCCTCCGGGCTCTCTTGCTGCTGCTCGACCTCTACACCCCCCTGGGCCTCCTACACATCTCCTCCTTGCTGCTTCTCAGTCTCCTCTCCCCCGACTTCCTCTTCGGTTCCTTCTCTCATTTCCTCTGGGCTCACCTCCTTTTCCCCGACAGCTTCTTCACGCATTGCTATCTCTTTTTCCAACCTCTCTGCTTCTGCCATCCAAGATGTGGTGTTGACCGCTATGACGTAGCACTGACTTGCCACTTTTGGATCCCCCCTGACCCTGACCTGCACCCTCCATTGTTAAACTTGAGACATTGATGGAAAGAGGAGGGGACGCAGCGAAAGGCGCTGATGAGGGGACGCCCAAAGATGGCGCTGTAGCTGCTCGGGGCGTCTACAATCACGAACCGACAGTTCCGTGACACGCCCCCCAACCTCACGTGCAGCCCTACTCCCCCTTCCACTTCCTTTCTCTCCCCGAAGAATCCGAACAACGGTCCATCCGAGGCCAAGATCCTTTTGGCTTCCACCTGCATCTCATCGAAGGCCCTCTTAAAAATCACATTTACGGAGCTCCCATTATCCACCAAGATCTTGGAGACCGTAAAGTTTTCCACCGCTGTCTGGATCACCAAGGCATCGCAGAACGGGTCCTCATACACTGGCATATCCTCTGAAGAGAAGGTAATTTTTTCTAGCGGGGGTGGGGTTTGGGAGGTTGAGGCTACCCCCTTTCGGAACATGGTCTGGAGGCTCCCCTTCCTGGTGGCCTCGATCCCAATCCCCCCGTGGATGGCCCCGATTCCCCCCCGGGTTCCCACATCCACCCGGTACTCGCACCTATCCTCCGCCTCCCCTTGCTGCACTTCCACGATCCTTACCGGCAGATCCTGCCTCCTCAATCCTCTGGTCTCTCTCATCTCCAAGAACTCTGGGCACGTGGCTGTTGCGTGACCTCCCTCCAGATGGAAGTCATAGAAAGGCAACGCCACCCCAACCCTTCTTCCTTCTCCTCTTCCTCTTCTTCCTCCTCCTCGAGCTCCTCTTCCTCGACCGATCCCCATTGCCTCCTGCTGATGCTGAAAACGATCCATCACTCCCTGTCTCCATGCCGGTTGATCGAACCTCCTTGGCTCCCGGAAGTTGTCTCTTCCCTGGAAGCCTCCTCCTAACTCCTGGGGGCGACCCTCATGAGGCCTCCAACCTATCCGGTTTTTCGGCTCTCGGGCCCCCCGATGATTCTGTCCTTGGTGCCCCTGGCCTCGGGGTTCCTCCCTCCTTCTCTCTTCTCTCTGCTCCCTCTGCTCCTTTTGCTTTCCCACTCCTGGTTCCTTTGCATCGTCCTCTGCCAACCTGGCTAACCTCCTTGCAAACGCCGGATTGGCCCTCTCAAAATCTGTCTCCTTCGCCGCCCTCTCTATAAGCTCCTCAAAAGAGAGAGGGGGGGGGCACCCTTTTCAACTCCCTGCTAAAGAAGCCTGGCCTCAGTCCCATGGTGAATGCAAGCATCAGCGTATACCCAGGGACGTCCTAGACCTGGAGGATCTCCTCCTGAAATCGATCCACGTAGTGTCCCAACGTTTCATCCTGGCTCTGCCTTACCGAGAACAAGCACTCCGCGTCCTTCTTACGCTTCTTCGATGTTGAAAACCTCAATAAGAAACCCCTCCGCAGGTCCTCGAAACAATAGATCAACCTTGCCGGTAACTGATGGAACCAGTCTCGCGCCTTTTCCTTCAAGGTGATGGAAAACAGTCAACACTTAAACGCATCCGTCATTTGTCTTATCGAAACCACATCTTCAAACCACTGCACATGCTGTACATGATCATCCTTCCCTGAGTAGTAGGACATGTCGGGCTCCCGGAACCCTTCCGGCACTGGAGCCGAGATGACGAGTTCACTGAACGGGCTCTCGCCGACTGCTTGCCGAGAGGGCACGTATCGCGGCCTCGGCTGGCTGGCCTGATCTGCGAGGCCGTGCCCAGGGAAGAGCTCTCGCACAGCTGCCTCCTTCTCGCCGTCTTCTGCAGGAATCTCCTTCCCGGGACTTTGGCCTGGGAAGAGTTCTCGCACCGCCACGTCCCTCTCGCCAGCCTCCGCGGGGACCACCTTCCCCGGGCGCTGACCAGGGGCATTCTCGCCTAAGAGCGGGACCACCTCGATTGGGACCTGAGGCATCGCCCACTCGCTCCTTGCCAAGAAGGCCAAGCTTATGGTTTGCATGACCTCTCGCCTGAAGTCCTCCAGCATTTTCCTCGTCGCCTCTTCTACCTGGGAGGGGGAACCTCCAGAACCAGATCCTTCTCCTTCACCTCTTGCCATAGGACCAAACTCAAACTTTTCTTGAACCGGCTACTTCCACGCTCACCGCACCAGAACTGTTGAAGCCAAAATTTAACTTCGACAAACGTTCGCAAAATAGGGGCGTAGCCGGCACCTACTTGGCCTAAGCTCCGACCTCTGACTGGTCGTGAAGGACTAAAAAACTGGCCCAAAGCCGCAGCAGGGAGGTCCCACCGCTTACCCGGAAGGTCACAGAGAGCTTCCCCTCCAAAGCCAAAAGATGGGCTTGGAGTTCCTCAGAAGACAGTGCCGATGATTCCACTTGGGAGTCCAAAAAAAGTCCCTCCTGAAGAACCCCTATAGGCTTATTTATAGATTTCAGAATCTGAACTGCCAATAATAAAACTGCACCGGTCTGAAATTACCGGGGTACCCTTGGCTGGGTCTGCCAACAGCCAAACTCCGCTGTTCTGAGGAACTATATGCAGTCCACTAAGGGTAAGAGGTTAAAAATACCTGGGGTGGAAGAGTAAAAACCCTTGCTTGACAGGGAAATATAAAAAAAGGCCTCTTCTCGCCCTGGCGAGTGGAAAACACCTGTCGGCAAGAGGGACCCCACTGCCCGTCTCGCCGGCGCCTCTCGCCCTTTGCTGTGAGGTCTTCTCACTGCTGGAGGCTCTCTCGCCCATGGAGGCCCTCTCGCCTCTGGGTGGGGTATCTTGCCCATTGGAGAGTCAATCATCTCGCCGCCTGCGAGTGGGCCCCCCTGGTCCCATTTGCCCACCTCGACCTATTTGCTTCTTGAGGGCTCTTTGCGAGCCCGAGGTTGTACATCTTAGATGTTGTTCGCAGCCTTCTATTACAAATGAATGTTTCTCGGTCCTAATTGGGTCATGCTGATCTTCTCTCCTGATATCTCATTAATCGGATACCCTCATCTGTTCTTCATCACAAGACTCCTTTTTCCATTTTATATCCCACAGCCGGGCTGTTTCCTTTACCGCTTAAGGTTTTTGGATGTACAATATTTGTTCACATACCTTCTCTTGGTCATGACAAACTTTCTCCTTGTTCTCTTAAATTCATATTCCTTGGTTATTGTCCTACTCAGAAGGGCTATCGCTGTTTTGATCCTCTTCAACGCAAACAGTATGTGTCTGCAAATGTTACCTTCTTTGAGGATACACCATATAGTATTTTTCTCATGATTCTTCTCTCTTGCCTACTGGCACTTCTTCTTCATTGCTTATTGTCTCGGCACCTCTACCGGAACCAGTTCTTTCCACAACTGCTCCTGTTAAGCCGTCTCTTTCTCTCGAAACTGATTCTTTTCCCATTGATCCTTCTGTGCATGTTGCTCCATCTCTTTCTCTAGAGCCTCCTGTGCCTGTTCTAGGGCCTCTTCTTTCTTCTGACATTACATTATCTCCTCCGGTCAATAGTGACCTTGATCTTCCTATTGCCCTACGGAAGGGTGTTCGACAATGTACAAGGCATCCTATTGATGTTGTTGTCTTATATGCTCAGCTTTCCCCGAATGGCAAGCAATTTACTCTTACTATCTCTTCTACTGTCATCCCAGCAATGTATCAAGATGCCCTTGCTAGTCTTGGGTGGAAAGCTGCTATGGATGAAGAAATGAACACGTTAACTGCGAGAGGGACTTGGACTCTTGTCCCCCCACCTTTGTGCATTGATGTGGTTGGTTGTAGGTGTGTCTTTGTGGTTAAATATCTTCCCGACGGCTCAGTTGATCACTATAAGGCACGACTTGTTGACAAAGGGTTTACTCAGACATATGAGGTGGAATTCTTTGATACATTTTCTCTTGTTGCCCGAATCAGCACTATATGTGTTCTCTTCTCTGTCACTGTTAATTGAGACTGGGAGATGTCTCAATTAGACATGAAGAATGCCTTCCTCTATGAGGATTTGCATGAGATAGTTTACATGGAGCAACCTATAGGGTATGTTGCTCAGGGGGAGTCTCAGGTATGCAAACTTCAGAAGGCGATTTATTGCTAAAAGCAGAGTCCATGAGCTTGGTTTGACAAGTTCAGTAGAGTTATTTCTCTTATTAGATTCAATCGAAATTCTACTAATCATTCTATGTTTATATGCAAGACTACTAAAGATCTTGTAATTTTTACTGTCTATGTTGATGATATTCTTCTGACTGGGGATGATAAAGAAGACATTGATCCAGCCAAACGACATCTTCAACAACATTTTGTTACTATGGATATGGGAACTCCGAAGTACTTTTTAGGAATTGAGATTTCACAAAATAGAAACTCGGAGGTTCTTTCACAGCGAAAGTAGGCGCTAGATCTCTTAAAATAAACCGGTCTTCTTTGCACGAAACCTGCTTGTTGCCCGATGGCGATTGGAGATGATAAAAGGTTGATTGATAATTCTCCTTTTCTTCTAGATTTCACTGTATACATGCGTCTTGTTGGCAAACTCAAATGTCTGATTGTTATTAGACCAGATATCTATTATGCAGTTGGGAAGGTTAGTCAGTTTATGCAGAATCCTACAGTGTCATCTTTGGTCTGCCATGAAGATTCTGGAGTATGTGAAAGGGTCTCCCGGAAAGGGCTTGTTGTTTTAGAGGAATGGTCACCTGAAGATTGAAGCATATTCTGATGCCAACTATGCTGATAATAAGGAAGATAGAAAATCTACATCAGGTTTTTGCACTTTTGTAGGAGGAAAGCTTGTAAGCTGGAAAAGCAAGAAGCAGGCAGTGGTTTCTAGGTCAAGTGCTGAAGCAACGAATAGGAGCATGGCCTCAACTACCTGTGAGTTGAAATGGCTACGGACACTTATGCTTGACTTGGGAGAAGTCTACGATCATCTTCTTCCAATGTTCTATGGTAACAAAGCTACTATTTACATATCAAAGAATCCTATCTTTCATGAGAGGACAAAACACATCGAGGTGGATTGTCATTTCATTAGATAAAAGGTATTGAAGAATCAGATATGTAGTCCTTTTGTCAGTTGTGATAAAGAACAAACAGACTTCTTCATAAAATCTATTTCCGCTTAAGATGTTTGTAGTAAACTGGGCCTGGTTGACATATATGCTCCAGCTTGAGGGGGGAGTGTTAGTAATTGGTGGTTTGACACTCTAGTCGGTTGGTTAGCAGTTCAGGCGGTCTGGCGGTTAGCCTTGGCTATTAGTACAGGCAGTCTGGTTATCTGGCGGGTTAGTGCAGCAGTCTGGCAGTGATCCTCTACTGGTAGTCTGGTGATTTGCCGCAACAGCGGCCTGATGGTAACCCGCAGTTGCGGTCTGGAGACTTGTTGCAACTGCGGCCTGATGGTAATCCGCAGTTGTGGTCTGGTGGCAACCCGCAGTTGCGTACAGGTGGCAACCCGTAGTTGCGATCTGGCGGCTTGCCCAACGGTCTTCCATGGTGGACTGGCAGTTTCCCTTGGTGTTGTTGGGTAGTTTGTTATTCTTTTGTATAGTGTGCAGTTTGACAATGTCAAACCGCATAAGCCAAGCAAATTGTATTTAGTCCCACATCGTTTGTTGTATTCTCTCTTCTCTCCCAATTTCTATAAATAAGGGGGCATACCTATGTAATAATTATCTTTTTGGAGCAATAATTTATTTAGCTCTTTATCTATTTTTCAAAATCAACAACATCAATGACGACCTTGGGAGCAGTAGGGGACGACCCGTCTTCTCCTTACAGCTGCGAAAAGTCCACCTTTCTTTTTTTTCCTCGCTCTAGTAGTACGGCGCAGCTCCACTCCACATCCGTCAAAAAGCCGAAAAAACTAGACGCTTATCGACAACAAAGGAGCTGATCTGAAAAAGAGCAGCCCCCAACTCGTGTGGATCCTCAAAGCCCAATAATGGAGTGAAGTCATGCTTCTTCCGTGTAATACGACGATAGTGGTCAGGAGTGTTCCACCAAGTCTCAGGCAGCTCCCAATAGGTGAGTTCTGCATCTTAAAGCGTATTAAAAATTATTACAAGCACGCACACAGAACAACCACAATACAACATAGGAATTTATAGTGGTTCCCCGATTTGGGTACGTCCACTGTCCCACCTCGCCTATCTACCACAAAGGGCTAGATTCGACTAATTCACCTTTCTTAGATTTAAACAAATCTTACAACTCAGAGTCAACACTCCTACTTCTCAGAGAACAAACTATCCTACAACTCGATCCTTGCACTAGGATCTACACCTCTGAAGAGAAAACTTCCTACTATAGTGCAAAAGAAATTTATATAACTCTTTATATTGAAGATCAATCTATTTCCTCAGATCTGAAAATATTCAATCTTCTTCTTTCCAGGAATGACAATCTTGAGGCTCTTGTAGAAGGAGAAGATCTGAAATTTATCAAGGTTGATCTAAAATCTTGATCCGTCTAGATCTGAAAAACTTCAGTAGAACATTAAACAAGATCTATCGAATCACTTCTTGAAGGAATCGCTGATCGAGGGAAGCTATGTCGCGGTTCTCCGGTTTCTAAAAGTTGTGCGTACGACGGAAAACAAGCTGCATTTTTCACGATTTCAAAGTGCGAATTAGCGATTAGGGTTGAAAGAATTAACCTTAGGTATTTATAGGATTCCTTCATCTAACAGCTAGAAATTTCTTTCCTAAACGAAAAGTCCTCGTGTTGTACATGGCCGACGATTTGAAACAGAAACCCGTTAGAAAGAAAATCGGAAAAATTATGCTAAGTCCATTTGTCGAGTTTCATTGTATATCCATGCGAATACTCGATGAATTGCTTTGATATTTGATGAATTTAACTTAAACAAATCCAGAAACGTAAGCTCGAGAGCTCAGAAGCTTTACTAGTGAGACTTGACAAATTCGACGTGCATTGACTGGTATATTCGATGAATTCGACGAGTGGCAATAGGTACACTTAACAAATTTGACGAGTATACAAAAGATACTCGACAAATCTTAACCGATTTCCAAAATCAGTGAAAAGATTCTCTCAGTAAACACGGTGAATTCGACGGGTATCCATAGGTATACACGACAAATTCGACGAGTATTCATATGTATACTCGACAAATTCGATGAGTATCCACTACTATACTCGACAAATTTTACTTAGAAAATATTTCTGATTCACCTGAATACAACAACCTGTCCTTCCTTGATCCTTCTAACATACTTGTAATAGAAGTACAATCCAATAGAGAGATTACACGTGAGTCAACACTTTGGCCTACACAATAAGGGATTACATTTATAATTGTGTTTCATGACCCACTGTAACCTGACATTGGTTTGTACTTAACAATAAAATCTTGCAGTGCGAATAGAAAATAAGTAGACCGCAAATTTGGAGTAACAAAATTTTTATTATCCAAAAAGGTATCTATTACAAAGGTATGACCTCCCTTTTATAGAATGGAGGAGAAAAGAGAGATTACAAATAAACAATGTGAGACTAATAATTACAGGAACAAACACCTATACAAGCCGAATAATCCGCGCGGTTAGACAACCCGCACGACAACTACAATGTGCAGAAGATAACCCAACAATATCTACATGTCGCCAGACCGCCAGACACCAATCAGCAACAGCCCGGCTACCAAGCCGCTAGGATAAGCCTCCAAACCGCTATACACAAGCATCAACAGCCCGGCTATCAAGCTGTTGTGATAAGCCGCCAGACCGCCAGACACCAACCAACAACAGCCCGACTACCAAGCCGCTGGGAGAAGCCGCCAGACCGCCAGACAAATTGCCAGACCGCCCGGTCTCCATTCTGCAACACTCCCCTCAAATTGGAGCATAAATATCAATCATGCCCAGCTTGTCGCAAATGTGAAACTAGGAATCGGTCACCGGCTTGGTGAAGATATCTGCCAATTCGTTGTCAGAAGTGACAAATAGAGTACAAATCTGTTTCTTCAAAATATCTTCTCAAATAAAATGACAGTCGACTTTTATGTGTTTTGTTCTCTCATGAAAGACCAGATTTTTAAAGATGTATATCATGGCCTTGTTGTCTCAGAACATAGGAAGAGGATAGTTGTAAACCTATCCTAAGTCAAGCATGAGAGCTCGTAACCACTTTAACTCACATGTGGTCGACGTCATACTACGATATTCTGCTTATGCACTATACCGGGAGACTACAGACTATTTCTTACTCTTCCAGCTCATAAGATTTACTCCAACAAATGTGCAAAAGCCTGATGTTGACTTACGGTCTCCTTTATCATCATCATAGCTCGAATTTGAGTATGCTTCAACCCTCAAGTGACCATTCTTCTAAAAAAGCAATCCTTTCCCTGGTGTTGCTTTAACATACTCCAACATCCTCAGGACAGACTGTAGATGACACTCCTTAGGAGCTTGCATGAATTGGATAACCTTGCCTACAGTATAGGAAATGTCGGGCATGGTCACAGTGAGATAAATGAGTTTACCCACCAGTCGTCGGTACCTCATAGTATCAGATAGAGGAGACGAGTAATCTGTCCAAGTTTTGTCTTCTCCAGTAGCCATGGGACATCGGACAGGTTTAGCACCAGTCAACCCTGTCTCTTTTAGCAAATCAAAAGAATACTTTCATTGGGAGAGGACCAAATAGTTGGGCTTTTGAGAGATTTCAATCCCCAGAAAGTATTTGGGGGAGCTCATATCCTTCTTGACCAAGTGTTGACGGAGGTGTTTCTTTGTCAATGCTACACAAGCCTGGTCATCGCCAGTAAGTAGAATGTTGAAAGAATTAGTGCCTAACCACCTAGAGGAGGGGGGGGGGGGGGGTGAATAGTTGTACTTTTTCTTTTGCTTTTAAGGCAGAAACTCTGTTTAGTTAATTAACCAAAAATTGCAAATTCTACTACTACACAACACAGCAATAATTAACCAGAAATTGCAAATTCTACTACTACACAATACAGCAATCACATAAATAATTCAACAAAGGGTGCACACAGATTTTTATAGTGGTTCCCCAAGGTTTGGGTACATCCACTTTCCCCCTTCGCCTATCTAGCTGTGTACTAGATTCAGCCTAACTTCTGCACTACTCCTCAGATTCTCATATCTTACAGTAGCTCAGAACCCAAACCAGGTTCCTACAACTCAGAGTGTCCCCACTCCTACAACTCAGGCAAACAACCCTACCTCAGCCTTCACCAAGGCCTACACTCAGAGAACACGGTCTCCTACAACTCAGGCACAAGGCCCTACCTCAGTCTTCAACAAGACCTACACTCAGAGATCTAAATCTCTTACACTCATCCTTTATAAAATAGGCTTACAGCTCAGATCTACAATAGATCTTATAGCAATTTGATTAAACAAAGTTTATGACAACCACCCTGAAAGAGAGAGAATGGATGAATGGCTTCTTGAACAGTTCTTGGAAGAACTTGATGGTAGAGATCAAGCTCTCTTAGCTTTCTTCAAAGCTTCTTGAATCTGAACTCAGTAGGGTTGAACTCTCCTGAGAAGATAATCTGCAATCAGCTTCTGACTTGAGATTCAGATTTCAATATGAATCTTTCATAGCAGCCTGGTTCAGCAATTGCACTTCTTAGATGGAGCTCTCTCTCTCCAACTTATTCTAGATCTTCTGTCAAAAATCTTCTGTATTATTACTTCTCTCTTAGTTGTTGTTAGTTCTTCTGTTGGTTGTGATTCCTCTCGTTTTCTGTTGAAGGAGAAAGCCTTTATATAGTCTTCCTCCATGGTAATCGGCTGATCCAGTTTCTAACAACCTTCTGATAGGTTTGACAGTTGTGGTAGATCGGTTAGAAATGGCAGCTGTCAAGTTATCCAGTCACTTCTTGAAATACTGTCTCTGTCTGAAAGTGTCGAGACTGATCTTCATTATATGTCGACACAAATAGACTAAGTGTCGACACAAGTGGACTATGTGCCGACACATGCCTTGGTGGTGTCGACACAACTCCTTCTGCATTTCCTGCAATTACTTAACCTGCACATATAAACTCAAAATACATCAAATACACCTTGATGTATATCATTGAGTAGGGTGAGGCTTCTTCAAATCTGGTACACAATTTCCAATGTACCCAACAATCTTCCCCGATTTGGAGAAGTCATAACCCTTAGTCAATGATATACACCATACATAACAAATACACAATATAATGTATAACAACATTATATGACAGGGTAATTACTTATAACAAAACATATAAAACATATCATCACAGAGTAATAATAATGCTAACACAGAACAAGCATTAATCATGTTTTGCTGCAACTACAAAAGTTTATTTAATAGAAGTTTACATAGATTTTAGAAACTAAATTTTACAATGTGATAAAATCTAGTAAATCTAATCTAAGGCTGCTCTGGCTCCTTGATGACAATGCCCTTGCCAGATTGAATCTTGGCTTGAACTGGAACATCAGTGTCATCAACTGGCTTCTTGCCATTTTGATCTTTCTTCTTTAGCTCTTCAGCCCTTATCTTTTGTCTTTCAAAATAATGATAAGACTTTGAGAAATATTTGCTAGGCTCCTATGCATTAGAAGGTAGCTTCCCAAGTTTTGTCTTCCTTCTATACTGTACAATAGCCTCTTGCCTGGCTTTATGCTTTCTCCACTCTTGTTCAGAGTTCCATTTACCCCTCTCTAAGGTATTGTCCTTTGCAGCTTTTCAAGCAGTTAGAATGATATTTCTAGAAGTAGGGCTCCACTGCTCAAAATCTGGCTTTAACTCAGCCTGTTCTCTAAATCTCTTCTTGGACAAAAGAGTTTCTTGCTCTTTGGACAAAACTTCCTCAGGCACTGGCTTATCTACTTTCTCTAGAATAATATTCTTATTACCCTCAGGAGGGCTGTACATAGATTGTACTTCTTGATGAATCATCTCAAAATCTGCTGGAGCATAGATAACTTGAGCAACTTCAGCTTGCTCACCTCCAAAAATAGCACAATTTATTCCAGATTCAGCCACATTGTCATCATCATACAGAGGTGGATATCTAAGAGTGGCTCTGATGCTATTGGAAATCTGTTTAGCATGATCAGATCTAGCTTTGACTAGTGCTCTCTCCCCCTTTATGACTTCTCTAGCCACATGATCTCTAAGATCATCCTTTTGAAATCTGGTCTGTTCATCCAGAAAATTAACTCCATCCTTATAAAAACCTTTTAACTTCAGCAACAGTCCAGAAATAGTCTTTTGAGAATCTGTAATAGCTGCTTTGACAGCAGTGATGCCTTCCTGGAAGTCCTTATCAAACTTCTCCTTATCAAACTCTGATTTAGCTTTAGACTTATCCTCAGTTGGGGCAGTTGCAATATTCTTCATTTCAGTAGCTATTGCATTATGGGAAGCAGTCAGATTATCATTCATTCTAATCTGATTTTCTAAGACATATCCCTGCTTCACTGCTATATTATCAACTTGTGTCTTTATCTTTTCTTGATGGGTGGCTAGGAAAACCACTGCATTACCTCCTTTGTGTAAACAGTCAGTCATTTCCTTCTTATTTTGATTTACTTCAAATCTTATAGATTTGATGTCTTGGGCCAAGGAGAATTGGAGATCTTTGTGAGTCTCATCCATATACTTCTCCATTGCTATCCTTTGCTCATCCAACTTCACCTATAAAGATATTAACAATGAACTGTAATCAATTGTTGGGGCTGGCTGTGGAGCAACATTTTGAAGTGCTTTCTTGTAGCTTTGACTCCTTCTTTTGAAGACCATGAGTTTCCTCTTCTTTGCTTGAGCTTCAGCTTCATCCTCAGAATCAGAGGTACTAGCTATATCTACTCTATCCTTTGGGCTTGGATGCAATGCCTTCTCAGCTCTTGGTAGCTCTCCCTGAGATCCTACATGCGCCTCATTCTCAATTCTGATTTGCTCCTCATCAGTTCTAGAAGTCTCCCCCTGAGTCCTTACATGCTCCCCTTCAAGGTTCACTTGCTCCCCCTCAAAAACAGCTTTCTCCCCCTCAAATTCAGTTTGCACCAAATCAGGGAACAACTCTTCTAGGGTATACTCCTGTTGAGTAGGGACTGGAGACACTCTGATCTCAGGAACATCAGCAACAACAGATGTATCTTCCAAGATTACATCTTGTGGTTGACTGTGTAACTGAGTTGTCTGATCAATATCAATCAAAGATTCAGTTTGCATTTCATTCTCAATATTGAAAGTTGATTGATTGACTTCACTGACTACCTCAAGAATTGTTTGTGTTGCCATTTCACTGTCCAAGTGAGTAGGCACTTCCTCTTGGTGAGGCTCCCCCTGGAGTGGATCCAGGTGGATGGGGCTAGCAGATGGTTGCTCCCCCTGCCTCTGTGCATCTTCATCTGCAGGGTCTTGTGCAGTAATTTCTTGTGCTGTTGATTTTTCTGGAACTTCTTGCCTTTCCTCATTAGGCATGTCCTTAGTTAGGACCCTCTCCTATCTTGAGATAATCCTAATATCTATCCTCCTCATGTGGTTAATTTTAGAACCAGCACTTTGTTCCATTACTTCTGGAATGGTTCCAGCCAAGTAAAGACTTATTATCCTACCCAGATTGGGCTTCTTAATGCTTTCCTTAACCTTTTCAAAAATCACTGCTGACCAATCAGTGTTTAGTGTGAAGATTATTCTGGTCATTAAATTGAACATATGGGCAGAAATTTTATCATGCCCTCCTGGCTTGCATAGTATAACCTTGCCAACTATTTCTGAAAGGAATTTACCTTGCTGATTCATTCCTTTCCTGTTCATTGAGGATCCAATCTTAATGGTGGGATCCAATCCACGCCATTGAAGTGCTTCCCTTGTCTGGGAAGAGGTCACTTCTACTTCCTCTTGAATTCTAGGTAGATGAAGAACTTTTCTTAAACTCTTCTGGGTGAGTTTTACTTTTACTCCATGAACTGTGGATCGAATTTTGAGTCCAGCCTGATCTAGAACAGCTGCACCAAAGAATTCTAGTACTTCTTTCTTCCAAATCTTGGTTGGTTCTGAGACTAGAACTTCCAACCCATTCTCGGCAATTAGGGTTACAACATCCTTAATCTCTGGTTCCGCATGATCAAATGTGTTACGTACTAGCTCATATCCTTCATTGACGTTCTCTTCAAGCTTAGGCGCCATTAGGGTTTTGAGAAATCTTGAATTTAGATGAGAGATACGTCGACACAAAGTTTTGGTCTCGAAACTATTGAGAGCGTGTCGACAAACAATGTTGAAGACCTATTTATACCTTTCTAAAAACGAAGGTGAAAAGGCGCGTCATAATCTTCTAAATGTGTCGACACTGTTGAAAAGTGTCGACACAGACTACTTAAGTCTCGACAACAGTGTTGACTGATATGTGTCGACACCAATTATGTTGTGTCGACACTTATACATCTGCGTTCGACAATTAGTCGATACTTCACTCGACGAAATCTGTGTTAAACCTAAGTGTCGACACCACTTCTGGATGTGTCGACACCTACTCTGGATGTGTCGACACTATTTCTCTGAAGTGTCGACACAGACTTCCTAGATGTGTCGACATCATTTCTCTGAAATGTCGACACCTTTTCTATGTGTCGACACAGACAACTCCTTGTGTCGACACCATTTTATTTAGCCAATATTATTAAACTATTCTAAGTTCAACATTTCTAATTCAATTTTAAACTTATTGAATTTGGTTTCATCTAGAGGCTTACTAAACATATCAGCAATTTGATAATCTGTTTTGACATACTCTAGTGAAATGTCCTCTTTCTCTACATGTTCTCTAAGAAAATGGTATCTAATTTCTATGCGCTTAGTCCTACTATGTGAGACAGGATTATTTGCAATAGAAATAACACTTGTAGAATCACAAAGCAAAGGTGTTCTACTTACTTGAATACCATAGTCTTCTAGCTGGTGCTGAATCCACAATAGTTGTGCACAACAACTTCCTGTTGCCACATACTCTGACTCAGCTGTGGAGATTACCACACTGGTCTGCTTCTTACTGCTCCAAGACACCAGTCTTCCACCTAGAAATTGACAGGTTCCTGTAGTACTCTTCCTATCTTCTTTTCAACCTGCAAAATCTGCATCTGAATAGCCTGTCAGTAGAAAATCTCCATTCCTAGGGTACCAAAGGCCTAGATAAGGTGTGCCCTTTAGATATCTCAAAATCCTTTTTATTGCAGTAAGATGAGATTCTTTGGGGCATTCTTGGTACCTAACACAGACACATGTAACATACATGATATCTGGTCTACTAGTAGTCAAATATAGAAGGGAGCCAACTATCCCTCTATACAAAGTTTCATCTACAAGTTTCCCTGCATCATCTTTGCTAAGAGACACACTTGACCCCATAGGAGTTCTCATGGTAGTGGATGATTCCATACCATACTTCTTTATTAACTCCAGGGTGAACTTAGACTGAGTTATGGACAAGCTATCTTCAGTCTGTCTTACTTAGAGACCCAAGAAAAACCTAAGTTCTCCCATACTGCTCATTTCAAATTTTCCTTGCATAAGTTTTGCAAACTTTCTGCAAAGATTACTTTCAGTAGACCCAAATATTATGTCATCAACATATATTTGGACTAGTATTATCTTTCTTTTAAATTCCCTAAGGAATATAGTCTTGTCTATTTTCCACCTTGAGAATTTTTTGTCAATGAGGAACTAGATAGGGTTTCATACCAAGCCCTTGGGGCTTGTTTCAACCCATATAATACTTTCCTAAATCTATAAACATAATCAGGTTTGAGAGGATCAACAAAACCTGAGGGTTGCTGTACATAGACTTCTTCCTTTAGATTTCCATTTAGGAAAGCTGACTTTACATCCATTTAAAATACCTTGAACCCTTGATATGTTGCATAAGCAAGGAATATCCTGATTGCTTCCAGTCTTGCTACTGTGGCAAAAGTTTGATTAAAGTCAATACCTTCTTCCTGCATATATCCTTTTGCAACAAGTCTTGCTTTATTCTTCACAATGATCTCATTCTCATCCAATTAGTTCCTAAAGATCCACTTTGTTCCAATGATGTTGTGGTCTTTTGGTTTAGGAACAAGCTTCCAGACCTTGCATCTTCTAAACTGATTCAGCTCCTCTTGCATGGTATCAATCCAATGTGGGTCTAGAACTGCTTATTCAAATTTCTTGGGTTCTACTTGTGACAAGAAACTAGAGCACAGAACTGTGTTCAGATTCTTGCTCCTTGTTTGCACTCCTTGTCTTGGATCACCAATTATCTGATTTGCTGGATGATCCTTTAAGTGTCTATTAACTGGAGGTAATCTATATACAGGTTGTACACCTCCAGTCTCTTCATTAAGCTGCACCTCTTGGTTTTCTTCAGCATCTTGAGAGTCTTGTACTCCCCCTAGACAGCAGCCCACATTTTCCACTTCTTGATTTGCAGTAGTATCTTCTGTAATGTTAAGCTTGTCCATTCTCTCATTTATACCTGTAGAATTGCAAGCACTACTTTGCAACTCACTGTTAATCAGTCTTGTTTCATCAAAGACTACATGTACAGACTCTTTTATAACTTGAGTAATCAAGTTATAGACCTTATAAGTCTTACTATTATTGCTGTACCCAACAAATATCCCCTCTTGGAATTTGGCAGTAAACTTGGTTAGATAAGACTTTCCATTGTTAAGTATATAACACTTGCAACCAAAGATCCTAAAATAGGATAAGTTTGATTTTCTGCCCTTCAAAATCTCATAGAGAGTCTTTTTGTGGCACTTGGTGATAGTAGCCTTATTGATCACATGACATGCAGTGTTTACTGCCTCAGCCCAGAAATATTCTAGGAGAGATGTGTCACTCAATAGAGTTCTACCAGCCTCTATCAATGTTTTATTCTTCCTTTCAGCAATTCAGGTGTTTTAGGTGAGGAAAATTCTTGAAAAATCACAAATTCTTCACACAGTTTTGTCATACTTTCAGACTGAAATTCAGTACCATGATCACTTCTGATTTTGACCACTGTACTGTCCAACTCATTCTGAATTTGTTTAACAAAACTATATAAGACACTCGAGGTTTCAGATTTTTGTCTAAGAAAGAACACCCAGGAATATCTAGAATAGTCATCTACCACCACAAAAGTGTAGACCTTCCTACCTAGACTGTGACTGGCATAGGACCAAATAGATCTATATGCAAGAGGTATAGACACCTCACTGAATCCTTGTTTTCAAGGCTATGAAAGGTGGATTTGGTCTGCTTGCCTTTTTGACAAGCTGAGCATATCACATCCTTTATACACTTAACTTGAGGACCATTCCTCACTAACTCTTTGCTAAAGAGTTGGCCAATAGTCTTGTAGTTAAGATGGGCCAACCTCTTGTGCCATTTAACACAATTTGAGACTCTCTCATCAGCTACAAGACAAATAGGAGAAACATTGTTCTCACACTCAAAATTAAGATAATAAATATTTCTCTTTCTATATCCAGTCAATATGACCTTTTGATCACTTGACCTTTTGATATGACATCCATTCCTAATAAATGAAATGTCATATCCTAAATCACTCAGCTGACTTATGCTTATAAGGTTGTGTTTCAAACCTTTCACATAGGCCACTTGAGTGATAGTAATTAGGTTACTAGAAATGTTACCAAGTCCTTTAATGATTCCTTTTTCTGAATCACCAAAGGTTACTTTAGGGCCATCCATGATAGGTGTGTAGTCCTTCATCAACCCTCTTGTTCCAGTCATGTGCCTGGAACATCCACTGTCCAAGTACCATACTGGGGCATGGCAACTTGGACTCACCTGCAACACAGATTACATAACCTTAGAACCCAAATAACTTTTGGGTCCTTGGTGCAAGTTAGTCTGAAATCTAACAAATCTACCTGTAGCTCTTCTAGCAGGCAGATTGCTACTCTCCTTGACACTGGAATTGTGCCAACAATCTAAGGCAAAGTGGCATATCTTGCCACAACACCAGCACTCAAACTTATTGTACCTTTGTTCAGGTACAACCCTGGCTGAATTATCTACAGCAGGCTTCTTATTTTGTGCTGGGGCTTTGCCTTTGGATTTGGATCTAGCAGTCCAGGAAGCTTTCTTAAACCCTAATCCAGCCTTACCCTTTTGAGGTACAAACTCATAAATCAAGGGTAAAACAGATTTAGGTTTAGAAAAACTAGCAACAATCTCTTTTTCTTTCTGAAGTCTAACCTCCAGATTTCTAATCTGATCATTCTTGAATGTGATTGTGCCCACTTGAATAACATTTATGTTTTTCAATCTGGCAATCTCATTCAGTTTTTGATCTAGCAACTTCTCTGAATCTAATGCAGCCATCTTAAGGTCTGCAATTTCCTTAGCCTGAGATTTGGCCAGGTTTTTGCTCTTCTTAAGTTCTCGCAATAAATCTCTATATTCATTTATCAGTTGATGAATGCCACCTTCAGACTCAGACCCATCCACATCACTTGATGCAGATGTTGCTGACTCTGACTCAGTACTGCAATCTGAAAGACATTGTACCTTACTGGGACCAGACTGATCCTGGCACTTATCTTCTTCTGATACATCCATCAGTCCCTTACACTGATGGTCTTCTTGTTCATATATTGAGTTCAGCACTTGTAAAAACTCTTCTTCTTCATCTGCAGCAAACAGACCAATGTAAGCCTCAACTTCAGATTCTGACTTTGAAGATGACTGATCTGACAATGTCTTCTCCTTCTTAAAAATAAAGGATTTCTCCTTCTTGCTCTGGTGTTGAGTCTTCTTTTTATCACCAGACTCTTTTCTTTTATCTGGACATTTAGCCACTACATGTCCAGGCCTATTACAACAGTAGCAAACAATCTTTGATGTTGCAGAATTATTTGGCTTAGACTTGCTCCTGTCTTTCCTGAATGACTTCCTCTTTTGATAATAGTCATCTTTAGGCTTAGATGTGGAAGTCTTAGACTTCCACTGCTTCTTCTTCAGAAATCTCTGAAACTGTGTAGTAAATGCTGCAAAATCCTCATCTGAGTCACTGCTGTCTGAATTCTGGTTGTTTGAATTTTCTGAAGCAGTTTCAGCAACAATCTTAGGAGGTGATGGAGACATCCTCCTATTTTTCTTAGTGGCTTCAACCTTGAAGGCCACCGATTTTTCTCTATGCTCACCTTTTGCACTTTTCTCTTCCTCTTTCCTTGCCATTAGCTGCATCTCATATGACAGCATCTTTCCAAACAATGTTGGAGGAGAGATATCTGCAAGTTTGGCCACTTCCCTAATGGCACAAATCTTTGTGTCCCAATCCTTTGTCAAGGATCTTAGAAATTTATCATTCAGTTCATAAGTAATGAAGATTCTCCCATAGGACATCAACTCATTCACTCTCCTATAGAACGTTTTATAGTACTCTGTGATACTGTCAGATTTTTCTTGTCAGAAACTTTCATATTCTTGGTTTAGCATAGATTTTCTATCTTGTCTTACTTCTTCAGATCCTTCCATGTAGACTATCAAAGTATCCCACATTTCCTTTAAAGTCTTGCAGTGAATCAAATTTTGAAAGGTAGAATCATCTATGGCACTTACTATGATATTCTGGGCCCTCTTATCCATAGTTGCCAAGATGATCTCATCTTTTGTCATTTCTAAATAATCCTTGGGAATTCTTTGGTTAGCATCCAGAATTGAAATCTTCATTGGGATATAAGGACCTTCTTTGACTGTAATATAGATCCTGGGATCAGAAGCCTCCATAAACAGCCTGACCCTCTCTTTCCAGATGTCAAATATCTCCTTTCTACATATGGGTAGTTTCATAGACCCTAGCTCCTTATGATTTTCTCCTGAACCCATTTTCTTGATTCTTAAATCTGCCTTAAGGATCTCACTCTGACTGTTAAGTCCTTCTTTGAGGAACCTCGCTCTTATACCACTTGAAAGAATTAGTGCCTAACCACGTAGAGGGGGGGGGGGGGTGAATAGGTATACTTTTTCTTTTGCTTTTAAGGCAGAAACTCTGTTTAGTTAATTAACCAGAAATTGCAAATTCTACTACTACACAACACAGCAATCACAAAAATAATTCAACACAGAGTGCACACAGATTTTTATAGTGGTTCCCCAAGGTCTGGGTACATCCACTTTCCCCCTTCGCCTATCTAGCAGTGTACTAGATTCGGCCTAACTTATGCACTACTCCTCAGATCCTCAGATCTTACAGTAGCTCAGAACCCAAACTAAGTTCCTACAACTCAGAGTGTCCCCACTCCTACAACTCAGGCAAATAGCCCTACCTCAGCCTTCACCAAGGCCTACACTTAGAGAACACAGTCTCCTACAACTCAGGCACAAGCCCCTACCTCAGTCTTCAACAAGACCTACACTCAGAGATCTAAATCTCTTACACCCAGTCTTTATAAAATAGGCTTACAGCTCAGATCTATAATAGATCTTACAGAAATTTGATTAAACAAAGTTTATGACCACCACCCTGAAAGAGAGAGAAGGGATGGATAGCTTCTTGAACAGTTCTTGGAAGAACTTGATGGCAGAGATGAACCTCTCTTAGCTTTCTTCAAATCTTCTTGAATCTGAACTCAGTAGGGTTGAACTCTCCTGAGAAGATAATCTTCAATCAGCTTCTGACTTGAGATTCAGATCTCAATCTGAATCTTTCTTGGCAGCCTAGTTCAACAACTGCACTTCTTAGATGGAGCTCTTCCTCAAATCTTACAGCTCAGAACCCCAACAGGGCTCCCACAACTCACAGTGTCCCCACTCCTACAACTCAGGCAAACAGCCCTACCTCAGCCTTAACCAAGGCCTACACTCAGAGAACACAGTCTCCTATAACTCAGGCACAAGGCCCTACCTCAGTCTTCAACAAGACCTACACTCAGAGATCTAAATCTCTTACACTCAGCCTTTATAAAAAAGGCTTATAGCTCAGATCTATAATAGATCTTACAGAAATTTGATTAAACAAAGTTTATGACCACCACCCTGAAAGAGAGAGAAGGGATGGATGGCTTCTTGAATAGTTCTTGGAAGAACTTGATGACAGAGATCAACCTCTCTTAGCTTTCTTCAAAGCTTCTTGAATCTGAACTCAGTAGGGTTGAACTCTCCTGAGAAGATGATCTTCAATCAGCTTCTGACTTAAGATTTAGATCTCAATCTAAATTTTTCTTGGTAGCATGGTTCAGCAACTGCACTTCTTAGATGAAGGTCTCTCTCTCTCCAACTTCTTCTAGATCTTCTGTCGAAAATCTTCTGTATTATTACTTCTCTCTTAGTTGTTGTTAGTTCTTCTGTTGGTTGTGATTCCTCTCATTATCTGTTGAAGGAGAAAGCCTTTATATAGTCTTTGTAACACCCCCTATCTGTCGCATAGCATATAGCAGTAGGTCCGGTCGGGGCCCGACGCCATATACTACAGACAGACTGGGTGGTTACTCAATGAAAACCATCCAACTAATCATAACGTCCTACACAGAGCATTCTAGCGGAAGCAGTTTATAAGTTGAAAAAAAGAACCCAGCACTAAAACATGAATGTCCACTAAAAAAATAGCCAACAGGAATGAAGTACATACACCAGTACTGGCCTTAAGGCCTTACAAAATGGTTTACTTAATGTTACATGATTTACAAACCACGGCACGCAGGCCGGTCATACATGAATAAAGCAGTAAACACTCCAAATAGGCCCTCAAGGGCCGGCTTCGCAATTTTGGGCTTTAGCCCGCTATTGACCGCTTGGTCCAGCAGCACCTGCAAGCAACATAACCACCGCACGGTTGCAAACAAAAAGGCAACGGTCAGCTATGCTGACCAAATTATAACGATCCCGCCCCCAACTCGGGGTGGCAATTCTCCTTCCCTGCAATTTTATTAGCATAAGAGAGCAATATAATAATATTCATTTCATCACAGGCGTAGGCTCACACGGCCATACACCCCGTGCACTCAGGGCACATTCTCGGTGAACCGGTCGATGTCATGTCAGTTAAAGCCATGGACATTCCGGACCCACCACCACCACTTTGACGGCTAAACATATGAGCAATTTGTCTTCCCGGCATGGGTCACGTCAATTTAAGCCATAGACCGCCGAAGACTCTCATCTATGTCAACGGCAAGTGCCACATAACTTTAGGTCTCTTTAACCCGAACGACATAGAAGTGGGTACGGTTCCATCTAACCCGTGCTCACGTTGCAACGACAATTTAAGCCATTTGCGCAGGTCAAACTTCTCCCGAGTCCCGTTTTCGTCACACAGTTTCACATAACTCGGTTATGTTCAAGTTGGCTCTCAGGCCTCCATGTTGGCAAGATCACGCATCAGCCCAGGTTTTCGGGTGCACCTTAGGGTTAATCCCCAAGGCTCCCTGTTGCAATCTACCGTGTAGAAAACCCGAAAAACAACCAATAGTACGGAGTCTTCTCCGGCATTTATGCAATGCAACATCACCAATCCAGACCAAAATGTCCGGGTAGGCTTCACACATCATGCATATGTCCATTCACGCTTACGGACTCTAAACAACAGGGACTTCACATATCTACCCGAAGGAACGCCTCCAACTCACCGCAAACTCGCGAGAGCGGGCTTCCTATGCAAAGAAGGAGAGCTACTCATGCTCAAGAAGAGAATCGTTACCCTTACGTTATTCTTTGGCGCCATGGAAAAATAAGCGGAAGAAAAGCACCGCACTAGCTTTGCCTCCGTAGATCCGGAGTCGGCTCACAATTTGGAGCTTCGAAGCTCCTCCAATGGCCGGATCTAGCTTCTTCTCCCTTCCTTGGCTCTCCTCTCTCTCTAAGCTTTAGAAAGATAAGAACTCATGAAAAGTGAGGATTTCTAAGTCCAATCCCGGGTATATCCCTTCAGGAACAACCCCCAGCTGTTGGATTATCAATTAAAGAAATGAATGGCTTTGATTCGGGACTAAAATGCCCAATCTGGATCGCACACGACATGGCATACGCCCATCTCCAGGGCCGTGTGCCTCATTTGCCGTCAAAATCGGCTCGCCTGGATCAACACACGAGTATCGAACACGCCCGTGTTCGACCTGACACGCCCGTATTCCACCAGACATGGCCGTGTGGCCGGCCGTGTACCCCCATCATTTTTCCCCGAAAACAACCCGAGCACTGCACGGGTTCTAGGATACGCCCGTGTCCTTGCCCGTGTCGCCTCAACACGCCTGGGCCCCCAGGCCATGTACACGGTCTCGACACTCGACACTTCATCGAGTGAAGATCGTCGTCCTGATGAACGGGCCTTGGACATGCCCGTGTCCTAGGCCGTGTGCCTTGTCTCGACACAATGTCGAGACCAAAGTGTCGACTTCCCTGGATGAGTGTCGACACGGGCTGACACGCCCTGCGATACGCCCATGTCGCAGGCCGTGTGCCATGTCTCGACACTTCGTCGAACGCAAAGTGTCGACTTCGCGGGCTAAGTGTCGACACGGGTTGACACGCCCTGCGACACGCCCGTGTCGCAGTCCGTGTGCCCAGTCTCGACACAATGTCGAGACCAAAGTGTCGACTTCCCGGCTGAGTGTCGACATAAGCTTGACACTCCCTGGGACACGCCCGTGTCCCAGGCCATGTGCCTGCAGCCAGAACCCAAAACTGGCCCAAAACATCCCCCGTCACTATTTTGAGTTTCGGGGCGTTACAACTCTCCCCCTCTTAAAAGAATTTCGTCCACGAAATTATATAAAGTAAAGACATGTACAAAACCAAAATTTATACCTGAGCGGAACAACTCCGGATACTCGTCAAGCATAATCTGCTCTCGCTCCCAAGAGAGCCCCTTATGACCGCAATTGACCCACCGGACCTTGACCATCCTGATCTCGTTATTGCGTAGCCGCTTGACCTCCGAGTCTTTAATCCGTACGGGCTTAACTTTTGTCGTCAACCCACTAACAACTGGTGCTTGATCGACCGCGATCACTCGCGTAGGCTCTTGCACTGCCTTCTGTAGCACCGAAATATGGGATACATCATGTAGACCACTAAGCTCCACTGAAAGCTTCAATTGATAGGCCGCTTCACCAACCCACTCCAGAACCTCAAACGGCCCAAGGTACCTCGGGCTTAGCTTTTTCAATCACCGCACCCGCGAGGCACCCTTGGACGGCTTGATCTTTAAGTACACATAGTCACCCACGACGAACTCCACGTTCCCATGCTTGACATTATAGTACTTTGCTTTCCGGTCCTGAGCGATAAGCAACCTCTCCCGAATGCTTTGCACCAACAAAGTAACATTCTCCACTTCGAATCGCTTACACAACTTGACTCACCCGTTTCCAACCAGGACAACGGCGTGCGACATCTTCTACCATATAAAGATGGTCTTCCCATTGCTTTCCAAAGTACAAGACACACATGCAGAGCATGTTTTACATAGTTCTATTGACCATCTCGGTCTGCCCATCCGTTTGCGGATGAAAGGCTGTGCTGAATTTTAACTTTGTCCCCAACATTTGCTGCACAAGCCTCCTACCATTGGACGTGAACCGCCCTTCTCGGTCACTCACGATGCTGCGGGGCACATCGTGAAGCCGTACTATATTATCCACATATAGTTTTGCCAACGTCTCCACCGGATCATCCTTCCTCTGCGGAATGAAATGAGACACCTTCGTTAACTGATCTACGAACACCCAAATGGCGTCGTTCTCCTTTTGCGACCTTGGCAAACCATGCACAAAGTTCATAGAGCTGTCGTCGAATTTCCAATCCGGAAAAGGCAAGGACTTAAGAAATCCTCCCGGCTTTTGGCACTCTGCCTTCACCAAGGCGCAAGTTTGGCACTTTGCTACGCATAGCGCCTCAACTTTCTTCAAACCCGGCCACCAAAACAGTTTCTTTACATCGCGGTACATCTTCGTGCTCCCCGGGTGAATCGAGTACTTGGTATGGTGTGCGTCGTACAACAATTCCACCCGCAAATTGCAAAACCCTTGGGACGCACAGGCGACCGTCTTTCCAACGCAATCCGTCCTCCACAACGAATTGGGAATTTTACCCATCCAGAGCTTCTACCACGAACCACTTCATAAGGACATCCATATCCAAAGCCTGCCGAATCCGATCAGCCAGGTCACATTGGACTTCAGTCCAATTCAGTACTACTTCAGCCCTTGATTGCCTATCCACACAAACAATCTCCAACGCCTCCCACTCCCGCACCAACCGCTCATCCTGCATCGATAGCCAATTAGCTTGAGCTGGGGTTCGACGACTCAACGCGTCAGCAACCGCATTCCCTTTATCAGGCACGTAGTGGATCTTGAATGTATAGTCTCCCAAGAACTCCATCCATCTACGCTGTCGCAAATTTAGATCCTTCTGACCAATCAGATACTTCACGCTCTTGTGACCGGCGTAGATATCCATCTTCACACCGTACAAATAATGTCTCCACAGCTTCAAGGCTAAACTCACGTCCGCTAACATCAAGTCATGGACTGGACAGTTCCTCTCGTGCGCTTTTGGCTGTCTTGAGCCATAAGCTATTATACTTCCGCGTTGGAGTAGCACGCAACCCAAACCACTGCCCGAAGCATCACTATAAATCTCATAGCCTTCGGTTCCACTCGGCGAAGTCAGCACAAGTGCCATGGTCAACCGATGTTACAACTCCTCAAAAGCTCGCGCGCACTCCGGCGTCCAAAAGAACTTCTGCTCCTTCCTCGTCAAAGTAGTGAGGGGTAACGCTATCCGCGAGAAGTTCTCTACGAAGCGCCTGTATTAGCCGGCAAGACCCAGAAAACTCCGGACTTCCGCTACCGTATAAAGCTCAGGCCACTCCCGCATCGCAACAATCTTCGTCGGATCCACTGCAATACCTTCCTCACTCACTACAAGACCGAGGACGCCACTGAGGATGACCAAAACTCGCACTTCGAGAACTTGGCATACATCTGATTCCTCCTTAGCGTCTCCAAAACCAAAAGAAGATGCTTGAAGTGATCTTCCTTACTCTGCAAGTACACCAGAATATCGTCGATGAAGATGAACCCAAAATGGTACAAGTACTCCCGGAAGGTCCGGTTCATCAAATCCATGAACACTGACGGCGCATTAGTCAGCCCAAACGGCATGACCGTAAACTCGTAGCGCCCGTAGCCTGTACTGAACGTTATCTTAGGGATATCACTCTCCCTTATCTAATTTAGAGTATGTCGTTGGCCCGACCAACTGATCACAAAGATCATCGATCCTTGGGATTGGGTACTTGTTCTTTTCCGTCAACTTGTTGAGCTCCCGATAATTAATACATAGCCTCAAGCTTCTGTCCTTCTTCTAAATAAAGACGGTCGGTGCGCTCCAAGGCGAAGGACTTGGACGCACATACCCTTGCTCCAACAACTTTTAGAAGTTGCACCTTCAGCTCCACCATTTCCTTAAGCGCCAGCCGATATGGAGAGCGTGATACAGGCTTTGCACCTGATACTAGCTCAAACATGAAATCTATCTCCCGTCGAGGCGGGGTTCCAGGAAGATCTCTAGGGAACCCATCAGGGTACTCCAATACCAATGAAATATTAACCAATGCGGGCTTTGGCTTTACAACCTCCACTAGTGTACAAAACAGCTCTACACCAGCACAAACCGCCTTCACCACCTGAAGAGCAGACACCAACATCTTGCTCGACCTCTTCGAGCTCGTAAGGGTCGTCTCACGACTTGCTCCCAGCTTGACTCCCTTACTACCGCAATGTATATCAGCTTGCTGCTCCGAGAGTCAGTCCATGCCAACTATAACGTCCACCAACGGAAGTAACGATGCTTGCAGATCGTACTCCTGATTCCCAATCCAAAACTAAGCGCAACAAATTCTACCCACGCACAATGAGCACCGTTGGACTATAACGCATCCAATTTGTCTCTTACCATCAAAGGAGGTACTCCGACGCACAATATAATTCCTAATAAAGGAACGCGAAGCTCCCTAAATGAACGGTGCTCTCGCAGATAAAGTAAAGTCATAACAAGGCTTAGCACCAGTAGTTCTAAGCTAATATGCACAAGGGCGACAAGTGTTTAAGGCAAAACTATCTTTAAACCATACCTGTCGTCACGACGGCGTGCTTCCTCCAGGGTTTTAGGCACTCACGGGCATAATGCCCCGGCTCCCCACAGTTGAAACATGTGCCCGGGGTCTGACCCGTAGTCTCCCCAGAAGCACCAGAAGGAGCTGGACCCGAAGTCCTATGCTTCTTATACCATTTTCGATAAACAAACTTTGAGGTGCTCGGCACTTTGTATGCCATCTCCTTTGCATTAGAGTCCTTGACTGCTCCAGACACATCTTTCTTGGCCTTCTTAGCACCTTTCCAACAGTCTCGGGCAAAGTGCCCTTTCTTTCCACAAGTAAAACATGTGTAAGTAGCTTTGCTAGTCGATGTCATAGTCCCTTTCTCCAGCATTCAGCCGGATGCAGCTCTTATGGGGTTTGTATAGTTCGATACCATGGTCGCTGGCATCGGGAGGGTCTTCCTCAAATCTGCCTCCAAAGATCTAGCTGATTCCACCAAGGCTCGGAATCCCAATAACTTTGGTCCTAGCAGTAGAACTCGTAATTCGGCACGCAGGCCATTATAAAATCTATCGACTGTAGTTTTCTCATTATCCAACTCGAAGCATGGGTAGCGACTTATCATAATAAATGCTTGCAAATATTCCTCAACTGTGTGCGCTCCCTTCACTAAATGCATATTCAGCTGCTAAAAGATATTGTACCTAATCACCTAGAGGGGGGGGGGGGGGAGGGGTGAATAGGTGACTTAAATCTTTTTAACTTTTTAGGCAGAATTCAGAATATATCACAGAATTTAAACTACTTTCTCACAGCAATCAATCAGTAATCACAGCAAAACACATGCACACAGTGAACACCCAGGTTTATAGTGGTTACCCAAGGTTTGGGTACATCCACTTTCCCCCTCCGCCTATCTAGTAGTGTACTAGATTCGGCCAAACTCCTCCACTATCTCAGATCCTCAGATCTTACACTCAGAACTCCAAAACAGGTTCCTAAAGCTCAGGCCTAAGGCCCTACAACTCAGTCTTCTCCAAAGACCTACACTCTGCTTCTTCACAAAGCCTACACTCAGCCACAACATGCCTACACTCAGCCACAACAGGCCTATACTCAGAGATACAAATCTCCTACACTCAGGCACACATGCCCTACACTCAGCCTTTATAATTACAGACTTACAAACTCAGATCCCTAAGGATCCTACAAGAAATATAAAATACAAAGTGTATCTACCTACAACTCTGAATAGAGAGATGAGTTGATAGGTTCTTGATGAGTTCTTGGATGAACTCTGCTGAGATCAATCTGACTTGGCTTTCTTCAAAGCTTCTTGAATGTAGAACACAATAGGATTGATCTCCTCTGCAGCTGATCCTTGATCTCTGCAACTTAAGATTCAGAATAATGTCTGAATCCTTCTTCTCAGCCTGGTTCCAACGGCTGTCTTCTTGGATGGAGCTCTCTCTCTCCAACTTCTTAGATCTTCACTAGATTCTTCAATGAATAGCTAGATCTTGTGTGAATTACTTGATGTGTTGATCTTCTTTTTCTGTAGACAGTATAAGCCTATTTATAGGCCTTCTTCATGGTAACCCGCTGCTCCGGTTCCTAACTAATTTCTGACAACTCTGACAGGTGCAGTAGACCGGCTGGAATGGCAGCTGTCAAGTCATCCAGTCAGTTCTTGAAATAACTGTAACTGTCTGAAAGTGTCGAGATTGTCTGTCTTTAAGTGTCGACACTTATAGACCAAGTGTCGACACAAGTAGACTAAGTGTCAACACTAGCCTTCAAGGTGTCGACACAACTCCTTGTGTTGTAGAATTGACTTCTCGACACAGCTTCTTCATCATGTGTCGACACTGATATTGTGTGTCGACACAAGTCCTTATTCTTCAGAATATTGCTGAATTCTTGTAAGTGTCGACACAACTCCTTTGTGTCGACACATCTTCATGTGTTGAACTTGTTCAGTGTCGACACATCTTCTTTGTGTCGACACATGCCTTCTGTGTTGATACTTGCTGAGTGTCGACACTGCTCCTTGTGTCGACACATTCTTCTTCTGTTGAGACTTTGGCTGAGTGTCGACACTTCCCCTTAGTGTCGACACTTGTACTTAGAATGTTTTTGTTGAACTTTGTTAAGTGTCGACACAGCTCCTTGTGTCGACACTTTCTTCAAGTGTTGAGTCTTCTGTTGAGTGTCGACACATTCTTTCTTGTGTCGACACTATCTTCAAGTGTTGACTCTTCTGCTGAGTGTCGACACATTCTTTATCATGTCGACACTTATACTTAAACTCTGCTGACTTTTGCTGAGTGTCGACACAGCCTCCAAGTGTCGACACTTTCTGATGTAGACAAAGTTTCACAGGGTGTCGACACAACTGCTAAGTGTCGACACTGCTTCACTGGACTTTTCTTCATTGAGTGTCGACACAGCTCCTTGTGTCGACACTTTCTGTCTGGTGTCGACTCTGCATCCCTGGTGTCGACACAAGTACTCCAAGTGTCGACACTGCTTGCCTGGGTGTCGACACAAGTCTTCTTAAGTGTCGACACTTTCCCTCTGGGTGTCGACACATGGACTTAGAAACTTTTTCATCTTTCCTACAAATACTTAACCTGCACAAGTAAACTCAAAATACATCAAATACATTTGGATGTATATCATTGAGTAGGGTGAGGCTTCTTCAAATCAGGTACATTAGAACCAATGTACCCAACAATCTTCCCCTATTTGGAGAAGTCATAACCCTTAGTCAATGATATACACCATACAGAATAAAATCATAGCATGATGTACAGCAGGATTACATAACAGGGCAAACATAAATATGTATCAAATAAAACATGTATACACAGATATCATCTCAGAACAATTATGAAATAAATATATCACACAGCACATTGTTCTAATCAACTTTGTCATATTCATTATACAAATGTTTACAAAATGTTTTAATACAAGTGATTACATAGTAAACTTAAGATAATGCAATTCTATTTCTGCTCAGCCTCCTTAATCACAATTCCTTTTCCTGATTGTACTTTGGCTTGTACAGGGGATTCATCAACTTCAGTATCAACAGGCTTTTTCCCTTTCAGATCCTTCTTCTTTAGCTCTTCAGCTTTAATCTTTTGCCTCTCAAAGTAATGATATGTCTTGGGAAAGTACTTGCTACGCTCTTGAGCAGTATGAGGTAGCTTTCCCATCTTGACCTTTCTTCTATATTGCACTATGGCTTCTTGCCTTGTCTCATGCTTCCTCCATTCTAGTTCAGAAAACCATTTGTTTCTATCTTGAACATTATCTTTGGCAGCCTTCCATGCAGTTAGAATGATATTCCTTGAAGTGGGGCTCCACTGTTCAAAATCAGGCCTTTGTTCAGCTTGCTCCCTGAACCTCTTCTTAGACAGTCTGGCTTCTTGTTCTTTCAGCAAAGCTTCTTGCATAGCCTCAGATACTGGCTGAACCACCTTTTCTAGAATAACATTTTGCTTACCCTCAGATGGGCTATACATAGTCTGGATCTCAACTTGTACTATATCAAAATCTGGTGGAGGATAGATAACTTGGGCTACTTCAGGTTGCTCACCTCCAAGATATGCAGGGTGAATCCCAGATTCTGCTACATTGTCATCATCACACAAAGGAGGATAACCAAGAGTAGCTCTGATAGAATTAGAAATCCACTTAGCATGATCAGAGCTGGCTTTGACTAACACCCTCTCCCCCTTTATGACTTCTCTTTCCATGTGATCTCTTAAATCATCCTTTTGAAATCTGATTTGGGCATCCAAATAGTTGACTCCATCTTTAAAGAAAGGTTTCAACCTTTGGAGCTTTTCAGTTATCAACTTTTGAGAATCTTGAATAGCAGATGTAACATCAGATAAACTCTTTTGCAGGGCTTTATCAAATTCTGCCTTAGCAGTAGCATTAGAAGTAGTCAGTCCAGTAGCTATGTTCTTCATCTCTGTGACAATGGCATTGTGTGATGCTGTTAAGTTGTCATTCATTCAGGGCAATGTCATCCACTTGAGCTTTTATCTTCTCTTGATGAGTAGCTAAGTAGACTACTGCATTCCCTCCCTTGTGGAAGCAGTCAGTCATCTCTTTCTTATTTAGATTCATCTCAAATCTAATAGACTTAATATCTTGGGCTAGATCAAAATGAAGAGATTTATGCCCCTCATCCACATATGTATCTATGGCTTTCCTGTGCTCATCAAGCTTAATTTGTATAGCAACCATCAAAGCACTGTAATCTACAGTTGGTGTTGGCTGTAGTGCAGGATGTGGTGCTATAGTTTGCAAGGCCTTTTTGTAATTCTGGCTTCTTCTTTTAAATACTTGGAATTTTCTTTTCTTTGCACTTGCAGCCTCCTCATCTTCAGATGCTGAGGTGTAACACCTCCCCTGTAGTGGACGTATAATATGGGTCCGGTCGGGGCCCCACAACATACGAACGCCACAGCTTTAGTATTATAACTTGATATAGCTACCCACACTCAAAACCCTTGCACCACACAGCGGAAAACCAAGCACAACTAGAAGTTATCCACTAACCAAAAGAGTAAACAAATGGCCTTAAGGCCTTACATCAAATGTCCAAAAGTAAATAGTACATCAAACATGAAAGTGCATAACACTCCTAGTCTACCTCGGCATGCAAGCCGGACAAAAGAGTCTCAAACAAACATCATCAAAAATGTAGTGCTACAAAAGAGGGAAAAACACTTCACGGGGCTTAGGCCTTTCTGGCCGGCGTGCTAGCTTCTGCATGCGATCCTTGCCCTGTAAAAATTATTAGTAACGTGGGTCAGCAAAGGCTGACCTCAAACTGTGTAACAACACATCTCCTCCCGGCCGCCCCTAACGGACCCCGGGGAACCCTCCAACCTGCAAGTCAGCACTTCATATGCAAATAAACATCTATAAATAGGAAAGCATTAAAACAGGCTTGGATGTCTCAATCATCAAACATGTTCTCTATTGGTTGAGCATATAAAGTAAGGGGCCTACTATGCAACATGAATGCAACACTCGGGCTTCACCCAAGGTTCCCTACAGTGTATGCATCTAGCACAACATCACATCATTTGGGTACTCACGTTTCCCCAATTGGCATAAAGCCGCAAACACTAAGGGAGTCATCTCTCCCTTAAGCGGCGCACAGGCCGCCACAAGGAATTCTTGCCAAGGCCCCACCCGCTCGTGGGCTTAGCCCCGGGCTTGCCTGCAAGCTCTGACGTCTCATGTCAGGATTCCAACAAACACAGACCGACCGATTCTAAGAAGCCTTGCTGGACCCCACCCGCTCATGGCCTCTTTGCCCGGGCTTGCCCCAAGCTTGGCATTCTCGTCAGTCTCACAAAAGGGGACTAGTCTCGCCGGGACACTCTCCACACATGACGCACATGTCACGGGATAGCCAGCCGACCACGGAGACATAGCCACGCCTTGGCACAACACAAACCAAGACTAAATACATCGTAATCCCTCTTTGTACTGCAGCGTTCCCGCGCACCAAGGAAACCATCTCCAACTCGTGCGGAGCTAACCTTGTTCACCAAGGAAACCATCTCCAACTCATACGGAGCTAACCTTGTCCCTCAAGGAAACCATCTACCGCCACGAGGAGCTAACCTTGTCCGGGTTCGACTACACGTACCTTTTCAAGCAAACGGGGCAATCACCACCACCACACAAATGGCATCTTGCCGCAACGAAAAATCTCTACGAATCCCTAAGTTCGTATGCAACATCACCGAGTCGGACTAACGGTCGCGACTACGGCTTCACCCACCATGCCTAATCCACTAGCGAAGCGGATCTCTAATGCAAGATATGCCGGGGACGGACTCAATCAACCCGGAGGTTCCTCTTGAACCTTGGCAAACCAAAGCCCCTCTCATTTGAGAGTTTGGTGCCCAAAAATCTAGAAGAAAACGATGCTAAAAACGTGCATCCTAAAGACCGAGAGGAGAGATGTCGTTACCTTCCGACTCCTCTTCCTTGCCATGGCAAAATAGCCGGATGGAAAACTTCGCAACGCTCCAAGCTTCACGGATCCGAACTCGGCTCGCGATTTGGAGCTCCGAAACCCTTCCTACAGCCCAAGGCTTCTTCTTCTTCCTCCTTGCTCTAGTTTTTCTCAAGAACTTAGAAAGAGAGAGGACTTGGAGAACAAATGAGGGTTTCCCACCCTAGAATCGGACTTAACTTCCTAGGAACAGTCCTGAGCCGTCAGATCCCAAAATCTGGGAAAGAAAGGCCACGATTCGCCTGGAAAATAAAAGACCTGGGCCGAACACGGCCTGGCACACGCCCGTGTCCAGGGCCGTGTGCCCCATTCGCCGTCTCAAATCGACGCGCCTGGAATCGCACACGGGCATCCGACACGCCCGTGTTCCATTTGACACGCCCGTGTCCCCAGTGACACGGCCGTGTGGCTAGCCGTGTGCCTCCAACTACACGGCCCCGAAACCAACCCGAGAGGTGACACGGCCTGGAACACGCCCGTGTCCCAAGCCGTGTGCCAAGTCTCGACACCCGTCGACAGGCTTTGTGTAGACACCGCGGAAAAACGTCGAGCGAAGATCGTCGACCAAGCGGGACATGCCCTGTGACACGTCTGTGTCACAGGCCGTGTGCCCCAGTCTCGACACCTTGTCGAGCAAAAGTGTCGACACTTGGGGCGAGTGTCGACACGACCTCGACACGCCCTGCGACACGCCCGTGTCGCAGGCCGTTTGCCACCCTCTCGACACTTTGTCGAGCGAAAGTGTCGACACTTGGGCCGAGTGTCGACACGGCCTCGACACGCCCTGTGACACGCCCGTGTCGCAGGCCGTGTTCTCCTGCCAGAAACCCAAAAAATTTTCTGAACTGCAGACTGAGGCTCTTGAAAAACTGGGGTGTTACAACTCTCCCCCACTTAACAGAATTTCGTCCCGAAATTTCAAAACAAAAGAGGTACAGAACTTAAATTGTACCTGACAAAAATAGTTCTGGATAGTCTTCTAGCATGGCCTGTTCTCGCTCCCAAGAGAACTCCTCACGACCGCAGTTGTCCCAACGAACTTTCACAAGTTTAACTTCTTTATTCCGCAACTGCCGACTCTCCGAATCTTCTATAGCGATTGGAAGGACTCGCGTCCTCAAGTCTTCCTCAATCGGCACCGATGCCGGCTCAATCACCACGCTAGCCTCCACCAAGGCTTTCCTCAAAACGGAGACGTGGAAGACGTCATGTAATCCACTCAAATCTGCGGACAACGCCAACCGATAGGCTGCTTCTCCTATCCGCTCAACAATTTCAAAAGGCCCCAAAAACCTTGGACTCAACTTCTTGAGTCGGCGAATCCGTGAGACGCCTTTGAACGGCTTAACCTTCAGATAAACCCAATCACCAACTGTAAATTCCAACTTCCGGTGACGAGCATTAAAATATTTTGCTTGCCTGTCTTGCGCCACTTTCATACGCTCTTGGATGGTCCGAACCAACTCACAAGCGTCAACTACCACATCCTTTCCCAAAAGTTTGGTGTCTCCCGCCTCTGTCCAAGACATTGGCGTTCGACACCGCCTCCCATACAAAGCTTCGTATGGAGCCATCTTTATGCTTGCTTGAAAACTGTTATTGTACGCAAATTCTACCATGAAGAGGTTATCCTCCCACCTCTTGCCAAAATCAAGAACGCACATTCTCAACATATCCTCCATAGTACGGTTCGTTCTCTCCGTTTGCCCATCAGTTTGAGGATGGAACGCCGTACTGAACTTTAGCTTCGTGCCCAAACTCTTCTGAACCAGTCTCCAGTCCTTGGACGTAAACCGTCCATCGCGATCACTGACTATGCTCTTAGGAATTCCGTGCAGTCGCACAATGTTGTGAACATACAACTCCACCAGCTTCTCCACGCTGTCCTCTTTCCGATTCGGGATGAAGTGAGCCACCTTGGTTAGGCAATCCACGATCACCCAAATAGCATCATTACCATGCTACGATCTAGGCAAACCATGCACAAAGTCCATGGAAATGTCCTCAAATTTCCACTCAGGAATTGGAAGGGGCTTCAGGAACCCGCCCGGTTTCTGACATTCGGCCTTCACCAAGGCACATGTTTGGCAACGACTCACATACAAAGCTACATCCCGCTTCAACCCCGGCCACCAAAAGGATTTCTTCATATCCAAGTACATCTTTGTACTGCCTGGGTGAATGGAGTACTTTGAGAAGTGAGCCTCAAACATCAACTCCTCACGGAGATTGCCAAACTGTGGTACACAAACCCTTCCATCCTTTCTCAAGATTCCCCCGGTCATCTCCCAGGTGCTGCTCTCGCACGTTTGAGCCTCCAACACAAAAGGTTGAAACTCCACATCTACTCGAGTCGCTTCCCGAATACGATCGGACAAGTCATTTTGCACTTCAATCCAGTTCAACCGAGCCACGCTAGACTCGCCTCTCGCAACACATTCCAATCCAAGGGACTCCCATTCCCGTACCAACCGCTCATCATGAGCTTCGATCCAATTTCCTTGCCCCGAGTACTTTCTACTCAATGCATCCGCCACCACATTGGATTTACCCGACATATACTGGATCGCCACTTCGTAGTCTCCAAGAAACTCAACCCATCTGCGTTGCCGCATGTTCAAGTCCTTTTGATCCAAGAGATACTTCAGGCTTTTATGGTCCGTGAAGATCTCCACACTTGCGCCATACACATAGTGTCGCCAAATTTTCAATGCGAAGATTACCGCCGCCAACTCCAAATCATGGACGGGGTAATTCCTCTCATGAGGTTTCAGCTGTCTAGACCCAAAAGCTATCACCTTCCCATGTTGCACCAAAACGCAACCCAAACCGCATCCCGATGCGTCACTGAAAATTTGAAATCCATCGGTCCCTTGCGGTAAACTCAGGATCGGAGCCATCATAAGCCTCTCCTTCAGGGCCTCAAATGCTTGACCGCACTCTTGGGTCCACACAAATTTATGGTCTTTGCGAGTGAGAGAGGTGAGGGGTAGAGCTATCTTCGAGAAATTCTCCACGAATCTCCTATAATACCCGGCTAGTCCAAGAAAACTTCGGACTTCCGCCACGGTCCTCAACACCGGCCAATCTCTGATGGCCTCCACTTTCGCTGGATCCACTGCCACCCCATCACCACTAATCACGTGGCCCAAAAATGCCACCTTCTCCAACCAGAACTCGCATTTGGAGAATTTTGCATACAACTCATTCTCCCTCAACACTTGCAAAACCATTCTTAAGTGGGTCTCATGCTCCACTTGTGATTTGGAATACACCAAAATATCATCAATGAAAACAACCACAAAAGAATCCAAGTATTCCCGGAATACCCGATTCATCAGATCCATGAACACCGATGGTGCGTTCGTCAACCCGAACGGCATCACTGTAAACTCAAAGTGTTCATACCTTGTACCAAAGGCAGTTTTGGGTATGTCCTCATCTCGAATTCGCAGTTGATAGTAGCCTGACTTCAAGTCCAGTTTCGAATATACCACTGACCCCACCAATTGGTCGAAAAAATCGTCTATCCGAGGGATCGGATACTTATTCTTGACGGTCAATTTGTTCAGCTCTCGGTAGTCTATGCATAGGCGCATGCTACCGTCCTTCTTCTTTACAAACAACACCGGTGCGCTCCACGGTGAAGAACTGGGTCTAATATACCCTTGCTCCAACAGTTCCTGTAACTGTACCTTAAGTTCTGCCAACTCCTTTGGTGCCATCCTAAAAGGAGGACGTGACACTGGTCTAGCCTCCGGCACTAACTCGATCGAGAAGTCGATCTCCCGCCGAGGAGGCGCTCCAGGAAGTTCATCCGGAAATACATCCTTGAACTCTGCCACCACAGGCACTTCCTCAAAAGACAGTTGGGAGAGACGAACCTCCAATAATGCTACAAGCGCTACACCACCCTGGTTAACCACCCTCACCAACTGCATGGCCGAAATCAGGGAACAGGCTACTCCACAAAGGCCCTCAAATTTGACTTCCGTTTGCCCCTTACTCCTTAGAGTCACTACCTTGTATAAACAATCAATGCTGGCGCGCTGCTCTGCAAGCCAGTCCATTCCCAAAATGACATCGAACTCTACTAAAGGTAACACTGCTGCTTCCAGAGCGAAGACAACTCCGTCTAGCTCCCAACAAATGCGCCCTTTAGCCCCGGTGGTCATAGATGACCCATTGGGCATGCGCACTTTCAGCTCTGCTCCCGACGAAAAAGACTCAACTCCTATTCTCCGGATGAAGCTCTTCGCAAGAAAGGAGTGCGATGCTCCCGTATCAAACAATACCCTAGCGGGGTATCCGGAAACTAACACGAAGCCTACATTATAGACATTCCACAAAAGTCTAAAAGGATGAAGCACAAAATTTAAACTTAAATTTTCTTCATACCTGTCACCACATCAGTCTGGCGGATCGCTTCCTGCTGTACAAGGTTGTAGGCCCTTGGTTGCACCGGTTGGAACCGAGAAGCGCTCGACTCCGCCATCTTTCCCTTCTCTGCAGCACTGGGGCCGGAGCGCACAGTCTGCTCCTGCCTTGCCTCTTGCCCCGCTCCCCCTTGCTGACAAGCACGAGCTATATGCCCAACCTTCCCGCAGTTGTAGCACGTCGGCGGTCCCCTAGAGTGGGAACCCCCAGGCGTCCAGTTGCTCCTCTCACCAGATCTAGGAGTGTGAGGCTTCTTCCTCCACCTACTCCCATCAGACTTTCCATGAGATTGGGAAGGCTTCCCTTCCCCTTGCTTGGGGGTAAAACCCTTTCGACGCTGGGTTCGCTCCAGATCATTCTCCAAACTCCTGGCGGCTTCAACTAGATCATTAAATCCTGCCCTCTTCATGGAGATGAGGGGTTGTCTCAGATTTTCCCTCAACCCTTGGTAGAAGAGGTTATCCCTCTCTACATCATCATCCATTGTCGTTCCCGCATAACGACCCAAACAGGTGAACTCTTGCACGTACTCGTCCACCGTCTTGTCTCGCTGCATTAGATGCAGAAACTGCCTCTGCAGGGCCAGCCGCGTAGAAACTGGTATATATCTCTTTAGAAAAGCGTCCCCAAATTCCTCCACCGACGGGGTGCGTCCAGGGAACTGGCGGCCACTAAGGCTCACCCACCACAACTTGGCGTCTCCATCCAACATGAACGCCGCATACTCAGCTTTCTTTTCCTCTGGCGTCTCTGCCGCCCTTAGTAGTTCTTGAATACGAACCCACCAATCCTCCGCATCCGTTGGCGTTCCAACACCCTTGAAGGACGGGGGATGGAAACTCAGGAAGTACTTCATGTGTCGGTCTCCATGTCCTACCACCACCCTTTCTGCCAAAGGCTCCACTCGCCTGGCTTCTCCGCCTGGCACGGCCGTCGCCGTGTCCGGTGTAGCAGGGGTTGCTACCTGGGCTGCAGCCGCCGCTTGGGCTGCCACCATCGCTTCTACAAGCATACGGCAGAAGTCGGCCGGGTTTACACCCGTGCCCAAAAGGCCTGGAGCAGTAGCACTGCTCGCCGAGAGATCATCCCTTGCTCTTGAAGTGCCCGCCTCGTTGCTTGCACTCTTTAGGAAAACAAGAAATAAGGGATTAGTCTCCAATCTCAAGACTAAAACATAAGGACACTCACGGTCCCGCGTTACTCTTATGTGGATAACTTCTCTACAAACCGACCTCGAATCTAACCTCGCTTTGATACCAAATTGTAACACCTCCCCTATAGTGGACGTATAATATTGGTCCGGCCGGGGCCCCACAACATACGAACGCCACAGCTTTAGTATTATAAGTTGATATAGCTACCCACACTCAAAACACTTGCACCACACAGCGGAAAACCAAGCACAACTAGAAGTTATCCACTAACCAAAAGAGTAAACAAATGGCCTTAAGGCCTTACATCAAATGTCCAAAAGTAAATAGTACATTAAACATGAAAGTGCATAGCACTCCTAGTCTACCTCGGCATGCAAGCCGGACAAAAGAGTCTCAAACAAACATCATCAAAAATGTAGTGCTACAAAAGAGGGAAAAACACTTCATGGGGCTTAGGCCTTTCTGGCCGGCGTGCTAGCTTCTGCATGCGATCCTTGCCCTGTAAAAACTATTAGTAACGTGGGTCAGCAAAGGCTGACCTCAAACTGTGTAACAACACATCTCCTCCCGGCCGCCCCTAACGGACCCCGGGGAACCCTCCAACCTGCAAGTCAGCACTTCATATGCAAATAAACATCTATAAATAGGAAAGCATTAAAACAGGCTTGGATGTCTCAATCATCAAATATGTTCTCTATTGGTTGAGCATATAAAGTAAGGGGCCTACTATGCAACATGAATGCAACACTCGGGCTTCACCCAAGGTTCCCTACAGTGTATGCATCTAGCACAACATCACATCATTTGGGTACTCACGTTTCCCCAATTGGCATAAAGCCGCAAACACTAAGGGAGTCACCTCTCCCTTAAGCGGCGCACAGGCCGCCACAAGGAATTCTTGCCAAGGCCCCACCCGCTCGTGGGCTTAGCCCCGGGCTTGCCTGCAAGCTCTGACATCTCATGTCAGGATTCCAACAAACACAGACCGACCGATTCTAAGAAGCCTTGCTGGACCCCACCCGCTCATGGCCTCTTTGCCCGGGCTTGCCCCAAGCTTGGCATTCTCGTCAGTCTCACAGAAGGGGACTAGTCTCGCCAGGACACTCTCCACACATGACGCACATGTCACGGGATAGCCAGCCGACCACGGAGACATAGCCACGCCTTGGCACAACACAAACCAAGACTAAATACATCGTAATCCCTCTTTGTACTGCAGCATTCCCGCGCACCAAGGAAACCATCTCCAACTCGTGCGGAGCTAACCTTGTTCACCAAGGAAACCATCTCCAACTCATACGGAGCTAACCTTGTCCCTCAAGGAAACCATCTACCGCCACGAGGAGCTAACCTTGTCCGGGTTCGACTACACGTACCTTTTCAAGCAAACGGGGCAATCACCACCACCACACAAACGACATCTTGCCGCAATGGAAAATCTCTACGAATCCCTAAGTTCGTATGCAACATCACCGAGTCGGACTAACGGTCGAGACTACGGCTTCACCCACCATGCCTAATCCACTAGCGAAGCGGATCTCTAATGCAAGATATGCCGGGGACGGACTCAATCAACCCGGAGGTTCCTCTTGAACCTTGGCAAACCAAAGCCCCTCTCATTTGAGAGTTTGGTGCCCAAAAATCTAGAAGAAAACGATGCTAAAAACGTGCATCCTAAAGACCGAGAGGAGAGATGTCGTTACCTTCCGACTCCTCTTCCTTGCCATGGCAAAATAGCCGGATGGAAAACTTCGCAACGCTCCAAGCTTCACGGATCCGGACTCGGCTCGCGATTTGGAGCTTCGAAACCCTTCCTACAGCCCAAGGCTTCTTCTTCTTCCTCCTTGCTCTAGTTTTTCTCAAGAACTTAGAAAGAGAGAGGACTTGAAGAACAAATGAGGGTTTCCCACCCTAGAATCGGACTTAACTTCCTAGGAACAGTCCTGAGCCGTCAGATCCCAAAATCTGGGAAAGAAAGGCCACGATTCTCTTGGAAAATAAATGACCTGGGCCGAACACGGCCTGGCACACGCCCGTGTCCAGGGCCGTGTGCCCCATTCGCCGTCTCAAATCGACGCGCCTGGAATCGCACACGGGCATCCGACACGCCCGTGTTCCATCTGACACGCCCGCGCCCCCAGTGACACGGCCGTGTGGCTAGTCATGTGCCTCCAACTACACGGCCCCGAAACCAACCCGAGAGGTGACACGGCCTGGAACACGCCCGTGTCCCAAGCCGTGTGCCAAGTCTCGACACCCGTCGACAGGCTTTGTGTCGACACCGCGGAAAAACGTCGAGCGAAGATCGTCGACCAAGCGGGACACGCCCTGTGACACGCCCGTGTCACAGGCCGTGTGCCCCAGTCTCGACACCTTGTCGAGCAAAAGTGTCGACACTTGGGGCGAGTGTCGACACGGCCTCGACACGCCCTGCGACACGCCCGTGTCGCAGGCCGTGTGCCACCCTCTCGACACTTTGTCGAGCGAAAGTGTCGACACTTGGGCCGAGTGTCGACACGGCCTCGACACGCCCTGCGACACGCCCGTGTCGCAGGCCGTGTTCTCCTGCCAGAAACCCAAAAAATTTTCTGAACTGCAGACTGAGCCTCTTGAAAAACTGGGGTGTTACATGAGGTGCTTGCTATTTCTACCCTCTCCTTTGGTAGCTCCTTCTGCACTTCTAGTGCCTTCCTTGTTGTCTCCTCAACATGAACTCCTTGCTCCCCCTCAACTGGAGCATTCTCCCCCTCAGTAGCAGCACTTTCCTTTTCAAAGTCTGTTTGATCCAGATTGAGGAAAAGATCTTCCATTGTATATTCTTGTGGAGAATGGGCTGGAGAAACTCTTAGCTCATCTACTACTGGATCAGATTCTACTTGAACTGTAACAGATGTGTCCTTCATGACAACATCTGGGAGTTGACTATCAATCTGAGATTGTTGATTAACATTATTGAATGAATCAGACAAAACATTATCCTCTATAGGGAGATCTAAAGCATTAATCTTAGAGATTACCTCAAGGATGATGTGGGTGGCTCTTTCACTTTCAAGAGGAGTTGGCTCTTCCACAACTAGAGGCTCCCCCTGGATTTGATCCTGGTGTATGGGGCTAGCTGATGGTAGCTCCCCCTGGCTCTCTACAACATCTTGTTGAGCTGGAGACTTCTCAGTAGTTCCAGGTTCCTGTTCATCATCTGGTGTAAAGACAACCTGCTCCTCAGAGCTACTTGATGATTCTTGAGCTACAAGGGCTGTCTTCTTCATCTTCTTTGGGGGTGTTACTTTCTCAGGAGTAGGCATCTCCTTAGTTAAGACTCTGTCCCACCTTGAGAAGATCCTCATGTCTATCTTCCTCATATGGTTGATCTTAGTTCCAATAGCTTGACTCATTACTTCTGGTATAATACCAGCCAAGTAAAGACTTAGAATTCTACCCAAATTGGGTTTCTTCAGGCTCTCCTTAATCTTCTCAAATAATACTGCAGACCAATCAGTACTTAGTTGAAAGATAATCCTTGTCATGATGCTGAACATATAAGCAGAAATCCTGTCATGTCCTCCAAATTTGCACAGGATAACTTTTCCAACAATTTCTGAAAGAAATTTCCCCTGGCTGTTCATGCCTTTCCTATTGAATACAGATCCAATTTTCAGGTTGGAATCTAGACCACACCAAGTTAAAGCTTCTCTGGTCTTAGAAGCAGTAACTTCATCTTCTTCCTTTGTCCTTGGGAGGTTTAGGATCTTTCTCAAACTTTTAGGTGATACCTTCACCTTTTCACCATGAACCCTAGACTTTATCTTGAGTCCAGATTCATCTACTTTAGCTCCATTCAGGAATTCCAGAACTTCTTTCTTCCAGATCTTTGTGGGCTCTGAAACAAGAAAATCCAACCCCGAGTCTGCAACAAGGGTTACCACATTCTTGATCTCCGGGTCTGCATCATCAAACGCATGCCGCACCAGTTCATAGCCTTCGTTCACGTTCTTCTCGAGCTTTGGCGCCATTAGGGTTTGAGAAATTTGACTGGAGAGAAGAGAGGTGTCGACACACAAGTTTGGTCTCGAAACTTTTGAGAGCGTGTCGACAGACAATGGCAAAATCCTATTTATACCTTTCTAGTATTGAAGATGAAAGGGCGGGCTAACTAACCTAAATTGTGTCGACACTGTTGAAAAGTGTCGACACAGACTTATAATGTCTCGACACCAATGTGTCGACACATGTTTAGTCAACATATATATGTGTCGACACTTGATTATGTGTCGACACCACTCAACTCGACATTTAGTCGAGACTTTACTTAGATAATTCTGAGTAAACACTAATTGTCGACACCACCTTGGATGTGTCGACACTGACTTGTCATGCGTAGACACTAATATTCTAAAGTGTCGACACCAACTTTCTAGATGTGTCGACACCTTTTCTCTGAAGTGTCGACACCAATTCTCTGTCTCGACACAGACAACTCTGTGTGTCGACACTATTTTACTTTGTCATTTCTATAAACTTATTCTAAGTTTATCATACCTAATTCAATTTTGAACCTATTGAATTTGGTTTCTTCTAGGGGCTTAGTATACATATCAGCTAGTTGATTATCTGTATTTACATACTTTAGTGATATATCTTCTTTTTCTACATGTTCCCTTAGAAAATGATATTTTATTTCAATATGTTTAGTTCTACTATGGGAAACAGGATTATTTGCACTTGATATAGCACTTGTAGAATCACAAAACAGTGGTGTTCTACTTACTTGAATACTATAATCCTCAAGCTGATGTTGTATCCATAGAAGTTGAGCACAACAACTTCCTGCAGCCACATATTCTGATTCTGCAGTGGAGATAGCCACACTTGTTTGCTTCTTGCTACTCCATGAAATCAGTCTTCCACCTAGGAATTGACAGGTTCCAGTTGTACTTTTTCTGTCTTATTTGCAGCCTGCAAAATCTGCATCTGAATAACCTGTTAGATCAAAGTCTCCATTCCTAGGGTACCAAAGGCCTAGATAAGGAGTGCCCTTTAGATATCTCAGAATTCTTTTGACTGCTGTCAATTGAGACTCTTTAGGGCAGACTTGGTACCTAGCACAGACACATGTAGCATACATGATATCTGGTCTACTTGCAGTCAAATAGAGTAGGGAGCCAACAATCCCTCATTACAAAGTCTCATCTATAGGTTTCCCTGCATCATCTTTGCTAAGAGACATACTTGACCCCATAGGAGTCTTCATGGTACTGGATGAATCCATACCATACTTCCTTATTAGTTCTAGGGTGAACTTAGACTGGCATATGGATAATCCATTCTCAGTCTGTTTAACTTGGAGACCCAAGAAGAACTTAAGTTCCCCCATACTACTCATCTCAAATTGTCCTTGCATTAGTTTTGCAAACTTTTTGCAAAGACTACTTTCAGTAGACCCAAATATGATGTCATCTACATATATTTGGACTAGTATTATCTTGCCTCCTGATTCCCTAAGGAATAGAGTCTTGTCTATTTTCCCCCTTATGAATTTATTCTCAATGAGGAAACTAGACAGGGTTTCATACCAAGCCCTAGGGGCTTGCTTTAACCCATACAATGCTTTCCTAAGTCTATAAACATGATTAGGTTGAGTTGAATCAACAAAACCCGATGGCTGTTCCACATAGACCTCTTCTTTTAGATTACCATTCAAAAAGGCTGACTTAACATCCATTTGGTAAACTTTAAATCCTTGATAAGTTGCATAGGCCAGGAACATCCTTATGGCTTCCAGTCTGGCTACTGGAGCAAAGGTTTGATCAAAGTCAATACCTTCTTCCTGCCTATATCCTTTAGCAACCAATCTTGCTTTGTTCTTGACTATTACTCCATGTTCATCCATCTTGTTCCTAAAGATCCACTTGGTTCCAATTATGTTGTGGTCTTTTGGTTTAGGAACAAGCTCCCAGACCTTGCATCTCTTGAACTGATTTAGCTCTTCTTGCATTGCCTCAATCCAGTGAGGGTATAGGATGACTTCTTCAAACTTCTTTGGCTCTACTTGGGATAGAAAACTGGAGAAGAGAGCTGCACTCAGATGTCTGCTCCTTGTTTATACCCCTTGTCTTAGATCACCAATGATTTGCTCTGCTGGATGATCTCTTAGATGCCTATTAGCTGGAGGCATCCTGGCTTCAGGTTGAACTTCTTCAGTTTCTTCATCTTGCTGCACTCCTTGAACTTCTTCTGCATTAGGTACATGTAGTACTCCCCCTGGACAATAGCCACTATCTTCTACCTGCTGTCTTGCAGTAGGTCTTTCTTCTATAGTGAGCTTGTCCATCTTCTCAGTCACACCTGTGGAGCTGCAAATACTACTAGACAACTCATTGTTAATAAGTTTAGTTTCATCAAATACTACATGTACAGACTCCTCTACAACTTGAGTAGACAAGTTATAGACTCTATAAGCCTTACTATTATTGCTGTACCCAACAAAAATCCCCTCTTGGGACTTGGCAGCAAACTTAGTCAAGTAAGACTTACCATTGTTAAGTATAAAACACTTACAACCAAAGATCCTGAAATAGGATAGGTTTGGTTTTCTGCCTTTCACAATCTCATAGGGGGTCTTGTTGTGGCTTTTAGTTATGGTAGCCCTATTAATTACATGGCATGCAGTATTGACTGCCTCAGCCCAGAAATATTCTGGTAGTGATGTATCACTTAATAGGGTTCTACCAGCCTCAATCAAGGTTCTATTTTTCCTCTCAGCAATGCCATTTTGCTGAGTTGTTCTTGGTGAAGAAAACTCCTGAAATATCCCAAATTATTCACATAGTTTTGTCATACTATCAGACTGGAATTCAGTACCATGGTCACTTCTTATTTTGACCACAGTACTGTCTAGTTCATTCTGAATTTGTTTGACAAAGCTATAGAAGATACTAGGTGTTTCAGATTTCTATCTAAGAAAGAACACACAGGAAAACCTTGAGTAGTCTTCTACAACCACAAAGGTATAGACCTTGCTACCTAGGCTGTGAACTGGCATAGGACCAAAGAGATCCATATGCAAGAGGTATAAACACCTCACATCATCTTTGTTTTCAATGCTATTAAAACTAGATCTAGTCTGCTTGCCCTTTTGACAATCTGAACATATTCCATCTTTAATATACTTAACTTGAGGACCATTCCTCACTAACTCTTTGCTATAGAGTTTGCCAATTGTCTTGTAGTTGAGATGGGCTAGCCTCTTGTTCCATTTGACACAATGAGAGACTTTCTCATCAGCTACAAGACACACTGGAGGACCATTGGTCTCACACATAATGTCTAGGCAATAGACATTCCTTTTTCTATAATCTGTCAAAATGATCTCTTGAATATTTGACCTCCTGATATGACAACCATCTTTAACAAATGAGATGTCATATCCTAAATCACTCAATTGACTTATACTAATAAGGCTATGTTTCAAACCTTCAACATAAGCCACTTGAGTAATAGTAATATGGGAGCTAGAAATGTTACCAAAACCCTTGATGATTCCTTTTTCAGAACCACCAAAGGTGACTTTAGGACCATCCCTGGTTGGTGTGAAGTCCTTTAGCAATCCCCTTGTTCCAGTCATGTGTCTGGAACATCCACTGTCCAAGTACCATATTGGGGCATGGCCACTTGGACTCACCTGCAAAACAGATTAGTGAACCTTAGAACCCAAAGAATTCTTGGGTCCTTGGTACTGGTTAGTTTGCCTCCTAACAAAGCTACCTGCAAGTTTTCCAACAGGCAGTTTGCTACTCACTTTGGCACTTGCATTGTGCCAACAGTCCATGACATAGTGGCCTACCTTGCCACAGCAACAACACTCAAACCTATTGTACCTTTGCTTAGGTACATTCTTAGCTGTTTTATCTACAACAGGCTTATTGAGAGCTGGGGCTTTGCCCTTGGACTTGGACTTGACAGTCCTAGCTGGGTTAGTAAACCCCAGTCCAGCTTTACCTTTTTGATGAACAAATTCATCAATTAAGGGTAGAACTGACTTTGATTTAGAAAACCTAGCAACTAAATCTCTCTCCTTCTGAAGACTAATCTTCAGACTTCTGATTTGATCATTCTTAAAAGTTATAGTCCCCATCTGAATCACAGTTATGTGCTTCAGTCTGGCTATTTCATTTAGCTTTTGATCAATCATCTTCTCAAAATCAGTTGCAGCAACTTTGAGACTAGCAATTTCCTTTGCCTGACTCTTGGCTAGGGACTTGCTATTCTTAAAAGCTTGCAACAGAACTTTATATTCATCTATCAATTGATGAATATCCTCTTCAGACTCAGATACACTCTCATCACTTGATGATGATGAATCTGATTCTGAACTAGCACAAGAAATTGAACTTAAAAAACAATTTTGAACCTTACTGGGTCCAGGCTGCTCCTGGATTTTGTCACTTTCTGTCAATGCCATCAGTCCTTGGCACTGACTGTCCTCTTGTTCATATATAGAGTTCATGATCTGGATGAACTCTTCTTCCTCTTCCTCAGCAAAAAGTCCTATGTATGCTTCAGCATCTGACTCCGTTTCTGATGAAGATATGTCTAACAAGCCTTTGTCCTTCTTGGCAACAAAAGACCTTTCCTTCTTGCCCTTGAACTGTGTCTTTTTCTTATCAGTAGATTCTTTTCTCTTCTCAGGACAGTCAGCAACAACATGTCCTTGTTTGTTACAACAATAACAAACTATCTTTGATGATGAAGTTCTATTTGACTTGGGCTTTCTTCTGTCATTCTTTGATGACCTCTGTGCTGTGGATGGCTTAGTCCTCCACTGTTTCTTCTTTAGGAACTTTTGAAAGTGTCTTGTGAAGGCTGCAAAGTCCTCATCACTTTCACTGCTTTCAGGCTTTCTGCTTTCTGAATCATCTGACTCAGTCTCAGCTACTTTAGGAGGTGGAGTTGGTGACTTACTTCTGTACTTTCTAGGGGCTTCTGTTTTAAATGCCACTGTCCTTTCTTTATGTTCACTTCTTGTAGATTTCTCCTCTTCTTTTCTCACCATCAACTGCATCTCATAAGATAGCAGTTTTCCAAACAGTGTTGGTGGAGGGATATCTGCTAACTTTGCCATTTCCCTTATGACACAGATCTTGGTGTCCCAATCCTTAGTTAGGGACCTTAGAAACTTATCATTTAATTCATAATTACTGAGTTCTCTGCCATAGGACATTAGCTCATTCACAATCCTATAGAACTTCTTATAGCATTTAGTTATGCTGTCAGCCCTACCTTGCCTAAAACTTTCATATTCCTGGTTTAACAAAGATTTTCTATCCTGTCTCACCTCTTCTGAACCCTCCATGTACACAATAAGAGTATCCCACATCTCCTTAGATGTCTTACAGTGTATTAAGTTTTGAAAGGTAGCATCATCTATGGCACTCACAATGATATTCTGAGCCCTCTTGTCCATTATGGCTAGAATTATCTCATCCTTTGTCATTTCAGAGAAGTCCTTAGGTGTTCTCTGATTTGCATCCAGTACTGAAACCTTCATGGGCACATATGGCCCTTCTATAACTGTGATGTAAATTCTAGGGTCTGAGGCCTCCATAAATAGTCTCACCCTTTCTTTCCAGATACCAAATATTTCTTTTCTGCAAATGGGTAGCTTCATAGATCTAAGTTCCTTATGATTCTCTGTTGAACCCATGTTTCTTGATTTTCTTGATTTCACTTGACTTAGACTGAATCTGCCAACAGGATCTACTCAGACAGTTATGTCCTTTTTTGAGTAACCTGGCTCTGATACCACTTGAAAGATATTGTACCTAATCACCTAAAGTGGGGGGGGGGGGGTGAATAGGTGACTTAAATCTTTTTAACTTTTTAGGCAGAATTCAGATTATATCACAGAATTTAAACTACTTTCTCGCAACAATCAATCAGCAATCACAGCAAAAGACATGCACATAGTGAACACCCAGGTTTATAGTGGTTCCCCAAGGTTTGGGTACATCCACTTTCCCCCTCCGCCTATCTAGTAGTGTACTAGATTCGGCCAAACTCCTCCACTATCTCAGATCCTCAGATCTTACACTCAGAACCCCAAAACAGGTTCCTACAGCTCAGGCCCAAGGCCCTATAACTCAGTCTTCTCCAAAGACCTACACTCAGCTTCTTCACAAAGCCTACACTCAGCCACAACAGGCCTACACTCAGCCACAACAGGCCTACACTCAGAGATACAAATCTCCTACACTCAGGCACACAGGCCCTACACTCAGCCTTTATAATTACAGTCTTACAAACTCAGATCCCTAAGGATCCTACAAGAAATATAAAATATAAAGTGTATCTACCTACAACTCTGAATAGAGAGATGAGTTGATAGGTTCTTGATTAGTTCTTGGATGAACTCTGCTGAGATCAATCTGACTTGGCTTTCTTGAAAGCTTCTTGAATGTAGAACACAATAGAATTGATCTCCTCTGCAGCTGATCCTTGATCTCTGCAACTTAAGATTCAGAACAATGTCTGAATCCTTCTTCTCAGCCTGGTTCCAACGGCTGTCTTCTTGGATGGAGCTCTCTCTCTCTCCAACTTCTTAGATCTTCACTAGATTCTTCAATGAATAGCTAGATCTTGTGTGAATTACTTGATGTGTTGATCTTCTATTTCTGTAGACAGTATAAGCCTATTTATAGGCCTTCTTCATGGTAACCGGCTGGTCCGGTTCCTAACTGATTTCTGACAACTCTGACAGGTGCAGTAGACCGGCTGGAATGGCAGCTGTCAAGTCATCCAGTCAGTTCTTGAAATAACTGTAATTGTCTGAAAGTGTCGAGACTGTCTGTCTTTAAGTGTCGACACTTATAGACCAAGTGTCGACACAAGTAGACTAAGTGTCGACACTAGCCTTCAAGGTGTCGACACAACTCCTTGTGTTGTAGAATTGACTTCTCGACACAGCTTCTTCATCATGCGTCGACACTGATATTGTGTGTCGACACAAGTCCTTGTTCTTCAGAATATTGCTAAATTCTTGTAAGTGTCGACACAACTCCTTTGTGTCGACACATCTTCATGTGTTGAACTTGTTCAGTGTCGACACATCTTCTTGGTGTCGACACATGCCTTCTGTGTTGATACTTGCTGAGTGTCGACACTACTCCTTGTGTCGACACATTCTTCTTCTGTTGAGACTCTGGCTAAGTGTTGACACTTCCCCTTAGTGTCGACACTTGTACTTAGAATTTTTTTGTTGAACTTTGTTAAGTGTCGACACAGCTCCTTGTGTCGACACTTTCTTCAAGTGTTGAGTCTTCTGCTGAGTGTCGACACATTCTTTATTGTGTCGACACTATCTTCAAGTGTTGACTCTTCTGCTGAGCGTCGACATATTCTTTATCATGTCGACACTTATACTTAAACTCTGCTGACTTTTGTTGAGTGTAGACACAGCCTCCAAGTGTCGACACTTTTTGATGTAGACACAGTTTCACTGGGTGTCGACACAACTGCTAAGTGTCGACACTGCTTCACTAGACTGTTCTTCATTGAGTGTCGACACAGCTCCTTGTGTCGATACTTTCTGTCTGGTGTCGACTCTGCATTCCTGATGTCGACACAAGTACTCCAAGTGTCGACACTGCTTGCCTAGATGTCGACACAAGTCTTCTTAAGTGTCGACACTTTCTCTCTGGGTGTCGACACATGGACTTAGAAACTTTTTCATCTTTCATGCAAATACTTAACCTGCACAAGTAAACTCAAAATACATCAAATACATTTTGATGTATATCATTGAGTAGGGTGAGGCTTCTTCAAATCAGGTACATTAGAACCAATGTACCCAACAGCTGCTGCTCCGATGGTCTACCAAATGTCATCTGCTGCATCACGCCCACCGGCGTTGAAGCCACAACAGGGGCGCAGGGTTGTACATTTCCTCCAAGCTGTGCACCCATCATAGCGAACACCGCTTCTACGATCCTTCTAACGGTTTCATACGAAGGAGGAGTCTCAAACACCTCACCGGGTGCACTATGCTCCTCAGAAACCGGACATTCTGGCGGTCCAGCACCGCTTCCGGTCACCTATAGTGGTACAAAACACCATTAAGCGACCAAATAAAATTGCAAACAACAATTATAGGAACACGCAGGTTCCTCAAACACGTGTATTTTCATTCCTAAGTGGACATTCATGGGTTCTTTTATCGTTATAACGATGACGCACACAATGTGCTCACCACCCCTTAAAAAGAATTCACCTATGAATTCATCTTAAGTCCGACCAAAACCAGTAGTCTGATGCCAAATTGTAACACCGCCTATCCGTCGCATGGCATATAACAGTAGATTCGGCCGGGGCCCGACGCCATATACTACAGACAGACTGGGTGGTTACTCAATGGAAACCATCCAACTAATCATAACGTCCTACAAAGAGCATTCTAGCGGAAGCAGTTTATTAGTTGAAATAAAGAACCCATCACTAAAGCATGAATGTCCACTAAAAAAAATAGCCAAACAGGAATGAAGTACATACACCAGTACTGGCCTTAAGGTCTTACAAAATGGTTTACTTAATGTTACATGATTTACAAACCACGGCACGCAGACCGGTCATACATGAATAAAGCAGTAAACACTCCAATTTTGGGCTTTAGCCCGCTATTGACCGCTTGGTCCAGCAGCACCTGCAAGCAACATAACCACCACACGGTGGCAAACAAAAAGGCAACGGTCAGCAATGCTGACCAAATTATAACGATCCCGCCCCCAACTCGGGGCGGCAATGCTCCTTCCCTGCAATTTTATTAGCACAAGCGAGCAATATAATAATATTCATTTCATCACAAGCGTAGGCTCACACGGCCACACACCCCGTGCACTCAGGGCACATTCTCGGTGAACCGGTCGATGTCACGTCAGTTAAAGCCATGGACATTCCGGACCCACCACCGCCACTTTGACGGCTAAACATATGAGCAATTTGTCTTCCCGGCATGGGTCACGTCAATTTAAGCCATAGACCGCCGAAGACTCTCATTTATGTCAACGACAAGTGCCACGTAACTTTAGGTCTCTTTAACCCGAACGACATAGAAGTGGGTACGGTTCCATCTAACCCGTGCTCACGTCGCAACGATAATTTAAGCCATTTGCGAAGGTCAAACTTCTCCCGAGTCCCATTTTCGTCAAACAGTTTCACATAACTCGGTTATGTTCAAGTTGGCTCTCATGCCTCCATGTTGGCAAGATCACGCATCAGCCCAGTTTTCCGAGTGAACCTTAGGGTTAATCCCCAAGGCTCCCTGTTGCAATCTACCGTGTAGAAAACCCAAAAAACAACCAATAGCACAGAGTCTTCTCCGACATTTATGCAATGCAACATCACCGATCCAGACCAAAATGTCCGGGTAGGCTTCACACATCATGCCTATGTCCGTTCTCGCTTACGGACTCTAAACAACGGGGACTTCACATATCTACCCGAAGGAACGCCTCCAACTCACCACAAACTCGCGAGAGTGGGCTTCCTATGCAAAGAAGGAGAGCTACTCATGCTCAAGAAGAGAATCGTTACCCTTGTGTTATTCTTCAGCGCCATGGAAAAATAAGCGGATGAAAAGCACCGCACTAGCTTTGCCTCCGTGGATCCGGAGTCGGCTCGCGATTTGGAGCTTCGAAGCTCCTCCAATGGCCGAATCTAGCTTCTTCTCCCTTCCTTGGCTCTCCTCTCTCTCTAAGCTTTAGAAAGATAAGAACTCATGAAAAGTGAGGGTTTCTAAGTCCAATCCCGGGTATATCCCTTCAGGAACAACCCCCAGCCGTTGGATTATCAATTAAAGAAATGAACGACTTTGATTCGGGACTAAAATGCCCAATCTGGATCGCACACGACATGGCACACGCCCGTCTCCAGGGCCGTGTGCCTCATTCGCCGTCAAAATCGGCTCGCCTGGAACAACACACGGGTATCGAACACGCCCGTGTTCGACCTGACACGCCCGTGTTCCACCTGACATGGCCGTGTGGCCGGCCGTGTACCCCCATCATTTTTCCCTTAAAACAACCCGAGCACTGCACGGGTTCTAGGACACGCCCGTATCCTTGCCCGTGTCGCCTCAACACGTCTGGGCCCCCAGGTCGTGTACACGGTCTCGACACTCGACACTTCGTCGAGCAAAGATCGTCGTCCTGATGACACGGCCTTGGACACGCCCGTGTCTTAGGCCGTGTGCCTTGTCTCGACACAATGTCGAGACCAAAGTGTCCACTTACCTGGACGAGTGTCGACACGGGCTGACACGCCTTGCGACACGCCCGTGTCGCAGGCTGTGTGCCATGTCTCGACACTTCGTCGAACGCAAAGTGTCGACTTAGTGGGCTAAGTGTCGACACGAGTCGACACGCCCTGTGATACGCCTGTGTCGTAGGCCGTGTGCCCAGTCTCGACACAATGTCAAGACCAAAGTGTCGACTTCCCGGCTGAGTGTCGACACAAGCTTGACACGCCCTGGGACACGCCCGTGTCCCAGGCCGTGTGCCTGCAGCCAGAACCCAAAACTGGCCCAAAACGTCCCCCGTCGCTATTTTGAGTTTCGGGGCGTTACAGTCTTCATCCATGGTAACCGGTCAATCCGGTTTGTAACAACCTTCTGACAGCTTTGACAGTTATGGTAGACCGATTAGAAATGGCAGCTGTCAAGTCATCCAGTCACTTCTTGAAATACTGTCTCTGTCTGAAAGTGTCGAGACTGATCTTCATTATGTGTCGACACAAATAGACTAAGTGTCGACACAAGTGGACTAAGTGTCGACACATGCCTTGGTGGTGTCGACACAACTCCTTCTATTGTTGTAACAGCTTCTCGACACAACTTCTTTAGAATGCGTCGACACAGATTCTGTGTGTCGACACAAGCCTTCTTTTCTTTTACTTTGTTTGAAACTTGCTGAGTGTCGACACAACTCCTTTGTGTCGACACAAGTACTTCTTTTACTTTAAATTTGTTGATGCTTTGATGTGTGTCGACACAAGTCCTGTGTGTCGACACAGTTGATGTTGACAAATACTTCTGTGTGTCGACACTGCCTCTTGGTGTCGATACATTTGATGTCGACTAAGTATTCCTGTGTGTTGACACTGACTTTTGGTGTCGACACAGTTGATGTCGACTTTGCTTCTCTGTGTGTCGACACGGCCTCTTGGTGTCGACACAGTTGATTCTGGTGTCGACACAGCCTTTCCAAGTGTCGACACAGCTTTTCTCCAGTACCGACACAAGCCTTCATAAGTGTCGACACTGCTTCTCTAGATCTCGACATATGGACTTAGAAATTTTTATGCATTTCCTGCAAGTACTTAACATGCACATATAAACTCAAAATACATCAAATACACCTTGATGTATATCATTGAGTAGGGCGAGGCTTCTTGAAATCTGGTACACATTTTCCAATGTACCCAACAAATGTCATTCATATATACAGCAAGAACCACTAGACCCGAGGAGGTTTTGTGAATGAACAAGGAGTAATCGACAGAACTTCTTGTAAAATTAATGGCCACAACAATGCCGCTAAACTTGTCAAATCAAGCCCGAGGGCTTTGCTTTAGGCCATATGAAAGTGCAACTAGATCTGATATACTCTAGAGGGGGTGAATAGAGTATATGGTGCTTTAAAAACTTTTACAAACTTTTACAACAATTGTTGTAATATGTGTGAGCAGGGAAGCAGAAATAAATCTAATCACAGTACTAAGCTATGCAAAAACTAAGCACAGAAAAATCAAGGCCAGAAACAAAAAGAAAGCAAGCCAAAAGCAGATGACACAAGGGAATATAGTGGTTCCCCAAACTTGGGTACATCCACTCTTCTACCACCCTAGGTAGGAATCCACTGCAGGATGAGTTGATCAGGTGTCCTGGGCACCAATGAGCTTTTGATAAGGTGCTCAAAAACCAAAGCAGATTTTTTGATCAGGTGTCTTGCCACCAATGAGCTTTTGACAAGGTGCTCAAAAACCAGATTCAAACTTTTGAAGGGAGTTTGAAAAACCCTTTACAGAGTGGGGGTGAGAGAGTGATGGCAGTCTTATCTTTCTCAAACAACTGAGAAGACTATGTGGATTGATGTCAAAGCTCCCCCTGAATCCTTGAGATCTTCAGGAAGAGAAGCTTTGCTGAGGGTGATAGGCCTTCAAAGGTTGAACTCCAGCAGAAGATGATTTCAGCAATAGCTGAAATGTTGAATGTCTGGAGTCTGGAATATGTTGGCCTTGAACACTTTGAAAACTAAAAGAGATCTGAAGATTTGAAAACTTGATCTCCTTGGATGAGTGTTCTTCAGAATTCTTTTAGACAGAAGATTTTTGAGGTTGTCTCTGTAATCTGTATTGTGTGTGCTCTGTTGTGAGAGATTCAAAAATCCTATCTTTTATTCTCTGGTACAGAATAGAATATTATTCTCTGTCAAGGATAGTCGTTGGTTTGCATTGATTGCATCCTTAATTGCATAATCTCTTCTAGAGGAAGGTTCACAGAAACATTCCTTGAAAAATCCCTTGAAACTTGGTCCAGAATTGAATGAAAACGGCTAGCAAATCTCTGAATTAATTGCAGAATAACTCCTAACTGATTTAAATTTGAATTCTGGAAGTTATCTGAAATCGTCGAACTGAGCTCTGCTATCGTCGAGCTGAGCTCAACGATCTGGAAATCTTAAGCAGCAAAATAATCGTCGATCTGAGCTCAAAGATCGTCGAACTGAGCTCAGAGATAAAGTTCCAAAGCAGAGTCAAAATCGTCGAACTGAGCTCACCGATCGTCGAATGGAGTTCGACGATATTATGAAGTTGAGCTCAGCGATCGTCGAATGGAGTTCGACGATCTGTCGAAGTTGAGCTAGACGATCGTCGACCGGAGTTCGACGAATCGTCGTGCTGAGCTCGACGATCAGACTTAGTCTCCAGACAGAAAATCTTGGTCTTCAGGGCAGCTTCCAAACCTAGACTTCTAACCCTTAGACTCAATTCTAATTGACCTATTAAGCTATACAGAAGATCAAGCAAAGGTTCCTAGAGACATAGTGATCATGACCCAAATTAGTAATAGGGTGTTCCAACAATCTCCCCCTATTTGGGTTAGGATTACTATTTACAGACTTTGGAAAATTCAAATAATAACATACAATCAGTAAAACATGAAAACAACAGCTAGACATTGCAGAAACATCACAGATATATATATGTGTCATCCAGATAATCAGAAATTCCAGAAATTGTCACCTTACAATGTCATTTCTTCTCTTTGCCTTTGACAAGTTTAATTTCTTTGTTTGGATTTAGAGCTTCCTTGTTGGACCTGGTGTCATCTGCTGCACCCAAATAAGTTTGCTTTGTAGGCCTGGGAACCACAGCAGCAGGATGTAATTCCATGTATCTCTCAGCATCAAAAAATTTGCTGGAAGCATATTTCTCTAATTCTTTTTGTCTTTGCTCAGACATTGTAGAAATGTTGGAAGTATCTAATCCTTGATCTCTGGCCTTCTTAATCTGATCTAGTGCAGCCAATTCCTTCATCCTGGCAGTCCAAGCAGATGGATTATTCTCAGGGTCCTCAAAAGGTACAGGTGGCTCATACCTGTTGGAAGGATTGTCTTGAGGGGGCCTGGCAGACACAATCTCTTTTAGCTTGTAAGGGAAAGGACCAGTTGATGTATCAGAAGAACCATGTCCTCCCCTGGAATATGGGTGCTGCCTGGAGTACCCTTTAGAATAAACTTGAAAATCTCTCTGATTACCCCTGTATCCTCCTCTCCTAGGATATGAACCCCTAGATTGGCTTTCCCTTTGGTAGGATCTGGCATGGGGTTGATAGGGAGCCTGGCTTCTGGCTGGGGCTTGACTTGCAGAGCTTTCACCTGCACCTGCATCAGGAGGAGGTGGTGGAGGAGGATGAGGGTGCTGGAATTGGGATGAGCCCTTCTCATATTTTCTCTTTTTCTTCATGGCTTTCAGCTGGTTTTTAGAATATTGCATCCAATGTTCAGTGATAGGGCAATTATGAAGGATGTAATAAGGAATGTCATTGTTATCTTTGACTTTTGCAGGAGGAACCCTTTTCATTGCCTTGCTCCTTGCCTTCCTTTTCCTGGTAATAGTAGCAGAAGAATCATCAGAGTCTATTTTGAACTCATCAGATTCAGAACTCTGGTCATCATATAGAGCGTCTATTCTCTTCATCAAGTCTTTCTTCAGCTGAACAGAGGCAGATGAGGCAGAAGCAACAACATCAGCAGCAGGAGTGGTGACAGCAGCAGTAACAGTCTCACTTACAGCATAAACAACAGATTCACTCTCAACAGCAGATTCACTAACATCCACAGAAGCTGGAGAGGTGATAGCAGCAACAACTTCATTGATAACAGCAATAACATCATCAAAATCTGCAGCAGGCTCAATTTCAGTGGCCTCTGACATCAGAAATCCTTGGATATTAGCTCAGCAGAATCAGTTGGAACTTCAGCATCAATATTAACAATCTCAGCAGCAGTATCAACAATCCTTTCTTCAGTAGAGGCAGCAGCAGCAACATCTCCAGTAGCAGCAATCACTGAAAGTACAAAAGAAGAGATAATTCTAGGGTCACAGCAAGAGAAAGGCACCAGTGCCTTGGATAAGTCTTCTGTGGGCTGGACAGCATTACTCTCTGGCAGACAGCTGAAAAAGGCAGTATCAAAAGCAGATAGCAAAGACCTTAGGTCAATTGCAAGAACTGCAGTAGGAGGCTCAGCAGCAGCAGCAATAAGAGGAGGAACAGCAGAAGAAGCAGAAACAGCAGCAGCAACAGCAAGAAGGCTTTCTTCATGTGGCATCTCTCCCTGTCTAGATGCAGAGACATCTGGATCAAGGCACACTGCTGTGGGTGCTGCCTGAGGGAAGAGGGAGGAGAGCCTGGCAGATAGAGCTGCCACTGACTGGTGTAGAGGAGCTAAGGAGGTCTCCAACAGGAGAGAGAGCTGGGGGCAATCAGCTCATACAGCCTGTCAGCTAGGGCTGAGAGGTCTACTGGCTCAACAGCTGGAGCAGAGGTAGAAGGGATGGAAATAGCTGGGGATGCTGGAAGGGAAGGGCTAGAGAAGTGTGGAATGGAGGGCTGAGGAGATGGTAGGGTGGAGATGGAGGACAGGGGAATGGAGATGGATGGAGTGAATGTTGGTTGATCAATGATGTGGTGTAGGAGATCTTGGAATGAAGTGGAGGAGGAGGGTAACTCAGGAGGAGAGGATGGGGAATCATCCATATAGGAGTCATCCAGGAGGGTGAAGGATGGAATGGATGGTGAAGAGGTGATATCTGGTGGAGGGTATGAGAACAGTGGGTGGAATTGGTCTGCTGGTGGAGGCAGAATGGGTTCTGGAGATGGAGTGGATGTTGGAGATGGGCTGGATATGGTAATGGGGGATGGAGCTGGAATGGTGGATGGTAGAGGAAGGGTTGGAATTTGAGGAGGATAAGAGGCAGCAACAGCAGCAGCCAGGTCATCTGCAGGGGCAGAGACCTGTGGGAGAGTGACTCCTTGAGTCCTTGTGCCTGAAGGAGCACTTGAGGAGGGCCTGCCAGGCTTGCTTATTTGCCTATCCCACTTGCCAAAGAGGGCACAGGTTAGTCTCTTGGAGGCATTTATGTGAACTCCAGAGGAGACCAGCACGACAGGGCACCTGGTCTGCAGGAAAACTCCAAGAATCCTTCCAAAATTAACAAAACTTTTGTTTATTTTCTTTTTGATTAGGTCAAAGAAGACCTCTCCCCAGTTCAGATTTTTCTTATCCACCAGAGCTCCCATGATACAGAGCTGATGTCTGGATATAATATCATGGGCAGAGTGCTTTGCAAGCAGCACTTTTCCTACCACATCTGCTAGGAACCTGTATTCAACAGACAGATTCCTCTTGAATAGCTTGCTAGGGTTTCCCTCTGGATGACCCATCCTGACAAGTAGTTCAGAATATTCTTCTCCTGATAACTCAGCAATATCTTCTCCATTTCTCAGTCCAAAAACCTCTGTTAAAATGGTGGGGGTCAAGGGTACATGATTTCCAGCAATGGACCCAATTATTGTAGAGTTGTCTTGATTATGAGCAGTATAGACCCACTCCTTTATCTCATCTGAAGCCAGCTTGATCCTGGTGGTCATGAGGGCAGACAGATTTTGATCCTTGAACAAACCCAGTATGTCTTGGAAAATCTGGTCGGTGGTGCTGAATGATTCTATATCAATGTCAAACCCGGCGTCAAACTTCATTGCTGCTAGGACAGCAACGGACACAGCCATTGTACCTGCAAAAACTCAACAAACAAAACGACCAAGAGTAGAACTGTTTGGAGGGAAAGAAGATTCTTGCAGAGAAATCGAAAGCGCAAAAGAGAACGACGGCGAAAAAAGAGTTTTATATTAGGGATCGATGCAGAATTGGAAAGATCGTTGAACTCAGTTCGACGATCGAGGCTTCTAAAGGAATCTGAAGAGTCTTCAACATCGTCGATCTCCGTTCGACGATATTGGAGAGCGTCGAGCTCTGTTCGACAATCGTTCAGAGAATAAAATCGTTGAGCGCCGTTCGACGATCGTTGACCGGAAGAGATAGTTCATACTATCTGAGATGCGCTGAACTCAGTTCGACGATTTTTGGAAATCGTCGATCTCCGTTCGACGATCTTGGGGCAAATCGTCGAGCGCAGTTCAGAGATCAGAAAAATTCTAGACACTAAGGAAAATCAGAATGTTTGCCTAGTCTTGGTCAATTTTTAAGCTTTCAAAATCTTGGATATTATTTAAGGCTTCCTCCATCTAACATTTCTAACTGATTTAGGAAGAAGGTGTGCTTCTTTTCATCCAAAGGCTTGGTGAAAATATCTCCACTTTGTAAATCAGTTGGGATATATTGTAATTTAATTTTATTCTTTTCAACATTATCCCTTAAGAAATGATGCATAATCTCTATGTGTTTTGTCCTACTATGGAGGACTGGATTTTGAGCTATGGAAATAGCACTTGTGTTATCACAAAAGATTTTAGACTTCTCTAAGTTGTAACCATAGTCTAGGAGTTGATTTTGAATCCACAAGATTTGTGAACAACAACTGCCTGCAGCCATATATTCAGCTTCAGCAGTTGAAGTTGACACAGATGTTTGTTTCTCACAAAACCAAGAGACAAGTCTGTCACCAAGGAACTGACAAGTTCCACTGGTGCTTTTCCTGTCAATTCTGCATCCAGCATAATCAGCATCAGAGAATCCAGTTAACTCAAATGCTGAATCTTTTGGATACCAGAGACCTAGATTTGGACAACTTTTAACATACCTAAGAATCCTCTTTATTAATGTTAGGTGTGACTCTCTAGGGCTAACTTGGAACCTAGCACATATACATGTAGCAAACATGATATCTGGTCTACTAGCTGTAAGATACAGTAAAGAGCCAATTATTGCTCTATATGTTGTCTGATCAACAGGTTTCCCATGTTCATCAGCAGCCAATACAACATTGGTAGGCATGGGTGTTTTCATACAAGATGCCTCAGACATACCAAATTTCTTAACCAGTTCATTAGCATATTTGGTTTGAGAAATAAAGATGCCTTCAGCATGTTGTTTGACTTGCAATCCTAGGAAGAAGGATAGCTCACCCATGCTACTCATCTCAAATTTAGAATGCATTAGTTTAGAAAACCTTCTGCATAATTTTGAGTCAGTAGAACCAAAAATGATATCGTCTACATAAATTTGTACTAGTAGGGTATGGGACTTATGGGTTCTAATAAAAAGAGTTTGGTCTACTCTACCCCTTATAAAACCATTTTCCAAGAGAAAGCATGCTAGGGTCTCATACCATGCTCTAGGAGCTTGCTTGAGACCATATAATGCTTTATTCAGTCTAAAAATATAATCAGGAAAAGTTGGAGAGATAAAACCTGGAGGTTGTTTGACATAAACTTCCTCTTTGATGTCTCCATTCAAGAAGGCACTTTTGACATCCATCTGATAAACCTTGAAGCCTTTATGAGCTGCATAGGCTAGAAATATTCTGATGGCTTCCAATCTTGTAACAGGTGCAAAGGTCTGGTCGTAGTTAATTCCTTCTTCTTGAGAGTATCACTGAACAACTAGTCTTGCCTTGTTCCTTATAATTACTCCTTGATCATCCAGTTTGTTTCTGAATACCCATTTTGTTCCAACAATGGAATGATCCTTAGGCTTTGGCACTAATTCCCATACTTTGTTCCTCTCAAATTGATGCAATTCCTCTTGCATTGCAATGATCCAATGTGGATCTTGCTCTGCATCTTGAATGGACTGAGGTTCAATTTGAGATAGGAAGCAGGTGTGCAACAGATTTTGGTTGACCTAATTTCTGGTTTGCACACCAGCTGAGATTTCTCCAATTATTTGGGAAATTGGATGGTCTCTTGATGTTACTAAATCAACAGGGGGTGTTGATTGTTCACCAACCTGTGTTGTTGTTTTCTCTTGTGGTACAACAACTGGCTCTTCAGTTTGTGCTTCAATGTGTTGAGCATTCCCTTCATCTTCGCTGCTTTCATCCTCTTGAGCAACCTGTAACTTGTTCATATCTTCAACTAGAGAGTGTTCCTGCAAAGGTTCTATGGTAGAAGAAATCTTCTCCTTGAAAGACATGTTAGTTTCATCAAATGAAATGTGAACAGATTCCTCAATTTTCAACGATGATTTATTATAGACCCTATAGGCCTTGCTGATCATAGAGTATCCCAAAAACACTCCTTCATCAGCTTTGGCTTGAAATTTTGCTAAATATTTCTTGTCATTATTATGAATGTAGCAAATACAACCAAAGACTCTAAAAAAGTCAACTTTAGGTTTCTTCCCTTTGAGTAATTCATAGGGAGTCCTTCCCTTTAGTTTATGTATCAGACTTCTGTTCAACACATAGTTGGAGGTGTTCACTCCCTCTGCCCAAAAGGATAGAGGTAGATGAGCATCTGACAACAATGTGGTGGCAGATTCAATAAGGGTTCTATTTTTCCTTTCAGCTACCCCATTTTGTTGAGGAGTTCTAGGAGCTGAGAAAGTATGCCTGATCCCTTCACTCTGACAGAACTCTTGCATAAGAAGAGAATCAAACTCTGTCCCATGATCACTTCTGATCAGGGCAATGTGAGTATTGAACTCAATCTGTATGCCTTTGAGAAACTCTGTCAGACACTTAAAGTTATCAGACTTCTTCCTTAGAAAGAACACCCAAGTGAATCTAGAGAAGTCATCTACAATTACTAAAGTGTAGGATTTCCCTCCTAGGCTTTGTACTGTGATGGGTCTAAAAAGATCCATGTGTAACAGGTACAATATCCTAGGTGAATCACTCTTATTAAGTGACTTAAAGCTGTTTTTAGTTTGCTTGCCTAATTGACAAGCCCTGCAGAGTCCTTCCTTCTTGTAGGGGCCAGAAGGTAGTCCTCTAACAAGGTTGTCCTTGGATAGCCTAGCAATAGTTCTAAGGTTTAGGTGTCCTAGTCTCTTATGCCATAAAACATTTGGTCTACAGACAGAGTTAAACAGGCAAATATCTACATCAGTTGAAAGAAAATCTACTAGATAGATGTTACCTTTCCTTTTACCTGTCAACACAGTTGTGTTGTCCTCTGACTTGATTTTGCATAAGGCTTTGCTGAAGGTCACCTGGTAGCCTTCATCACACAGCTGACTGATGCTAATTAGGTTGTGCTTCAGTCCTTCCACATAAGCTACCTTCTTGAAGGTTACTGAACCAATCTGGACTGCACCATATCCTTTAGTTTGTCCAAAGTTGGAATCACCAAAGATAACTTTGGGTCCAAGCTTGGCTCTAAAGGAAGTGAGGTTGTCCTTGTTCCCTGTCATGTGCTTAGAGCATCCACTATCCAAATACCATTGCTGGTTAGATGTTGGATAAGTCTTCACCTGCACATAAAACAATTCATTTGTTTTTGACCCAGTTTACCTTGGGCCTAGGTTGATAACCTCTAAATTCTGAAATGAAAGACATCCTAGGCTGACTCTTATATCCTTCAGGATGATATCTCCTTGGAGGTATAATCCATTCAGTATAAGGGTTAAAGGTTTGGGATGAAGGACCCTTGGGATTCAATTTTGATTTGCCTTTGAAAAAGTTTCCAGAGCTCTGACCTCTGTTCGACGATCTTGGAGCTGCGTTCGACGATCTTGGGTCAGATCGTCGAGCTCCGTTCAACGGTCGACTATGGTTGAGGTCAGGTATATGAGATCGTCGTCCTGCGTTCGACGACTTTGGCTGAGATCGTCGATCAGCGTTCGACGATTTTTCCTGAGATCGTCGAGCTGCGTTCGGCGATCGTCGATCTTCATTCGGCGATCGTCGATCTTTGTTCGACGATTTCTGCTGGGAATTGGTTTTCTGAGGCAGATCAAAATTTTTCCTAGCAACCTCTACAACTCCCTTTCCCTTGTCAGAAATGAATTTGATGGGAGTTGTTAGGACTATAGGTTGGCTGGATGAAGCACCCAAGCCCAGTGTACTGTTAAATCTAGAGTTCACTGTGCTTGTGATGTCCATCAGCTTGATGCTTCTCCCATTAAGGGATTCTTCAAGCTTCTTGGCCTCAGAGAGCTCACTTTTCAGTGTAGCTATCTATTCCCTACAGCTATCCAACTCCTGAGAGAGTTCGAGGTTTTCTGACTTTAGAGCATTATGTTCAGATAATTGGTTTCTGAGAGAGATAATCTCTTTCTCAGACTTTAGCAGGTCTAAACACAGTGCTTTAAATTCGGATTTAAAATCTTCTGAACTAAAATCAAAAGAACCAATTACCTGATCTTCTTCAGGTTGAGTCTCTAAGTCTGACTCTGACTCCTCTTCTTCTGAGTTATGCTGTGAGGCATTGATTGCCATCATGCAGAACTCCTTTTCTTCTGCATCATCCTCATCATCACTGGAGCTGGAAGAGGCTTTTGACTCCTCTTCTGACTCCTCTTCTGTCTCACTCCAGGATTCAGCAACAAACCCCTTCTTCGTATGCTTATTTTTTCTTGAAGAAGGTTTGCTATTGCCATTTCTTTTGGAGTCTTTCTCCTTCCTTCTTTCTTTTCTGTCCCTTCTGTCCTTGTTCTTGTTCTCTGGACAGTCAGGAACTATGTGCCCTGGTTTCCTGCAACCAAAGCAAATAATGTCTTTATTATTACTAATAGACTTGTCATACCTTGGCTTATCCTGCTCCTTGTATGATCTTCTTCTGAAGTCCTTTCTGGCCATCTTGTAGAATCTTTTGGCCAGCAAGCTGAGTAGTTCATCATTGCCTGTGGCTTTATCTTCAGGCAGATCCTCAGTTGCCTTGAATGCTATGGTCTTCTCTTTCCTTGTGGCTGATGAAGCAGCCTTCTATTCTTCCTCTCTGTTCTTGATGAGTAGCTCATAAGATTTGAGCTTACCCAACAAAGCTTCAGTGGTGATCTCATTCAGACTTCTGGCATCCTTAATTGGCCAGATTCTTGAATCCCAAGTGCTGGGGAAGCACATTAGGATCTTGTCATTAAGTTCAGTTAGAGAGATCTCCTTATCCAATGTCCTTAGTTCACTGAAAATTAGACTTAGTCTGTTGTACATATCTCCCACTGACTCAGTCTCTCCCTTCTTGAAGTTCTCATATTGAGAGATGAGATGGGATCTTCTGTCTTTTCTCTCATCAGCTGAGCCTGAGACTATTTCTGAGAGCTTGTCCCAAATTTCCTTGGCTGAATTACATTCAGCTACTTTTTGAAATATGTCATCTGACATTGTCTGGGCTAGAATGTTCATAGCCTTGACATCAGCTACTTTCCATTTTTTGATATCAGCATCTGTTCCTGATGGAGGTGGAACAATATTTGTACTTGTGCTCTCTGGGGGTCTTGGACACACTGTCAAAACAGAATTAAAGATGTCTTCGTCAATAGAATTCATGTAAAGTCTAATCCTTGCTTTTCAAAGTGCAAACTTTGACAGATTGCACACTGGAGGTCTGGTGCTTGCATAATCTTTGTTTTGGGTCATGATTTGTGCAAACTAAATTTAATAATACACTACAAAAGAAAAACAGATCTAGTTTGGGATCTTTGGGTTCAGGTGTTAACCTGTACAACCAATCAGGTTTGGTATGTTTAACCAACCTGGCTCTGATACCAATTGAAAGTGCAACTAGATCTGATATACTCTAGAGGGGGGTGAATAGAGTATATGGTGCTTTAAAAACTTTTACAAACTTTTACAATAATTATTGTAATATGTGTGAGCAGGGAAGCAGAAATAAATCTAATCACAGTACTAAGCTATGCAAAAACTAAGCACAGAAAAATCAAGGCCAGAAATAAAAAGAAAGTAAGCCAAAACCAGATGACACAAGGGAATATAGTGGTTCCCCAAACTTGGGTACATCCACTCTTCTACCACCCTAGGTAGGAATCCACTGCAGGATGAGTTGATCAGGTGTCCTGGGCACCAATGAGCTTTTGATAAGGTGCTCAAAAACCAAAGCAGATTTTTTGATCAGGTGTCTTGCCACCAATGAGCTTTTGACAAGGTGCTCAAAAACCAGATTCAAACTTTTGAAGGGAGTTTGAAAAACCCTTTACAGAGTGGGGGTGAGAGAGTGATGGCAGTCTTCTCTTTCTCAAATAACTGAGAAGACTATGTGGATTGATGTCAAAGCTCCCCCTGAATCCTTGAGATCTTCAGGAAGAGAAGCTTTGCTGAGAGTGATAGGCCTTCAAAGGTTGAACTCCAGCAGAAGATGATTTCAGCAATAGCTGAAATGTTGAATGTCTGGAGTCTGGAATATGTTGGCCTTGAAAACTTTGAAAACTAAAAGAGATCTGAAGATTTGAAAACTTGATCTCCTTGGATGAGTGTTCTTCAGAATTCTTTTAGACAGAAGATTTTTGAGGTTGTCTCTGTAATCTGTATTGTGTGTGCTTTGTTGTGAGAGATTCAAAAGTCCTGTCTTTTATTCTCTGGTACAGAATAGAATATTATTCTCTGTCAAGGATAGCCGTTGGTCTGCATTGATTGCATCCTTAATTGCATAATCTCTTCTAGAGGAAGGTTCACAGAAACATTCCTTGAAAAATCCCTTGAAACTTGGTCCAGAATTGAATGAAAATGGCTAGCAAATCTCTGAATTAATTGCAGAATAACTCCTAACTGATTTGAATTTGAATTCTGGAAGTTATCTGAAATCGGCGAACTGAGCTCTGCTATCGTCGAGCTGAGCTCAGCGATCTGGAAATCTTAACCAGCAAAATAATCGTCGATCTGAGCTCAAATATCGTCGAACTGAGCTCAGAGATAAAGTTCCAAAGCAGAGTCAAAATCGTCGAACTGAGCTCACCGATCGTCGAATGGAGTTCGACGATATTATGAAGTTGAGCTCAGCGATCGTCGAATGGAGTTCGACGATCTGTCGAAGTTGAGCTAGACGATCGTCGACCGGAGTTCGACGAATCGTCGTGCTGAGCTCGACGATCAGACTTAATCTCCAGACAGAAAATCTTGGTCTTCAGGGCAGCTTCCAAACCTAGACTTCTAACCCTTAGACTCAATTCTAATTGACCTATTAAGCTATACAGAAGGTCAAGCAAAAGTTTCTAGAGACATAGTGATCATGACCCAAATTAGTAATAGGGTGTTCCAACACCATAGATGGCATTCTTCAGCCGACATACTCGTGTCTCCCCCTGAGCAACATACCCAGGAGGTTGCTCCATGTATACATCTTCCTGAAGATCACCATATAGGATGACTTTCTTGACATCCAGCTGTGAGATGGGTCAATCCTTGTTGACAGCCACAGAGAGAAGGACCCGAATGGTACTAAGACGAGCAACTGGAGAGAAGGTGTCAAAGTAATCAACATCATAAGTCTGAGTGAAGCCTTTGGCGACCAGTCGGGCATTGTATCAATCCACACTACCATCTGGACAGAACTTTACAAAAAATGCCCAGCGACATCCAAACACATCAGTGCCCAAAGGGGGAGGAACAAGGGTCTATGCACCCCTTTCAGTGAGGGTAGCAATTTCCTCATCCATGGCAGCCTTCTAATGAGGAACAACAAGAGCTTCCTGGTAGGTGCGGGGAGTGGCAGTTGTAGAGATAGCAAATGCAAACGCCCTGCGAGAAGGAGTTAGACGATCATAGGAAACAACAGCAGTTAGAGGGTGCTGAGTACACGACCACACCCCTTTGCACAGAGCAATGGGAAGATCTAAGTCGGCATGTTCCTTATTAACTGGAGCATCCGTGGTGGAGAGAGTTGGCCCAGTAGAGGAGAGAGACGGCCGTAGAGAGGAGGGAGTGAGCAGTGGTGGAGAGGGAAAAAGAGAAGGAGGAGTGGTGGAGACGACGGTGGAGAAAGCTCGATTGGAGTAGACGTGGTGGTGGGGATGGTAGGAGCAAAAATATCTGGAGTGGGAAAGGAATCAGAAGAGAAATAGGATGCATTCTTGAAGGTCACATCTACGGATACATATTGTTCACGAAGAATGGGGTCAAAGCAACAATAGCCTTTCTAAGTAGTAAAGTAACCAAAAAAGACACACTTGGTGGCACGTGGGGCGAGTTTGTCATGACTGGCGGAAGGAGCATGCACAAAAGCCGTGCAACCAAAGAAACGTAGAGGGAGAGGAAACAGATCCTTGCCCGGATAGATAATGGAGAATGGGGTTTGACCATGGAGAACAGTGGAAGGAATTCGATTAAAGGGATAGTAGGAGATGAGGACGGCCTAGCCCCGATAGGAGCGAGGAACCTGCATCTTTGTCATCAGAGTTCACGCGACATCGAGGAGATGACGGTTTTTACGTTCCGCTACCCCATTTTGTTGTGAGGTATAGACACAGCTAGTTTGATGAATAATACCATTTTGCAGACAGAAAGAAATCGTTAATAAGATATTCTTTAGCATTTTCAGAGCGAAAGATTTTAATGGATTTGTCAAACTGACTCTTAATCATATTATAGAACGATGTCCATACAGAAAATAGTTCGGAGCGATCCTTTAAAAGATACACCCACGTACATCGAGAGAAATCATCAATAAAGGTTACAAAATATGAACTACCCCGACCTATGGTGAGGGTAAGAGCAGGACCCCAGATATCGGAGTGCACTAGATCAAACAGTCGGGAAGATCCACGACCTTGCTTCAGTGGGAAGGAGGTGCGGTGATGCTTGCCAAGCTCACTTGCATCACAGTTGAGAGGAGGACTCTGCGAAGGAAGGTGGGGCAGAAGCTAACGAAGAAGTCTTGGAAGAGCATGACCAAGATGAAGGTTCCATTGGAGAAGATCAGAAGAAGAGGGGGAGAAGGAGAACAATGCGGAAACGTTGTTGAGAAAGTAGAGGCCGCCACTTTCAGTCCCAGTAGTAATCATCCATTTGGAGCCTGTATCCTGAAAAGAACAAGTAGTAGAAGTGAATGTGATGGAGCAATGTAGTTGCTTGCAAAGAGAAGTAACATATAACAAATTGCAAGGGAAAGTGGACATATAGAGGGTGTCCGCCAAGCGAAGAGACGGAGTGACTTGAACTACTCCTGTTCCATTGACCGGTGAGGGAAATCTGTCCGCAATAAGGACCGGGGGCAACCGATCATGCTGTTCTAGGAGAGAAAAACATTGCGGATTGCCAGTCATATGATTGGTAGCACTAGAGTCGATCAGCCATTTACCTTGAGTAGCAACGTGGGCACTACCTGAAAACATGACCATGGAGGTGGACGGCTTCGAAGAAGAGGTTGCCATAGAAGAGAGCAGAGAGAAGAACAAGTCGCGTGCTGTAAAGGAGGGTGTGACGACTAAGCGCAGGGCATGATAAGAAGAGCAGGTTGCGGCGACTAAGCACAGATCGCCGCAATAAAAACAGGGCGCGGTGACTTAAGAATAGGTCGCGGTGACTTAAGAACAGGTTGCTGCGACTTAAGAAAAATAACGGTTAGAAAAGGATTGCGCGGCGACTAAGCACATGTCGCAAGGACTTAAGAATAGGTCGCGACGAGAAGAAGGGGGAATCAGAGAGGTTGCTCACACAAAGGAGCACGACAAGGATAGAAAGAAGCCACGCGAACAGGGCGCAAACCTGTAGAAGAAACAAGTGCAGAGACAGGTCGCGAGAAGAAGGATCAAGCCGCACAGACAAGTACAGACAAAGAGAGCTCACAGAATCAGGAGGAAAAGATCGAGTCCTCTGATACCATGTGCGAACAGAAAACAGGTAGACCGAAAATTTAGAGCAATAAAATTTTTATTATCCAAAAAGGTATCTATTACAAAGGTATGACCTCTCTTTTATAGAATGAAGGAGAGAAGAGAGATTACAAATAAGCAATGTGGGACTAATAATTACAAGAACAAGCACCTATACAAGCCGCATAAATCGCGTAGTTGGACAACCAGCACAGCAACTACAATGTGCAGAAGATAACCCGATAATATCTACAAGTCGCTAGACCGCCAGACACCAATCAACAACAGCCCGACTACTAAACCGTTGGGATAAGCTGCCAGACCGTCAGACATAACCAGTAACAACCCGGATATCAAGCTGCTGTGATAAGATGCCAGACCTCCAGACACCAACCAACAACAGCCCGACTACCAAGCCGCTGGGAGAAGCCGCCAAACCGCCAGAAAAACTGCCAGACCTCCCGGTCTCGATGCTGCAACACTTGCAGGCACATGACTAAAGAAACAATCATTAAATACAAACTCAATTCATCTTAGTTCAAGGGACACTTCTTCAAATCAAGGTTATTGTGGATAAAATACCCAACAATCTCTCCCTATTTGAAGAAATCAGAACCCTAGTCACTAAGGTGAATTGTACATAAAATAATCTTAAATAAAGACAAAGAAGGAACATAAAGACAAATAATAAGAAGTTTTATCTCAGTCAAAACATTAATGTATGCATATAAATAGTTTTATCAGGGCAAATAGTTTTCACACAAGGAATATCAAAGAAAATATAAACTTCAGATATTTGCCCTTGTTCTTCTGATTCTGTTTGTCAAAGTAAGCTTTGGGCTTCGGGAAATACTTTGGCGGTGGAGGAGCATCTGGATCGTCCCTTCTGTATTTACTGAAATGAATCCTTCTTTTAGCATTGGCCACTTCATATTTCTGTCATTCCTCCCTGCTATAGTGTGATCACCTGCCTTCATTTCCCAAGTCAACTAACATTTTCGTATCCAGAATAATGCCCTTAGACGTTGGGCTCCATACTTCACAAAGTTCCTTGTTAGGATCAGAATTGTGAGCAGATGAGCCTTCTCCAAATTTTCTTTTCTTGAAAGTTGGTTAAGTAATATCTTCAACTAACTCAGTGTCTGGTTCAACAACATGAGCAATAGATTCTGTTCCATACTGATAGTCATCCTGAGGAAGGTCTTGAGTGTTTGTCCACTATTGGGAATAATCCTGAGTATGATGAACATCAACATACATAGGTTCTGGCATTCTTGCTTCAGCATACCCTGGAACCCCAAACAATCCTCCCTACAACCATTTGAAATTGTCATAATTATAGGTGTTGACACTTTGAATCTATTCTTCTAAGGTGTCTCCAATTGCATTCACCTTACCCTTGAGTTCTTCCTCCCCCTTTTTGACTTTTGGAATCACAACCTTAACGATTTCATTACTGTAATTCATCATTTTTTCATCAAAGTAGTGCATCCCGACATTTTGGGCTTCAATAATAGTCTTTGTATTTGCATCAACATTCTTTGTTACCTCAAGATTGTTTTTTAGCCCAATCATTGTGTGAACAATCACTTTTCCACCTTGAACTAATCATGTGTACAGATTTGCTTCCAACTTATCAAAACGAACATTGACCTCAACAAGTCCGTTGTTCATATCTCGTTCAACCTCTTTCACTTTATTGAGTACTTTCTTTAGCGAGTGATCAAAATATGCTTGTTTCCTGACCAACATAACTTCAATAGATTTCAATAAGAAATTATGTATTCTTGAGCTTGTAATGTCTGCAGTCTGAATTCTGGCAGGAGAGGCACGATCTGCAACGTCCTCTAAGTCACTAGAAGACTCAGGCACTGGAGATATATGAGCTTTTATCAGTAAAGTGGGATCTTCAGCCTTTAGGATAGGAGGAAGCATCTCGGCTTCTACTTCCTCATCTGAAATTTCAACGATATCCTCCTCCACAATGGGAGATCCACCTGGAATTCGGGCAATCCTTCTCTGTAGATTGCAAATAAACCTATCAAGTTCTGTTTGAACTAAAACTGAAGGCTTAATATTTCCCCCTCAGCCACTGTTTGAAGAATTTCTAGGCGACTTACAATCATGTTGGGTGAGGTAGCAATTTCAACAGTAGCCAAAACATTTTCTTCCACTTGCTCACCATCCTCGTCAGCAACATCATCAATATTATCATCACCAACAAGGAAATCATAAAAACTTCATCAGCATCAACAACACCATCTCAGACATTTCAACATCAACATCATCAAGATCATCAACCTCTATTTCAACACCACCAGCATCCACAACCAAAACCTCCTTTGTAGCAGCAATAAGAACACTATCATCAACCACTGTCTCAGCTACAACAGAGTTTAGAGCAACCAATTTTACAATACCTGAATCTGGAACAACTGTCTCTGCATAAACTGTATCCATAGGAACTTGTTCAGAAGATGAGGTAACAATCAAAGGCATTGGAACATCAACATCCACTTGAGTCGAGACTGACACCCTCTCAATTCCTGCACCAGAGCTCTCAGGTGCTTCATGGGCGGTAGGTGAAGTAATACTAACATCAGGAACAACTTCATCCTTTTCCTCAGCCAATTCCCTAGTCCTCTTGAGGCATGAACGAACAAAGGTTCTTCGCCACCTTCACCCAGACGGACACTGTTCCTCCTGAGGCAAGAACAAACAAAGGTTCTTTGCCACCTCCACCCGAATATACCTCGACCCTCCTGAGGCGCGAATGAACAATACATTTTCGTCAACTCCACCCGGACGGACCCCGTTCCTCCTGAGACACGAACAAACAACGGTTCTTTGTCACCCCCATCCAGACAAACCCTGATCCTCCTGAGGCCCGAATGAATAAAGGTTCTTCGCCGCCTCCACCCGGACGAACACTGTTCCTCCTGATGCGTGAACGAACAAAGGTTTTTTTCCACCTCAATCTGGATGGACCCCTGGTACCCCTGAGGTATGAACAAACAAAGGTTTTTTCGACTTCCACCTGGACGGACCCCGATCTTCCTGAGACACGAACAATCAAAGGTTCTTTACTACCTCCACTAATAATGGAATAGACCCCAAGTAGATCCAATGCACAAATGGACAAAAATCCTTTGACAACTCAAAGGTAAGAGAACTCAAACACTCCCAAGGTGGGAATATGTCCACCTTGCTTGGGGATTCTCCTTTCCAATCTAGAGAAAATAGAATAGTTGATCCTATTCAGATGATGGATTAGTACACCTGTCGTTATGTCAAAGGTGTTTCTGTCCAACTGGTTCAAGTAAAGACCGAGTATTCTTCCAAAATTTGGTGCACGCAAACTGTCTTTGATCCTACCAAATAGAACTGCTCCCAAATCAATTCTTTTCCTACAAATGATAACGATAATGAGCTTGAACATGTCATTCAAGAGGTAGTCATGGGAGTCGACTTTACATAAGAGGACTTTCCCGATGACATCAGATAGAAGTTTTCCTTCGTCATTCATGGCTTCCCTTTTATTGGCCGAGGTACCTCTAGGCAAACCATAGAACGTAAAGCCCTTGTAAAATCTCTATCTTCAATGAGGTCGACTTTTTCAACTTCTGGAAGTCTCAGGTATCAGGTAAGGAGGGAGGCCTTCACTTTGATACAAAGATTCTTGAACTTACTCTTGATGATTATATCCTCACGATGGATTTTAGCATGTTGAAAAAAATTCAAGACATCTCTATCCAAGTCCTTGCACGGGTATTCCAGAATGAATGGCAAACCTGCGGCCCCAAGCATCACTATCACATTGTGAAATTCATCGGTGGTGGTGGAAAACCCAATGCGAACAAGTTCTCCCCAAACTTGAAGGTTTCATGTACCTCTTGGAGCCATGGAGAACGATGAAGAAGAAGAGAAGTCGAATTGTCGAGACAGTCCGTTCGCGGAAGATGAACAATGCGCCGACAACTCTTGACGGATTTTCAGGAAGATTTCGACGATTGTGACGTCTGTTTGCCCGATACTTGTCTATTTATATAAAATTAACATTTTGAAGAGAGAGAGAGAGAGAGAGAAAGAAGCGCGTACCTTTTCCTGAAGTGAATCTTCGAATCTAATAAAGAGAAATAAAAGGGATTAAAGTCATATTCGTCGAAATTCCTTGAGTAAACACGACAGATTCATCAAAATAATACAGGTGATAAGTCCCATTCATTGAGAATCGTCAAAATGACTCTGCTACTCTCGACGAATTCGTCGAGATTCCTCGAGTATACACGACGAATGTTCCTTTGAGATTTCTGAAATTTCTGAGTGGAAAAATTTCTGCCTTCTGAGAGAACTACTTAGCCAATCTGACTTTAGTCTGAATACTTGACCATCTTCATGAGTCCTTGTTGAGTATACCAAGTTCCATTTTGAAAAAGGGACCTGAGCTCATCCAGTGGCTTTGTGAAAATATTTGCGACTTGCTTATCCATCAGGACATAACAGAGGTTGATGTCCCCATTTTACATATACTCCCGGATGAAATGAAACCTTATCTCGAGGTGCTTTGTCCGATTGTGAGAGATTGGATTATTAACAATCACAATTGCACTAGAGGAGACGCAAAACATTGGAATCTCCTTTAGCTTCATGTTTTAATCTTCAAGTTGATTCCTTATCCAGAGATGTTGTGCATAACAACTTCCTGTAGAGATGTACTCTGACTCAACAGTTGAGATTACCACACAATTCCGTTTCTTGCTGCTCCAAGAAATCAACATTCTTCCTAGGAACTAATAGGTTCCGGATGTGCTTTTCCTGTCATCCAGGCTACCTACAAAACCAGTATCTGAAAAGCTAATTAGCTCACGGTCATTACTTCTTGGGTACTATAAGCTAAGATTTGGTGTACCCTTAAGGAATCTCAAAATCCTCTTTGTTGCGGCGTAATGAGATTCCCTACTGTTCACCTTAAATCTAGCACATATGCATGTTGAAAATATTATGTCTGGACTACTAACAGAGGTTGCACTCTCAATTCTGATTTTCTTAGTTAACTCATTGGTGAAATTTGTGTGAGTGATGAAAATTCCATCGTCAGATTATTTCACCGGAAGTCCTAAGAAATAATTCAGCTCACCCATACTAGTCATTTCAAACTTCCACTGCATAAGTTTAGAAAACTTCTTGCAAAGGAGGTCATTCGTAGATCCAAATATAATATCATTGACATAGATTTGCTCTAGCAAAATCTTGTCGTTAACTTCCCTAAGAAATAATGTCTTATCTATCTTCACCTTGTGAACTTGTTCTCAAGAAAAAAGTTAGATATCTTCTCATACCAAGCTCGAGGAGCTTGTTTTAAACCATATAAAGCTTTATTCAGAAAATAAACATGTCCAGGGAGACTTGAGTTGACAAAACCTGGAGGTTGAGCTATGTATACTTCCTCTTTTAGATTACCGTCGAGGAATGCTGATTTCACATCCATTTGATAGACCTTAAAACCTTTGTGAGCAGCATACGCTAGAAATAACCTAATCACTTTGGGTCTAGCCACTGGAGCAAACATTTGATTGAAGTCGATCACTTCTTCTTTCTGTATCCTTGTGCTACATGCCTGGCTTTATTATTTATAATCACTCCATTTTCATCCATCTTGTTTCTGAATATCCACTTCGTTCTAATTATGTTTTGTCCTTTGGGCCTTGGTACCAGCTCCCAAACTTTGCACCTTTCAAACTAGTTGAGCTCCTCTTGCATATGCATTATCCAAGAAGCATCATTGTTTGCTTCTTCAAATTTCTTCGGCTCAACCTAAGAAAGAAAGCTAAGATGCAACACTTCGCTAACTGTACCTCTTCTGATTCTTATTCAGTCTTTTAGATCTACAATGATCAGATCTATAGGGTGACCTCTTGAGTGTCTGCTCACTAGATTCCTTCCCATCCCACCAGGAGGTTCTGCCATAGCCGATGCAACTTCAGTAGTGGAGGGAGATCTTCATCTTGAACCTCTTCTTCAACCATGCTGGGATTAACAACTTTGATTGAGTTTGGATCATCATCCTTGATTGCTTCTTCCAAGTTCAGCCCTTTTATACTGGCACCTGCATCTTCACCAACAACACTAGATGGTTTGCTATGAAGCATACTAGTCTTATCAAATACAACATTGATAGACTCTTCCATAACCAGAGTTTTCTTATTGAAAATCCTATATGCCTTACTATGGCTACTATAGCCTACGAAAATACTTTCAAAATATTTTTCACTAAACTTCATATAATAATACTTCTCATTATTAAGTGCGAAGCATTTGCTGCCAAAGATTCTGAAGTAGGACACAATCGTTTTTCTGCCCTTCAAAAGTTCATAAGGTGTCTTACGATGACTTTTGTTGATTAATGATCTGTTTTGCATGTGACAAGCTGTATTGACTTTCTCAGCCCATAAGTACTCTGGTAGTAAAGATTCATTCAACATAGTTGTACATGCTATAATGAGAGTTTTGTTCCTTCTCTTGGTAACTCCATTTTATTGTGGAGTATGCAGGGAGGAAAATCATGAAAGATACCTTGACTTGCACAAAATTTTGTCATATCCCCAGATTCAGATTTTGTTCTGTGGTCACTTCTGATTTTGATCACTCAGCAGTTTAATTCATTTTGAATTTGCCTGACAAAGTTTGTGAAAGCTTTGAAGGTGTCTGACTTGTGTTTCAGAAAGAACACTCAAGTAAAACGAGAGTAGTCTTGAACAATAACTAGCATATAGACTTTAACTTCTAAACTATAAATTGTCATAGGACCGAATAAGTCCATATGAAGTAGATATAAATATCTAGAAAAATCCATTTGAACAATACCCTTAAAGGTAGCCCTTGTATGCTTACATATTTGATATGTGTGGCATGAACTCTCTTTAAGGCACTTAATGTTGGGAGCATCACGTACTAAGTTGTGAGAAAATATCATACTTATAGTTTTGAAATTAATATGTGTTAATCACTTGTGTCATTGGTCATATAGAGACGCATTATCTTTTATTATAAGGCACACTAGTGTAGAAGTGTCTAAACAAAGAAAATTTAAACAGAAAATATTTCTACTCCGAGTGCCTGTTAAGACTATCTCCGAACTGGTAGATCATTTTATCAGACATTTGTCCTTGTAGAACTCAACGATATAGCCATTATCACATAATTGGCTTATGCTTATGAGTTTATGTTGTAATCCTTTAACATAGGCCACGTCTGTGAAGGAGACTATGTTGTAAGAAATCATACCATTGCCTTTAGTTACTCCCCTATCTAAACTGCCAAAAATTTCTTTTTGACCGTACTCAACTGGGCTATATTCTTGAAGTAGGCTTCTTGTTCCTGTCATATTCCGAGAGCATCCACTATCCAAATACCAAATAGGAGTTTTGTTGTAATTTGGACATACCTGCATTCATAAATCACTTACCCTTAGGAACCCAAATAGATTTGGGTCCTTTGTTCCTGGTTAGCTTAACACTACTAGGAATACTAATATTTTGAGTGGTCAGTCTCACAATGTTAACTCGTGGAGTTTCATATTTAACTGGATAAAACCAACAATCCACGACAAAGTGACCAATGTTGTCATAACACCAACAGTAAAATGATTGATATTTTCACATCGGGTCCGAAAACTTGATGCAGATAAAACTTCAAAAATTGGTGAGGATTCCCACGGCGCCCCGGGCGGTTTTATTTAAGGAAAGAGGATTTGGTTTTATTTAGAAAAACAGGGCACGCAGATTTATTATTTAGATATAAAACGGTTTAGATCGAGTTTTAACGAAAGGATGTAAGTGCACCTATCACGTGTAGTACAGGATATTACGGTGTGGAATATCGAGGTCGTATTGTTCTCAGGATCGGTTTGATTATTTCTACTCTTCCCTGGAGGGGACTATTATTTTACCGATAATTACTTGTCGGGTATTTTTTATATATATATAATAAAAATGATAGAAAATGAAAGCATAAAAGGTGGAGTCGATGATGAGCTTAACGCGACCGCATCGAATAGAATTCGAAGTAAAATAAACTTTTAATAAAAAGAGATCCTAAATTTCATATTAATTAAGACGAAAACTTGGTCGTGGAGGTTCCACTAAAATGAGCTCACCTAGCTATAGGGATATCGCTCACCTGAACGCTAAGACTATTCGACCGAACGTTAGTCTGACGAAGGATTCCTCTTAATGCCCGCATTACGCTAAAAACCCCATTATTGGGTGGGGAACCCAATCCAGTAGAGTTGGCGCGCCTCCTCTCTCGAGGGTTAGTGCGAAACTCTCTTTACCAAGGGGCGATCGGTCCATACGCACGGCCTCTCGGCTAGCTAGCGTATGGACTACGGAAATAGAGACCACACATCGATTATGTGGTTCTACGCGTCGTTAACCCTAGGTAAACCTTAAGTAATTTTAATTAATTAGAAAATAAGGACCTTTAATTATTTAAAGCTATTTTATTTGTCTCAATGCTCTTCGATATTGAGGGCTAAGAACGGTTAGCCACTCATCGGAATGGGGACGACAGACGGTGAAAGCAATAAAGAAAGCAGAAAATGGAAAGCACAAAATGAAAGCAGTAAAATAAAGCAGTAAGAAAGTAGTAAATTGCAAGTCCTACTCAAACGAGTAGAACTGAAATGAAAGAAGTAAAGTGCGAGTCCCGACGCAAATGCGTGGGCGGGAGAAATGAAAGCGATAAAGTGCGAGTCCCGGCGCAAATGCGTGGGCGGGAGAAATGAAAGCGAGTCCTACTCAAATGAGTAGGAGGAAATAAATGCAACACACACACACACTCTCTACAGAAAATAAAACTCACGCACACACACACTCGACATAAAGTAAAACACACGCACATGATAGAATGTAAAAACTCAAACACTCTATTGAATGAAATAAAAACAGTGCGTCATTTAACTCTTAACGAGCAGGCGGAAATAAATGCGCACACATAAAAAATTGCAAAAAAATTAAGTTACCAAAAAATTAAAATGACTGCATTTCTACCGCTAGAATGCGGTAGAAATGCATAAAAAACTGAAATAAAAGTAAAACGAGCAAAAGGGTTTGTAAATAAACGCAAAAACGCAAGTGTTCGAAAAATTGAAATGAATACATTTCTACTGATAGAATGCGGTAGAAATGCGTAAAAAGAGGACGAAAAAAATAAAGGAGCAAAAGTTTAAAATGAAAATGGAATGCTCGAAAAATTAAAACAACTATATTTTCATTCCTATAACTTGATAAAAATGCTAAAAAAGTGTAAATAAAGTAAAAAGAACGAAAAAGTTAAACAACCCTAAACAAAAAAAATCTAACTTAAAGAAAATTAAAAACCACTTTAAAAACATTTTTACGCATTTATAGGAATGAAATAAAAGCTACAAAATTCTAAATCTAACCAAATCTAAGTAAACATTACCAAACATAAAGATAAAAACTATACTCATACACACACACACACACATAGAAGAGAACAAAAACAAATGTTAAAACAAAGATGAAAGAAATAAGATTGCATAAGAGTGGGTTGTTTATATTCCTTCCAAAGCCAAATAAAGAGATGAAAACATGTTTTATTAAGTTAAAATGAATGAGTTACAAAGACATGAAAATAAAAGCTAAGGAGAGGGGGAGAAAATATCCCTTACACAACATTTGGAATTCATCTTGGCAACATAACTCCTATACAAAATGGATCCAAAAAGTGGAACAAGATTACAAGCAGAAGGCTGGAATTTATAGATAAAATTTTTCATGGGACACGCCCTCTGACACGGGCGTGTCAGGGGGCGTGTCACTACTATTGAAGATTCGATCCAGCGAGGTGACGACTTGGTTGACTTCGGGCAGGACACGTGTCGGTCATGTGGCGGTCACGCCCCAGGTCATGGGTGTAACTCTGGGCGTGTCGAGGAGGTGGATCTGGGTGCGAGTCGAGTCGATAAGTCGTCGGCGCGGTCTTGTCGGCCAGGTGGAGGAGTACACGCCCGTGTCGGGTTGAGTCGACATTTGTCGAGTGGAAAACGTCGAGCGGGAGTGACACGGGCTTGGTCACGGGGCGTGTCGGGTTGACACGCACGTGTGGTTGGGCGTGTCAAGCTTTTTACATCAAAAATGGTTTTTCACTGGAAGTTGACGTGCCACGCCCTGGTCACGGGCGTGACCCAAAGAACACGGGTGTGACTCATGCATAATTTGACAATTTCCTGAAATTTTTCAGAAAATGAAAATAAAGTAAGTTAGCAAAATATTTACAAAATAGGAGCAGTTTATTAAAGAAATATAAGTAAAGATGACGAAAATAAACTAAAACAACTTATTAAACGTACGTAAAAATACGTATATTTACAATTCATCAAATACCCCCATACTTAAGCTTTTGCTATTCCAGAGCAAAAGTTGGAGATGAACTTATAAGGAATTAAAGAAATCCTAAGTTTAGCTACCGCTTGACTTAATTAAAAGTAAGATCAAAATAAACATCCAGGGTACTAGAGTTAAATCCTCATTTATGAAAATGTTATAAATAGAGAAAGAGTTTCAAAAAGACTTCTAAATAAAACAAATAGAACGCAAAAATTTATTTTTGTTAGTTTAACAAAGATGCATTGAAATTATATAAAAAACTTTAGCTTAAAAGAAGTTAAAGAAAATAATACAATTTAAAAATTATGCTCTCAAAAACAATTTAAATTAATTCTAGAATCATTGAAATAGTATAAATGGTTGGTGGTTTATGAAGAGGGCTTTGAATTTAGAAGCGAGGGTATATTTTTTCGCTCGAACCTCTACATATATGTTTTTTCTTTTGAATAATTAGGAAAATGAAATTTTATTTTCCTAACATATAAATATTTTCTTTCTTCATAAATAATAAATAACCCAATGTATATGTGTATGAGTAATGAATTTTATCCTCTTACTCCGTAACATATAATCTTTTTAAATATTGGTTGCCTATTTATACAGAATGAAATCTTATTCCCATTGACATATGATATTTTTAAAGGATAAAATATGAGTAAGCATGTCAGGTAAGACATGAAAAAAATGGAGGTGAGTTTATTTTTTCAAAAAGAAAACTAGATTTTAATAAAAAAGTTTTGAGAGCAACCTTTTTAAAATGAACGTTCTTATGTTTCTAAAAGCATGAAGTAGAAATAATTGAAATCCATGGTTGTTATTTCTAACATAAAAGACGAGCTTCTATTTATAAAAATTAGAAGTGGTGGTGAAAAACAAGTTCCCTATTATAAAGAAAAGACATAAAAAAATCTTTAGACCTTAACCCCAGACACTTAAATCTATCGAACTTTAATTAATAAACGAAAAGTAAACAAAGAATAAGTAAAATTCGCATATAAATTAATTCGAAACTAGATATTTGGAAAGCAAAAAGGGTTAAAATGTGGTATATTCGACTTTATTTGTTACATAATTAACAAAATGTTTTTTTGATTTTTGGGGTTTTAATCTTTTTTTGTATTTTTTTGTGATTATTATCTTCTTTTGAATTTTTAAAGATTTTTTATCTCTTTTTCTTATTTTTTTTTATTATTATTTTTTTGAATTTTTAGAGTTATTCTCTTTTTTTGGATTTTTGGTTTTTCTAATTTTTTTAAATTTTTAGTATATTTTGATAAGTTACAAGAAAGAGGAGAGAAAAAAGTGTTATCTACAAAGAAGATAGTGGAGAAAGAGAGATGTTTACAAAAAAAAGTACAAAGTAAAAACTCAATGGCCCGCGAAGAGACTCTTATTTCAGTAGTTGGTTCGATGAGTCGAACGTCGCGGGTATGATAAAAAGCGAGTTTTTACAAATAAGAAGACGGGGTGGGGGAAGAGAAAGATTATTTTTTTACAAAAAACATTTACAAAGTAAAAGATTTTTTTTGAATTTTTATTTTATGAAAATTTTTGAACTTTTTTTTATAATTTTTTGAATTTTGTGGTTTTATGAATTTTTTGAAGTTTTGTTTGATTTTATAAAAAAATAATGAAATGTTTTTTTTTTTGAGATTTTAATTCTTTTTTTGCATTTTTTTGTATTTTTGCTAAGTACATAATATAAAAAAATGCAGAATAGGAAAACAGCCTCATACTTAAACACAACATTCTCCCCAATGTTACAATCTAAGTATGCAGAATGATAATAGACAAAATATAAGATGCACAAAAAAAGAAAAGTGAGGTTAGAAGCTTCCCTGAAGATGAGTACGGGGAGGCTCGGGTTGATACCCTGTATTATGTTAGAAGAATCCTAAATTTCAAATTAATTAAGGCGGAGACTTGGCCGTGGAGGTTCCACTAAAATGTGCTCACCTAGCTATAGGGATATCGCTCACCTGAATGCTAAGAATATTCGACCGAACGTTAGTCCGACGAAAGATTCCTCTTAACGCCCGAATTACGCTAAGAACCCCGCTATTGGGTGGGGAACCCAATCCGGTAGAGTTGGCGTGCCTCCTCTCTCGAGGGTTAGTGCGAAACTCTCTTTACCTAGGGGTAATCGGTCCATACGCACAGCCTCTCGGCTAGCTAGCGTACGGACTACGGAAATAGAGACCATACATCTATTATATGGTTCTACGCATCGTAAACCTTAGGGAAACCTTAAGTAATTTTAATTAATTAGAAAATAAGGACCTTTAATTATTTAAAGCTATTTTATCTGTCCCAATGCTCTGCGATATTGAGGGCTAAGAATGGTTAGACACTCATCGGAATGGGGAGGGCAGGCGGTGAAAGCAATAAAAAAAGAAGAAAATGGAAAGCAGGAAATGAAAGAAGTAAAATAAAGCAATAAGAAAGCAGTAAATTGCAAGTCCTACTCAAACGAGTAGGACTGAAATGAAAGCAGTGAAGTGCGAGTCCCGGCGCAAATGCGTGGGCGAGAGAAATGAAAGTGATAAAGTGCGAGTCTCGGAGCAAATGCGTGGGCGGGAGAAATGAAAGAGAGTCCTACTCAAACGAGTAGGAGGAAATAAATGCAACGCACGCACACACTCTACAGAAAATAAAACTCACGCACACACACTCTCGACATAAAGTAAAACAGACGCACACGACAGAATGTAAAAACTCACACACTCTACTAAATGAAATAAAAACAGTGCGCCATTTAACTCTTAACGAGTAGGCGAAAATAAATGCGCACACATAAAAAATTACAAAAAAATTAAGTTACCAAAAAATTAAAACGACTGCATTTCTACCGCTATAATGCGGTAGAAATGTATAAAAAGCTGAAATAAAAATAAAACGAGCAAAATGGTTTGCAAATAAACGCAAAAACGCAAGTGCTCGAAAAATTGAAATGAATACATTTCTACCGCTAGAATGCGGTAGAAATGCGTAAAAAGAGGACGGAAAAAAAAGGAGCAAAAGTTTAAAATGAAATTGGAATGCTCGAAAAATTAAAACAACTATATTTTCATTCCTATAACTTGATAAAAATGCTAAAAAGTGTAAATAAAGTAAAAAGAACGAAAAAGTTAAACAACCCTAAACAAGAAAATATAAGTTAAAGAAAATTAAAAACCATTTTGAAAACATTTTTACGCATTTATAGGAATGAAATAAAAGCTACAAAATTCTAAACCTAACCAAATCTAATTAAACATTACCAAACATAAAGATAAAAGCTATACTCATACACGCACACACGCATAGAAGAGAACAAAAACAAAGCTTAAAACAAAGATGAAAGAAATAAGATTGCATAAGAGTGGTTTGTTTAGATTCCTTCCAAAGCCAAATAAAGAGATGAAAACACATTTTGTTAAGTTAAAATGAACGAGTTACAAAGACACGAAAATAAAAGCTAAGTAGAGGAGGAGAAAATATCCCTTACATAACATTTGGAATTCATCTTGACAGCATAACTCCTATACAAAATGGATCCAAAAAGTGGAATAGGATTACAAGCAGAAGACTGGAATTTATAGACAAAATTTTTCATGGGACACGCCCTCTGACACGGGCGTGTCAGGGGGCGTGTCACTACTATTGAAGATTCGATCCGGCGAGGTGACGACTTGGTTGACTTCGGGCAGGACACGTGTCGGTCGCGTGGCGGTCATGCCCCAGGTCATGGGCATGACTCTGGGCATGTCGAGGAGGTGGATCTGGGTGCGAGTCAAGTCAAAAAGTCGTCGGCGCGGTCTTGTCGGCCAGGTGGAGGAGTACACGCCCGTGTCGGGTTGAGTCGACATTTGTCGAGCGGAAAACGTCGAGCAGGAGTGACACAGGCTTGGTAACGGCACGTGTCAGCTTGACACGGGCGTGTGGCCGGGCGTGTCAAGCTGTTTTCATCAAAAATGGCTGTTTCACTAGAAGTTGACGTGTCACGCCCTGGTCACGGGCGTGACCCAAAGAACACGGGTGTGACCCATGCAAAATTTAACAATTTCCTAAAAATTTTCAGAAAATCAAAATAAAGTAAGTTAGCAAAATATTTACAAATAGGAGCAATTTATTAAGGAAATATAAGTAAAAATGAAGAAAATAAACTAAAACAACTTATTAAACGTACGTAAAAATAAGTATATTTATAATTCATCATTAAACCTGTTATACCTTCTTTTATATTCCTTCTTTACTTTCTAACTGGGAGTTCTAGAAGGTGCAATAGACTTGTAGGTGGATGCCTTATGATTGCAACAAACACAAGGCTTCATAGTCTCCATAGCCTTCGGAACAATAGTTTTGTCTTCGGGTGATTTCTTGATACTTGATTCATGAACGTAGGGACCATACTCTTTAATAGTTATCTCTTCATAAGGTGCCTTGAAAGCACTTGTACCAAAGTCTTGGGGATGGGTCCATCCTCGGTAGTTCTTTTTAGGATCCACATTAGTTGGCCTAACAAAGTGACCATAGGACGTCTCAAAGTCATATTGTTTTGTGGGAAATATTACCTTCTTAAAAATGCCTGACTTTGAGGTGCCTTCCCTTAGCCTTTTGTAGCGGCTCACTTAACAACATTACCTTTTCAGCTACATGGCCTAGACCACTACCCTTCTTAGGGGCAGAAAATTCATCAATGTGTGGAAGAATAGTCTTTGGCTTGAAGTAGCTTTGAACAAGTTTCCTCTCCACCAAAAGCTTTTCTTCTAATTCATCTAAGTACTTCTCCTTCTGACTTAGTAGCTCAGTCAAGCATTACAATTCCTCTTTCAAGGAGTGAACTTCATCTTTGAGAGGAGTCAATTCTAAAATTTCCTCCCCTAGACTTGATTCCAATGGCTTTAGAGAGGCAATCTCTTTTGATTGCTTTTTGAACACCTTATGACATTAGTCAAATGCTCTCAAAAGTACTTGATGCTGAGCCATCAAGTCAGAATCATCTTCCCTAGAAGAATAGTCTTCATGACCATTAGATGATATTTCTGAATCTGATAGCATGGTGTGTGAGTTTACCTTTCCGTTGTATTGAGAGTCACCTACTTCCTCATCTGAGCGAGACATGAGTCAAAAGTAGGCTTCTTCTTCATCTGAGCTTGACTTAATTGAGTCACTGTCACTAAGAGTCTTTGAATTCTTTGCGATAAAGCTCTTTTCTTTTTTCTTCTTACCCTTGAAGGATCTCTTCTCTTCTTTCCCGGATCCTTCCTTCTTTTTGTAAGGACACTCTGTGATAACTTGTCCTGGCTTATTGCAAAAATTGTCAGAAGAAAATAATGTCAGAAGAAGAATGTTTGTTAGGATTAGATTTATACCCATCATCTCAGTTGTGGCTTTTCTTAGAATGTGACCTTTTATATTTAGAGGATAAGGACCGACTTTTCCTTTGCCTCCTTTTGCTAAGCATTCTTTTGAATTGCTTGGAGATCAGAGAAAAATCTCCATCAGAAAATTCAGAGCCTGAGGTGCTTGGATCAGAATCTTCTTGAGCATCAGAAGCTTTTGTACTTACTGGTGACACAACTTTATATTTTTTTGACCCTTCGGCCTTCGATGCTATAACCTTCTCTTTGCTTGAAGTCTTACTATTTTGCTCCTCTTTCTTCCTTATATTCATTTCCAATTCATAAGATAGGAGCATCCCGAATAGATTTTGAGGATCAGTGTCAGACAAATTTCTAAATTCTCTAATGGCCACGACCTTAGTATCCCATTCTTTCGTCATGGATCTTAAGAATTTATCATCCAGTTCACCATTAGTGAATGCCCGACTATAGTTTCTCAGACCAATGACAATCTTAAAGAACTTTTTATAACTATCAGCAATGGTATCCTTAAGGTCTTATTTGAATGCCTCGTACTCCTGATTAAGTAGAAATCTTTGATCATCTCTCACTTCTTCAGTACCTTCCATTAGAATAACTAGAGAATTCCACATCTCCTTGACATACTTGTAGTGGAAAAGGTTTTGCAACATTGAGTCATCCACTGCACTTGCAATTATATTTTTGGCCTTCTTGTCTAAGAAGATGGGATCAATCACATCTTTGTTCAAGTCCATCATATTTTAAGGAACCATCACGTTTGAATTCATAACAGATGGTTGAGTAGGAACGTGAGATCCTTCATCTACAATATGAAAGATTCTTGGATCAGCTGCTTCCATAAATAATCTGACTCTTTCCTTCCATATAGGAAAGTTCTCCTTAGTGCACACTGGAAGCTTCATTGAGGACATGTCCTTGCTCCAGTCCATTGAAGAAATCTTGTGCTTTGACAACTAAACTGGGATCTTGTTTAGGGTATTAACCTTATCCGAACAACCTAGCTTTGATACCAATTGAAAGTATCTAGTTGTGTACTTAAATCACCTAGAGAGGGGTGAATAGGTGAGTTCTATATCTTAAAGAGGATTAAAAATTATTAAAAGTAAGCACACAGAACAACCACAACACAACACATGGATTTATAGTGGTTCCCCGATTTGGGTACGTCCACTATCCCGCCTTGCTTATCTACCACAAAGGGCTAGATTCGGCTACTTCATCTTTCTCAAATTTAAATAAATCTTACAACTCGTAGTCAACACTCCTACTTCTCGGAAACCAAACTCTCTATACTCGGAGAACAAACTTTCCTACAACTCGATCCTTGCACTAGAATCTACACCTCAGAAGAGAAAACTTCTTATTATAGTACAAAAGAAATTTATACAACTCTTCAAATTGAAGATCAATCTATTTCTTTAGATCTGAAAATATCCAATCTTATTCTTCCTAGGAATGAAAATCTTGAGGCTCTTGTAGAAGGAAAAGATCTGAAATTTATCTTGAAAGCTTGATCTGACTAGTTTTGAAAAACTTTAGTAGAACTTGAAACAAAATCTGTCGAATCACTTCTTGAAGGAATCACAGATCGAGAGAAGTTAGGTCGAGGTTCTTCGGTTTCCGAAAGTTACGCGTCCGACAAAAAACGAGCAGCCTTTTTCACGATTTCAAAGTGCGAATTAGCGGTTAGGGTTGAGCGAATTAACCCTAGGTATTTATAGGATTCTTTCTTATAACGACTATAAATTTCTTTCCTAAATGAAAAGTTCAGGTGTTGTACATGGTCGATGATTTGAAACAAAAACCCGTCAGAAAGAAAATCGAAAAATTACTCTAAGTCCATCCGTCGAGTATCGTTCTATATCTGTGAGAATACTTGATGAATCGCTTCGACATATGACAAATTTAACTTAGACAAATCTAGAAAAGTAAGTTCGAGAGCCCAGAGGCTTTACTAGTGAGACTCGTTGAATTCGACGTGTATCGACAGGTATATTCGATGAATTCGATGAGTGTTAATTTGTATACTCAACGAATTCGACGAGTACACAAAAGGATACTCGACAAATCTTACTTAACTGATTTCCAAGATCAGTGAAAAGATTCTCTAAGTAAACACGACGAATTTGATGAGTATCCATAGGTATACACGACAAATTCGACGAGTATTCATAAGTATACTTGACGAATTAGATGGGTATCCACTATTATACTCGATGAATTTTACTTGGGAAATATTTCTGATTCTTCTAAATATATCAAAATGTCCTTCCTTGATCCTTCTAATGCACTTGTAATAGAAGTATAATCCAATAGAGAGATTACACGTGAGTCAACTCTTTAGCTTACAGAATTGTGGATTATATTGTATATTCCTGTTAAAAGAAAACTGTTGTCGACCTAAATCACCTAAAGGGGGGGGGGGGTGAATAGGTGGTTTGTGCGTCTTTTGCGGAACAAAAAATAATTAGAGCACGACACAGAACTAACTACCAATATCACATACGACACAAGATTTATAGTGGTTCCCCAACCTTGGGTACATCCACTTTCCCTCACCGATCTAGCAATCAACTAGACTCGGCTACTCCACTATCTCGGATCAAAAATCGATCCTACCCTCGGAACAAAGTTCCTACAAGCTCGATCTAAACAAGAAGGATCTACACCTCGGAAGATAGCACTTCCTACAAACTCGGAGTGAAAGACTCCTACACTCGGAGAAGATTTCTCCTACAAGAATAAATTAAGGTTTACAAGAATATAAACAATAAATCACTCAGATCTGATGAAACGGCCAGGATCTTCTTCTTTTCAACTTTGTAGCACTTTCAGAAATCGGTAAAGAAGTTCTCGGCTTCGATCTGGATTTACTCGCTTTTACAGAAATCAAGAGAGAATATGATCAGTGAAGTCGATATCGATCTGTAACTTTCTTCAGAATAATCCTCTGAAAGTAGAAGATTTGCCCGGAGAAGAAGGCGGTGGCGGCTTCCGTTTCGCGAAAATCAGAGAGGATTCGGCTGAAGAACTTTCTTAAAATGAATTGACAATGAAAGCTTGAAGAATACTTAGGGTTTGTCATTTTCTGATAAGACCTTATATAGGAGAGACTAACGGTCATAATCGATCATAATGATGTACACGTGGACCAATCATGTCGCGTGATTTGAAAAATCCCGTCAGAAAAAGGACTTAACAGAATTTCGGAAAGATCAGCCAACTACACGAGTAAGTCAATAACTACTCGAGTAGTTGAACAACTACTCGAGTATATTATGAAGAACATACTCGGGTATATATATAAAGACTACTCGAGTATATAGAGATCAACTACTCGAGTAAGCAGACAGAGCTACTCGAGTATGTGTAGAGACCTACTCGAGTATATAGAGGATCTACTCGAGTCCTGGAAAAGCTACTCGAGTATGTTACATAAACTACTCGAGTACATGAAGTACTACTCGAGTGGGATACTTAGAAAAATTCTGAAGAGGTCAGCAGGCAACTACTCGAGTAGTTGAACTAAACTACTCGAGAGGAAGTAATCTACTCGAGTAGGTGAAAGTTCTACTCGAGTAAAAGACTTGGAAAATTTCTAGAGTAGGGAGATATCAAGATACACGAGTGACACATGATCTATTCGAGTAGGTATAATGAACTACTCGAGTATGTTTCTATCTACTCAAGTATGTGAGTATACTTACTCGAGTACTTGAGTGTATTTACTCGAGTCCATGACTTAGAGAAATTTTGATGAAGAAACCCTTTAATACTCGGGTAGAGAGTAATCTACTCGAGTATATAAGCATGCTAATCGAGTATATGACTCTGTCTACTCGAGTAGGTGACTTAGCTATTCGAGTATATGACTATGTCTACTCGAGTACAAGGTTCCTTTACTCGAGAAAATTATACTCAGACTACTCAAGTAGGTGAAAGCTCTACTCGAGTAAAAAACTTAGAAAATTTCTGATGTAGGAAAAACTGATTCTTCTAGAGTAACCAACTTCAAATTTCTTTCCCATAGTCCAATAGCTTGAATATGAAGTGTATCCCAATAGAGAGACCACACATGAGTCAACACCTTGGAATATGCAATGAGGGATTACATTGCACAACTCCTGTGTTTGAAGACCCACTGTGGACTGACAATGGTCTACACTTCCAGGGAAATTCCTGCACACATATAACTCAAACCAAGCATCAGATACAACTTAATTCATCTTAGTTCCAGGGTGACTTCATCAAATCTGGGTTCATGTGGATGAAATACCCAACAATCTCCCCCTATTTGTTGAAGTCAGAACCCTTTACACTAAGGTGAATTATGGACATAAAAGAAACTATGTAAAAAAAATATGAGCAGGTAAGCAAAGGATAATGAAAAAGGTAATTAGACAGTAATGAAGAATTGTATATATATGAGTTTCCAAAAACATCAAGTCTACAATTTGTCATTTCAATCTCTCAACATCTTTTAGGTTTAGGCTTGGGATTGCTGCTTATCCATCTTTTCCTGCTGTCTTCTTAGATAGCTGAAAGACTTTGGGAAATATTTAGGAGGCCTTGGAGGAGCAGCAGGGTTATTTCTCCCAAATTCTCTATCATGGATCTTCCTTTTCAGCATTGACTTCTCATATAACTCTCATTCCTGGGAACTGTAGTGAATGCTCCTGTTCTCATTATGATCCATGACCAACCTGAGTGTGTCCAAGATGAGAGAATTTGAGGTTGGTGACCAGGCTTCAGCATGTTCAGGGGCCTTAGAAGGAGCAGTCCTGCTAGCAGAGGGACCTTCACCATAATTCCTTTTCTTCTTGTGGATTCTGATCTCTGGAGGGGCTTGAAGGAATATATCAGCAGGATTGTCTTCTTCCCAGCCTGGAACATAAGTGTCTGGAGGAGCAACTAAGTCTCCAGGCCTGAGAGATAAGGTATGTTGCAAAGGAACAGCTGGGGCATTGACATCTGTAACAAGAGGTTTGAGATGATGGGGAATGATGTTTGGGTCAACTGTAAGATCTGGCAAGATCTGATTGTGCATCCAGACAGCAGTGTCATAGGTGTGATATTTAAAACTCTGTATCTGGGCAAGCACATCATCGTGAATGGTCTTCACACGAGCTTGCCATTCAACTGTCTTCTGAGCAGTAGATTTTTCTACCTGGTCTTTGAGTTCTTTTATCAAACCCTCTGTACAACCTCGGGCTCGCAAGGAACCCTCACGAAGCAAACAGATCGAGATAGGCAAAGGGGACCAGGAGGGCCCACTCGCAAGCGGCGAGATGATGGGCTCTCCAAAGGGCAAAATGCCCCCACCTAGAGGCGAGAGGGCCCCGAGAGGCGAGAGGGCCTCCAGAAGCGAGAGGACCTCCAAGGGCGAGAAGCGCCGGCGAGACGGGCAGTGGGTCCTTCTTGCCGGCAGGTGCCTTTCCTCTCGCCAGGGGGGGGGGGGAGAAGGCTTTTTTATTTTTCCCTATCAAAGCAGGGGTTTTTACTCTTCTACCCCGGGTATTTTTACCCTCTTACCCTTGGTGGACTGCGTATAGCTCCTCAGAACAGCGGAGTTTGGCTGTTGGCAGACCCAGCCAAGGGTACCCCGGTAATTTCAGGCTGGAGCAGTTTTGTTATTGGCAGTTCAGATTCTGAAATCTATAAATAAGCCCATAGGGGTTCTTCAGAAGGGGACTTTTTTCGGACTCTTAAGAGGATTCATTTGACACAGTCTTCTGAGGAACTCCAAGCCCAGCTTTTGGCTTTGGAGGGGAAGCTCTCTATGACCTTCCGGGTAAGCGGTGGGACCTCCCTACTGCGGCTTTGGGCCAGTTTTCCAATCCTTCACGACCGGTCGGAGGTCGGAGCTTGGGCCAAGTAGGAGTCGGCTACGCCCCTATTTTGTGAACATCTTGTCGGAGTCAAATTTTGGCTTCAACAGTTCTGGTGCGGTGAGCGTGGAAGTAGCCGGTTCAAGAAAAGTTTGAGTTTGGTCCTATGACAGGAGGTGAAGGAGAGGGGTCTGGTTCTGGAGGTTCCCCCTCCCAGGTAGAAGAGGCGACGAGGAAAATGCTGGAGGACTTCAGGCGAGAGGTCATGCAAACCATAAGCTTGGCCTTTTCGACAAGGAGCGAGTGGGCGACACCTCAGGTCCCGATCGAGGTGGTCCCACTTTTAGGCGAGAATGCCCCTGGTTAGCGCCCGGGAAAGGAGGTCCCCACAGAGGCTGGCGAGAGGGACGTAGCGGCGCGAGAGCTCTTCCCAGGCCAGCGTCTCGGGAAGGAGATCCCAGCAGAAGACGGTGAGAAGGAGGCAGCTGTGCGAGAGCTCTTCCCTGGGCACGGTCTCGCAGATCGGGCCAGCCAGCCGAGGCCGCGAGACGTGCCCTCTCGGCAAGCAGTCGGCGAGATCCCGTTTAGTGAACTTGTCATCTCGGCTCCGGTGCTGGAGGGGTTCCGGGAGCCCGACATGTCCTACTACTCAGGGAAGGATGATCCGGTACAACATGTACAATGGTTTGAGGATGTGGTTTCGATCAGACAGATGACGGATGCGTTTAAGTGTCGACTGTTTGCCATCACCTTGAAGGAGAAGGTGCGAGATTGGTTTCACCAGTTACCGGCAAGATCGATTTATTGTTTCGAGGAACTGCGGAGAAGTTTCTTATTAAGGTTTTCAACATCAAAGAAGCGTAAGAAGGAGGCGGAGTGCTTATTCTCGGTAAGGCAGAGCCAGGATGAGACGTTGGGTCACTACGTGGATCAGTTTCAGGAAGAGATCCTCCAGGTCCAGAAGGTCCCTGGGTATACGCTGATGTTTGCATTCACCCTGGGACTGAGGCCAGGCTTCTTCAGCATGGAGTTGAAAAGGGTGCCACCCTCTCTTTTGAGGAGCTTATGGAGAGGGCGGCGAAGGAGACGGATTTCGAGAGGGCCAATCCGGCGTTTGCAAGGAGGTTAGCCAGGTTGGCGGAGGATGACGCAAAGGAACCAGGAGCAGTGAAGCAGAAGGAGCAGAGGGAGCATAGAGAAGAAAGAAGGAGGGAGGAACCCCGAGGCCAGGGGCACCAGGGACAGAATCATCGGGGGGCCCGAGAGCCGAACAACCGGATAGGTTGGAGGCCTCATGAGGGTCGCCCCCAGGAGTTGGGAGGAGGCTTCCAGGGAAGAGATAATTTCCGAGAACCAAGGACGTTCGATCAACCAGCATGGAGACAGTGAGCGAGGGATCGTTTTCAGCATCAGCAGGAGGCCATGGGGATCGGTCGAGGAAGAGGAGCTCGAGGAGGAAGGAGAGGAAGAGGAGATGGAAGAAGGGGTGGGGTGGCGTTGCCTTTCTGTGACTTCCATCAGGAGAGAGGTCACGCTACAGCCACGTGCCCAGAATTTTTGGAGATGAGAGAGGCCAGAGGTTTGAGGAGGCAGGATCCGCCGGTAAGGATCGAGGAAATGCAGCAAGGGGAGGCGGAAGATAGGTGCGAGGACCGGGTGGATGTGGGAACCCGGGGGGTGGGGGGGGAATCGGGGCCATCCATGGGGGGATTGGGATCGAGGCCACCCGGAAGGGGAGCTTCCAGACCATGTTTCGAAAGGGGGTAGCCTCAACCTCCCAGACCCCACCCCCGCTAGAAAAAATTACCTTCTCTTCAGAGGATATGCCGGAGTACGAGGACCCATTCTGCGACGCCTTGGTGATCCAGACAGCGGTGGAAAACTTTACGGTCTCCAAGATCCTAGTGGATAACGGGAGCTCCGTAAATGTGATTTTTAAGAAGGCCTTCGATGAGATGCAGGTGGAATCCAAGAGGGTTTTGGCCTCGGATGGACCGTTGTTTGGATTCTCCGGGGAGAGAAAAGAAGTGGAAGGGGGAGTAGGGCTGCACGTGAGGTTGGGGGGCGTATCACGGAACTGCCGGTTCGTGATTGTGAATGCCCCGAGCAGCTACAACGCCATCTTTGGGCGTCCCCTCATCAGCGCCTTTCGCTGCGTCCCCTCCTCTTTCCATCAATGTCTCAAGTTTAATAATAGAGGGGTGCAGGTCAGGGTCAGGGGAGATCCAAAAGTGGCGAGGCAGTGTTACGTCACGGCGGTTAACACCATATCTTGGATGGCAGAGGCGGAGGAGTTGGAAAAGGTGATGGCGGCGCAAGAAGAAGCTATGAGGGAAGAAGAGGCGAGCCCAGAGGAAGTGGGAGGAGGAACCAAAAAGGAAGGCGGGGGAGAGGAGACCGAGGAGCAGCAAGGAGGAGGTGTGCAGGAGGCTCAGGAGGGAGTTACGGTCGAGCAGCAACAGGAGAGCCCGGAGGGGGCAATGGAGATTGAGAAGGAGCAGAGGGGAGGAGATGCGCAGGAAGTCCGAAGGAACGGGGAGTTGGAGCCACGGGAAAGAATGCAGGAGAAAGAGGGAGAAGAAGGGGCTGAGGAGGAAGCCCGAAGGGACATGGAAATTGAGCAGCAGCAGGACGAGGTGATGGAAGTTGAGGGAGCAGGAGGGGAGGAAGAGCTGGAGCAGGAAGAAGAAGCAAGGGACGGCTGGGAGCAGTCGCGGCTGGAGGTGGCCGAGGAAGTGATGGAGGTAGAAGTCCGCACCAGCCAGGGGCAGGTACGAAGGGTACGGATCAGCGGGGGCTTGAGTCCCGAAGACCAGGAGCGGATGCGGGTCTGCATCCAGAGCAACGTCGACGTCTTCGCCTGGAGCGCGGCGGACATGCCGGGCATTGATGCGGATGTGGCCTGCCACCGCCTAAATCTGGACCCTCGGACGCGCCCCATACGTCAGAAGATGAGGGTCATCGCCACCAAGCTGGAGGAGCCCATTCACGAGGAGGTCAAGAAGCTCCTGGAGGCGGGCTTCATCTTAGAGATCCAGTACCCAGGCTGGATCTCCAATGTTGTAATGGTGAAGAAGGGGGGAGGAAAATGGAGGATGTGCATTGACTTTTCGTTATTAAATAAATCGTGCCCCAAGGATTGCTACCCCCTGCCTCGAATCGACGCGCTGGTTGATTCAGCCGTTGGGTTTTCTGTTATGAGTTTTCTGGATGCTTTTTCAGGTTACCATCAGATCCGGATGCACCCTCCTGACGTCAAGGACGTCTCCTTCATCACCAGGGAAGGGTGCTTTAGTTATAACATGATGCCCTTCGGGTTAAAAATGCGGGGGCAACATATCAACGGATGATGGATCGAGTTTTCCAGGGCCAAAGGGGTCGGAACCTAGAAGTCTACGTTGATGATCTCATGGTAAGGAGCAAGGGAGTGAGCTCGCATCTCCAAGACCTGGAGGAGACGTTCGCCACCACGTTCAAGATCTTTAACATTTCGCGCTAACAGGAAGGGTGAAAGATGAGAAAGGTACCTCCGGCAGAGAAGAAGGGATCTCCTCACGGTTAGGAGTTGGGGTAGGCGAGTCTCAGTTCTCCTTCAACAGGTCTCGCCTGACTAACTTGACCTTCTGCTTCTTCTTTGGGCGGGAGCTCTCGCCGGCTAGCATCTCGCCGGTTGGCTTCTCGCCAGCTGTCTTCTCCCTCAATACCTTCTCGCCTGCTGGCCTCTTGCCCATCAGCCAAGGGGCATCTTTGGCGCAGTTAGCGCGAGCCCACGCCTGGGCCGCGATGAGGCGGGCCTAAAGCTCTTCCGAGAGCGGCTTTAAACATTTTTGGCACGCATTTTTATGGTCATACAGAGACTCAAGCAAAGAGTAATGATAGCAGAGATGGCCTGAGATACGAACTCATTGTTGTATTTATAGGACGGAGGTGGGGTCTGCAGAAAGATTCCCTGCCAAGTCAGCATGTACCCACCAAATATTAGGGGTTGGACGTATCTTTCCGAGCGCAAGGCTAGCTCGCAAAGAGCGGAGATTGTGTACAACCCCATATTCGCTGGGTGGGGCCAAGATCCCCCAAGGACTCGGATTGTGCTAGCTTTTGGCATACCATTGGATCAAGTAAGAAAGCAGGAGGGAGGGCTGTCGCTGTAAGTAAGCGGGAAGGCTCTCGCTCAAGGGGTCAAGAAATGCCAGTTCGTCGCACACAATTTGTCGAGCTGAGCCTTCGCCTTAAGGTTATTTTCGTCGAGCAGATTTTAGGTTCAGGCCATGGCGAAACCAGGGCGGGCGGGAAGGCTCCCGCCCTAGGTAGGATCAGGGTTCGCGCCTCAAGATGGCGGAAGCCCATCGGCCCTCGGCGTTGAGTGATGCCTCTCCACTCAAAGTCCCTTTAGTCTTTTGGTTCCCGCCCGGAGTAGGAGGGAAGGCTCGCGCTCAAAGTAAGCAGGGTTCCCGTAGAGCTCAGCAGGAAGAGTTTCCGCCAGATGGGGCCCAGACCTGAAATTACCAAAACACCCCTGGTCTGCATTTGGCTTCTCAGAACAGCGAAATTTGGTTGTTGGCAGACCAGCCAAGGGGCATTTTAGTAATTTTAGGGCAACAAAAGTACGTTATTTGCAGACCAGATATTGAAAATATATAAATAGACCCACATGATACCTCACAATGGAAGGATTTTCCTCATACTCTCATTTTGCTTGCTAGAGCTTTCTGAGGTACTCTTAGCACAATAATTGGCTTTGGAGGGGAAGCGTTCAGAGAACTTCCGGGTTAGTGGAGGGATCTCCCAGCTAAGGCTTAGGGTCAGTTTCCAGTTCTTTGTATCTAGTCTTGGGTCGAGATTTGGGAGAAATAGGTGTCGGCCACACTTCAAGGTCCCAACTCTCGTTGAGACCAATTTTTGGTTTCAAAAGATAGGAAAAATACAAGTGGAACTTGTCAATTCCTGAGGAGAGGACTGATATCATGGAGTAGCAAGTAACAGACTAATATGACTATATCCACTGCTGAGTCTGAGTATATCTATGCAGGAAACTGTCGTGCAAAATTCCTATGGATACAACATCAGCTAGAGCACTACAAACTCAAGGTACTATTAGCAAACTTTTAAATTTGAAAATAGCTATTTGAAAATATTTTTTTGTTAATAGCAAACCACCATAAAAAATAAAATAAAATAAAAATTTATTTAAAGACATGCATTCATTCAATATAAGCTGATACATATTTCTGATGTGATCTCCTTATAGGCTACCACACCAAAACCGCCATCGCCGCCGCCACACCAACCGCCATCGCCGCCGCCGCACCAACCGTCATCGCTGCCGCCGCATCGAATCCGTCATCGTCGTGGTCGTGCCCACCGCCATGGCCGCCGCCGCACCGAAACCGCCATCATCGTCATCATGTCAACCGCCATCACCTCCGCCGTGCCAACCGCCATCACCGCCGCAACACCAATCGCAATCGTCAACGCCACACCGAAACCGGCATTGTCGTTGCCGCACCGAAACCGTCATTCCCGCCGCTGCGGCAACCGCCTTTGCTGGGAAAAATAATTAAGATTACCGAACAAAATATTAATTAAGTTTACCAAACAAAAAATTAATTATATTAACAAATTTTAATTTAATTTACAAATTTTAATTAAGTTTAAAATAAATTATTTACTTTACTCTTAGAGTTGCGAGCAGGAGAGGGAGGAGAGTTGCGAGCAGAAGTAATAAAAGGTGACAGAAATGAATTCAGATTTGGGTTCGCTAGCAGCAGATTTGAGTCATTCAAAAATAAGAAAAAAATAAGTTTTGGATGGAATTTGAGTTTGTCAGAAACGAAATTAGATTTGCTAGTAACAACACCCTTTATTTATATCAAAATTCTTGTAACATTATTTTATGACTAAGCTCTGACATATAAATGTAAAACAATACTTCATAACAACATATAATCAGAATTGTTCACACAATATAAAATGTAATCGACCTGATTAATTACATCATCCAAGTGACAGGATATTAGTTGCATTCCTGTAACACACATAATTAACATAATTGGATAATATAAATTTTTATTTCTAACAGTCTGCTACTTGAATCAATATAGGTTTTGTTATTAATTGCATAACTTTATTGGCTAGTAATTTGTTGTTATTACAGAAATTTTTGAACCAATCTACTCTATAATTATATTAACAGTGTTGATATATATATATCTTTATATCTTTATACTATAAGGGAAAATCTAATGAGGGCATGGTGTAACATTTTAATCCCAAAATGCCCTCATAAAATCAGGTTTTGTGGGTTAATTGAAGGGTATTTCGGTCATTTGGTGGGATGAATGCTTAATTAATAGAAACCGGCCCTGTTCATCCACCTCAAATTCCCGATACCTCCCATTTTCTTCTTCTGCGCAGCTAGGGCAGATCCCACGGCGCCCGTTCAAAGCCGCAACATCTCCTCATCTTCCTTCCCGTTGCAAGTCCGTCGCAAGACCGCCATCATCGCAAGTTCGTCGTCGTCGCATGTCCTCCATCGCGTGATTGCTCCCTGCCGTACTTCGCCCTCCTCGCCGTTCTTTTTACTCCGGTCGGTCACCGAATCGTCCATCGGAGAACATAATTGGATAATATAAATTTTTATTTCTAACAGTCTGCTACTTGAATCAATATAGGTTTTGTTATTAATTGCATAACTTTATTAGCTAGTAATTTGTTGTTATTACAGAAATTTTTGAACCAATCTACTCTATAATTATATTAAGAGTGTTGATATATATATCTTTATACTATAAGTGAAGACCTAATGAGGGCATGATGTAACATTTTAATCCCAAAATGCCTCATAAAATCAGGTTTTGTGGGTTAATTGAAGGGTATTTCGGTCATTTGGTGGGATGAATGCTTAATTAATAGAAACCGGCCCTGTTCATCCACCTCAAATTCCAGATACCCCCCATTTTCTTATTCTGCGCAGCTAGGGCAGATCCCACGACGCCCGTTCAAAGCCGCAACATCTCCTCATCTTCCTTCCCGTTGCAAGTTCGTCGCAAGACCGCCATCGTCGCAAGTTCGTCGTCGTCGCATGTCCTCCATCGCGTGATTGCTCCCTGCCGTACTTCGCCCTCCTCGCCGTTCTTTTTACTCCGGTCGGTCACCGAATCGTCCATCGGAGAACAATGAGACAGGCCGTGTTCATCTTCCCGACTCAGTGAAAAAACCCCCAGGCTAGGGCCACAGCCACATCTTCCGGGCGCAGGCTAGGACTCCATTTCTCAGGTATAACAACTCCATTTCATATTCTACCTCATACGTTTTGGATTGTTTACTTTGGTTACATTGCATACTTTGGTTCTCCTCCGTCGCGTGCTTGCTCCCTGCCGTACTTCGCCCTCCTCGCCGTTCTTTTTACTCCGGTCGGTCGCCGAATCGTCCATCGGAGAACAATGCGACATGACGTGTTCATCTTCCCGACTCGGTGAAAAAACCCCCAGGCTAGGGCCACAGCCGCATCTTCCGGGCGCAGGCTAGGACTCCATTTCTCAGGTATAACAGCTCCATTTCATATTCTACCTCATCCAGTCTGGATTGTTTTACTCATTGTTGCTAGAGTTTTCATCTGTATTTTAACCTGCATTCATGTAGCTTGCCCGAAGCATGTCCTGCTTCTCTCAGTTTTTTTGGAATTCGAGAATAATTTTCATCTATGTTTCAACCTCCATTGTTGTTACTTGTCTGAAGCATGTTCTGCTTCCTTCCTTTTTTGAATTTGGGAATAATTTTAATTTGGTATTTCTACCATACTGAGTTGAATTATTGGAAGGGTGGGGGAATCGATTTGAAGTATATGTATATTCCTGGTTATCCACTGTGAATCTGGGCATGTTTTTGATTTGGGTAGGCAATGTACTCATATTCTACCTCATCCAGTCTGGATTGTTTTACTCATTGTTGCTGGAGTTTTCATCTGTATTTTCACCTGCATTCATGTAGCTTGCCCGAAGCTATGGTTCTCATGTCTATGCTCTCAGCTTTGAAGTTGCTTTGTTTAGGTAAAAAACATCAAATAGTTTTGTACATGTACTTCGTTAATTTCAACCTGGACTGATAAGTTAAATAAGTTGTACAATGATAGTTGAATAAGATGAATAATGATAGTTATGATGTAACATTGTTGCTCATTATAGATCAAAACTAATGCATTCTTATGCTTACCAGTGCTTAGTTCTTATGCCTATCAAACTACGACAATGTGAAAATTGCACCATAGGAAAAATGTTAAAAGTTAACACTAGGAAAGACGAGGTTAATAATTTCATCATAGATAAGAGTAAATTCCAACATAATTACAGATCATGAAATAGCTAGCTTATAGAGGGTTAGATCATGATATAACTGTAAATTCCAACAATATTATCCCCCATCGTATGTCGCCTCCCAGAACCGATGTCGTCACCCACGACAGATGTTGCGACTCACGACTGATGTCACCCCCACGACCGATGTCGCCCCCACCACAAATGTTGCCCTCACGACAAATGTCGCCCCCAACCCATGTCACCCCTTCGCCGACAAATGTCGCTCCCACGTCAAATATTGCCCCCACGACAAATGTCACCCCACGACAAACGTTGCCCCCGCGACAAACGTCGCCCCCATGACCAATGTCTCCCCCATGACCAATGTTGCCCCAATGCCAATGTTGGCCCCACGACTAATGTTGCTCCCCCGACCAATGCCTCCCTCATGACATATGACGCCCTCACGCCAAATGTTCTCCTACAACAAATGTCACCCCCACAACCAATGTCGACCCCACGACCAGTGTCTCCCCCAAGACCAATGTTAACCCCCACAACCAATGTCACCCCAAACCAATGCTGCCCCACAATGTTGTCGCCCCCGACAAATGTTGCTGCCTCCCACCAATGTTGTCGCCCCCGACAAATGTCGCCTCCCCCGACTAATATCGCCATCATTGACCAATATCAACCCCCACGACAAATGTCGCCCCCACGACAAATGTTGCCCCCATGACAAATGTTGCCCGCATGGGGTCCCCCCATGCATGACTGCTTGTATATATATATATATATATATATATATATATATATATATATATATATATATATATATGCCAAAAATAACACGTCCACATTGCTTCAAAGAAAAGGTAGGAGTACTGTTGGGTGGATGATTACTCCGGAAGGCTCCGTTTCACAGGGTGGTGGTGATCATAAATGCACGAGTTAAACCGTCATTCGTTAAGGATCACCTAATAAACATCATTCGTTTGAACATAAAAGTTGATAAAGTTCTTTAGATGGGCGTTAACGAATGACACTTTAACCCTGATATTCATGACCATTACCAAAAACCAAATTAATATCTTCGGTACTATCCAGTTCACACTTTGATCTAGCAGAAACCCAGGGGGGCAAGCTCAACACACCAAGCACATGGAAGAACAAGAAGATCTTATATTCATTCAACTTCTTTACAAGGCAAGGTATACGTAGCGAGACATGATTTCGCTAGTATAAACAACTGAAAACAGAAAGCACCAAAAACCAAGCCGGGCGGACAGCACCGGAATCCGCCGAGACTGCCGAAGCCGCCCGAGCTAAAGCTGCAATCCGCCGAATAGCCACGGAGTCCGCCGAAGCCGCGAGGGCGCGCGGACACATCGTTATTCGCCTACTGCTGATGAACTGAAGAATAGACCGCCTACCCGCCTGAGACCGGCGGACAGGTTATTGGAACTTGCAAATGTTGAAGCAGAGAACTGACAAGCCGTAGAGCGACCTGCTGAATCCGCAGAGACCGCACAACTTCCAAGTACTCGACCAAAGTCAAAGCCAAACTCCTAGCTCCTTGAAGCTACCCGCGCGACCTGCACACAGCAAACCGTCAGCTCTACTCAATCTGCGCGGACAGAAAATTCAGACCGCAGCAATTTGCCCAAGCCCAACTTACTGTTCACTCAGTTTTTGTATACGTGCCGGGGGGGGGGGGGGGGGGTCCTATTTATAGGTAAGGTGAGGAGTGTGGTCACGGACCTAGAGATAGGGACACCGCCCGAGCTCGTGCGCTAGCAAAACACCGTCCGCTGAGTCCGCAAGGACTTAGCCGGATTCCAAGGACCAAACCGCCAGGAGCGAGGTAACTTTGGCGAACCCTCATCAGTCCGCCCAAGCTATGCGGACAAGGCATCAGCCCGCAAAGCCTTCAACCACTGCAGGACAGCAACCCCCTTCAGTGACTGTCCGCACAAACCAGAGGCAGTCCGCATAGAGCAAGACCCAAGCCTCCATCCGCCAAGTGTCCACGACCAAAGCAGAGTTAGCAAAAGTCCGCCCGGTCAACAACAGACTTGGAGGATACTACGGACACCCTAGTCTTGACACAGAGTGTGACCAAGTCCGGAACCACCAAAGGCTGAAAGTCCACCTAGTGTCAACAAAGTTCACCTATGGGGGGGGAATAGGTGACGTGCAACGCTTTTGCGGAATTTACGACGGTACCTGCACAATAAAAATAACAAGCACAGCACACAGAATACACAGGCAATTTATAGTGGTTCCCCGACTTGGGTACATCCACTTTCCCCCTTCGACCTATCTCCCAACAAGGGACGACTCGGTCACTTTCGGAAGGAGCCCTTCCACACGTAGGAGTCTACACTCCCACAAACCGGGTTGCACCCAACCCTTACAACACGGAACAATCGTTCCTTTACAACAAAAGTAAAATAGAATGTACACGAGATACAAACTTCGTTTGGAGACTACGGTGTTCCTCTTCGATCGACGACGTGTTCGTGAAGTCAACGAAGAGTCTACAACCTTGGTCTCTCTTGGAAAGGATCTCCCCGGAACCGGCGGCGGCAAGACGAGCGGCGGCTTGTTTCGGGATCGGCGGCTAAGATGATGAGCGGCTGCTGAACTTAGAGATCCAATCTTCGTAGCGAATCGAGCTTGGTCTTCCAACGGTCACACGAGGATCGGTCGTCTCGATCGATTGGGACGGGGAAGTTTTTACCGATCAACAAATCGAGAGACAAGAGATCTCTTGATAGACGCGTGAGACTCTAAGCTTGGCTAAGCTTCTGTCGCCGGAGATCGGGAAGAAACGCGATCAACAGCGGCGACCACTTAACGCGAGCGGCGGCGACGGAGCGGAGCAGAAGCGGCGACTTAGGGTTTTTCCATGCTCGCGTATTTCTTGTTTTTTTCGCTGCTCCCACTGTTCAAAAATACCCATGTATTTATACACTGTAGACCCATACAATATGACCGTTGTGGGTCCCACACGTAGACCCCCGAAATCCGGTTCAAACTAGTCCAGCGGCAGAATCCGGTCCAGCAGCATCCAGAGAAAACGCCAAGTAAAATTCGTCGAGAATCATTGGTGATTCTCGACGAATTGGCGAGAATCAGTTAACAATTCTCGACGATTCGTCGAGACTCACCGAGTGATTCTCGACGATTCCCTTGTTGATTCTCAACGATTTCTACTTGGTATTCAAGACCTGCTCAGCGACGGGTTCGGCGAGAATCATTAGTGATTCTCGCCGAATCTTACTTGGCACGGTTTTGGGGTAGCCGGAAGGAGTCGGCGAGAATCACTAGTGATTCTCGACGATTCGGCGAGAATCACTAGTGATTCTCGCCGAATCGGCGAGAATCACTTGGTGATTCTCGTCGAATTATACTTAGACGGATTTTCGTCTTTCCACCCAAGAGCTGCTCCTTGACCCATCCTTGCTCCTTATCTTCTCTTGCATAAACATGGCCCTGTACTTGAAAGTAAGTGCACTCCAATAGAGAGAGTACACGTAGGCCAACACACTGATCTGCTCAACGAGGGATTACGTCGTGCAGACCCGTGTATATTGACCTACTGCACCCTGACATTGGTGTGCACTTAGCGTGGAAGAACTGCAAGCACAACATAAGAGGTTTCATCAAATACATTGTGAATTCATCTTAGCTTGACAGGTGGCTTCCTCAAATCCAGGTAATTGTGGATACAATACCCAACAATCTCCCCCTATTTGACGAAGCCAAAACCCTACTAGCTAAGATGAATAACACCAATCAAATAATAAACATAGTATTCAGAAATTAAACATGCAGTACAAGAGAATATATGCAACCAGATCAGGACTTGAGTCATTCACAAATTCAACTACAAATTTATATATATATATATATATATATATATATATATATATATATATATATATATATATATATATATATATATATATATATATATATATATAATCTCAGAATTGTTCATATCATAACAATAATCATTAAATGTTTTAAGGAGAGAATGACAAGCTACAAGTTGTTGACTATCTTTCCTTAGCTAAGTCATCCTTGAGTTTTTGCGCCAAGAACTTCTTCCTTTGTCTCTCCATGTACTCTTTAGGCTTCGGATAGTATCTGGGAGGAGGAACTTTATCTGCATCCGTGTTGTTTCTGAAGAAGATGTTTCGTTTTGCTTCATACGTCTTGTACCTTTCCCACTCATACTGGCTGTAAACTTCGTTCCGATTGAGTTCTCCCTTTTCTTGTAGCCAGAAGGTGTCCAAGATGATGTTCTTTGAAACTGGACTCCACCTTTCGTTTCGAACTTCCTCCTCACTCATTCTGATTCTCTTCTCAGCTAGTGTATCCTTGGAGGTCCCTTCCTGAGCTTTTCTCTTTCCCCTGGCTTTTGCTAGGGCCTCTTGGTCAAACATGCTCCTCAGTTTAGCTTTGGAGAGAGCCCTAGCATCAGCTTCACTTATGGGAACATCTGCTGCACTTGCACTTATTCCCTCAGCAGCACTTACTCCCTCAGCGGCCGTAGATGTCTCAGGAGCATGAGTATCCGCAGGATTTTCAGGCACGGCGACGGCTAATGCCTGGTGGAGCATCCACCAGTTGCTGTCATAGACGTACTTGTTTGACTGTTCGAAGTTATTAATCATGACTTCTCGGAGCTCAGCCATCTTAGCTATGTAGTCCTTCTCCCCCTTTTTGGCTTCAACAGCAATGAAGTTTGCATAGGAATGCAGGGAGTCATCAATGTGCTTGGTGGTCCGGGAGAATTCAGTGACCAAGGCCTGCTGATTGGCGTTGAGAGTGACCATATTACCGTCAAACTTTTGAATGTTGTTAGCTACAACATGTGCATTCTGATTGACTACAGCAAGCGCATCAGTATTCTTTTTCAATCCGGCCATTAGAAGTGTGACAGCTTGGCCGGCCTCGGTGTACTTTTCTTCAAATTTCTTCTCCATCACGTCCAGTTTATGGTTGATCTCCACCATATTCTTGAGCATGAGCTTTTCAGATGTCTTAATCCTTGTCAGCAGTTTATTCTGAGCTTCATCAAAGGAGGCTTTGAGTTCATTCACAATGCCCTGAATGACATTTACAGTGTGAGTGGCTAGCTCATCTCGTAATGGAAGAGCCGGAGGCACTTGTGGGCCTTGCCCTTCAGCAAACGCATCTGTAGAGCTGGATACAATCACAGTCTCTAATGGAGGAATGCTGGCGGCCTCTGTAGATTTATCTGACTCCCCCTCCACTGGTGCATGCTTGTCAGATGGAGGTTCAACAAGATCCGGAGCCTCCAATACTTCATGTCCCTCATTCCCTGTTAAATTTTCTCAACGTGGTCAGCAAGATAGCCCAAACACCAAATTAATATCTTCGGAACTACCCAGTTCGCACGCTGAACCTGCGGAAAACCCAAGGACTAGAGGTTGCACCCAACAAAACAATGGAAGCACAAGAAGGTCTTATAATGCATTCACTTCTTTACAATCCGAGGCATACATAGCGAGACATGATTTCGCTAGTATTACAGCTGTAAACAGAAGAAACCAAAAAACAAGCCGGGCGGACAGCACTCCAGTCCGTCGAGACCGCGAGGTCGCCGAGACCGCCGAGACCGCTGAGCTCGCCCAAGCTATGCTGCAATCCGCCGAATACCACGGAGTCCGCCGAAGCCGCGAGGCCGCGCGGACAGACCGTTATTCGCCTCCTGCTGAACCCGAACTGAGGAACTCCCCTACCCGCCTGAAACCGGCGGACAGGTTATTGAAGCTGGGAAAGTTGAAACAGAACTGACAAGCCGCAGAGCGACCTCCTACTGAGTCCGCAGAGACCGCACACTTCCAAGCACTGACCGAAGTCACAGCCAAACTCCTGGCTCCTTGAAGTTATCCGCGCGACCTGCACACAGCAAACCGTCAGCCTGAAACAATCCGCGCGGACTGGAAAACACAGACCGCAGCACTCGCCCAACCCAATTTACTGTTCACTCACGTTACTTAGGTTACTGTAGATGTGCCAGGGGGGTCCTATTTATAGGCCAGGTGAGGAGTGTGGTCACCGCCCAAGAGATAGCGACACCGCCCCAGTCCGCGCGAACACAAACGACCGTCCGCTCAGTCCGCGAGGACTTAGCCAGTCATCAAGGGAAACCGCCAGGAGCAAGGCAACCATTGACGAACCCTCTCCAGTCCGCCCAAGCTAAGCGGACAAGGCACCAGCCCGCAAAGCTCCAACTGCTTCAGGACATCACCCTCTTCAATGGCAGTCCGCACCAACCCGAGGCAGTCCGTAAGACTCACACCTCAATCCGCCACAAGTCCACGACCAAAGGCAAACAGCAACAGTCCGCCCGGTCACAACGGACTTGGCGGATACGGCGGACACCATGAACTTGGCACAATGTGTGACCAAGTCCAAAACCATCAAAGGGCCAGTGCGAGCATGACGGACACAAAGTCCCGTCCGCCAAACACCCTAGCACAGACCGCAACCAGTCCGCGAGCTCCTCGCATTTGTCCAACACAGCAGCTTCCTCCCGGACTCCAAACACCAGTCCGCCAACCGGTCTCCACAGCAAGACCTGCTGTAACACCTGAGCTCGACAAGGCCTCAGCCAAGCTCAAGGCCCAGTCCGCAACAGCCCAAACCGCGGACACACCAGTCCGCAAGGCTTCCCGCGAACTCGAACCAACTCGCCAACAGCGCAAGCTTGCACCCGCGACCACTGAGCAAAGCACCAGTCCGCAAGCCTCTCTATCCGCAGATACCAGGCCGCACCAAACCGCGGACTCCATGCAGCAACCCGCTCAGAACACAGCCGGCTTCCACCAGACTTTTCACCAGGCTGCAAACCTCAGTCCGCCCAGTCCGCCCAGTCCGCCAAAGCTGTCAGCCACAGGCCGCGCGGCCTGTCCCGTCACCCACTTCCACTTCACAAATTTCAACACTCCCCCTTGAAGTGAGAAGTGGTGACCAAGCCCAGCAAGCTGCGCAAGCGTTCAAAAGGACCCTTCGACAGCGGCTTCGTGAAGATGTCAGCAAGATTATCTTCACTCCGAACATGCCTGACCAGCAGAGACCCCTCCAACACCTTCTCCCTGATGAAGTGGTGATCAATCTCAATATGCTTGGTCCTAGCGTGACACACTGGATTGTTTACCAGTTTGAGAGCACTCTCATTGTCACCCCGGAGTAAAGTAGGCCCTTGCACTTCTTCATGGACATCCTCTATAAGCCTCCTCAACCAAACGGCTTCCCGAGCAGCCAAGGCCGAAGCCTTATACTCCGCCTCCGTGGTTGAAACCGACACCGAGTCCTGCTTCTTGCTACACCACGAGATGCTAGCTGAACCGCAAGTGAACACATAACCTGAAGTAGACCTTCGATCATCCGAATCACCGCCATAGTCAGCATCTGTGTACCCGAGCAACGCAAACTCCGCATCCCTTCCATAGAGAAGTCCCATCTCAGAAGTCACCTTGACATACTTCAGAATTCCCTTCGCCGCCACTTGATGAGATTGCCTTGGTTCAGCCATATACCGACTTACTCGGCCAACAGCATAAGCTATATCCGGCCTTGTAATCGTCAGATAGATCAAGCTCCCAACAAGAGCCCTGAACACCAAGGGATCATGAAGAACCCTTCCCTCATCCCGTCGAAGCTTCAGCCCAGATTCCAGTGGAGTAGAGCACTTCTTCCCTTCGCCCATGCCAAACCGCTTCACAATACGATCAGCATATCCCTTCTGGCTAATGAGAATCCCGCACTCCTTCCTCTCCACTTCCAGACCAAGAAAGTGATGCAACTCTCCCAAGTCTTTCATCTCGAAGCGTATAGCAAGCTCTCCCCTGAGCCTTGCTACTTCCTCCTCCGAGTTCCCTGTGATGATCATATCATCCACATACAGCAGGACCAAGACTCTTAGCTCTCCCTTCTTCTTGACGAACAAGCTTGAGTCCGAGTTCGAAGCCAGGTATCCACAGAATTGCAAGTACTCTGCAATCTTCCCATACCACGCTCGAGGAGCTTGCTTCAACCCATAGAGAGCCTTCCTGAGTTTGCAGACATAGTCCGGATGATTTTCAGAGACAAAACCAAGCGGCTGATCCATGAAGATGTCCTTGTCAATCTCTCTGTAAAGAAAAGCATTCTTCACATCAAGTTGCCACAACCTCCATCCCTTGCTAGCAGCCAAGGCGATCACCACTCTTACAGATGTCATCTTCGCAACTGGACTGAATGTCTCCTCATAGTCTTCTCCATACTGCTGTGAGAATCCTCTAGCGACCAGGCGAGCCTTGTACCGATCAATGCTCCCATCAGCCTTCTTCTTCAACTTATACACCCACTTGCAAGTAACCGGAGTAACGCCATCAACCTTGGGCACAAGGTCCCAGGTTTCATTCTTCTTCAGAGCATCAATCTCTTCCATCATGGCATCATTCCACTCCTTCACTCCAGTGGCCTCGTTGAAGTTTGCAGGCTCTCGCTCATCCAGAGGACCTGCAAAGAAACAGGAGACAAAGCTCACTGCATTCCCATCACAGTACCGAGCCGGTGGCTTAACCACCCTCTTCGATCTCCGAAGACACGGCTCCTTGCTCACGGCTTCCGTTGCTTCTTCAGGCTCCACTCCTACCTGGGGCAAGCATTGAGCAGTGCTCCCCCTGCTTCCTGAGCCAGAAGGCTCAGCCTCGGAGTTCGAAGCAACAGGAGCTGCTGGTGAAACAGCAAGCTCCTCTTCCAAGCCTTCAGCAGCCTCCACCGGTGCTTCATCATCCTTGCTACTTCCGGTTAGCTCCACCGAGCCACCTCCATATGACGTCAGCTCGTCAAAGACAACGTCTCTTGACACCACGAACTTCTTCGTCACAGGGTCCATGCACTTCCATCCCTTCTTCCGCTCATCATAGCCAACAAAGACAAGTTTCCTTGCCTTTGCATCCAGCTTTGTCCGTGAAGCATCCGGGACATGCACGTAGCAAGTTGAACCGAACACCCGAAGGTGTCTAACACTCGGCTTCTCCTTCAGCAATAGCTCAATAGGAGTCTTCATGTTGATAGGGCTGAGTGACATCCGGTTGATAACATAAGCAGCACAAGACATTCCCTCCGCCCAAAAGGACCTCGGGATATCTTTCGCATGCAGCCAGCATTTGCAGGTTTCCGTCAAATGACGGATCTTCCGCTCCGCTACCCCATTTTGTTGTGGAGTGTGAGCACAAGTAAGCTCTCGTTGGATCCCGTGCTTCCTACAGAAGTTAGAAAACTCGGAGGAGACAAACTCCCCCCCCCCCCGTTATCAGTTCTAAACTTCTTAACCCGCAAGCCAAGCTGGCCTTCTACCAACTCCTTGAACTCCACGAACAAACAGAAGGCTTCCGACTTCTCCTTTAAGAAGTACACCCAAGTATACCTTGAGTAGTCATCAACCAAGACAAGCATGTATTTTCTTCCACCAAGGCTGGCAGTAACAGTCGGTCCCATCAGGTCGCCATGAATACACTCCAATGGTTTCTTGCTCCTTGTTTGAGATTTATCAAACAGAAGGCGATGTGCCTTACCGTATTGACAGCCCGCACAAACATGCCCATCACCAAAGGAGGACAACATCGGCAACCCCCTCACCAGACTTCTACTCGCCATTGCCTTTAGCTTGTCCATGCCAACATGCCCCAGCCTCTCATGCCAGATAGCCGCACTATCATTGGCTCTCATCCTATCAACATAGGCACTGGTGGAAAGAACAAACAAGTTCTTCACCCTCCTTCCAACATGAGCAACATCAGCCTTCACCGCTGATACGTTGCGAAGGAACCTCACGTCTGTTGGCCCAAATAGAAGGTGATACCCAGCGTCCACCACGTTGGTCACCGAGAAGAGGTTCTTCTTCATGCCCGGCACGTGATACACACTCCTTAACGTGAGTGGCCCCTGATCACTACCCAAAGACACGACCCCCTCCTTCTCTACTGCATAAATAGTATTATCAGCTGTGATAATAGCTTCATTACCTGAGTAAGCCTGTATGGAGGTGAACTTCGACTTGTCTCCGGTGAGGTGATGACCACACCCGGAGTCGACGATCCACTCGCTGTTGAAGTCCTCAGCAGATAAGGCCCGGACACAAGTGCCCGTCATGAAAGCTCCTCCCCATTCTGCTTCTTCACTTCGCGAGCAAGCTTCCTCCTTTCCCGCAGCATGCCCAGGCTGCAGTTTGACCTTGCAGTCCCGCTTGAAGTGCCCACGCTGATGATACCGGTAGCACTTCAGATTCTTCTTCCAGTCCTTAGGAGCATTGCTCCTCTCCGGTGGATATGAAGTTGAAGTCTCCTTCTCAACAGCGGCCTGCACCTTCTTCTTCTTCTTCCCTTCCCATCCCTTCTTCTTGCCTGAGAAGAGAGCCTCGCTGCCTTCCTGATTCAGATTCACTCCAGCCATCTGCCTTGCTAAGCTCTCCTGCGAGGCAAGCAGATTCTCCAGCTCCAGCAGAGACGGCTGAGTAGCCCACCCTTGAACAGATGTAACAAAGGCCACATACTCCTTCCGCAAGCCGCGGAAAATGTGCCTTTTCATCTTTGCCTCAGAGATAGGCTCATCAGGATCCAGTGCCGACAGCTCAGCACACAAGCTCTTCATCTTTAAGAAGTACCTGGAGATGGAAAGGTCTCCCTGAGTTGCCCTGGCCAACTCATTCTCCAGGAACTGAAGCCGCGCCACATTCTTCCTATTGAACAACTCAACAATGGTTGTCCAAATATCAGCAGCCGACTCACACCCAATGATGTGATCAAACAGTTCCGGAGAGACAGCTCTCTTCAGAACGAACTCTGCCTTAGCATTAGTTCTTCTCCAGAGCCTCACCTGTTCAGCAGTACCGAAAGCAGCAGTAACTTCCTGTCTATCGTCTCCACCGACAACTTCCTACAGCTCCTCGCCTAGAAGATAACTCTTCATGCACGACTTCCACTTTTTATAGTTAGTCGGCGTTAAGAGTTCAATGCCCAGACCTCTTGCTAAGCTTCCTTCCATTGCAATCACCTGTTGGTACCCTTCAGCAGCTCCGAGCAACAACACAGGTTGATCACCACTCAATCACTGAGTAACAACACTGGCTGACCTCCGCTCACGCAACTGAACCTCCGCAACCTCAGAAACCTCCCTCTGATACCATGTTAAATTTTCTCAACGTGGTCAGCAAGATAGCCCAAACACCAAATTAATATCTTCGGAACTACCCAGTTCGCACGCTGAACCTGCGGAAAACCCAAGGACTAGAGGTTGCACCCAACAAAACAATGGAAGCACAAGAAGGTCTTATACTGCATTCACTTCTTTACTGTTGAAGTATTAGACCGGGCGGCTTAGCGGTCTGTTCCAGCGGTTTGTTGACCGAGCGGCTTAGCGGTCTGTTCCAGCTGTTTGTAGACCGGGCGGTCTGGCGGTCTCTCTCTACGGCTTGTTCTATCCTGCTGGTGTTGCCGAGCGGTTATCCCGTCTGTCTAACCGCGCGGCCTGATCGGTCTCCACTATTCTAGCCGCTCAGCCTGTAAATGTTTAGTCCCACATTGTTTGTAGACTCTCTTCCTTATCTCCTCCATTCTATATAAGGGAGGCCATACCTTTGTAAATGATATCTTTTTTGGATAATAAAATTTCGTTATTCAAAAGTTTATTCGCTTGTTCTCGTCTTTTCGCTTCTTGTCTCTACTTTCTAACATGGTATCAGAGCACACGGTCATTTCCTCCTGATTCTGTGCGCCCTCTGTTGTTCGCGACTTCTTTTTCGGCATTCTGCGACTTGTTTCGCGGCTTGCCCTCTCTTCTATCCGCGCGGCCTGTTTCTATCCGCGCGGCTTGTCGTTTGTCCGCCGACCTGTTCGCGCGGCTTGCTCCTGCTTGGTTCTCTTCTCCTACTTCTCTTTTTCGCGGCGACCTGTTTGGTTGTCGCCGCGCCTCTTATTCTTGCCTCTCCGACTTCCTAGTCGCTGCGTTCTGTCTCTGTCCGCGTGTGTGTTGTTTCTCTCCACGCGGTTTGCTGCTGTGATCTGCCTGACCGTGCGGGTTGTTCCTTTCTCCCCGCATCTTGGTCGCGGTCGACAGCTCTTCTCGTCTTTTCTGTTCGCTCGGGCTTCTCAGTTCGTGCGACTTCTTCCCCGTCGTGCCTTTGCCTGCCTTCTTGCCGCTGCTGTGATCTGCCTGACCGTGCGGGTTGTCTCTTTCTTACCCGCATCTTGGTCGCGGTCACCTGCTCTTCTCCTCCTCTTCTGTTCGCTCGGCCTTTTCAGTCCGCGCGACTTCTTCCCCGCAGTGCCTCTTTCTAGCCGCTACTGTTCGCGCGGCTTCCTCTGTTTTTCTAACCGCCTCTGTTCGTGCGGCTTCTTCTGCTTCCGGGTTCTATGACTACCTCCGGTCTCACCACTACTCCTGCAGCTCCTTCTCCTCATCCTCATCTTCGCCCTTCCGGTGATGCTCCTTCGGCCTCCGCCTCTTCTCGGCCGTCTGCCTCTGTGGCCACGACGTCAGGTAGTGCCCACGTCGTTACCCAAGGTAAATGGCTGATTGACTCCGGTGCCACCAATCATATGACGGGCAATCCCCATTGCTTCTCCCGTCTTGAGACCCATGACCGCTTACCCCCGGTTCGTGTGGCGGATGGTTCCCCGTCCCCGGTTCATGGGACGGGCATGGTTCAACTCACTCCATCGCTTTGCTTGGAGGATACCCTCTATGTCCCGAAGTTCCCGTGCAACTTGTTATCCGTTACTACTTTATGCCGGCAACTTCAGTGCTCTGTTTTATTCACTCCCACTACTTGTTCTTTTCAGGACCCGAGGACCCAGCGGACGATTGCTACTGGGACTGAGAGCGGCGGCCTCTACTTTCTCGATGATGTTTCCGCTCTTTCTGCCTACTCCTCCTCCACCGATCTCCTTCAGTGGCATCTTCGTCTTGGACATCCTCCTCCTCGGCTTATTCGTCAGCTTCTGCCCCACTTACCTCCTACCGGTTCTCCGCTCAACTGTGATGCCTGTCAGCTTGGCAAACATCATCGCTCCTCCTTCCCTCCGAAGCAAGGCCGTGGCTCCTCTCGCATTTTTGAGCTTATTCATTCTGATGTATGGGGTCCTGCTCCTACCCTTACTGTTGGTCGGGGCAGTTCCTATTTTGTTACTTTTATCGATGATTTTACTCGCTGTACCTGGGTGTATCTCTTAAAAGATCGCTCTGAACTATTTTCTGTTTGGCAATCTTTCTACTATATGATTCGGACTCAATTTGCTATTTCCATTAAAATCTTACGTTCTGATAATGCAAAGGAGTATCTAAATCATGAGTTCTCCACGTTCTTTCACGAACATGGCCTCCTTCATCAAACATCTTGTGTTTACACCTCCCAACAGAATGGGGTGGCGGAGCGTAAAAACCGTCACCTGCTTGATGTTGCGCGTACTCTCATGACGCAGATGCACGTCCCTCGCTCCTACTGGGGCTACGCTGTGCTCCTCGCTTGCTATCTCATTAATCGCCTTCCCTCCACGGTCCTCCACGGGAAGACTCCCTTCTCCCTTCTCTACCCCCACCAAGAACCTTTTCCTCTTCCTCTCCGTGTCTTTGGCTGTACGGCCTTCGTTCACGCTCCCTCCGCTACCCGCGACAAGCTTTCCCCCCGTTCCACCAAGTGTGTCTTTTTGGGGTACTCTACCACTCAAAAAGGCTATTGCTGCTTCGATCCCCTTCTCCGCAAGCAGTTTGTCTCCGCCGATGTGACCTTTTTTGAGAATGCTTCCTATTTCTCTCCTTCCTCCTCTCTTCCTTCTCTTCCTTCTGATGTCTCCGTTCCTTCCACACCTCTCGACGTTTTCCCACCTTCGTCTCCTCCTCCTCTCACTCCTTCCCAGTGCGTCTCCCCACCCACCCCTCCACCCTCCTCTCCGCTGCCGTCTCTCTCTAGTCCCGGGCCAGCCTTCTCCGCCACGGACGCTCCGGTCGCTGACGCTCCCGTCGCCGCCGCTCCCGATGATCTGGATGTTCCCATTGCCCTTCGCAAAGGGGTGCGGGCGTGTACTCAACACCCGCTCACGGCTGTTGTTTCTTATGATCAGCTTTCTCCTTCTCGCAGGTGTTTTGCCTTGGCTATCTCTGCCACTTCTACTCCCCGTACCTACCAGGAGGCTCTCGCTCTCCCTCATTGGAAGTCTGCCATGGATGAGGAGATGGCTACTCTTACTGAACGGGGTACCTGGACCCTGGTTCCTCCTCCCGTGGGCACTGATGTGGTTGGCTGTCGGTGGGTCTTTGTTGTGAAGTTTCGCCCCGACGGCACTGTGGATCGCTACAAAGCCCGGCTGGTGGCCAAGGGCTTTACTCAGACTTATGGCGTTGATTACTTCGATACCTTCTCTCCAGTTGCTCGCCTCAGCACCATCCGGGTTCTCTTTTCTGTGGCTATTAACCGGGCTTGGGCTGTTTCTCAGCTGGATGTGAAGAATGCCTTTCTCTATGGCGATCTTCAGGAGGACGTCTATATGGAGCAACCTCCTGGGTATGTTGCTCAGGGGGAGACACGTGTCTGTCATTTGAAGAAGGCCATTTATGGCCTCAAGCAGAGCCCTCGGGCATGGTTCGAAAAGTTCAGTGGTATTGTGGCAACCATCGGTTTTCAAAGGAGTTCGGCCGATCACTCCTTATTCATTCGCAAAACGGCCTCGGGACTGGTGGTTTTGGCCGTATATGTGGATGATATTCTCCTTACTGGTGATGACCGAGATGGGGTGGACTTGACGAAGAAGCACCTCCGCCAGCACTTGGTCACGAAGGATATGGGCTCCCCAAAATACTTTTTGGGGATAGAGATCTCTCGGAAACCTGACTCCTTGGTCCTCTCTCAACGGAAGTATGCCCTTGATCTTCTTCGAGAAGCAGGCTTGACAGGTGCCAAACCAGCTCATCTTCCCATGGCTGTTGGAGAAGACAAGACGTGGACGGATGAATCGCCTCCTCTATCTGATGTGACACGGTACAGACGTTTGGTAGGCAAACTCATCTATCTCACGGTGACTAGACCCGACATCGCCTACGCTGTAGGAAAGGTCAGTCAGTTTATGCAAGCTCCCAGGGAGTGTCATCTTCAGTCCGCCCTGAAGATTTTAGAGTATATCAAAGCAGCACCGGGCAGAGGGTTACTCTTCCAGAAGAATGGCCATCTGAGAGTTGAGGCCTACTCAGACTCAAGTTATGCGGATGACAAAGGCGATCGTAAATCCACGTCAGGTTTCTGTACCTTTGTTGGAGGTAATCTCGTAAGTTGGAAAAGCAAGAAACAGTCGGTTGTTTCCAGATCCAGTGCCGAAGCAGAATACCGGAGTATGGCGTCAACTACGTGTGAGTTAAAATGGTTGCGGGCTCTCATGCTTGACCTGGGCGAGGTATATGATTGTCCTCTCCCTATGTTCTGTGACAACAAGGCCGCTATACACATATCCAGAAATCCGGTCTTCCATGAGAGAACGAAGCATATAGAGGTTGACTGTCACTTCATTCGGGAGGAGATTTTGAAGAAACAGATTTGTACTCCTTTTGTCACCTCTGACAAGGAGTTGGCCGATATCTTCACCAAGCCGGTTTCTACTTCCTTCTTCCGCATTTGTGACAAGCTGGGCATGATTGATATCTATGCTCCAGCTTGAGGGGGAGTGTTGAAGTATTAGACCGGGCGGCTTAGCGGTCTGTTCCAGCGGTTTGTTGACCGAGCGGCTTAGCGGTCTGTTCCAGCTGTTTGTAGACCGGGCGGTCTGGCGGTCTCTCTCTACGGCTTGTTCTATCCTGCTGGTGTTGCCGAGCGGTTATCCCGTCTGTCTAACCGCGCGGCCTGATCGGTCTCCACTATTCTAGCCGCTCAGCCTGTAAATGTTTAGTCCCACATTGTTTGTAGACTCTCTTCCTTATCTCCTCCATTCTATATAAGGGAGGCCATACCTTTGTAAATGATATCTTTTTTGGATAATAAAATTTCGTTATTCAAAAGTTTATTCGCTTGTTCTCGTCTTTTCGCTTCTTGTCTCTACTTTCTAACATTTACAATCCGAGGCATACATAACGAGACATGATTTTGCTAGTATTACAGCTGTAAACAGAAGAAACCAAAAAACAAGCCGGGCGGACAGCACTCCAGTCCGCCGAGACCGCGAGGTCGCCGAGACCGCCGAGACCGCTGAGCTCGCCCAAGCTATGCTGCAATCCGCCGAATACCACGGAGTCCGCCGAAGCCGCGAGGCCGCGCGGACAGACCGTTATTCGCCTCTGCTGAACCCGAACTGAGGAACTCCCCTACCCGCCTGAAACCGGCGGACAGGTTATTGAAGCTGGGAAAGTTGAAACAGAACTGACAAGCCGCAGAGCGACCTCCTGCTGAGTCCGCAGAGACCGCACACTTCCAACCACTGACCGAAGTCACAGCCAAACTCCTGGCTCCTTGAAGTTATCCGCGCGACCTGCACACAGCAAACCGTCAGCCTGAAACAATCCGCGCGGACTGGAAAACACAGACCGCAGCACTCGCCCAACCCAATTTACTGTTCACTCACGTTACTTAGGTTACTGTAGATGTGCCAGGGGGGTCCTATTTATAGGCCAGGTGAGGAGTGTGGTCACCGCCCAAGAGATAGCGACACCGCCCCAGTCCGCGCGAAAACAAACGACCGTCCGCTCAGTCCGCGAGGACTTAGCCAGTCATCAAGGGAAACCGCCAGGAGCAAGGCAACCATTGACGAACCCTCTCCAGTCCGCCCAAGCTAAGCGGACAAGGCACCAGCCCGCAAAGCTCCAACTGCTTCAGGACAACACCCTCTTCAATGGCAGTCCGCACCAACCCGAGGCAGTCCGCAAGACTCACACCTCAATCCGCCACAAGTCCACGACCAAAGGCAAACAGCAACAGTCCGCCCGGTCACAGCGGACTTGGCGGATACGGCGGACACCATGAACTTGGCACAATGTGTGACCAAGTCCAAAACCATCAAAGGTCTAGTGCGAGCATGGCGGACACAAAGTCCCATCCGCCAAACACCCTAGCACAGACCGCAACCAGTCCGCGAGCTCCTCGCATTTGTCCAACACAGCAGCTTCCTCCCGGACTCCAAACACCAGTCCTCCAACCGGTCTCCACAGCAAGACCTGCTGTAACACCTGAGCTCGACAAGGCCTCAGCCAAGCTCAAGGCCCAGTCCGCAACAGCCCAAACCGCGGACACACCAGTCCGCAAGGCTTCCCGCGAACTCGAACCAACTCGCCAACAGCGCAAGCTTGCACCCGCGACCACTGAGCAAAGCACCAGTCCGCAAGCCTCTCTATCCGCAGATACCAGGCCGCACCAAACCGCGGACTCCATGCAGCAACCCGCTCAGAACACAGCTGGCTTCCACCAGACTTTTCACCAGGCCGCAAACCTCAGTCCGCCCAGTCCGCCAAAGCTGTCCGCCACAGGCCGCGCGGCCTGTCCCGTCACCCACTTCCACTTCACAAATTTCAACATTCCCATCTTCCTCTCCGTCATCATCCAAGAAATCATCTATATCAGCAGCATTTTCCAACTCGTTGTCAGCAGTCTCCAGTCCAGTAGCTTTGGCTCCTTGCTCGTTTCGGTTTGGGGTCTCCCCATGCTCCAGCTCAGGTTCACTTTCTTCGTGTGGATCTGCCACAGCATCTCTGGCCAGCTGGGAGATGTCAGATACTACATCAGTATGAGGGGGTAGAGGCTCCCCCTCGATTCCAGCAGTCAAGGTATCAGGAACTTCATTGGGGGTGACTGCTGAAGATACTCCCTGTTGTTCTTCCACGACAGTCTGCCCAATACGCCTCTCCCATCGGTCAAACACACTTGAGTCCATCTTCTTCAAGTAGTGTAGAGCAACACCTTTGCTCATGTCAAACCTGTCTCCATTTAGCTGATTTAGGTACAGACTTATGATACGGCCAAAACTCGGAGAGCCCAAGGTGTCCTTGATCTTCTCGAACAGCAACTCCCCCCAGTTGAACCTTTTACGGCAAACAACAGCTATCAGGATCTTGAACATATCCGCTGAGATATGGTCATGAGAGCTCGGCTTGCAGATGAGCACCTTTCCAATAATGTCAGACAAGAGCTTCCCTTCTTCATTCATATCCTTTCTCTTTATTGACCGAGTTCCTCGTGGGAGACCGCAGAACAAGAGAGTTCTGGTTTTGTCATCGTCCTCCAGATAGTCCTCATGCTCCGAGCTAGAAAGTTGCAGGAAGCGAGTCAGCTTGTTGGCAGACAGCTTGACCTTTGCCACGACCACCTTGCTTTTGATTAGCGAGTCGCCATTTCGGAGTCTTGCGGTGGCGAAGAACTCCAGCACCTCTTTGTCCAAGATTTTGCAAGGGTGCTCCAGGACGAATGTTAGTCCAGCCTCTTCCAGCATCAGAATGATGTTGCGGAATTCGTCCGAGGCGTGAGAGAACCCAGTCCGAACAAGCTCGCAACCAGTGACCAACCCAGCAGTTGTCCTTGGAGCCATTGCAGATCTAGAGAGAGAAGCCCTATTCTAAACTTTAATGAACATTCAAAAGGAAAGCGTCACTAGTGAGGACGTCCAAGTACGGGTGAGGAAGAGGTTACCTAAGGGCGTGGACGGAAGTGAGTTGGTGAGCTTCCTGCGAGACTCGTCCTTGAGCGTCCTTTGGGAAGACCTTCGGTGGATAGGAGAGTTTTCCGCGAGGTTCGGCGGGATTCGACGGAAGCCGGTGCGATTCGACGAGAACCTTGCGAGAACCTTGCGGGAACTTACGGGAAGACGATGGAGAAGCAGGATTCGTGTAGCGATGAGCTTGCTGCAGGGTTTGGCGGGATTCGACGGGATTTTGCGAAGGCGGTGCGACGAGCTTCCTGCGGGTCGGCGGAAGAGACCTTGCGATTTGGCGTGCTTTCTGCGAAGGTCGGCGGGATTAGTGTAGCTTGCTCTTTCGGCGTGATACTTAAGGAAGGTGAAGGGTCGGTGAGATTCCAAGTATATACAGGGTCGGCGGGAATTGTCTAAGTCGAAATTGAAAGGTTTCTTGACTAGGAATTTTCACGTTAAGAAGCATTGCAACATTTTCGAATTCTTCTGATGTCAAGTCAATATAAAGTTGATAAATACATGTATATTTTAAAGCCAATCTATTTGGGTTTGAACGAGGCTTTTCCAAAAACTTTTGATGTCAATTGTGAGTTGTCGAGATTCACAATGACATATCTTCGTTAACTCTTTATTGATGTATAAAGGTTTGCATGTATCGAGTTAACCTATCCTTAGAGGTGCACACATACATGTATAAGCATAAGTATAAATATACACATGGATAGAGATATATATATGTAAGTGAGGATGCAATATGACGCAAGTCCTTGAACTGATCAAAAGTACCTGGGATTATGAGAGTTAACAATGAGTCTCTCTGACTATAACATACCAGGTGCTCGATGTGAGTATGCTGATATATATATTTGTCACTTCTGTTATTCCAGATGCATGTTCCATTTCAGTCGTGGAACACCTACTGTCTCCCTACTGTCTGGTTCTCATTATATTTACGGGAACCTAGACTACCCTGCAAGAAAGAATTACCTTACCTTAGGAACCCAAATCATATTGGGTCCTAGGTTCCTGTTAGCATAAGAACTTGACTGCCTTCCCCCAGAAAACCTGTCAGGAGGACTACCTATGTTCCGTGAGTGTGGATAAGCCCCTGCCCTTGGCACAGTGGGGTTGTGCCAACAGTCGATGGCAAAGTGTCCCACTTTGCCACATCACCAACATGGGTGAATGTTGTATCGCCGTTTCTGACTTGATCTAATGACTGAGGTAGTCACGGTCCCAGGTCTAAACGGGATAGGGCATGATCTCCTCACAAAGTTTCCTCTTCCACCGTGACACGTGGAAGGGTGGAAGGAATGCACGTTGCAAGCGGCATGTGGCCTGAGAGGTGGTGCCTTCCTTTCAGGCAACCCCCTTCCTGAGGCCTCATGAAAACTTACACCATGACTTCTAACCTCCCTATCATGTGTCCTCAGGTGGTGAGAAGTCTTCTGTGAGCTGGGACATGCAGATTCGCACCGAGTTGGGGCAGTTGCAGTGAATACAAAGGGCTCAGAATGAGCCTTAGGTATTCTCTCATGGGTGGCCACGACGGCCCTTACACTACGGGTGTCTCCACATGGGGACAGATCACCCTTGCAGTGACCACGACTATTCTTGTGGTCATACCTGAAGGCATGATGAGTTGCCTTCCTGCTTGGAGTGGGGGGTCGGAATACCGTTTCCCCATTTCTCCACGAATTGATAATCCGGGAGATCCACCCGTTTTCTTGCTTTCTCTTTATAGCATCGACCTTGGAAAAGTTTGATACTATTCTTTTCTCATTCTCTAGACTATTCTCTAGAGCTGAGATCTTAGAGTCCTTGACCTTGTTGGACGCCAGTTGGAGAACCAACAAGATCTTTAGTCGAGCAATCTTTTGAGCTTGCTCCTCAGCAAGTAGGTTGCTTTCCTGAAGGGCTCTCTTCAGGGAATCAGAATTTTCTGGAGGAGAGTAGTTCCTATCTTCAGACAGTTCAAAAGATATGGAGTAGGATGAAGAAGTTACCTGCTCTTCTGAGTTATTGTCATTAGAGCCAGTGACCATTTTTTCATCCTCATCAGAGCTGCTTTCCTCACTGCCCTCTTCAGTCTCTGACACGGACACTGGAGCTCTGATGTTGTTCGAGAGATCCATGCCTTCATCTTCAGAGGTGAGGACCCCCACATAGGCTTCATCCTTTGGTTGACTGCAGATTTCAGCTTTCTCTGACCCCCCCCCCCATCAACTCTGAGATCATCACCCACATAGATTTAGCAGTCCTGCAATTTTCCAATCTAGAGCGAGAAGCTCCAGACCAGATATCCAAGTTAATTTGACGAATCCTCTCGTCCAAGTTAAATAAGTGACAGTTCTGTCTCTGACATCTCTGCAATGCATTTGGGCACTTCGATATTCTTTCCAGAGCAGGAGGTCTTCATAGGAACAAACGGACCCTCTTCCAGGATGAGAGATGCTCGAGGATCGATGGCCTCCAAGTGACATGACACCCTCATCCTCCAGACGGGATAATACTCCTTTGTACATACGGGAAGTCTTAGAGGCGATATTTCATAATCCAGCTCCATGCTTCTGACACCGGTGGCAGGATACTACTCAAGGTGTTAACCTTTTTGATGAGCAACCTCGCTTTGATACCACTTGAAAGTCCACCTAGTGTCAACAAAGTTCACCTATGGGGGGGGGGGGGAATAGGTGACGTGCAACGCTTTTGCAGAATTTACGACGGTACCTGCACAATAAAAATAACAAGCACAGCACACAGAATACACAGGCAATTTATAGTGGTTCCCCGACTTGGGTACATCCACTTTCCCCCTTCGACCTATCTCCCAACAAGGGACGACTCGGTCACTTCTCCAACAGGATTGAAATCCAATCCTTGCACTATCGGAAGGAGCCCTTCCACACGTAGGAGTCTACACTCCCACAAACCGGGTTGCACCCAACCCTTACAACACGGAACAATCGTTCCTTTACAACAAAAGTAAAATAGAATGTACACGAGATACAAACTTCGTTTGGAGACTACGGTGTTCCTCTTCGATCGACGACGTGTTCGTGAAGTCAACGAAGAGTCTACAACCTTGGTCTCTCTTGGAAAGGATCTCCCCGGAACCGGCGGCGGCAAGACAAGCGGCGGATTGCTTCGGGATCGGCGGCTATGATGATGAGCGGCTGCTGAGCTTAGAGATCCAATCTTCGTAGCGAAGCTAGCTTAGTCTTCCAACGGTCACACGAGGATCGGTCGTCTCGATCGATTCGGACGGGGAAGTTTTTCCCGATCAACAAATCGAGAGACAAGAGATCTCTTGATAGACGCGTGAGAATCTAAGCTTGGCTAAGCTTCTGTCGCCGGAGATCGGGAAGAAACGCGATCAACAGCGGCGACCACTTGACGCGAGCGGCGGCGGCGGAGCGGAGCAGAAGCGGCAACTTAGGGTTTTTCCGTGCTCGCGTATTTCCTGTCTTTTTCGCTGCTCCCACTGTTCAAAAATACCCATGTATTTATACACTGTAGACCCATACAATATGATCGTTGTGGGTCCCACACGTAGACCCCCGAAATCCGGTTCAAACTAGTCCAGCGGCAGAATCCGGTCCAGCAGCATCCAGAGAAAACGCCAAGTAAAATTCGTCGAGAATCATTGGTGATTCTCGACGAATCGGCGAGAATCAGTTAACGATTCTCGACGATTCGTCGAGACTCACCGAGTGATTCTCGACGATTCCCTTGTTGATTCTCAACGATTTCTACTTGGTATTCAAGACCTGCTCAGCGACGGGTTCGGCGAGAATCATTAGTGATTCTCGCCGAATCTTACTTGGCACTGTTTTGGGGTAGCCGGAAGGAGTCGGCGAGAATCACTAATGATTCTCGACGATTCGGCGAGAATCACTAGTGATTCTCGCCGATTCGGCGAGAATCACTTGGTGATTCTCGTCGAATTATACTTAGACGGATTTTCGTCTTTCCACCCAAGAGCTGCTCCTTGACCCATCCTTGCTCCTTGTCGTCTCTTGCATAAACATGGCCCTGTACTTGAAAGTAAGTGCACTCCAATAGAGAGAGTACACGTAGGCCAACTCACTGATCTGCTCAACGAGGGATTACGTCGTGCAAACCCGTGTATATTGACCTACTGCACCCTGACATTGGTGTGCACTTAGCGTGGAAGAACTGCAAGCACAACTTAAGAGGTTTCATCAAATACATTGTGAATTCATCTTAGCTTGACAGGTGGCTTCCTCAAATCCAGGTAATTGTGGATACAATACCCAACAAAGGCCTAATGTGAGCATGGAGGACATAGCTCCGTCCGCCAAACATCCTAGCAACATAGACCGCCAACACTCCACCAAGGAGAAGCAGTCCGCAAGCTACTTGCACACCTGCCCAATGCAACGGCCACCTGCCGGACTCCACACACCAGTCCGCCATAGACCTCCACAACAGTGCACCTGCTGTACCACCAGAGCTTAGCAAGGCCACAGCCAAGCTCTAAACCCAGTCCGTAAAAGCACACACCGCGGACATGCCAGTCCGCAAGCTTCCCGCGGACATGAGCCAAACCGCCGGTTACACAAGCTTGCAACGCGGCCACTAAACAACGCACCAGTCTGCAAGCCTTTATCCACTTAGGCCGCTCCTTGGCTAAATCACTCAGCCAACGCCCTATCCGCAGATAACAGGCTGCACAGTCCGCGGACATAGTCTGCACAACCCGCTCAGAACAGCCAGCTTACACTAGACCTTTCACCAGGCCGCATACAACAGTCCGCCCAGTCCGCCCAGTCCGCCGACACTGTTCGCTCAGGCCGCCCGGCCTGTCCCGTCAACCACTTCCACTTCACAAATTTCAACACTCCCCCTTGAAGTGAGAAGTGGTGATCAAGCCCAGCAAGCTGCGCAACCGCTCAAAGGGCCCCTTCGACAGTGGCTTCATGAAGATGTTAGCAATATTATCTTCACTCCGAATATGCCCGACCAGCAGAGATCCCTCCAAAACCCTCTCCCTTATGAAGTGGTGATCAATCTCTATATGCTTGGTCCTAGCGTGACACGCTGGATTATTAACCAGCTTGAGAGCACTTTCATTGTCACCCCAGAGTAAAGTTGGCCCTTGCACTTCTTCATGCACATCCTCTATATGCCTCCTCAACCAGATGGCTTCCCGAGCAGCCAAGGCCGAAGCCTTATACTCTGCCTCCGTAGTTGAGACAGACACCAAGTCCTGTTTCTTGCTACACCACGAGATGCCAGCTAAACCGCAAGTGAACACATAACCTGAAGTAGACCTCCGATCATCCGAATCACTGCCATAGTCAGCATCCGTGTACCCAAGCAAGGCAAAATCCGAATCCCTTCTATAGAGAAGTCCCATGTCAGAAGTAGACTTGACATACTTCAGAATACTCTTTGCCGCCACTAGATGAGACTTCCTTGGTTCAGCCATAAACCGACTTACTCGGCCAGCAGTGTAAGCAATGTCTGGCCTTGTAATCGTCAGGTAGATCAAGCTCCCAACAAGAGCTCTGAACACCAAGGGGTCAGGAAGAATCCTTCCCTCATCTCGTCGAAGCTTCAGCCTAGGTTCTATTGGAGTAGAGCACTTCTTCCCTTTGCCCATGCCGAACCGCTTCACAATGCGATCTGCATACCCTTTCTGGCAAATGAGAATCCCGCACTCCTTCCTCATCAGTCCTGCTTCTTGCTTCTATCTTGGTAAGAGTGCGTGCGGATAATTGTGATATCTCATTGTCGACATCGGATCAAACTTAACTGGGTGACCTCAAAGGTTGAGGGCCCAGCGGCATAGGGTTGGCATGCACCGTATAATGGATGCGAATAAAGAATTATTCACCAACCATACAAGAATTGCATTGTGATGCAGTTGGCAAGCATTGCCTACCTAAAAAACTGCATTGTGAGAGAAAAGCCAAAACCCACTCAGAGTGTTAGTGAAATATGGATCTTGTCCACTAAGAGAGTAACTCGCATATACTCTCTGAATTGATATCGAGGGTTATCCGTTTAATAAAAATAGTGGGAGTTGTTTTGATTAAGTCGTAATTGAAATGATAAAATATTTTTTGAAATGTAGTACTGATTTTTCTTTGTTGAATCCTTATAGAATATCCATGGCAAGTGGATCTCACTCCACCCTGTCCCTCAGAGCCATCCATGAGAAGGAGAAGCTGAGTGGTACGAATTATTTGGACTAGTACAGAAACCTGAGAATTGTTCTCAAACAAGAGCGAAAGCTCTATGTTTTGGAAGCGTAATCCCCTGAAGAGCCTGTCAGGAATGCATCTCATTCTGATAAGGATGTTTATAATAAGTATCTTGACGACTCCTTAGATGTCGAATGCCTCATGCTCACAACCATGAACTCTGAGCTCTAAAAGCAATATGAGAACATAGGTTGCAAGGAAATTGGCGAGCACTTCAAGAAAATATTTTAAGGGCAAGCTCGTCAAGAGAGGTTTGACGTCACTATGGAGTTGTTCCAGTGTAAGATGGGAGCTCGGGACCTAGTAGGGAATCACGTACTCAAGATGATTGGGTATATAGAGAACCTTGAGAGACTAGGCTTCCCTCTAGGCCAAGAGTTGGCCACAGACCCGATCATGCAATTGTTACCCGACAGTTATGAGCAGTTCGTCTTTAAATAAAACATGAATGAAATATACAAGACACTGCATGAGCTGCTAGGTATGTTGCGAACTGCCGAGATCAATATAAAGAAGGCCAAGCCTGCTAGCCCCATACTGATGGGACATAAAGACAAGGGCAAGGCGAAGGGCTTTAAGAAGATGAAGGTAGGACCTAAGTCTGCTCTGAAGCCCATGTCTTCAATACTGAAAAAGAAAGGCTTTGTGAACGAAGAGAAATGCCGCCACTATGACAAGGCTGGTCATTAGAGGAGGAATTGTCATTCGTACATTGATTGTCTGTACAAGATGAAGGGATGTATGACTTCCGCTTCAAGTATTTATGTGATAGATATAAACCTCTCTGCTCCTTCATCCTGGGTATTGGATACCGGATATGGTTCTCACATTTGTATAAATGTGCAAGAACTGGGTAGGAGAAGATTGTTGAGTAAAGGGGATGTGGACCTACGTGTTGGCAATGGATCAAGAGTTGTTGTGGTCGCCGTGGGTGTTTACCATCTTTATTTGCCCAGAGGGCTTGTAATAGAACTTGATAATTGTTATTATGTTCCTTCCATAACTAGAAACATTATATCTATTTCATGTTTGGAAATGATTGAATTTTCTTTTGTTATTAAGAACAATTGTTATTCAATATTTAAGAATAATGTTTGTTATGGTATAGCCCAAATGTTTAATGGATTATATTTTTTGAACTTAGACCATCAGATCTATAATATAGAGAATACTAAAATACTAAAAATGAATGTCTCAAACCCTACGTACCTTTGGCATTGTGATTTGGCCTATATAAATGAAAAACGTATATCCAAGCTCCATATAGATGGACTACTGGACTCATTTGATTATAAATCATTTGAGAGATGTGAATCTTATTTGTTAGGCAAGATGACTAAGTCCCCTTTCACTGGTTTCAATGAGAGGGCTGATGATCTCTTGAGTATAGTACATAGTGATGTATGCAAACCCATAAGTTCTTTGGCTAGAGGTGGGTATTTATACTTTGTTACATTTACTGATGACTTCAGTAGATATAGATACGTGTATCTTATGAAGTGCTAATCTGAAACCTTTAAAAAGTTCAAAGTGTTTAAGAACGAAGTAGAGATCCAATTGGGTAAGAAGGTTAATGCATTCTGATCTGATCGAGGTGGCAAATACCTAAGCCATGAGTTTCATGATCATCTAAAAGAGTGTGATATTGTATCACTACTCACTCCACCTAGAACACCACAACATAATGGTGTGTCTGAGCGGAAGAATCGTACTTTGTTAGACATAGTACGATCGATGATGAGTCATGCAGATCTGTCTGTTTCCTTTTGGGGGTTTTCTCTAGAAACTGCTACTTTTACACAAAATTGTGATCCAACAAAAGCAGTTATGAAGA